>OY970759.1:3125000-3750000 GCA_963853795.1 Xestia rhomboidea
AACAGTTTTTAAGACTTGAAGATATATCAAGATTTTTTTGTAAGTTTAATATGACACTATTACACCAGAACCACTCAGAATAAATTCTCCTAATGATGAAAATTATGACTAAAAGCGCATCAATATCCGTTGCGCAGTTTAAAAAAACAACGTGGTTGGACAGGGATGAAATACGACTTTTATTTGTCCTTTAGATATAAATTGCTTCACTAAATTAAAAAAAAAAAAAACACAAAAACAAAATCAAAATATTTTATTTCACATAGGCCTAGATGGGCACTTATAAAACGTCGAAAAAGGTGCACGGTTCGCGTTGGTCTTTTCCATGGTGAGGAAGCGGCAAAAAACTCCGTGGTTAGGGTTACTCTTTTCGTTGAACGTTATCTGACCTCACCAAAATCCTTCCTAATGTATATGATTTCAACATCTGATTGAATCTGTCAGAGTTAATGCTTGCTCATTATAAATCTTCGCATTAAACTTTATTGAAGATTTTTAAGCTTTCTGAATGTAAAACTCCCTTTTCTTCTCCAACCTTTTTTTTCGCCAATTGTCTAAAGTTCCAACAGATGGAATCGCTTAAAAGTGCACTGGCCGTAATTTATTCCGCAAGCTGAACGTTTCTATCACAGTAATTATTCGAAGAGACTCGAGCGATGTTAAAGACTCAATTTTCCCGCTTGGCTCCCGAATGGGCTCGATAAATTGTGATACGACCCACCTATCGCATTAAGGACCTTAATGCTTACATTTATCTTGTAATGCTCACAACTTCCATAAGATAGGTATCTATTGGGTAACGTAAATTTGCTCGTGGCTAAGTAATAACAGAAGCACGGGTCGATCATCTGGGTTAGGCAAAGCTGACGGGTCGGTCATTGGATGGGGTGCCTTTCAAAGACATATCGAGACCGCTTCTTGTCTCGGAAAACACGTTAAGCCGTTTTTCCCGGCTATCATTCAATCTATGATCGACATTAAGGGTAGACAGCCGGCCGAAGGTATGACGACCAGTTTTACAAGGAGTATCGTGTCATCCGGCAACTGGGTTTTAGAGGTCAGAGAGGCCGTGGCTCCATGTAATATAACGCGATTCAGCTGCGTCTGCTTAGACTGAAAGTAAACTTCAACATAGTTGAGATAAAGCTAGGCAGATAATGATATTCTCTTTTTCTTTTTTTGATACATGTAATTTGTATAGTGTACAAAATACAGGGTAATCCATCTACAAATATCATAAAATCACGCCTTTAACTCCGTAGGGTTAGGCAGAAGTGTACCTAATAGTACACCCACATTTGCCAGTTATGTTTAAGTCCCATGTTATAGGGGGCGACCTTATTGCCATCAACCGGGTTACGAATCCAGACTCCGTGGCTGCTACTAAGAAATTCCTAATGGAAAAGCCCAATAACACTTTGCCCGACCCGGGAATCGAACCCAGAACCTCTTGCTCAGCAGATCTAAAATAAATATCGCTGAACATTACACACAGCGCCATCTAGTGCCACACTAAGCAACGAGGCTTGTGTCGTGGACACCAGATAGTTGATATACTACATAGATACTTTTTGTTAGTAAATACATACTTATTATACATATAAACATCCTTGACTCGGAAACAAATGTCCATGCTCATCACACAAACATTTGCTCATTTCCATTTGCTATATCCATCTATTTCTAAGAATTAGGTATCGTATATTCGGACAGTTGGCATTCGCTCTCTTTAATATGCTGGAGCTGGGCAGTGCATTCAACCGTGCCTTGATATATTCGGCCGCATCTCGATTTAGATTCTAAGTGGACTCCAATAAATTTGGAAAACGTTCGTTTAGGTTATTGATGACTTTCAGGGAATAAGAATGTTCTAATAGCTAACATTATTCATTCTATTAGCTATTTTTTATATCCGCTGTCAGTCTAAATGGCTTCGAGAAGTCGTCGATAGCTTCTTCTTTCTGCGGCGACTTTCATCAGGATTGGCTTTTCTGTTGTTTCATCATCTGCCAAGCCTTTTCCCAACAGCGTTGGAATCAGCTTCAAATCTAGCTGGATGCAGCTGAATACCAGTGTTTTATCTATGTATGTATCTGACCTCCACAACCCAGTTAGTACTGAGTAATACGATATCCCTTGTTATGACTGGTTGTCCGACTCTCGAGCCACTGATTACATTTAACAACTGTCAAAAATCTGCAAATGAGAGCTGGGATCAATGGCTTTATGTGCTTTCCGAATACCGTTCTTCCTCCGTGTGGAGGAAGAATGGAATGTGATGGATGGTCACCCATCCACGGACCAACTTAGGCAAGCGCGGCTTAACCTGAACCTGCTATCCTACGCGGCAGCATTGACGATGCGATCGGCAGCACGCTCTTAGCAATTGACGCGTCTAGGGGATATGGAAATAAAGAAAATACTTTTATTTGGAACATGAATAAAAATAACAACAGGTATCATCATTCTCTTGCCCCTATCCCTTAACGGTATATAGGTATAGAAATAAAAACTCTGGAACTAAGAGGAAAAACTTATACAAACTAAAAATTAAATGTAACACTGTGTACCTCACGGCTGCGCCAAATAGATCCAGTTCAGCAAAAGGCCGGGCAACTAGTGGCTGACGCTGGTTTTCAACTGGACCTGAAATAGAGACGTTATACGAATGTAAAACAGTTTTATATGTTCTGTAAATGGTGGTGGTAAATCGGTACTTAATTATGTAAATTAAAAAGGTGTAAAAAAAAAACAAGAAATGAATGAATGAAAGAAAATAAGGAAGATGAGGAATGAATGATGAATTATTAGTAAGAAAAATTACGTAATAATAAAAACCGTGAAATGGACACATGACTCAAGACGCAATAGGAGCTGTTTGGTGCAATGACTAATTAAAGCACAGTATTTTATTAATTTATCCATGCTTTTCGTCCACAATACGCTGCAAGCAGCCGAGCGCGTTATGACTAATTAATAAAATGAGACCACTGTGATTCGTATTTAGAATATAAACATTTTTCAAAGGTAAGTAAAACAGGATATAAACGAAAAGGAAGGAGATAAAAGGTAAGCGCTAGTCAATTATGTTGATATACCTACATCAAAAGATAGGAGCATAGAAAAATGCAATTCCGTCAGACAGACGAGATTCAACCCGAAGTTCTATACATTAATGACTTCTCAATCATCGTCATCGCTGATATAATGTAACTTTGTCCAGGCTTTCTGGGTAACTGATTACTAGCCAAATGACTCTCTATAGTTGGTGCCAGTTAAGATCGCAAAAGCGGTCATTGACCCACCTACATTTATTAAAGTTCTTAACTTTGAAATCCAAAAATAAGCCTGTTCTGTCTTGAATCGTCATCTATCGTGATCTTCAACATTTTTCTAATGAAAAACGATACATGGTTCATTTGATTTGTTTCGTAGGAAGAGATGTTTGGGAAAGGGCAATGACCGATATTGCGATCTTATAACTGGCACCATCTATAGCTACTATCTCTAAAGTAAGAAAGTAGGAAAAAAAAAATAGTCTGCAATATACACATCACGGTCGAACAAACTTATTTGAATTTTGAACTTATTTGCTGGAATTCTAGATTCCTATTCTATTAAATAGCCAGTAACAGAGTCATGCTTCTATATTCTAGTTTTATTTTTATGTTCTGGTCATACAAGTAAAGTTTCTCCTGCGTTCCTCAATTCAATACAAATTCTGATCGACCAAGTTTCTCCGGGGCACGTTCAAACTTGAACTATTAATATTATATATAGGTATTTTATGTCACAATCCTGTACCAAAGACTGCCTTGTACCGCCATCACCGTTAAAGTTAGGTAGATATGTTTATCATTATCACTAATGAATGCTTAAATTAATGGTTTTAGTGTAGTGGCTGTCGAGTTCAAAGTTGCTATGGTTTTAAAATTTATGGCGTGATGTTTACAGGGCATATAAATAAGGGTTGTAGACTCCGTAGATCTTTGAAAGTTAGTAAAACTGAATCTATTTATTGGTACCAATTCTGGTGTGTTGTACTAAAGCTGAACGTAACTTAAGGTTAGTTAGAAAAAATAGAACGGATACAATATAATATCTACCAACTTTATTTGAACAAAACCTTCCATTCAAAAATATTAACAATTCAGAACACGGTGATTCTAAAATCTCACTTACTTCTAACAGTGCTATTTTTATTTATAATTGTATTTAAACAAACATGATAGCGCCATTAGTTCCGACTCTAGTTACGATTCTAAAAAACCACGAAGAACTGTTTCTATCACCATCCTTATTTCAAGCTGTCTGTTTTTAAGTTGTAGCAATCTAAACTGCTTACCATGATCAGATGTGACCTCATCAATATCCGCACCATGTTGGGCTGTTACGGCCACAACATCTATAGTAATAGCCGAATCGAAATTGTTTCGCTTTCCACACTTCAGTGCAGGTAGATATGAGGCTGGTTGGTCTCTTCGCGTACTCGTATTGTAGTCCTTATACCTACTTTTTCTTAAGGAAAACAATAGAGAAAGATATAAAAAATATGACAATGCCCTATTCTATTGTGATCAGTCGCTTCCGAAACACGTATATTACGTTAGGGTAAAAGAATTGTAGGATGATAAATGGGAGATATATGAAAGGGAAAATTCCAGATAGAATATTGAAAAATAATCTTCCGTGTAATATGCCTGACCCATTACAATGCGGTGGTTGCCCATCGGTAACGGCCCCGATTAAATACTTGTAGTTCATGAGTTCTATCCCAGATAGGAGCGATAGTAATTGCATCGGCAATGTTCCTAAATAACGTAATTTACAACGTTGTAACGTTGTTTACATTCCTACAGAGGACATGATGATGATGATTTATACAGATAATGATTAAATACGTTAATTAACAACGTTATTGGTGTTATTTTTTTATCTCAGACACTAAGATATTACAATATTAATAGGTATTCATTTTTACCTTAGTTTTTAACCTATAACTCAGAATGGACAAACATTTCAGCAAAGCCGTCATAGCAAATGTTGTTCCATTTAAAAAGACCTATCCTACGACGTATATGTCATTGCTATTGGAGAGGTGTACCAGCTTCCATACATTTTTGCCCATTGTCCTTTGTGTAATTTATTTCATGATCTTAGTTTTAGCCGGCAGGCTAGTCCCAAAAAAAAATACAAAAAATAGATGGCAATCTATTCCCAAACCACTGCAATTCTTGAAGCCAGAATCATAAGTAGCAGCCACCAGAAAAGCGCCGAGAAACGGAAACTCGACTAAGACCCAGCGAAATAATTTAAATGTCTAGGATCCCGCAACGAAATTAATCGGAAAAAAATAGCAAAAGAGTAGGAAATAACGTAATTTCCACTTCCCTCCATATCAGCAGGAGACATAACAAAACAAGGCCAATAATTATAGGCACAAAGGGACATTAACAACTGGGATTAGCCCAGTTGCCCAGCACCACGGATAAGTATTATCATTAATATGAATTGGTCCTAAATTGAGAGCTGTTCTATTTGATGACCATAATACTGTAAATTTAAAACAGTGAAGGAAAACATCGTAAGGAAATAGGCATATATCCTAAAACCAAAAATTGGTAAGCATGAGGTGTGATATCCACCAAACTGCATTGGGCCTACTTGATGTATTACAGCCCACACCTGTCTGGATGATAGGCCTGTATCCCAGCAGTGGGATTTGAACATGCCACGTAATGAACTTAGAAAGATAATTTTCTCTTTTCATGACCTAAAATTTAAATACGAATACAAACAGCGCTGAAAACTTTATTTTAATGATATTTGCTTGAATGAAAATCAAATTATCGTTCATGAGTACCTAAGTGCCCTCAAAAGTTCTCGAACCGTCGGGAAAACGTATATTGTATTCATTTTTGTTCGTACTGAATGCTATGAATATTATTAACATCGTGGAAGTGAACTGCGTATGTCGTGGTCGTTTTGGGGTATTTTTTGACTGTACTGAATGGATGAAATTGTAGCGAAGCTATAATAACGATGTTTTGTTTTCTGAAATTAGGTTTTTCGGCCGATATGGCGTAGAATTATCTGTAAAGCATTCTTATTAGATAGCAGTGGTGTGACCGTCGGACTGCCAAGTCATAGGTCTCGAGTTCGAACCCAAGACCTCTGATTTTTCGGATTTATGTGTTAATTAACAGTTGCTTTGGTGAAGAAAAATATCTTGAAGGAACCAACTGTAACATGCCTGAAAGATATTTTCTCGACGGCATGTAAAGCCAAGTCAGAGGTTCTAGATGGGTGGCATAAAAATTCTGACACCAGGTTAGGCACAAGATTACCAGAACACACATATGGATACTGTGTTTGTTGGTAATTATGTCGTGTTTACGCAATACAAAATTCACAGACTTTTCTTAGCGTACTTAGAGTAAACAGATAATGAACGATATTCGTTGAAAACGCCTACTTTCTTGGCAAAGTTAATTCAAAATCTGATCTGTAAACTTTGCCCAAATCTTCGTTGTTTAAAATTAGGTTTGCGTATTCAATTTTAAAAGTCATGTCATGTAAAGCTAAATAAATAAAAGTTTGTAAAAGTGGTGTCTTGTTTCTGTATGGAACGTTACTAAAGTCCCACCTAAGCTTCTACCGAGTTTATTTACCAAAGGTTTACAGCAGAAGACATTATAGATTTTTGACAGTCGTTACAAGCAGTCGTGGCCCGAAAGTCTGACAACCAGTCCAACTATCCAATACTAACTAGGTTGTGGAGGTCAGATAGGCAGTCGCTCCATTTAAAACACTGGTATTCAGCTGCATCCAGTAAGACTGGAAGCCAACCCTAGTAAGATTGGGAAAAGGCTTGGCATATGATGTACACAGCAGAAGAGACTCTGAAAATCCAACAAGTTGCCTTTCAATTTGGAAATAATAAAATTATAAATTGTAGCTGAGTGACGAATCTGTGAGTGCCGATTATTCTAAAATGTCAATATTACATTCAAAGGAAACGGGAGAAAATCTAATTTCAGATATTTGAGAACCCAACCCTCGGTAAAAGGATTTATAATCATGAAACAAACGAAATGGAATTGTGAATATTTTCGGAACCCTTAATATGGGAAAATTGGACCGGAATTATTTTGCGAGCCCTTGTAAAGGTCATTAGTAATTTGTCATATCTCAAAGTTCTACCGAAATTACGTTATAATGTACCAAATTTTGGGGCTATAGACTTAGTTGGTGCAAATACGGTTTAGTAATGTTTTGAGGTTCAGGATCTAATTTACGATATTACAGGCAGTCTTAAATATATTATATGATATCTGAATCGTTATGGGCGTTGTTTGGTGACTGACTGACGGCAAAGATTCTGCCGTAATTTGCTAAACAACGCTCCCTTTCTATACATATTTTATGAGGTGATTTATGATGTTCAAACGTGAATCTACGAGATTAGTTTGAAGTCTGACAGTTTTGAAATTCATGCTTTAGCATGGTTCTTAAGGCGACTACAGAAGCTAAATAAGCAACTCTAATTGTGGTTGTTCAAGCTTCGTTTGAAATACTGTTAGAATAAAGATCTAATCAGCTTGCACTACAAAGTGGTTGTTATGTCAGTCACTGCGGGCCAAATAATGCAAAATGAGTGTTTTTTTTGCGATTTTCAAAAAATCTGTTGATTGTACTAAAAAAATAAAACACTATAATGCTAATATGTTGCTTGTAGACTTATTTGCCAAAAAAATCAAAATGATCGTATGTATTTAAGTATGGTTTTTACTCGTTAAAAGAAATTTTTAGTGATAAGTTCATGATTATTTTCTTATCGTTATAAAATTAGTTGTATTATGTTTTCATAACACTATCATACTAGCATATATCCTGAAGAATGTCATATGTTTTTCTGGTTTTGTTTATTGCAGTGCATCATATGCTTTTGTGCATTATAAAACTCGCGTAGCTGCTGTTGTCCCCTTAAGTTAAATGAGTTTATTGGATGACACTATCAATGGTTTTAAAGAAAATGTTTATAACTATCTTTTTCTTAGTTAAAGATCGTTGACGATGCACAAACAGTAACCTACTTCTTATGTAAGAATAAAAGCAGCTAGCGTTCTTTGGTTTCTGCTTGAAAAAGGCGTCTAATTTGCCACGATCACTAAGAAAAATTGTTAATTCAGCAAATGTATTCTACCCATATTTAGGGTTCCGTACCCCAAGGATAACCAACGGGACCCTATTATGAAGCCTCCGCTGTCCGTCCGTCCGTCTGACTGTCAGCTGGCTGTATCTCATAAACCCCTAACAGGTAGACAGTTAAAATTTTCACAGAATGTGTATTTCTGTTGCCGCTATAAAAACAAATAATCAAAATAAATTACAAATTAACGGGGGCTCTCCTACTTCGATGGTACGGAACCCTTCATCCGCGAGTCCGACTCGCATTTGGCCGATTTTTACAAACTGATTACTCGCAACAGTTTGACTTTAAAATGCATTCAAAGCTCCATCGCATCGGAAAACAGAATTCAGTCAAAGTAAATAACGAAAATTAAAAAGCTTTTGTGCAATTATGTGAGGCGTTATGCAAATATTTGAAGACCAAGCTCAGAGAAGAGCCATGCTCGAATAATTTGTATAAATTAATCTCATAAAATGGAACTAGAATACAATTACAACTACAATTCTTTCCTAAATCAATAGAATTTGGGTTGGAAATTCAATGATAGCTACTGAGTCTTTCTGTTCAGTAAAGTCTACAGTTCAGCTATATTTGATGTGTGTAATGGACGAATTTAAAATTACTTGATGTTGTGTAGCGTCCGACATCTTATATTTGTACGCCGTTCAGGCAAAACATGACTGTCATTATTATAATTTGATGTAACATCTTGCATGCTATGTGTGTGTATATTCATGTTTTGGACAAATAAAATTGTTTTATCTTATCTTTACATAATAATTATCTGAGATTATTAAACGGTTATGGATGTAATTTGGCACATTAGTATACTGCGTTGGCAATTCAGTTTTCAAAATGTGTTTTATTTATTCGTTGATTAATTTTCTTCTTCACTTTTTACATTTTAGTAGCAGTTCCAGTATTAAAAATAGTAGCCTACCTGTTTCGGGAACAGGGTCCAAGCTACCGGCAGTCAAAGCACCAGAGGAATAAATCTCCTCCGTGTCCAGGAGTAGGAACTGCTTAACCTTTCACCTGTTAGCGAAGTAGACACAATTAAACAATGGCGTCAGCCGATTCGGCGGGGCTCAACAGAAGGAGGTTTATTAATACTATATTTGTTTTTCTGAAATCGATTTAATTTACACCAGCATCAAGTTAATACACGTAAAATTGGAAAGAATATTCATTTAAAACGATGTCCTACTAAATTGATAAAGACGTTATTATATCCTACATCAAACAGGTACTAAACAGGTACTATCAAACAGGTACTCTAGGATTGGAGTGCCTATTTTATTTCGCATACAAAAAAAAACCCACAAATCCAATAAGTCCAAATATTGGCCTACATAGCAGTTCATTTTCAGCGTGTTTGCTTACCGGAAGTGACGGATAGCCGGCGGATATTACGTTATCTCTCACCGGATACGGTTTGCGGCTGCCAACCCGATTAGTGACCTGTTATCGATTGAATTATTAATGGTCTAATTCGTGTTAATAGCTGCTGAAATGTGATTGAGTATGGTGTTACTTGTTTGTACAAATTAAAGTTGGCAGATTTATTTATTTAGTACAGCATAAACCGTTAACACTGAATTAATTACCTAATCCTTTTACTCGGTCTTCTCGCAGAACCACAAACTTTCTAACATTATCGTCTTCCATTCATTAGCAAACAAGTCCAATCTAGGGTTGGTCTCCATCCGGGGCTGCGGGACTATTCGAAAGAGATACCGTGGCCCCGGAACACAAAGGGCGATGAAGGAACATGGATGGGTTTTAGTCAGTAAAAGTCTGACACTCCCTCCTGCTCCGCCTAGAGCGGGAGGAGTCATTTAATGATTTCCCATCCGAAAAAAAAAAAGGGTGGGTCTCCTAAGCGTGTTGAGCTTTGTAAGCATACGCGGTACTTATAGGGGATGTGGATCGAGCTACAGTGCAACTAAATGGGACATTAGACAATTTATGTTTTCTAGAGCGAATATAACTATTTGGAACAAATAATTGACACAGCTCCGCATGTCATTCTGAGGCATCAGTACATATGGTTATAGAACCATGTTGCGAATTGGACTTTTTTTAACATTGGACCCATCGCGCCTAAAGGGAAACTTGGTAGGATACACATATGGATAATATCCAAATACATGTTTGTAGAGGTACCTGAGAAAAGATGTTGATAATAGTACAGTATCTCTGTTAACTTCCTTCTTCGTTGTTGACTGTCTTGTTGGTCTAGAGGTCGCAAGCGTGACTGCAGAACATAAGGTCCTAGGTTCGATTCCCAGGTCAAGCAAAGTGTTCTTGCACTTTTCCATTAAGAATTTCTCAGTAGCTGTCACGGAGCCTGGATTTGTGCCCGGTTGATAGCAATAGGCTCACTCCAACTACATAGGACTTAAACATAACAGGCGAAATGTGGGTGTACTATTCGGTACACCTCTGCCTAACCCTTCCAGGATTACAGGCGTGTAAACAATATGCTATAGTTTCTCAATAATAAATTGCGTTTTTCTAACCTAATCAAACCTCAGTTGGTCTCTATTTTGAATCTGTGTACCTTGCTTCACTAAGAAGCCAATTCTGATACAAACAATGAAACAAACTGAAAGCAAAACATGTAATAAGTGTATCACAACTAGTTGTCCAACCACTTTTCTTCGTAGATCTGTTCATCGTCTGAAACTTTAGTTGAATGAATATCTCAGGAAGACAGTGTAGACGACCCCTTAACCTTTGTCGCGTTCAAGATAGTTTTGCCACTTCAAGAGCTAAAAGAGTTACAACACGTCTGCAGCTTTATTTTTTTCCAGTTTCAGTCTAGTTTTTTGGAATGTTACTCAATCGTTTACGTCAATAGCTGTAGTTTTGCTGTGTAAGTATATCAAAATATGTGCAGAAGCATTCAGTTATCTATTTAACAAAATAAGAGAAAAGAATAAGTATTTATTTGTTTCGCACAGCACAAATCCCACAAACAACAGGTTAGCCACCAACTGGACCCGAAAGACTGAACACACGTGTGTCCAGTTGGTGAAACTCACAATAAGTATCACATATTATTCCGTCATCAGGACAGGCCAAGAGTTTTTTTGCAAAAAAAGGGTACAGTCCGGTTAAAGCGTACAGTCAGGTTAATAAATCATAAACACACAAACATGAAAAAACTGACTCACTTTTTTGCTTGCAAAACCTTATTAGCTCAAGATCTGGTGAATGACCAATTTGGTCGAGACGCCATTGTTTAACTATTGTGTCTATTTTGTGGACAGATCATGGGTTAGCTTAAAAAACCGGCCAAGTGCGTGTCGGACCACGCGCAGTATAGGGTTCCGTAGTAGCCCGTTATCACAATATAGAACGAACCAGTTGGTACAGCGCCATCTAGCGGCAGCTTTGTGAAACTTATGATAATTTATTATGTTCTTTTTTTTATTTAGTTTTTCAATGAAAGTATTTACCCGTTATAAACAAGCAACTATTTCATCTTAGTCACTTTATAGGATTTATTCTAAGGAAACAATAAAACAAAATCATTTAAAATAAAACAAGTTTACGTTCCCTTCATGGTATTATTCTTAACCCACGATGTCATTCAATACATTTTTTATTTATCAGAAATCTCATTCACAGTAATCGTAAATTGGCGCATAATCCTCATGAGTGTGACCCGCACTTACAAATAATAAATTTCCTAAATAATTAACAAATTGATATTTCAGGACACGACAATAAAATTATTCGTTTCACTTAAATTAGGAAGTGATATTACAAACGCGAACACATCGTGGTACTTATTTCAAGTGGCGCTTGGTTTATGGGCTATTCCGCTGGGACTTAAGACTGCGCGACGAAAAAGATGGCTTATAGCGGAAATAAATGCGTAGGAAATGGCTGCAAAGAATAATGTAAGTTAGGTCTGTTTGTTATGTATGTCCAACTACATAAAAAGATACTAATTAAAAACTAAGCACCTAATGTCCTAATGGTTTGGGCAATTTATTCTATAATAATAATAAATTTAACGTCCATGTAATGTCTTGTTTATGCCAATAAATAAATTTATTTATTGGCATAAACAAGACATTACATGGTCGTGAATCACTGGTGACTGTGGTAGGTAGTGAAACACCTGTATTACAGGTCACCAGGTTTCCACTCAGAAAACAATTTACAGTATCATTGCTAGGTACCAATGTTAAAGGTTGGTTTACAATTAAAAAAAATAGGTATTATTAAATCATGATCTGTCGAATGACCAATTTGGTCGAGACGCCATTGTTTAACTTTTGTGTCTACTTTGTGGACATTTCATGGGTTAAGAGAAATAAAAGTATAAAGTATTATAATAACAAAACAATTTAGTATAATCACTAACGTGGTGTAGGTGTGTATCTATGAGAAAGTGTAAGTGTGCTTGCGCGTGTGGGTTTGTGCATGAGTGTGTGTAAGTGTGTTTGTGCATGAGTGTGTATGTGTATGATGTGCCAGTAAGTTGTGGGTCAATTAAGCCATATATGCAACAGAGGATCTGTTGCAGGTTTCTGCAACAGATCCTCTGTTGCAGTATATGACTGCTGAAGTAGCCAGTTTTGAACAGTTATTTTAAGGTCGTGTTTGTTTAGTTGATGCACGGATAGAATTTTTTGAATTTTATTATAGAGGTTTGGCCGTTCTTTGCAAATTTGTTAATGCATACGACCAATACTCCTTCTTCTTTATCTTCTTCTACTTATCATGTCAATTATGATCTAAATTGAGTCAGTCAAGAACTAGGAAGCAGGTTTGCTACCTTTACTACACTACTGTCTATTAGTTCCAATAATGTGCAGACAAAAGGAAAGCGTTCTTCGACGTTCGCATTGTAAATGCTGAGAAATGCTTCCTCTTACAGCAACCTCACATGGCAAAAAACAGCACAGAGACATAGCCGAGAGAAACATTCGAAATACGACCGAGCTGCTGAAGACTTAAGAGCCTCGTTCACCCCGTTAATCATTTCATCCGATGAAGCCATAGGAACTGAATATAACAGTTTAAAAAAAACTGCATCAAAGCTTAATGAGAAATGGGGAAACGCATATTCTCAAATAGTGTACTGGTTGAAAGTGAAAATACAAATCTCAGTTATAAGAGCAGTTTCAATGAGAGTAAGAGGCACGCGAAAACATGTCAGGTCCTTTCAATGTGAAGATGGAGCAGGAATACTTTAGTGAAAGCTTGATCTCATGAATCAAAATTATTTCTATATTTATGTGTGTAATGTAGGTAACTCTGAGTTGTTTCTACACAATACCGTGTATTTACATTGAATATGAATACAGTTTGACTACTTGAAAGGACACGCTAGACAAGATATTATAATGAGTATAAAAATACCCTTAACGAAGCCGAAAGGCACTTGTTCTCACCGTACGGCTTTTTAGTCAACTGATCCCACAAAAGCAGGACCCACGGATCGACTCTTCCTAATGCAGGAACTATCGAGGACACTCCCGCCTGATCACCACTAAGCTAATTTTTGCTTGCACATACAACATAGAAACGGTCTCTAGCCCCGCCCCGTTGACTTTGTATAGAAATAATGAATGAAAAGATACCGATCGGCCGAGCGCACTGACGACGCACGCCAAACGAGAGTTATTGTTATTTTGCGCGCCAAAGTTGACGCTTTCCTAATAGGCCTAAACTTTAAGGGGCAGGGTAGGCTCGGAGCCTCCACATGATTTAATCGAAAAAATGTTTAACTGATCAGGCGGAAAAAACGACTGAACCTTCTAGTTACGGAGTTATTCGGGATCTGAGTTCCAAACTTTTCACAAGTTTTTTTGTTTTAATTTAATTTATACCTTCACGAATAGTCAATGTCAGCACAATGTTTCGAGTGCGTTACATTAAATCCTACCGTCAAATGTGATTTTTCACTCCAAAAAATTACGATTCCCAGTAGTTATTTTTGCGGAGAGTTATTAAGTTTAATGTAGTGATTGCTTGGTTGACGGTTTTTGAAGGGTCCATTTACAACCTGAATATACTTCTTAATGCTTTCATAGTCCTTATAATTATGACAATTTACTCAAACGCAAGTTTTTGACATAAGTATTTATTATAAACTAGCAGACGTCACGCGGTTTCACCCGCGTAGTTCCCGATCCCGTGGGAGTACGGGGATAAAATGTAGCCTATATTACTCAGTAAAGACGTGGCTTTTTAATGGTGAGAATTTTTTAAATCGGCACAGTAGTTTTTGAGTTTATTCATTACAAACATACACACACACAAAAATACAAATCTTTCCTCTTTAAAATATTAGTGTAGATTTACGACAACTGGTTACTTACTTTTTTTGTAGGTTCGTGTGCCTCTTCATATCCAGACTAGCGTAAAGAATAAAGTCCCGACCTTTTTAAAACATATCTTAAGAGTGCGACACTTAGGTCGTATACATTGGCACGGCGCCAGGTCGTCGAATGTCCTCGACCCCGAACTTTTTGGGTTTATTACTGCTATTAAAGATCTCTGATTCTGTATAGATTATATTAATTTTGTTTATGGATAACTGGTCGTAGACTGAGGTTATGCGCAATTTCTGAGAAAGAGGGGAATTTATGAGGTTACGCAGGGTTAAGGAGGCTTAATTTATCATCAAATATGTATGACGCTTAATGAAGCAAACGGTTAAGAGGGCTATTACAGTTTTTTCTTGTTCATGAGTGTTTTAAGAGTCTTGCACTCAAATTTTTCATTTTTATGTTTAGATATGGCCACAAAATTAAAAAAAATATATGCCCGAGAAAGTTTGATTATTTCTCTAGGGTGTGCTTTAAATAAAAAAATGTTTTTTTTTTGTATTTGAGTGTTAGACTTATAAACTACTCAAATACAAAAAAAAAAGTGATAGCCCTCATAAGACGTTAAGAATTAAAGAGGATGCTAACAAAGATGTAAACCTGTTGATCTATAATAAAAAAATCATCTGTATAACATACATAACATAAAATTACGTCTGTAGTCTCTGAAAGGTTAGGCAGAGGTTTATATAATAGTGTTTTTTTTTATTCAAACTCAGTACGTAGTACGCCCACATTTCGCTAGTTAAATAAATAAATAAATATCGCTGGACATTACACATAGCGCCATCTAGTGCCACACTAAGCAACGAGGCTTGTGTCGTGGACACCAGACAGTTGATATACTACATAGATACTTTTTGTTGGTAAACACATACTTATTATAAACATCCATGACTCGGAAACAAATGTCCATGCTCATCACACAAAAATTTGCTCCTAAGAACGTAAGGTAGCCTCAGTACCGCTGCGCCATTCGGGTCGTCAGATTTTAAGTCCCAAGTAATAAGGGGCGAGCATATTTCCATCAACCGGGCACAAATCCAGACTCCGTGGCTGCTACTGAGAAATTCCCGAAAGTAAACCCAATAACACTTTGCCCGACCCGGGAATCGAAACCAGGTCCTCATGCTCAGCAGTCGCTCTTGTGACCACTAGACCACGAGGCCGTCAAAGAAAGTAAGGCAGTGTTTTTTTTAAGTAGGTACCTATATAATCATTATATATTTATCGTTATCTATCTAACTTCAGGTATAACTTAAACCGAGTCGATACCCGTGGTCCCAGTGGGTCGACCGATTACCGGGTCCACGGGTAATTTTAATTACCCGTGGTTCCTTGGCATTCGGGATTGTTTTCTGGACATCTGAATATATCGATAGAAAATACTAATCCTTAATAACAACATATCATATCCCATAGGGGACCACGGGTAACGAGTGATTGCATAATTTGACTACGGGTTTATTGTTTCTTAATTTTTATTTATCTACCAACTACCAGGAGGGCAGAACCATAAAGGAGGTATTTTATATTTTTAATAGGAATCTCATAATCAATCCGTGTACCCCCCTTAAACCTTGACCTCAAACTTTGACACCCAAAACTTGTTCCATCAAAGTTTGAACTAACTTACAAACCGTTATCAGGAGGCAGTTACTTTGATGAACGCTTCAACAGTTGTCCTATCAAATCCGAAACTTTACACTATTATGATTTATTTCGCAAAGACTTTGTTTTTTTAGCTCAGAAATATTGTTACGTAAGAGTCAAAATAACGAAAAATAGTTTGCGCTAAACATTATTATATTTCGCAGCTTCATTCGACGCGATTTTCTTCTTTTACATGTTGTAGCCGAGTCCTAGGCATTGGCTTCACACAGATTTTCAGATAAAATAAGTAAAAAAATAAAAACCTTATGGCAATACTGGGGTAATTATCCACATTCAACTCGCTCGGCGGTAGGTACTTCATTCTGTGTTCTGTGTGCAAAGGCTTCGCACAAGAAAAAACTTGCTCATCATGGATTGGAAAAGAAGATACAATTCGGAGGAAACGCGGATCATAATAAGCGTCGCAGAGTGAATAGTTAGACGGCGTATTATTTCTTCATCATCGTCGGATGACGAATTAACCGAACGTAAGTTTTATAATACTACCTTCCTAGTTCGGTACCTACTTTTATTGTTAATTTTGTTTCAATTGAGTGATGCGAGAAACCAGCGGGGTTCCCTCTGTCACGTTGATTTGATACAAGTTGACATATAAAAAATGTGATGCGATTCAACCAGCGGGGTTGTTTTCTGTCACGCTTATTTTTGCGCACAATTCAGCGGGAATTGTGTCTGCTTCGGTACCTACTTTTATCGTTAATTTTGTTTCAATTGAGTGATGCGAGAAACCAGCGGGGTTCCCTCTGTCACGTTGATTTGATACAAGTTGACATATAAAAATGTGATGCGATTCAACCAGCGGGGTTGTTTTCTGTCACGCTTATTTTTGCGCACAATTCAGCGGGAATTGTGTCTACTTATACTCACCTATTACTACCTATATCTACTTACATTATTGTCTTACATACAACATGATGTTATATTGTAATGCGAACAACCAGCGGGGTTGCATCCGTTACGCTTGATTGCGCTTAGTCCAGCGGGGACTATGCCTACCCTCATTTTAAAATTAATTGATCGTAGTTTTGCTTCGCAAATATCTACTTATTCTGATGTCGGACAATGGTATGACACCAAAGTCTAGCCCGGAAGAAATCTTAGTAGGCGATCCTTTATGTCCTGACACAAAAGAGACTGAATCTTTAGACGATGAAATCCTCGCCTTATTAGGCGATGCTCTTAAGAGCAAAACCGGTCTCGGAATCAATTCACAAAGACATTGCAGCCAGGTGGCACGAAATTCTTATAAAAGGATTACCGAATGAAACAAAAGACAAACTATTGAAGGTTTACCTAGTACCGTCTAATTGCGAAATGATACTAGCACCAAAACTGAACGCTGAAACCAAAACTGCTATAGCTGAAAATCTTGTAAAAGGAGATAATATTACACTGGAGACAAAACAAAACCAGATAGGTTCGGCACTAGCCGCACTATCGCAGGCCGTAAATAGCATATTAGAAAAAGATTTTTCGACGTAAAAACTGCTCAAACTATCAGTGATGCATGTCGCATCCTATGCGACAGTCATTATAATGAAACGAAAACACGAAGACTTTTTATAATTTCGTCAATAAATAGCGATATGAAAGAAACTGTTCGAGATCAATACTTATACGGAGAAAATATTTCTGATACACTGAAATTGGCAAAAACCATCAAGAAATCCGGCACCGACTTGAAATCAACAAAAGCCGCTGCTCCCTTCAGAAATCCAAAATTTAATAAAAGTAATCTCTTGAAAAATAAAGGTCAAGGTCAGTCAAACTGGAAACCCCTGCAACGAAAACCAGCGGGCAAAGCCGATGCAGGGGTATCACGCGCAGCTCAGTACCAGTACCAGCCCCGCATGAGGAACAGCTTTCAACAGCGGGAAGCAGGAGGTCGATCGTCGCCGCCACCGACACGTCATCGCCAACAACGGAAGCACCAGTAGAGGTACGTTTTGCAGGTCGTCTACAACATTTTTTACGACAGTGGCACGAGATCACTGATGACCCTATCATCTTATCTTTGATTCAAGGATACTAAATTTCTTTCTCATCAGAACCTATTGATGATGTTAAACCTAGTTTTCATACTAGAGCACACAAGGAACTTCTTGATTTTGATGCTGAAATAAACTCACTTTTAAAAATAAGTGCCCTATCAAGATGTACGCCCCACGATCAACAATCGACATGAAAGAAGCATATTTTTAATTCCGGTACATAATCTTTACAAAAAATATCTAAGATTTATGTATAATGGTACATTATTTAATTTCAACTGTCGTCCATTTGGTTTAAGTACATGTCCTTACGTTTTCACAAAAAATTTGAAACCTGTGGTGGAATATTTAAGATCCAGAGATATGATTTCCGTCATATTATATTTAGATGATTTGGGTTGCATAGGGAGCTCTTTTCAAGAATGCGAAAATAATGTAAAATTGACTATGAATCTGCTAGAAAAACTAGGCTTTATTATAAATCATGTTGCCTTATTCCAAAACAAAGGTGTAAATATCTTGGTTTTGTGTTTGATTCCGCCAATATGTGTTTAGAATTGCCGGATAATAAGAAATCAAAAATTAGAGAACAATTAAAGTTTCTTCGAAAAAAGAAAACTTGTAGACTTAGAGAATTTGCACGTCTGATTGGTCTGTTAGTGTCTTCGGCTCCTGCCGTTCAATATGCATGGGATTACACTAAACAACTTGAACGCCATAAGTACCTAAGTTTATTGGATAATCCTAGCTATAACAATATAATCGATATACCCCACACAGTAATATATGATTGTGATGATGGTGGTTACTAAGTCTAGATATTAAAACACAGCCTATAACACTTATATAATTTAAATTAGATTTTTTTTTCTGATGCATCAATGAGTGGCTGGGCGGTTTTTGCAACAACAATAAAGCTCATGGTTTTTGGACACGAATACAAACCACGCAACATATCAATGAACTAGAATTAAAGGCCAGTTTCTTAGCACTAAAAGTGTTTGCGAAACATTAACAAAATTGTAAAGTGTTATTACGCATTGATAATGTCACTGCCATTTCATGTATTAATAGGATGGGTTCTGTACAATACCCACATTTAAATCAAATTACCCGAGCAAAATAGCTTTGGTATTAATATATTTGCGTCATATATTAATACCAAAGCTAACATTGAAGCAGACAGTTTATCACGAAAACAGTTTACAGTTACAGAATGGGAACTGTGTGAAACGGCTTTCAAATTTTGGTCAACCCAAAATCGTTTTTTTTGCAAGTAGTAATAATAAATGTCCTGTATATATTTCTTGGAAAAGCGACCCGGATGCTTACGCGGTAAATGCATTTACAATTTCTTGGAATAGAATGCGATTTTACGCTTTTCCCCCCTTTGCGTTAATTCTTAAGATGTTACTGAAAATAATAAATGATACCTAGATCTGAAGGGATAGTGGTTGTACCCAACTGGCCAACACAACCTTGGTTTCCCATTTTTAAAAGACTTATGGTTTTAGAACCTTTATATTTCGAACCAAATATTAACCTATTAAAATCTCCTTTCCGATTATCACGCAGTCTCCATCAAACGCTAACATTAATTACCGCCAAATTGTCAGGAAAGCACTACAGCTAAGATTTTTTTCACAAAATTCAATCGATATAATGTTATCATCGTTATCTGAAAATACATACAAGCAGTATGATAGCACTATTAAATTGTGGGTTAATTACTGTAATAATATAAGAATGATTATTTGATTGGATCGGTTTCAGTAATTATTGATTTATTAACAGAATGTTACAAAAATGGTGCGAAATACGGCACCATAAATTCACATAAATCTGCATTACACTTTCTATTTCCAAAAACAATGACATAAAGCGATTTATGAAAGGTATATTTAGGTTGAGACCGCCCGCTCCTAGATACAGTGTTACTTGGGATCCAAATGTGGTTTTGGAATATTTAGGTCAAAAATGGCCCAACGATCGGCTTAATTTAGAAAAGTTATCTAAAAAGACATGTTACGTTGCTGGCACTAGTAACTGCCCATCGGGTTCAAACATTCTCACTCAAAGATGTAAATAATATAAAAATTCTAAGCACTAACATAATCATAACAGTACCCGATCTTATTAAAACATCACGAGTTAACTCTTTACAACCTCTATTAAAACTACCCTTCTATAACGAAAACGAAATATTAACTTCTATAACATGAAATATGCCCTGGTATCTGGTTATAAGAATATTTAAATAAAACAAAATTGTTGCGTTATAGAAATAACAATTTATTCATTTCATATAGAAAACCATATAATAAAGTAACCTCACAAACACTTAGCAGTTGGATCAAAAGTACACTTTCCCTCAGTGGAGTTGACACGTCAGTTTTCAGTGCTCATAGCATGTAATCCGCAAAACTGCTGGATGGTCAGAGTCATCCAAAGTTTTTGCTAAGTTCTATAATAAGGAGTTAGTTCATGATCCTAAACAATTTGCAAATATGATTTTGTCAAATGCATTAACAACCAATTTGGAACATGATTATTTTGTTTTCAATTAATAATTTTTGATTTTAGCTACCATTTATCTAGTTTCATTTTACTGATGCTCTGAACATCCTACAACATGTAAAAGAAGAAAATCGCGTCGAATGAAGCTGCGAAATATAATTAATGATCAAACGAACTTACCCTTACGTGAAGTTCGATCATTATTATATGAGCAGCTTCATTCGACGCGATAATAAGAACCCACCCTTTTGCCCCAACCCTAAAAATGAAACGAAAAAGATAGATCCTGGTATAAAAATATATCTAGTCCATAATCTACTAATCTATGGTTGTATAGTATGTAGGTAGATATTGAGGTATATACCTACCTACATAAGTAATGCTTTAAACAAGAATGAAGTACCTACCGCCGAGCGAGTTGAATGTGGATAATTACCCCAGTATTGCCATAAGGTTTTTATTTTTTTACTTATTTTATCTGAAAATCTGTGTGAAGCCAATGCCTAGGACTCGGCTACAACATGTAAAAGAAGAAAATCGCGTCGAATGAAGCTGCTCATATAATAATGATCGAACTTCACGTAAGGGTAAGTTCGTTTGATCATTAATTATGTATTTGATTTGATGGCTGGAGAAATGAGGTAAGGGGAGGGAGAGAGAATATTTATTGCCAAATTAGTGCAATGAAACTTTAATTATAACTGGCAAAATGTGGATCCATTAAAGGGAGAATCAGCCACCAAAAAGTAACAATTCTCTTTTACAACATTGTTTAATGATGTACATTGGCATTTTGCCAGTCTTATTGCTGATAGCTATTTCTTCCACGCTACTTTTGAATGAACGCAACGAATAAAAAATAGTACAAAAGCAAGCTTTTATTAATATCAAAAGAACAACATTAGGTTTATCTATCAACGTCTTACGCATATACAAAGTTTCGGTGCCCGTGTTATTATTAACCATTGAGTTCTCTCGTGAGGAAGCAATCCTTTTTTTTAACGGATGAGAAATCATCAAATGACCCCTCCCGGGGGGAGCGGAAGGGAGTCTCGGACTTTTACTGACTAAAACCCATCCATGTTCCTTCATCGCCCTTTGTGTTCCGGGGCCAGGGTATCTCTTTCAAACAGTCCCGCAGCCCGAGGAAGCAATCCTTGCTGCATATTGAAGTCATGCCTGTCAAAAAAATCTATTGTCACCAGCACTAAAGTTGTGTCAATCGGTTGGGGGAACTGGTTTGAAATTCATTTGCAAGATTTGAGCAATACATACTAACAGAAACAAGGCAAGTTAAAATAGATTCGAATAAACAGAGAGGGAGAAAAGGTAGGTCAATTGTGTACTGATCATTAATGTTTTGATTTTTCAAAGGATTCAGTGGTTTTAGTACATATTTGTACCTTGAACCTTTGCGAGACGTGAATCACGGGACAACAGTCGCCATGAAAGCAGGACTAATTTAATTGGCTTGTATTTGCCAAAGGCTAACAAATACGACCGTTGGTTTAACATCATAATGTCGGTTAACAACAAGTTCATGTTATTGGCCTTGTCATCAGATCTTAATAGGGTACTATTTGAAATAATTACATGTTGAAATGTATTCGGTTTTGTGTTACTAAAAGCTAGTTAGTCGAAAATGATAGTACAAACTATGGGGATAGAATTTCTATTTATAATGGGTGTAAAATATAACCTTTTCACTTCTCATGCTCTAAAAGTACGCCAATATAGCCCTACGAAGAGTAATTACTTTTTACTTTAGGGAGTAAAAAGTAATTAGTTTTTTAAATTCCTTCATGAGACATAGACAAACTCAAACAGCCAGTTAATATACTACTATTATCTGTGGAGTGTGGACCATCTTCATTGCGAATATGTTGAGAGTTTTAGTTCCATGGTTTTTTCGCAAGGAAGGTGGCGCCATGCGTTTTAAATTGTTAATCTGTGACTGGTTTAGAAGATAAAACTGACCGCGAAAAATTTCAGAATATTTGTCGAGTGTAAATTTGTTCGGTTTTAAATAAATTTATTAAGAATATCCAGTGACAGTGAAGAGTTTGACGTCGAGCAAAGAGCAAAAGACATAATAGATAATCTTTTGCCGCCAAAATCGCGGAAGATTGACCTAAAACCTTACGAAAGTTCTATGGACTGGAGGAATAATAGGTAAATGTTTTTGTACTATATTGACTATTTTTCTCGCACTCAAAGTGAAAAGTACAGTTTGCACCTCGAGACTAAACGCCAACTTAATATACCCTCGGTTTAATTGTCAAACCACCTCTGGTATATTATGGCTTCGTTTAGTCCTTCGATATAAAATATACTATTAACGAAGCCGAAAGGCACTTGTACTCTCTGTAATTGCGATATTTTTTAATGTTATAACAGATTTACTTAAAATACTCCACGACTCCCGTACTATTCAATGCATCCATCAGCATAATGTTGTTTATTTTACAGAATGCTTGATTGATGGCTTTGTCGATAACACATATAAGTGTAAACGGACCCTCCGTTTACTGGCTAGGCTGATTTCACCATTGACACTGAACGTGATCAGAACATCTCAAAAAAAAAAGCCAGTGTCATCTTTGTAACATAACATTGTTTAATAGCAGATCGCGTTGGGAGACAGTAATGTACAAATAGAAGCACATACCATGAAAAACACTTACCTATCCTAACCTAGTAGTATAGAGTTTACGTCGAATTGGTTTAACCTTCCAATACCACCATTTAACCTTTCAAAACCCAAACCAATTTGGGTCGTTGTCACCATAAATAGAGGTAGCGGTTACCTTTTACTCTAAAAATAATATAACAGGATACGTATTGATTTATCGATCAATAAATAACACAAAATCTTTAACATCGCCTTGTTTATTAGGTTTAACTTTTATCATATTTCAGTCAAAAGAGTTATAATGGTCCGTAGATTTAGTAAATTATTATGTACTATCGAGGACACTCCTGCCTGACCACCACTAAGCTAATTTTTGCTTGCACTCGCAACATAGAAGCGCTTTCTAGCCCCGCCCCGTTGACTTAGTATGGAAATAATTAATGAATGACAATACCGATCGGCCGAGCGCACTGACGACGCACGCCAAACGAGAGTTTTTGCTATTTTGCGCGCCAAATAGACGCTTTCCTAATAGGCCTAAACTTTAAGGGTGCGTGTCTGCGGCGCCTCCGCATGATTTAAGCGAAAAAAAAATTCACAGATCAGGCGGAAAAGACCACGACTGTACAATACTGTACATAGTCTATACATGTAAGAATCGTAGCAGGTGCCAGGTGGCGTTCTGTAGTTTCTGCCTTCCTCACTCGCCTTAGGGATAGCAATCTGACATTACATTGGTTGAGAGAGATAAAGTGAAGATTCAACCGCTTCACCTATGTGTAAAAGACTATAGTATAGTACAGTCTTCTTCCAACCATAACTAAAGAAAAACTCACATCCGTAGCAAAATTTTTGTCTAAATAAAACCTATTGACCTATTTGATATTGCAAGGTCTGATAAAAACAGTACTGTCAGAATAGGAAGTACAGAATTACAATGGTACAGGAAAACGAAATAAACCCGGAATAGTCTGACATATCTTTATTGAACTCGTAGACTTGATTCGACTGCTTATGGTTGGGTTCAGGGTCGGATCCTCGGATCGGATAAAGTGTTATTAGGTTTCTTACAAGAATACTGGCGACCCGCCCCGGCTTCACGTGTAATTTACTGACGATAGCGCCACCTATGAAGTCCAAAACTATCCTATCTTTCGAGCTGGAACCAACCATACACATTCACAAAATTTCATTGAAATTGGCTGGGTGGTTTCGGAAATTACGAACTACGAAAATAGTGTCACGTTAATTTTTACACAAAAGTATCTTGAGTTTTATTTGTGCCCAGTTAATGGCAATATAAGCACGCTTCCTGCAGAACCTTCCAGCTTCCTCCTTCACAAGGGACTTGTAATCCTAACTGGCGGAACATCCACCTTAATTTAATTTTTCGTGATTTTTAAAAAATATATTTTCATTAAAATAGTCACAAACGTTTTGAGTTCGATGGTCAAGTTTATGGCTCGTTCGGTTCCAGAACGAACTAAAATTAACCGTGTAGGTTGTATTAAATTCTTTTGTTTACGCTATCGGGAATAAAGACAATGTGAAGTTAAGTAAATAAGTACGTATTAAACTACTGACACACACAAATGTAACTATCCTCCTAATGTATTGAGGGTCAGAATTAACAAACTTTATGTAAAACAGTAAGGTCGTCGCTCCACAGCAACCCACGACCATCATATACTGCGCACTTGTACTAAGTTAGTGCGAATATGTAAGAGGAATCGTCCACTGCAATCCAGGACCACGTTACGAAAAATTAAAGTCCTCCTGATTGATTTTTGATTTTTTGATTCTTTTCAGTCATGGCGGCCAATCTCAACGGACACTAGCTATCGACGCAGAAAATATGTGTAGTGCACAAATGTAGCAGGAACTCGTGTCTAAATTAGTTACTTAGATGTACCATTTAAAAATCCTCATGATGAGCCCTTTATCGAGCCGTTCAGGCTGCGGAGCGTGCCAAACATTTGAATTTTGCGCCAATACTCCGCCATTTTGTTTTTATTTTGATATACCCGGTGTCATTCTCACAGTAAATAAGAATCTAACGACACCTATCACGCTAAAATCCATCGAGCCGTTCAGGCCACAGAGCGTGCCAAACAATTATATATACATACATAATCATTTCAGCCGCAAGACGTCCACTGCTGGACATAGGCTTCCCCCAATTATCACCACATTAACCGGTCCCGTGTGACTCGCATCCACCGGATTCCCGCAGCCTTCACCAGGTCATCGGTCCACCTAGTGGGAGGCCTTCCAACGCAACGTTCTCCGGTTCGCGGTCGCCACACACAATATACATACATACTCTCGAAAAACATAGCCCTCCTTCTGGCGCAGTCGGGAAAAAATTAACAGCCGCATGGATCGATCTTCAAGGTCATGCCGCATCAATTACATACCTAGTTTTCTCCGTGCCTCGGAAAGCACGTTAAGCTGTCGGTCTCGGCTGTCATTAAAACTTGTTGATCTTTAACAGTTGTTACAGGTAGTCAATGACCCAAAACTCTGACAATCAGTCTTACCAAGGGGATATCCCTTGGGAAGACTGGCTTGGTAATAAAACTAGGTTGTGGATGTCAGATAGGCAGTCGCTCTATGGAAAATCTTGGTATTGCAGCAGCTGCATTCGGTAAGACTGGAAGTTGACCCTTATGTGCGCAAGCATAATTATCTGCACTCTTTCTTCCATTTCTCTCATAGTCAGTTGGCATGACAATCTGAAATTACCTAGGCTGAGAGATAAAGGGAAGATTCAACTGCTTCACGTATGTTCCGCAACGCACGAGGATACTGCCAAAACTCATCCTCATGCTACTCAAAAAATGTTATGGAAAAGCCCAATTATTCTTCATCATCAGTCTATTAATGTTCCCACTGCTGGGACACAGGCCTCCTCTCTATGAGAGGGAATGGGCTATAATCCACCACGCGGGCCCAGTGCGGACTGGTAGATGTCACATGTCTTCGAATTTTTGGTTCTAGGACATGCCGGTTTCCTCACGATGTTTTCCTTCACCGTTTTGAGAGGTGGTGATGAAATAAATTACTCTAAGTAATGCGCCTGCCTGGGTTCGAAACTACGACTTACTGTTCGTAAGTCGGGGTCACCGCTGCTCTCACCATCTCTCATAATTCTTCACCTAGGATTAAAACCAAGGTCCCTACGATAATACTAGGTAGGAGTGAACTGTTGACTTAACACTATTTTCGTGTTCGATTGCCTAAATACACTAAGTATCACTGACCTTGTCTAGGCCTCACGATTCGGAATTGATTGGCCAAAATCGATACGAACCATTCAATTGAAAACCTCCACTATTTTTACCGAATTCCGATTCAATTAATTATTAATTGAACTTCGTTTAGGATTGTAATTGGTGCTTTCGTGTTTCTGACGGTTCTAGATTATGTTCTAAATCAAAGGGTTGTAAGTAAGAGGGTGTTTTGTGATAGCGATCGATAGTTTTTATTTTGTCAACAATGCTTATTTTATTGGTTTTACTCAGTAAGTTGTTGTCGTAAGTTGTATCGTAAGTGAAAAGGACTTTAATTCGCACTAAAATGTCTTCCACTTAGAAGACATTCTAGTGCAAATTAAAGTCCTTTTGAAAGTGACGTAAACTATAGAGCAAAGTGGTCACTTGACCACTTTGCTCTATAGTTTGCATCACTTTCTGATTTAATCACTTGCAAAAATAAATAGCTAACATTATAATAACACCAGCATTAAAAATTATGATTGATTGTTATCCCCAGGGTCCCTAAAATGGCCACATTAGCAGAATCCTAATATCGCCCCCGGTTCCCAATATTTTGAAGGACCTAGCTGGTATTTTAGAAATATCTTAGTAATTAAGTAATTTACCTAAAAATAAGAACGAAAGGATAAATCGTTTATAGATAATACGATGGAGGATTAAACACCTTCTAAAAGATAAAAAAAAATGAAAAAACAAAAACCTGACTGCAAAAATAAAACAATTTAAAAGTAATGCACTAAAAAGACCGAAACAAGATTAGGAATAAAATACAAAATAAACTGTTGTATATTCGTAGTTAATACGAGGGTGGTTGCATCCGCTCCTATATAAGTTGTGTCGCTTGTCAAATAAACTCAGTGTGCTACCAGCTACCTGTCGTTTCACTTGTTTCCCATTCGCATACATATCAGTGGCGACGAGGACTTACCCGCGATTACGGAAAAAAAAACGTTAAAAAAAAAATGGCACATTTTGGAATATTGTCGAGTTTTGACCACAACATCCATACATGGCAAAACTATAAACAACGCATTTCGCAATGGTTCATTGCGAACGATGTTGACAACGTACAGTATCCCAAGGGAGTGAAAAGACGGGCAATATTGCTGAGTGCACTCACTGACAGCACTTACAAACTGGCGGCCGATTTGGCGTTACCGAAGGAGCTAACGCAGACGCCATACGAAGACATCCTCACACTTCTCGACAGTCACTTCACACCAAGGAAATGTGGATTTGGTGAGCGGTATAATTTCTATGCAGCTACACAAGGTCACGAAGAAACATTCCCACAATGGGCTGCGAGGCTTCGTGGCCTCACTACACATTGCGGATTTCTGAATGTAGAAGAGGCGCTGCGTGATCGGTTTGTTATGGGTATGCTGCCGGGACCGGAGAAGGACAAGCTTTTCGCGCGTGACCTTCAGGAGTTGACATTGGCAAAAGCGGTGGACTTGGCGGAGAGCGTGCGCAGTGCACGGAAGGGAGCAGCAGCATCATCATCGGCGTCGGCGCAGGCGCCGCCGTCGAGCGAAGCGCTATTCAAGATCGTCACCACAAATGAACCCAGTGCTAACAAAGAAAAGTGTTCCGTGTGCGGCTACAAAAATCATAAAACGTCTCAGTGTCGGTTTGCTAACTATACATGCAAAAAGTGTAACGTAAAAGGCCATCTACGAAAGATGTGCAAAAAAATTAATTTTGTAGGAACTGGCGGGTCGAGCGAGAGTGACGATGACGGTAAGTCAAAAAAAATATATTCACGGAGCGGCGAACCTATGACCATAACAGTTTCGATACAAAGTAGGAAGCTAAAGTTTGAAGTTGATACCGGGTCGGCAGTCACAGCGATTTCTGAGAAAATGCACAAAAGATATTTTGAATTGTTTCCGTTATTATCAACGTCGGATAGATTATTTACGTATACAGGTCATATTATCAATTGTCTAGGAATAGTGCAATTACCTATTACATATATAGACAAAACACACGTAGTTAATGTGCGAGTGATACGTGATGGTGGACCCCCAATTTTGGGCAGAGATTTTATTTGTTTGTTCAAGTTACAAATGTTGCAAATAAATTATTGTCAGTCAAATAATATTGCCGAACAGTTAAAACTACAATATCCATCTGTTTTCTCAGACGACTTAGGTGAATTCACAAAGTATCGGGTAAAACTACAATTAAAAGATGACGCGAAACCGGTTTATTTCAAAGCTCGCCCAATAGCATTTGCACTTAAAGATAAAATAAACGACGAGCTCGATCGTTTGGTACGTATAGGTGTACTAAAACCGGTTCAGTACTCTGATTACGCATCGCCTATTGTTCCTATATTAAAGCGAGACGGGTCAATTAGGTTGTGCGTAGATTATTCGGTAAGCGTAAACAAGCAGCTAGTTGTAGAACAGTATCCGTTACCAACGGCACAAGAACTTTTTACAAAATTACACGGGGGACAGCAGTTTAGCAAATTAGATTTGACGCAAGCTTATTCACAATTTGTCCTAGACGAGGCATCTCAGAACTTAACTTGTATTAATACTCACCGTGGGTTGTTTGTTTATACGCGATTAGTGTTTGGTCTCGCTAGTGCCCCAGCTATTTTTCAACGGGCAATGGAGTGTTTATTATCAGGGTTGGACGGTGTAATGTGCATGCTTGACGACATTTGTATAACGGGACATACTAAAGAACAACATTTACAAAGATTGAGCGCGGTGTTGCAAAGACTGCAGGACGCGGGACTAACACTACGTAAGGATAAGTGTGTGTTTTTTGAGAATCAAATAGAATATTTAGGCTATACTATAGATAAGAATGGCTTAAGTAAATCAAAACAAAAGGTCCAAGCAATCGTTGAGGCGCCTACTCCAACAAACGTGAATAAGCTGCAGTCATTTCTAGGGCTAGTCAATTATTATAGGAACTTCGTCCCTAACGCGTCATCAATATTGACCCCGCTATATTCATTGTTACAAAAAGGCAATACATGGAAATGGGAGGACATACATGATCAAGCATTCAAGGCAATTAAGCAACGTTTAGCATCAAATCAGGTTCTAGCACATTTCGATCAGAATGCCAAAATTATTTTAACGGTAGACGCATCGCCCAGTGGGTTAGGTGCTATTTTATCGCAGATAGGGAGTGACGGAGTGGAACGTCCAGTTTCGTTTGCCTCTCGTACACTGAATTCTGCAGAGAAGCTATATTCACAACTTCAAAAAGAGGCAACGGCAATTATATTTGGTGTACGACGTTTCCACCAATATTTATATGGGAGGGCGGTTCCGTTTGTACTTCGCACAGACCACAAGCCTCTTTTATCTATTTTTGGCCCATATCGGGGAATTCCAGAAGTTTCTGCAAACAGGCTGCAACGTTACGCGATGTTTCTTAGTGGTTATAATTACTCCATTGAGTACATACGCAGCGCTGATAACAGCGCGGATTATCTATCGCGCGCCAGTCTACCAGACTATGAGTCAACGCCGCTAAGAGGGGGGTGCGGCTACAAAACCGACGGTAGTTTAGTGCCGGTAGAAGATCGCGCATCGTATGTTAATTTCGTTGTCGATGGCAGTTTACCAGTTACGCGTAGCGAAATTCACAGCGAAACTATTAAGGATCCAATATTAAAGAAAGTCTTATCATATATTGTTAATGGGTGGCCTGAGCGGTTATCAGAAGAATCAAACCATATTTTTTATGTAAAACCCAGCTGTCCTATGAAGGCGGTTGTATTATGCGAGGACACAAAGTAGTAATACCCGAAACACTCAGAACTAAATTATTATCGGAACTACATAAATCACATTTAGGAATCGTAAAAACGAAAGCAGAAGCGCGCAGTAGATTTTGGTTTCCGGGAATAGATAACGCGGTAGAAAAAATGATTGCGGATTGTGAGGTTTGTTTACAGTTGAGACAGTTACCAGCGCGTGCGCCGCCAGCGCAATGGCCACACTCACCGCAGGCGTTCTATCGTATTCACATTGACTTTCTCGGCCCCATTCATAATCGTTCGTACTTAGTGATTGTAGATGCGTACTCAAAGTGGGTAGAAGCGTATGATATGGGGACAAGCACATCATCATGTTCACTGATTAATAAATTGTATGAATATTTGGCAAGATTTGGCTTACCGCATACCATAGTCAGTGATAATGGCACGCAATTCACTTCTGCAGAATTCAAAATGTTTTGTGCATCAAACGGTATATCGCATGTGACGTCACCGGCTTATCATCCGGCCAGTAACGGGCAGGCAGAAAGCTACGTGAAGGTAGTGAAGAAGGGAATTAAATCTTGTATCTTAAGTAATAGCAACACTAAAGGTTTGAACAACAACTTATTTAAATATCTATTTGACTATCGAAATTCTGTTCATTCGGCTACGGGCTGTTCACCTGCCCAGTTAGTGTTCGGACACAAACTGCGATCGCGATTAGATTTAATCAAACCTAACCAACTCCCACCGGCGTCCGTCACTCTCACTCGAAACGTCGAAAACAAACAGTGTTTGCAGCCTAAAAATGGCAACAAAGCTTGCAAATATTTCAAAGCTGGTGACTATGTTTTGTAAAAAAAAAACAACATAAATAAGCAAGGTTCATGGAATAAGGGTGTAGTAATTAAAAAAATCGGGAAAGTTATATATATTGTAAAGGACTACATAACTTCTTGTAAGGTGAAAAAACATAAAAATCAATTAATAGCATATAAAGGTACAGAAACAGTTTCCCACCGGTCAGAGGATTGCCCAATTGAAGTCGAAGACATCACTTCACCACCAAACTCAACACCCCCAGTGGACGACAAGGAGTCAGACTCGGGAGGGCAGGGAAATAGTGAGAGTAAAGGAATCATGGATACAGAAACACCGACTGGCACATCCAAAGATGAAGACGAAGAATTCTATGAGGCATCAGAAGGGACTCAAAATGAACCCCTCGTGGAGGCAGGCGTAGGCCAGACCCCACAGCTAGAAAGGCAAAGGAGTGACGGGAAAAAACTGCGATCTGTACCTAGGGTCGATTATAAACAATTTTACTAAGTAAATTAATTATATTATGTTTATGTTGTCAAGCTATGGGGAGGAATGTTGTATATTCGTAGTTAATACGAGGGTGGTTGCATCCGCTCCTATATAAGTTGTGTCGCTTGTCAAATAAACTCAGTGTGCTACCAGCTACCTGTCGTTTCACTTGTTTCCCATTCGCATACATATCATAAACTATTAACAAAGTAAACTCTTATTGTGATCTGAAAGTTAAATACACGCATTGAATTTAGTAGCAGGCAGGACCCAATTGCACATTATAAACTGAAAGAAAATCAATAGGTTCCGCTTGTTATTAAACTTAATGCGGGTATATACTGACTGTACCAATCATGATACAGGACTACCAAGGTCTGTTATAAATAAGTTGTACATTTACCAAGTGACAACTCGTCAGTCTACGGAATCAGGACTTGCGATCTTCACTAATGAGGGTACAAAGTAGGAGAAGGGTCCAACTTGATATCGCCAGAAAATCTGCACAGACCTTGTTAAGGTTGCCCTTTCCTAAAGTTGGCAACCTCTCAAGTAGCTGACGAATATTTCGTTGTGTTGATGAATAAAATCAATATTATTATGTGAAATTATTACGCTCTGCTTGTAGTAAAATCTATGCAGAATAATATGTCTTTACTTAAAATGTCACTTACGGGATATCTTCCTTGTTTATATATTGTTTTGACCTCCCGATATTTCGACGCTGTTGCAAGCGCCATGATCGCGGGTTAACTGGAGAATGCGGGTGGATGGAAAAAATTGTTAGGAGCAGACAAATCTGCCTATCCTCTTTCTTTGTCTTTTGCTTCTCGCACTATTGGAACTCGACACTAAGTCACGGCAAAACACACTCACAGTGTCACCAGGTTTTATGGAGTCCATAATATGTTGCTGGCTCCTACTTTTGGGCATACTCAATACTGGATTCCACGTACTTGACAATTCAATCACGAAAAATCACGGAAGAAGACACAGACCTCCTCTCTAAGAGAAGGAAAAAAAATATGGGTCAAAAAAATAAACGATGATAATTCAGAGAATTTTAACTGAAAGCATTAAAATGTCAAATTAACTTCCGTTGTCTGTAATAACTTGCGTGAAACGATAAAAATCTGGCGCATGTTTTTACAACATGGAGCAATGTGGATCATAACGCTGATAACAGCACTATTACGAGTATGTCATTGCCATGTCATTGTGTGAGTCGGATTCGCGCATGAAGGGTCCCCCCTAAAAGAGCCCCCTATAATTGTTAATTAATTTTTATAATTTGTTGTTATAGCGGCAACAGAAAAAAAAACAACTATATCTACTTATTACGGATCATGAGATACAGCCACAGACAGACGTACGGACGGACGGACAATGGACTTAGTAAGTAGGGTCACGTTGGTTACCTTTCGGGTACGGAACCCGAATTACGCCCGTATTTAGTCTAGTCCGAATACGGACATCTCCATACGAATACTATCTGAAGCATCTCTCAGAGTCAGATATCCGCAGCCGGTCAGCAATTGGTATCTAACAACTAGAACAAACTTCATCATTCGCTTACCATTATTCTAATTCATTTGAGATCGGCGCAGCATGTCTTCTTCTTCCATACTTCTCTATTACTCGTCATCTCTTCAGATACCTCCTTTCTTGCCATAAAACTACAACAATGTTGATATAAAAAATTGTAGAACTTCCTAAAGAAACCAATTTGTTTGAAAGTTCTTCTTTTCGGTCTGCTCCATTGTTGAAGCAGATAAATAGAAACCTTTCGCAAAATAATCTTATTTTCACACAACCCTCTTTAGTAACCCTCTAAAAAGTATTAAAAATCATACCAAAAACGAGTTTTACATCTTCAGCACGAAAAACATTAGCAGCGAAAAACATAATTAACAGCCATCAAGTTCCAGCCGCTAGATTGCCTTTACATTGTGAAGAACGTGTTCTGCCTAAATATACAAGAACATCATTAACATCTTAGGAACAATGAGAAGCCTTCTATTTGACATTGAAGCGACAAAAGCGCTGAACGAAAGCGCTTCTAATTATCTCTGAACCTTATTTCGAAACTTGTTACAGAATATTGTTGAGAATCGGAAGCAAAAGTACTCGTCGATTGAATTTATTTTTAGATTTTTCTTTAGCAGCTTTTTTGAATACTTAAAGAGCCTTCTAAATTATAATTTCCTTTTATGATTGAGCAAAGTATTTTTATAAGCAGTCTGTATTTTTAGGGTTCCGTAGTCCTGACAAGGAACCCTTATAGTTTCGTCATGTCGGTCTGTCTGTCTGCCTGTCTGTCCGAGGGTTTGCTAAGAGACCGTTAGTACGGAAAGCTGTAATTTTGTAGAGGTATGAATATCAATTATGCCGACAAAGTGGTCAAATAAAATTTTGGAAAATATTTTTTTTTGAATGTAGCTCCCCCTACTTGTGAAGTGGGGCTGATTTATTTTTCGTCATTTACCCCATCGTGTGGGGTAATGTTGAATAGGTCTTTTAAAATGACTTAGAGGTTGCTAATAATACTTTTCGTTTTAATGCTCCATTTACGAAATATTAAACTTTTAAGTTCCCTCCCCTCTAAAAGCTAAACTGCTGGATTAAAAAATCTGGAAAAATTCATGATAATAATGCATTTTATGAACTTTAAAGAAAAACTATAGCGGTTAAGATAACTTATCTGTTTAGCAGTAATAGTTGTTGAACTTGGGTGTTGGATAATTTTGTACCAAATAATCCTTAGAATAAATCCTTTAAAGTGACTAAAGTGAAGTAGTTGTTTAAATATAACGGGCTACTACGGAACCCTATAGTGCGCGTGGCCCGACACGCACTTGGCCGGATTTTGTACATCGCTTTCTTAGTATCTTGTTACAGTTTGCTTTTCTATAAAAAATGGTGTTTTTTTTTCTTTGAAGCAATTAAACCTGCTCGGCGTTTCAATATTTAGTTACCAATTAAGAATTTGATCACTTTGCTTCGCCCTTTGTAAACTTTTAATTTTAGGGGTACGATCCGAATTCTGAAAATCACAAAATATCCACAGATACTAACATTGTACACAACATTTAACAACATTTAACATTTAACATTAACATTGTAAGAAAAAATCGGAAGACGGATGAATCTCTTTCGATTTCTTTTAACATAATTTTTAAACCCTACTACAGTGTTTCTAACAACTTAAATCTATTACTCTGGACGCTCTTAATGTGCACGTCTTTCTACATCGTTCTCACATATTATATGTTATAATCTCAACATGGATGATGTAACCAAGATTTTGTAACAATTTTTGATGAATGTCCATGATGAGTGTCCATGGAGTTTCTTGCCCGTTCTACTCCATACGCTAGGGAATCGGCAACTACAGTACTTTCTCAAGTTATTATGCTTTGTGACTGGGACTGTAGCTTTGTTTTTTTTTTTGACATTCAAAAGTGCCGTAATGGTCTAATTGCAATAAATGCTTTGAGTTTGAGTTTGAAAGGAAGAACTTACAGTCTACTTACATTTTCTGACCCTGGATTTAACCCCAACATTTATCTTATGACCTCTCAAGGAATGTAGCCTGTTGGTTTAACCTACGAAGGTACCCAAACAAAAAATTCAATAAAACAACTTTATATAAATTGTATTATGTAATATTTCTATTACAAAAATACACTAGCACATAACTGAGAAATAACTTCGCTAAACACTGCATTCGAGTCCGATGACACTTCGACACGTCAAACCTCGTGACAAACATTGGCCCAAATACTTAAACCATTTCCGATTGACCATACATTTGAACAAATGTATGTGCAAACATGGTTGGACTATTTTTTTTTCTCTAGGTAATGGCGAGTCCACACGCTCAGCCGTCGGGTCTACGGGGCGCCGCGCACTGCGGTAACAAAACTACGCATGCGTAGAGCTTTCAAGACAGAAACAACTTTATTTTTATTGCGCTAAAGTTTATTTTAAGTCGGTGCGTGAAGAATTTCAGCGTGGAAATTCCGAAGAATAAAAGGTGATTGAAAAAAGTGTGATATCACGCAGTGTACATGGGAAACTAACAATGGAGTAGTTAGGAGGTATGCCTTGGAACTAATGAGACCAATTCTTTGCTTTTGTGCTTTATCTTGATTTCGTAATGGGTGCACTCAGTGCCAAGTCGGGTAATAATGGTTTTAATGAAAGGACAATGTTGTATGCGGATGTATATAGGTCACCGTGTGGCTTCTGACTAAGATATGGGTCACTAACTTTCTTACCGTGAATTTCGAGTTACATTTGGTTATACAAAATGGTTTTTAGGGTTCCGTACAAAAAAGGAACCCTTATAAAGTCACTCTCTTGTCTGTCTGTCCGTCTGTCGGTACCGATTTTCTCAGGAACGGGTAAATCTAGCAAGTTGAAATTTATACAGGCAGATGATGATGAATTGTCATGTTACCGACATTTGACAGAACTTCTTGTGCGTAAAGCTTAGAGTCGTCGGATAAAAAGAGCTACCTTAAGTAAGTACCTACCTACATATACCTACAGACTGTTTGCATAATTAGTCAATTAATGTAACACGTCAAAGTCATGCTAAATTCATCATTGCCCTAATAGGCGAGACGACAAAAAAAATCTAATTAGTCAGTCACTTAGATTATCAAAAAATATTTGACCCGTGTTTTTTCTTTTGTTACGTTAACCAAATATGACGAAGACACGACGCTTTTAAAATTCTCAATACGTCACGCCATGGTATAATTTTTAGCTAGTTCTGACGTCACGAGCCCCCACTCCCGAGTTTTGATGCGTTTTATCTTTGTCAATATTCATTGATTTACAAAAACAAAAAATACGTTTCCATTAATTTCCAATACTCTAACTGACGGACTAAATAGATTTGCAATTTTTTGATACTGTCGTCATGCCTATTATGGTATTTCACGATATAGCTATTGACGACATAATTATGATGTTAATAAATTAGTAGCAATTAAATGTTTCAAAGATATTTAGACTGATTGATTCTTTCGTGTTACGCTAGGAGAAATATACGGCGTAATATTCGGTCGGTCACTGCTGCGGTTTTTTTTTCAAATTGGCATTTCTAGGCCATGATGTAAGATTGAGCAAGCACTGGGCTCGCGTGGTGGATTACGGTCTATTCCCTCTCATTGAGAGGAGGTCTCTGTCCCAGTGGTGGGAATATTATACTCAAAGACTGAATAACAAGCAGCATGTCCCATGTAACTTGGGGTCAGCGCAACAATTTTTTTTTCTTCCATTCTCCTCTGTCAACCGTCACGCTATCATTAACTCCTTTATTTTTCAAATCATTCCTCACACAATCCATCTATCGTTTCTTTGGTCTTCCTCGCCCCCTCTACCCATCAACATTTATAGTCGTCACTCTTTTAGTCACAATAGTTTTTATACAAATAAATTATTCTATTCTATTCTTCTTCTATTCACAAGCGATTCATCCCTCCTCATCAGATGTCTATACCACGAAATTCCCTTTCAACTTTTCTGTAAATGGCGCAACTTTTAAGCTTCCTCTAATATACTCGATCCTTACCTTATTATATCCTTTATTGTCACACCACATATCTACCTCAACATTCATGATGTATAGTTATTTTAATATTTTAGATACACAACTCACTTAATAACCTTTTTATCAGTCAGCTTTTTGGTGATACAGAGACAAACATTTGTTTCGTGCGGATCTGCACGAAACAAATATTTGAATGGCCTACAGGTAGTTGTTCTGAGTCTGGCTATTTGTGTTTGTGAGTTTAAATGTTTGTAAACGCATCCACGATACAGGACAACTCCTAGTGTTGGACAAATCCTAAAATAAATTATCAAATTGTCAAGCATGTGACTGTTGAAATTTTGCAAGCAAAGAAAATATTCTTGTAAGTATTTCAGACAGTTTTTATTTACTACATGTCACGCTTCCAATTTAACAATTTTAGCGTCCTTTTTGGCTGTTCATTTGATCAGTATTCAAGCAACAAACAATATAAAGTGAATTAACTGCTGTCTTTATTGCGGAAGTCATAAAACGATAAGGATTATAGCCTTTGCATTTGCTAACAGGGTTGTAACCCAATTCGTTTAAGAAATTATATTAATTGAATTCCCTTTTACAAAGTTGATTGCACGTTGAAGTTATTAATAAGGAATATGGTTATTATTTACATGTTCAAAGTTTTAATTAATTTAATATTTTAGATACACAAATAGCTTAAATACTTTCTATTAGTCAGCTTTTCGGTGATACAGAGACAAAAGGCGGTTGATGCGATTTTATTTATGTGCAAAATTATGAGCAAACTAGCGGCCCATCCCGGTTTCACTCAGGTGGACATTTAAAAAAAAAACAATTAAAACTTAACCTACCCTAATCTTTAAACCTTGGTAAATCAGGGATAATATAGCATTATAATGGTGAAAGAATTTTTGAAATCATTCCAGTAGTTTTTGCAAATCTTTCCTCTTTATATAGTGTAGATTAGTTAAAATAGACAAGTTTACTTATACATAAGATAGTCCAATGAAAAACCAGAAATTATTTGATTTCGATTTCAATTTATTTAAAAACAGATATTAATCATCAAAACCATTTTACACTCAAAACAGATGTTCGACCGGGCTATTTAATAAATCATCGATATAGAAGCTAATTCAATAAAATCCCAACATATTTATTCTAGCATGTATTTGCTACCCGTCAACTGCCGCGGTTGTTTGCACAAATTAAAGTCCATATATTTTCATACCCAGTACATATCCGTGACTGTATACATAGAATATTATGATGGAAATACCGTGTCAATTGCTAATGGAATAACGTAATAAATCATAATCTAGAATATCAATATCATTGAACTGTGGCATTACAATGTAAACCAAGTTTTTATTGAATTTAGGTCCTATATCGAATCATCGTATTACCATTACGTGAGGGGACTAACAAACGATAATAGCAAGATAATTTTACGTTTTCCGGATTGGTTCTTTTTCCCCTAATCTAGTAATTCCATTGGCAGCAATGATTTAGTATCGACTTTTACTCCTTATCTACACTGGCCTGCAAAACTAAGTACTACACTTTTAAAATTTATTTTTTTTCGAAACTATAGCCGTCTTATTATAAAATCTTTCATAAGTACCAGGTTTAAACCAGGACTAAAAGGTCTTGGTTTAGTACGGTACTAACGTTAGTTCTGTCATTCGTATTACAAATCGTAGACCAACAAAGGACTACTTAGTACCAAAGATAGTCCCTGGTCTAAACATTATCCACAGATTATATGCAACAAAATATTTAAATCATTCAATCATTCGTTCAGCGTTCTATGCGCCGTTCCTTTTTACAAAATGTTGTTACGTAATTTAAAGAAAAAATATTTTATAAATTGTTATTTGTAGTGGTCAAATATTTTTTTTTGTTATTTAAAGGTATCTAAATATTCCAAATTGTATTTTTTTGAATGCATCAATCCAATTGTTCTGTTTTGGAACAACTATCGAGCTAGCGCGTATAATACTGGGCGGTGCGCGTAATTCGAGTAACATTATCCAAATGTTTATGTTACATCTTAAAGTAAACTAAAAGTCCGGTTTCACTTCAAGATTATGAATACAAGTATAAGTAAAGGCACACATCTTTGGGCACAGCATTCTTTGTGGTGGCTTTGTGATCGTGTGTGCTTTCAATTTAAAAAAAATGGAACAACCAAATAAAAAACGGGGTGAAAATTGGAGTTCAGAAGAAAAGGTTAGTGATAACTGACATGTTAGATTACACACAGTACACACACACACGTATACACAGTATTTGATGCACTAAAGCTAAACTATAACCTATGCCACAGTACTTAAATTAATACAAATTTCTTTCTAAGATTTATACTGCGTCAAGATAATGCCGAGTCGGCTAAAATACTTGAAGATAAGTCGACGAAAACCAATATAAATATGTTAAAAACACGAGTTGACAATTTAGTACCATAGTTAAACTAGGGGTCACGATGGACTAAGTTTGGTATCATTAATAGTTCTAGGACTAGCGATAAACTTCATTTTGTAATAACGTTTATTCAAGTTCATGGTTTAAACCTAGTACTAAAGCCGGTACTTTTTTTAAGACCACGTTTTATAATAAGAGGGTAGAAGTTAGAGATTTAAAATGAAAAAAAACGTTTTGTAGCAATTATTAATCTGTTTTCTTTGAAACTATAGACAGAATTAAACTCTTTTTCGAGTCTTTTTTGTTTCGAAAGTATTATCTTGTGTACTTAAAAAGTTATTGCAGTTTTAAAAGTGTGGTACTCAGTTTTGCAGGCCAGTGTATTAGAGTATAAAGAAAAATCAATTTATGTGATTTTCTGTTCGATGTTGATGCAGTTTTCATAATCTTTTCACTATTGACAGACAAACTTTATATTAGGCTAGCGATTAAAGAAACGAAGGCTGTTGTTAGCCTTCGTTTCTTTAATCGCTAGCCTAATAAATCTATAAATAAATAAAATTTATTCAAAAATTAAATCTGTGAGATCACCCATGATTTGTGTCTGAACTAGATACTTCTGTGTTTCAGGCGATTGGAGGAAACATTATTTGATTAAATAATCACAACAAATGTACAAGATGACTTAATTTATGCAAGGTTCTCTGTATCCAAACCATTAATAAACTTCAGCAGTCCATCGTAGATTGTCCGAAGCGTCACGGGAATATTGATTTCCTTTGGGAAGTCATTAGTGAATCCTTTGTTTTCTTTGTATGAACAAAACATTGAGAGAAAACCAGCACCTCAATTCAGTAACACACTTAGAATCTATTGGTTTTCACGTTTGTAAAGTTCGTTTCTGTCTGCGAAAACAACAAGATGAATTTTGTTGAATTACTTAAGTTATCATTGTACTCACGTATTGAAAAATAGGTGCTGTATAAACACATGAGGGTATTTCAAGGAGCTGTTCATGTACTTAGCTAGCGTATATCAGTCATCAATCCATTTTTTTTTTAAGAAATTAAACTTTTATTTTAGTAAGGTTATTATGTACAAACTACAAAAAGAACTAAAATAATAGTAACAATTAAAAGTAAGTACATACACACACATACACATTATATACAACGACGACAATAGGACACTCACGACAAAGTACTCCACCGCATCGCTGTCATCCGGAAACGTGCCCAGAAGACTGGCAGCTTTGCCACGTTGAATCGCAATACTAATTCTTATCCTCCACATTATTATATTTGTTAATTACTTCCCAAATAATCAAGAAAAAAACTGAATGTTTAATGACCAACAATACCCTTGTTTGGAACTACTAATTGTCACCCTCGTCGGGTTAATTCAATTGTTCGTGTTCTCGTTACCACGCGCCAGTGTATTAGTAATTTGATAACGTACACTCTATATAGCTATGTAGGTACCACAGGTATAAGTAAGCCTTTGAAATGGCGTGAAAAGAGAATTCGTTAAGAATGTGTTGTTACCAACCCTCTTTCATTCCTGTGTTTTACGTCAACGTGATTAAAGGATTATGTGGACACGTAAACAGCATATTTTATGCCTTAATTTGACCCTTACAAGACCGCTAATCCCTTGGCTAAGCGTTGTGGTTATGACATTATATTATGAACACGCGTTGAAGGAGTCCATTTTCAGGAATATACATTATGGGTTTGTTATTATGACTTCATTACACACTGAGGTATATTTTGTAATCATCCTCAAAATTTTTGGAATCGGTTTAAAGGTGAAAGCGTCAGGGTAGCCCGCGAAATTCAAATTTTCTAACGTTTTTTGCTACTGGCCAGTGCTAGGTTGTATGTTCATTAAAATATTCCTCGCGACTGTAAGACGTATGTAGTTACAGATTTATAATCATAAAAATTATCAATACGGGTTGTATTGATGATTTTTAAGCGAGGAATATTTTAATCAACATACAACCTAGCACTGGCCTGCAAATTGCAAAAAAACGTAGGAAAATTTGAATTTCGCGGGCTACAACCAGTGTATGTTCTGAATTTCAACGGTTTAATCAGAGCCCTATCGAGTTTTGCAATCCAATACCGCGGGCTTTCCTATATCAATCGGTTGTCAGGCCTTCAAGCTTTAGAATGTCAATAAAGATTGCCGATAGATATTCGAATGACAGCCGAGACAGACGAAACGTGCTCTTTGGTGTACGCAGGGGATAATAATGGTCAGGTATTGTTTGATCACGGCAGACAAATCTAAACCTTGCGGTAGATAAAAATAGGGTGTAGAGTAAATACTAAAATAAAATGTTCAGTAGATTCACCCCCGTTACAAGCTTAATGACAGTCTAGTATTTCTTACCACGACATGAGTTGTGAAAGATGATAATTATGGCTAGCAAGGGATCACTATTCAGATAACGACTAATAGAGAATGTCGTATCAACCCCAAATCGATTGGGAAAAGACAGAAGAATGATGCTCATAATAATGCTAATACAATAGGAAAAAGTGGCGAACTGTCTGGTATGTGATTTCGACGTCAAAATTGATTATTTGTCAGCCTAAACTGAATCAAGGACTTTTTATTTTTGATGATGATGTCGACGATGAGCTGTTACCAGATCTGATCCTGGAGACTGGTGAAGATGAAAAAGAAAAATAGAAAATTTTTGGTCGAAATTCAGAACCATTTTCACAAAATCAAAAATTCAAAACATTTTTTTCAAGTAGGCCAGTTATCGGCGCTTTTTAATATTATCGAAACAAAGAAGAAAATTAAATGTAAGTAGTTACAACCCCAGTCACAAGACATAAAAACTGTGGAAGTACTGAGATGCCCATTCCCTAGCGTAGATCTCTATGGAGAAGAACGGGCAAGAAACTCCATGGACACTCTTTTAAAACAAAATATTGTTACAAAATCTTGGTTAGGTTTAAAGATTATTTATTTATTCAAAAAGAACATACATTGTTCACTTAGCGATTAAATACATAGTTATAATATAGTAACGTGTAGTCCAGTAGTTAACAGTTTTTTTTTTCTTAATGTAGGTAGGTCGACATTTGCTATTGTGTGAAAGACTGGTTTGTATCGTTAACTTAATAGTTTTGTGGTGTTAGTGACGTACTGCTTGAGTTTAGCTTTAAATAAGTTGAAAGAAGATGTGCTCCTGATTTCTGCAGTAGATTGTTATAAAGTTGAACTCCGTCGTAGTTTATATTTTTCCTGCCATATTACGTTCGCGGGGGCGCGTCTGTATTTGGTTAGGGTTTCTTCGGCTGTATTTTGATGTTTTCGTGTTGAAGAATAACTGTGTGTATGGTTTAATCATTAATGTTGAGATGGTATATTAAAACTATACACACAAACATTGTAACCTATTCACCTTTCCTATAAATAAGTATTCCGTGTAGCTATCGCATTAAAATAAAGAATGATAGTCTTTGTATGCAGTTCCGTGTCAACATTGACATAGCTGGAACAATTCAATTGACCTGGCTTTACTTTGTCTGCTCGTGTTTGTTTAATAGGACAGGATATAACAGATCGAAAGCTCGGATAAGCACGTTTGGAATTGTTTTACGGGTTACATTTTATTTGTGTTGGCTTAAAAGTTATTTGATGGTTTTTTTTTTCACTTTAATCAAATGATGTGTGATGATTGTAATGATATTGATTGTTTTTGTGAATTTTGTTGGTGTAAATTGTCCTTATATATTAAAAAAATAATTGACTAGGGGGACTTTACACTTTTAGTGAGCATTAATATCATTTTTAAAGCCATGATTTCAGGAGAAGACCAAATAAATGATGGATGGACTGTGCGAAAGATGATATGGCTAGAAAGGAGGTGACTCCTGAAATGACGAGTAATAGAGAAATATGGAAGAAATAGACATGCTGCGGCGACCCCAAATAAATTGGGATGAGGACTGCTACCGCTGATTTTGAAAGCGGTCAATGACCGCAGGTAGTTTAGATTTTTTATTCGCTTCTTGTCTGTGAAATTTTGCCATTTCCCTTAATCCTGCATACTAAATGCAAACTACGTGAGGGAATGTGGTGAATTATTAACTTTTAATGTAGTTCTCAGTAATTGACTCGACGTGTTCAGTCGTTGCGACAGGTCAATGGTCGGAAAGTCTGATGACCTTACACAACAAAGTTGCAAAGGCTTTAATGGTTATGTTTAAAGACCCATAGCTAGCCTGTACTTCCCCATTGCTGGGCAAAGGCATTCCTCAACATCCAAGTTGTCCCTCCATCTTCTTTGCGGCCTCGTCTTGTGGTTTCAGAGTACCATTCCTGAAATCGCTGAATCAATATTTAATTATATCACGTAGTTATGTAAATGATAAGATACGAAGTATAATCCAAAGTACGCCATGTAAAGTACCAATATATTTTCAATACAGCGGATTTTTTTTTATTTTAATTTTGTAATACAACTTTATTTCCCTGAAAACTGTTTCATATTCATGCGTAGACCCGTTTTTCTTTTTTATGGCCTAAACGCAGTATATTATAACGATATTACCAGGCGGCGCCTGTTCTCAGAAAAAGCTGTGTTATATAAATAGAAGTCAACGTTTTACCACTAAAGTACCTTCTATGTACTAGCTAATAAAGTTCCACTGAGTTATTGTTGAGTTATCTTTCATTTCTTTTTACCCGACTGAGAAGGGTAATGTTTTATTAGCCTATAATTACACATATGTTTGTCATACTTACTGTCACTTATGGGATTTCCATTCCTTGTTTTAATAGTTTTATATTTCAATGGGTCCCGCCTGCTTCCAAGTGCGCTTGTTTTCTTTTGCTTTTCTGCTGGGTTTTAAGTTAATATAATTACTTTTTTCTAGTTCGTAGTAAGTTTCGTTTAACGCTTTTGTCACTTCAGTGTGACATTAGATTAGTAATCTGTTCAAATGCTAAGTAAGTTAATATAAGTCATTATTTTTAAGAGTTAATGTTAAAACAACATAAAAATAAAACATATGGAAACGGGTATTTATCGCAAATTTTACCTTTAATATAAGCCCGACGATTCGACCGGATTGCACCAGCCGTGGTCGCGGGAAGACTGAAGTATTGGAGGTACCGCCACAGCAAAGCGAAGGTGTTTATTCAACTACCCACACTTGATCTTCATAAATGTAAATTAGGGCCGGTTCACACTAGTACTGTTAATGTAGTGTGCTGTCCTAGTATGAGCCGAGTGAAGTTTTAGTAGTAGTATTTAGTTTTATAATGTGTTCTCATCGTGAAAGTTTAAAAAAGACAATATAAACATAAACACTCATTGAAATAAGTAGTTTTAATAACATTACCTTACGGCCTCACTGCGGTGGCTGAACCATTCTCATTCTTTTCTGACGCATTAAATTTTCAATACCATTTCTTGTTTGCTCAAGTATGATCAAATAAATATATCATCAAGTCATAGGTCTCGAGTTCGAATCCAAGACGTGCACTTCGGTTTTTTCGGTTTCATGTGAGTATTGTATAATTATCACTTGCTTCGGCAAAGGAAAACATCGTGAGGAAACCAGCATACCTGAGAGATATTTCTCGACGGCAAGTAAAGCCAAGTCAGAGACCCATGGGCGGCATAAAAACTCTGACAGCAGGTTAGGCACTAACCACACGATAAAAGAAAAGAAGTAGAAATGTTAACAGATTTTCTCTTAGAAAGCCTTTTTTTTCGGATGGGAAATCATCAAATGACTCCTCCCGCTCTGGGCGGAGCAGGAGGGAGTGTCAGACTTTTACTGACTAAAACCCATCCATGTTCCTTCATCGCCCTTTGTGTTCCGGGGCCACGGTATCTCTTTCGAATAGTCCCGCAGCCCCGGTAATGTGAAAAATTACAGCTGTCTTTCTTACTTACACCTACTTAAAGTAGTGTACAGCTGGGACGTGGTATATGAGACAGATATACGTCTAGAGCGTACTCCTGTCTGCCGGGTTTAACCCTGTTAGGTAAACTTTACAACTTGTCTTAGTCTGCGGCGTTTTAAAAGTGTCAGGCCGGAACTGACCTACCTAAACTCATTTGGTCGGTTTAAGAGGTCACGTGATAAAATTACGTCCGTTTCGCTGTGTTTCCTACAAAAGTGCAATACCTACACGGTGAAAATGTAATATGGAACAGCTGTTTTTTTATTATTACTGATGAATAATTTCCTTATACAGGGTGTTAAAGTAGTCGCGTGCCATTGTTCATGGGTGAGTTCAGTATCGATAAAGGAACCCGTAAAAAATAAAAAATAAATCGAAAAAAAAAAAATTGCAAAATCAACCTAATTTAGTACCTATTAACTTAAAATAGCAATCGTTTAGAATTAAAATTATTTCATATTGCTATTTGAACTTAGTAGGTACTTACCTACTAGATAGAATTTGCTATGTCAAAAACAGTTGAACTATGTTTTTTTAAATTTTAAGTGTGCTACAATATCGCATTGGGTAAAGCCTGTAAGGATATTTGTATGTTTAGAGAGTAAATAAATAAATAAATAAATATTTTTTGTTTTTTTTTTTTGTATTTTTTTTTACGGGTTCCTTTATCGATACTGAACTCGCCCCTAAGCTATGGCACCCGACTACTTTAACACCCTGTATGTACATCAGGGTTCAAAATCATATAAGTACTGAATACATGGTAACCGGTTTTACGTCAATCTCCCTGCCACCCTGTTTTTGACTCTTTAGCATCACATAGTTTTGGTTGAGATTTAGAGGAGAATACTAACAAAATTACGATTTTACTTATACTAAGTTACCATATACTAAGTTGTAGTAACATTTGAAACTCACACTTTGGGTTCAAGCGTGTTACGAATTATAATACACCCGCAGCTTTTATTATAACGACAACTAAGCTCCCAAATTACGTACACAAATGCAAACGAGATCTGGAACCGTCACATTAAAAATTAAACTCTACCCCACAAAATTAAGGTCTAATTTAATTCGCGACCAACGTGCAACGTAAGCTAGCATTAAACGGTCTTAGAAATTATAATTATTTTGTGCGTGAGGCACGCACGTACCGCGGAGCTACGAAATATTAAATCAATGCAATGCTTCGCGCAGTGCTTGTAGTTGACGCGGTTAAAATTGGCCTTGTTCAGGGTGCAGCACAGTTACTTGAGCGGGTGCGATGGCGGGCGTGGCAGCGGGTGCGATTAGGAGGTTACAGTGTATTGCGTATTGTTGTAGAGGGCTTATGAAACTAGTCGTCTTGCCACAGGGCAAAACAACAGAAGATCGCTCACGAATTCATTCTTCAGTACCGTTGCGGTCACAGAGTATGAACATGCCTGGGCTATCGCGGATAGAGCTTTTATTACTTGCAAATCTGACGGCATTGAATCCGCGGTGAGCTATGGGCTATCTCGCCGTCCGTCCGTTTTATGACGACAGGTCGTGTCGACAGCCCGTTCGTGGTCCACGCGCGGCTCAAAGAGAGTCGGCAAAAGAAGGCAAGGGCCGACGCCTGCCGGGGCTGCGGGACTGTATGACTGTATGACTGTATGCAGCCGTCGCCACCTGTCGACGGCAGCCGTCGACGGGTCGCGACGCTTGCAGTTGTGGCATGCCGCGTAAATGTGTGTCGACGGGCCGGCGGCAGCTGCCGACACCACAATTGCAAGCATCGACGGCAGCCGTCGACAGGTGGCGACGCGACGGCTGCAGTTTATCTAAATTTGGCAACGTGCCGCTCGTCTGTAATAAGAACCATAAGACGATCCGCTGACCAAAGAGTCGTTGGCGGTGTCACTAATTTTATTAGTACTATATACTTTTATTAGTGCTTTGAATGGCTCCTTAGACATTCAAAGCGCGGTGTCTTCGATGACGCCGCTACAATTACTACACGATGGACACATAGAATAGAATATTATTTATTATGTACACCATACAAGTAACATTTACAAAATAAAACATTTCACATATAACACAACGGGCGGTCTAATAGCTAGAAGCAATTTTTTCAAGACAACCTTTGGATGGATTCCATGCGGCGGTTCCATTAAGTATCGTACAACACTTCCTCCTTAGAATCCGCTTAAGCTCATTACCCTAGTCAAGGCCTTTATGTTAATCATGTTTGACAACGAATCACGAAGCGCAAGGTGGTGGGTAGCGTTCCTTTTGGCTGTATTTTTGGTAACAGGTCGATTTATATTTTAATTTGTTTGGTAGGAAAAAAACAAGTTTTGATGAGATGTTTTTTGGCGGATATAGGGACGAGAGTCGTTTTATTTATGAGTTCCAGGTTTAATGGAATTTAATCATGCCACTTTGTCTTAGGGTGTGTTTATTTGACACCAATTCTTTGGACCGTTGACCGGTATCAAGTATTCTACAAGGACGATGCGGTTGCTATTAGACTCGGGTGCTAATCACTACGAATTTGAACTTTGTGACAAGTGGCATAGAGTATAAATCCCAAAGACTCTGAGGACAGATGCACACACGCGTGTGAACATACCCTTGTGGTTAGACTCCACGTACCTGTAAGCTAACTGGTACGTTTTACGTTCATTCAAGCAACTCGCAAACTACTGGACCATTAAATGTCTTAAGTTTTAGTACTCCAGACGTCTGACCACGCTATAAAAGTTTAAAAACTTGTTGTGACGAACATTAAGCTTTAAAAATACTAGTAATGGTAATCGTCCCACGGGATCGTACTACCAAGATCAAAAGTATTCTATGTGCTGTTCCAAACTATATATTATCTATCTCTGTACCAAATGTCATCTAGATCCTTTTTGCTGTTTTGGCGTGATTGAGTAACAAATATCCATCGGTCCACACTTTCGCATTCATAATAGTAAGTAATAATATACAGAGTGTAAACAACCTCATCACGAAGCCGTCAACCAAGCATTCTGTACATCAAACTAGGTAACTTTAGTGACTTTTTTTTTTGGGGTGAAAATCATGTTTTGTGTTAGAACTCAATGTAACTCAATCAAAACATGGTGCTGATGGATGGATTGAATAGTACTGGGGTTGTGGAGGTGTTTAAAGTAAAAATCTTTCAATAAAAACTTGTATTTAAAAAGAAAAAAAATTGGCAAAAAGTTGGAACTTTGACCCCCAATATCTCCGTAATTAGAAGGTTCCCAGGTATGGTGTAGAACAAAAAAATGATCGCAATGACGGGGAGAACAAGTGCCTTTCGGCTTCGTTAGGAGGTTATTTACACACTTTATATAAAATCAGAAACGTAAGTAAAATCCAAGCATGGCATCCAATATCTTCATACCAATAGGCTTTGTAAGCAGTAACTGGAAAACGCCATCTGCTACTATCCTCACATGCTTCCTTTTGCCTCGTCCACGTTCATACACCTGTTCATACGCACGCCGCTTGCGAGTACAACGCACCTGACCTTTCTCAAGAACATTACTAATGAGGTACTACCGCGGTTACTGATGGTGGACCACTATTCACACTTATGCTCTGAGCAAAAAGGTTGAAAATTGATCGACCGTAGGTACTACAATGTTTTGCGATAGAAGAACTAGGGTTAAAAAGTTTCGTACTACCGCGCTTACTGATGGTAGACCACTATTAACCCTTATGCTCTGAGCAAAAAGGTTGAAAATTTATCGACCGTAGGAACTACAATGTCTTGGAATAGAAGAACTAGGGTTAAAAAGTTTCGTACTACCGCGCTTACTGATGGTAGACCACTATTCACCCTTATGCTCTGAGCAAAAAGGTTGAAAATTGGTCGACCGTAGGAACTACAATGTCTTGGAATAGAAGAACTAGGGTTAAAAAGTTTCGTACTACCGCGCTTACTGATGGTAGACCACTATTAACCCTTATGCTCTGAGCAAAAAGGTTGAAAATTGATCGACCGTAGGAACTACAATGTCTTGGAATAGAAGAACTAGGGTTAAAAAGTTTCATCCCTCATTACGGTGTAATCTTTTCCATAGAAAAAAAAACTTACACACAATTATGATTACGGCTATGTTCCATTAAAATTCGCTTACCGTTATTATAGTACCAAAAACTTTTATTTTTACAGACTTGTACTGAAGAAAAACTCGACGAAATCGTTTTAGCTAATGGCTATTCGATATCAGGCCGTGCAAAAGGTAGTAAATTGTGGAACCTTTTTAATCTTTTATAAGCTAGGACATTACTTTTTATGAAAGGTATTTTTTGGGAACGTGAGGTGGTGTGGTGAATCTGTGGGACTGTATTGCTGTCTTGCTCGGGCTTGCGCAATTATGATTAGTTTTCAGACTTTGTTCAGGTTTTCAACACTATAAGTTATTCTAGCTTGTGAGCGCGACTTCGCTCGCGTAGAGATAGTTGATGTGACGACCCGAATGGCGCAGCGGTAGTGAGGCTGCTTTACGTTCTTAGGGTCCCGGGTACGAATCCCGGTAGGAGCAAATGTTTGTGTAATGAACATGGACATTTGTTTTCGAGTCATGGATGTTTATATGTATAATAAGTATGTATTTACAAACAAAAAGTATCTATGTAGTATATCAACTATCTGGTGTCCACGACACAAGTCTCGTTGCTTAGTGTGGCACTAGATGGCGCTGTGTGTAATGTCCAGCGATATTTATTTACATATTTATGTCCCAGGGGGTCGTACTACCGGGATAAAAAGAAATCTGTGTTAATCCAGGTTATAAACTATCTGTGTACCAAATTTCATCCAAATCTGGTCAATAAATTTTTCGTGAAAGAGTAACAAACATCTATCCATCCATCTATCCACAAAATCTTATTCAACGGGCATAGAACAAGAAATATAACTCTGTCATTTACATGATTTCTCAATCTAGCACTGATTGTACCTACTGTAACCAATGAAAAATTAGTTTATAATAAACCATCATTCAGCACTTGACTGTACTGTAAAAATAAACTTTCTTTCACCTCTAAAATTGATAGAAATTGTCCTCATATAAGCTCTAATTATTTTCATGATTAATGATTTCTTTTGCTAGTTATTTTGGGGTTCAGGTCATGTTTTAAGAACCATTATTATGTCATAACTTCAAAATAATAACACCCTTTTTATTAAAGTAAAGAAAAGTGTTACATACAAGGTTTACACCTTGTATGTAACACTTTTCTTGTCTTTCTATGTCATAACTTCAAAATAATAACACCCTTTTTATTAAAGTAAAGAAAAGTGTTACATACAAGGTGTAAACCACCTCATCACGAAGCCGTCAACCAAGCATTCTGTACAACAAACTAAGTAACTTTACGCAAAAATTATTGCTGGGAAACGACTTTTTTTTTGGGGTGAAAAATCATGTTTTGTGGTAGAACTCAATGTAATTAAAAACTTGTATTTAAAAAAAAAAATCAAAATGTTGGAAGTTTGACCCCCAATATCTCCGTAACTAGAAGGTTCCCAGGTATGGTGTAGAACAAAAAAATGATCGCAATGACGAGAAGAACAAGTGCCTTTCGGCTTCGTTAAGAGGTGTTTTACACCGTTTATTGTTAGCTAGTAAAAGAAAACTGAACTACGTCTTTTCACGAGTTTATTTCGAGCAGAAAATTGAATAAAAACCAGTGAAGAAGCAGATGCTTGAAAATTAAAACCATACTCTCAAGAGTTATAAGAAAATCTGTTTTATTTATGAGCTGTGAAAATCTTTTTAAGAAACAAGAGGCGGTTTTTTTTCGAGCTAGCATTATCTGAAATTATTATGCAATTATTATTATAGAGCCCATAATTTATTAGGGGTCGGCGCAGTATGTCTTCTTCTTTCATACTTCTCTATTACTCGTCATCTCAGCAGTCACCTCCTTTCTAGCCATATCATCCTTCACACAGTCCATCCATCGTTTCTTTGGTCTTCCTCTACTCTTATAGCCTATCTACATTCATCTTCAACATTTTCCTTACTACATTTTCCTCATTCCTCCGCAACACACAATTCCATGTCGTTATGCAATATTCATACAAATTTAAATAAATATCTTTTTAAATATTTTATTTATTTATATTAGCTTAGTGTGGCACTAGATGGCGCACACAGCGCCATCTAGTGCCACACTAAGCAACGAGGCTTGTGTCATGGACACCTGATAGTTGATATACTACATATACTTTTTGTTCGTAAATACATACTTATTATACATAATAACATCCATGACTCGGAAACAAACGTCCATGCTCATCACACAAACATTTGCTCCTACCGGGATTCGAAACCGGGACCCTAAAAACGTAAGGCAGCCTCGCTACCGCTTCGTCATTCGGGTCGTCAAAATAGTCTACCTCGAAGTTATTTTTCACCAGGATTTAAACTGCCTGTTACATAGAACAATAGACCCGACCTTTCATATTTCTACAGAAGTCGACAGGATTGGCTTTTTGGTACAATTCTTTTCAGTTTTATTATGTCAGACTTTTTCTTTTTTTTTTGAGATAGAATATCCGGGAGTATTGAAGAAGAAAACGTGTTGCGCTGATCCCAAATAGAATAGGACAAGGGCAGGGAGATGATTATTATTTTTGATTATTATAATAATCAATCATGAAGTCTGGTCCGCGTTGGCGCAGGAAAAGAGTACCTGGAAGGATACGGGGGAGGCCAGCAGTGGGACTACAGGGCTAGAAAATAATAATAAAAGTAATCTTTTATACCCCTTCCTGCCCTTCTATCAGAAATATTGAACTTCGCTAGGCCTTCTTTTCATTTCATAACGTGCAAGCGACTTTGAACCATAGGTTGGTAAATCAATAAAGATTTCGGGTAGTAGTAATACAATATTTTTAAACACTGTACATTTCTATTTACTACCACACCAGCGTAACTGTAGACAAAATACAACATCGGTTTTTTACATGAGTAGTATTTTTTCTTCAAAAACATTAACGAAAAAGCTAAGTTGCGGAAAAAAAGTCAATCACCCCTAACTTCTTTTTCAATAAATCATTTCACCCAACATTAAGCAACGGCCCTGAACTTGATTATTATTTGATCATGATAGTACAGTGGTTAACTGATCGTAAATCTTCAGGAACTTCACTCACATTATATACGAGTATTTCTGGGTCCGTCTGTGATGAGAATGCGAAAAGCAATGATGGATCGTAAAGTAAAGCTCTACCCCTAACGAGTTTTTCGTACTTATAAACGTTTGTTGTATAAGTCGAACATGGAAGTGTATTTTTTTTTGTCAAGCCTGCTCTGCCCCACTCCTGGGCAAAGGCCTCCCTCCACTCCTTCCACTTCTCGCGAACCCGCGCGTCCTCCTTCCAGTTCGGACGCAACTTGTCCACTTCGTCCCGCCATGTCCTTCATAGCCTGCCGCGACCCCGCCTCACTATGTCAGGGCACCAGTTTCCTGCAATTTTGGCCCACAGTTTGTCCGGCATGCGGCAGACATGACCTGCTTAGTCCCATTTCAGTTGTGCAGCCTTTTGAGCCACGTCAGCTATATTTGTTTTGGAGCGCAGTATTGTGTTTCGAACACGATCCGTTAATTTAACACCTAGTATACTGCGCTCCATTGCTCGTTGGCCAACCTTTAGTTTGGACTTCTGAATGTTTGTCAAAGACCAAGTCTGTGCACGGAAGTGTATAGGGACAAAATTAAATAAATTGCTTTTGTCTCAAGCTCAGGTCAAACTGAACTGAATCATACAGAATGTGGCAACTGTTAGCTCCGATTATGTCAACCAATTCGTCTAGAGGTGTTCAAACTAGCGAGCGTGAATAGTCGTGTGAAATCGCGGGTTTTGCCTCAATTTGAACAGTCCCATATGTTATGGAGATATGGTTTCAAGAGCTTCCACCAGTGACATGTTGCCACTCAACTTATTTGTCTTTTGTAAGCCCTGAGTATTCCACCCGTTTCCAAGCTTGCTAGACGGAGAAGTATTTCATCTTACGTCTTATGCTGTGAGTAATTGAGTTTGGCGGCACAAGTAAAAGGAAAAAAAAACGTGTCTATTAAGTGTCCCGATACGGCTCAATCCTTAAGGGAAATTATCGGAACGCGATTTCTTAATACCTATCAATTTAGGGGGATCCTACTCCGAATGCCTTCGATTTTATCGAGTACTATTAATCGTCCCTTACAAACCTCAAGGGACTGATTTTCCTTATTAATACTGAGATGGCTTCTGAATACTCTATATCATAATTTGGGGGGCCTAAATTCTGAGGTTGACCATTCAAGTCTTGGAAAATGAACCTGTTGATTATTAGTCGTGTTCATAATAAGCCTGTAATATTCCCACTGCTGGGACTTAGACCTCTGCTATGTAAGTGGGAGTGGCTCAAAGTCTACCACGTGGGCCTTTATTAGTTGTATACAAGGTAGAAAGGATATCGCCGCACAAACTATTACCGCGCCGTGTTCAGTACCTACATCATTCCGAATGAATTTTTTTTACCCGACTACGGCAAAGCCAAAAGAAGGGTTATGATTTTAGCAGTCTATGTATGTACTTAAAATGTCACTTACGAGATATCTTCCATGATTATTGTTGAGCTCCCGATATTTCGACGCTGTTGCAAGCGCCATGATCGCGGGTTGACTGGAGAATGCAGGTGAATGAAAAGAATTGTTAGGAGCAGACAAATCGGTGAAAAAATCTAAAAAAAAAACAATCAATCTCAATCTGTGAATCTGTGTGCGTAAGTGACATTTTATTAAGTATTTGTAAACCGTTACCCTAACCGTTACCGTAACCGTTATTGTAAACCGTTAAAGCTTAAAACAGTGTCTATGTATGTATGTTTGAATTTACGTATGTTCCTCCGTAGTGCCTAAACTATACATCCAATGTTGATGAAAAGGAGTCAATCGTTTCATTATCATGACCCGGGTAACATAGGCTACATTTTAAGCGACTTTATTCAGTAGTCGGGTTATAGTTTTAGAACTACTTGTTACATAGAAAGGCTACGCACCGCCACCAATAGTCTCTTGAGCGTGTTCTCAGATCGTTGGGACTCCCCTCTGCTGCGCCACTGGATGAGTATCCATACCAGTTGATATTTTAAGTATTATCTCCATATTACTAACACTAGTTATTAAGTTATTTTGTTGCTACTAACACTATGGACTCTTGTCTGAAATAAAGAATTTGAATTTGAATAGAAATTTTTCATCGGTATTTTTTTTAAATAGTCTGTTTCCTACCAAAGTGCAATCGCTCACAGTCAACCTTTATGGAACAGCAGGGTTTTTTTATTTCCGATATAAAATATATCTATGTGGCCGGGGCTCGGAATGATGTACTGACTGAACACGTGGTTGCTCGTTTGTGCTGGTTTTCCTTCCACCCTATATTGTTTTTGTGAATAGCAGAATAGACAATTTCCCAAAATTACTAAGTCTAGCCAACGAAAATGTAATCCCAAATTACAAAACTCAATCTTAATAGTTGGTATATTCGTATTCAGGTCAAGTTGAGTTATTTTAGGTTCAAACAACAAAATCCAAATTATTTTCGCAACAATTTTCAACATTTAATTATTTACTTAAGTCGGCAATTTAGGTAAGCTTCTTGTTAAATTCTAGACTTCACGTTATTAGGCACTCTTAAATATCTTAAAGAAGAGATTATTGTGCTTTACCTTTTATTAAACTCACCAAAGACGTTTTAAGTGCGTACTACAGTACCGCCTTTTAGTAGTAGGCATATTTTAAAGTCATTCGAAAATAGGATAACGATGTTTTGCTGATTAAAACTTTATTAATTAATAATATCAACTCTGTTTCATTGTTTTGTTACGTCAGTGCTTTTTAATTGGTTTCAAAATGAGTAATTTTAATAGGTAACTGAAACAGCTCTCAACATTTTAACTTTGTGTTCAGAAATTTTACATTTGGATTTAAAATGATTGAACTGTTACAGACCCTTTGAGGATTAATTTTAAGGGTTTCCGCAGGCTTGCTAATCTAATTTGGGAATAAGCATAGCTGGCAGATGTGGCCAATATAAAACTTTTATGCCTGTGGGACTCGTCCGTTAAACACCAGCTCATGTTAACAACTGAATTCTTTTTCATATTTTAATTTTCCTTTTCTATTTTTTTTTTCTAAATTTCCATAACTTGTTTTGATAGTGCTGTAATTATTTAGTTCGTCCTAAATAATAACAGCCACTCGAGTCGATCTCCAGGTTAAGCCACACTTGCCTAGGTTGGTCGATGGATGGGTGACCACTTATAAGTACGTTAAGCCGTTAGTCCCAGCTGTGATTTGTAGATCTTTTACAGTCGTTACAGGTAGTCAGTGACCCAAAATAACGCAGAAAAATTATGTATTCTACAGTTTCTACCAACCCATGAAAAAAGGCGTTAGTTTATGTATTATAGGTATCTACGTAGGTTGCCAAATATTTTGTTTAAGAAATAAGAAGTCTGTATTTTTTTTTGAGATTTTAGCTTAAGTATCCCGGTTTCAAACTAAAAACTATATTACACTACCGTAAGTACTTTTACTTACGGGATGATATCCGTGATTTTGTTTTTGTGGTGTGTTTTGTTTTGTTTGTGTGTGTGTGTGTGTTGTCTTTAAGTGTAGTGAAAAACCGTGAAAGTCTAAAACAAAAACTATATTCTCAAACGCATTTTATACCGTCCAAGTCAAACTAAAGCTACGCTAAACTAAAGCTACGCTAAACTAAAGCTACGCTAAACTAAAGCTACGCTAAACTAAAGCTACGCTAAACTAAAGCTACGCTAAACTAAAGCTACGCTAAACAGACTACTAAAGGCTACTAAAGTTAAGCTTGAATTCGAAAAGACAACGTGTGGTGATATGCCTCGTCGTAAGCATTATTTGATTATTATTTTTGTGCCAAGAAATATTCCGCCGCACCAGCAGACGAGACTCGTAATGTCTTTTGTACTCTAGAGTCCAGAACAACTTTGGCTGCTGTTCAAGATCCATTCAAGACGTGTGTGGCCATTAACTCAGTAATCCTTCAATCATTTTTTGAACCTGTGCCCAGAGTGGTAAGATCTCTAGCACTGTTTGGCTTGATATGGCGGCACATTTTGTTAGGTCTCTTTCTAAAATTCACCTACATTATAATGTGCCTGCATCTGTGTTCCCACCCACATTTAACCCGGTGCCTTCAAAGAAGAGAGATTAGGCATCTTCTGGGCACGCTCGTTCCATCATAGACCTCATCCATCGCTTTCCATCAGGCGTGATGGAGGTCTAAAGCAGGCCCATTTTCTAATAAAAAATAATTACAAAAAGATGCTTACTTTGTTCCTCTCTTCTTTCATACATAACTACACGTTTGCGATCCCAAAGACCTGAACAAGTACACCGAGTTACAGTATTCCTACATTTGGGCAGCTATGTTAAAGTCCCATTATACAGGGAAAGAGCGTACTCATTCAAATGTGCATAACTAAAGGTCTCTGACCTACAACCTATACTACCAATAATAACCTGTAATAGTCCTAACCATTACTGGTTATTATTGGACATTGCAAATAAGCAACATGTGTGTGCTATTGAGTTCTATTTTGTTTGCAATGAATGTGCTATCAGATAAAATAGAATAAACAAGCTCTTCAGCGGTAATGAAATAAATTACACAAAGTAATGCGTCTGTCTAGGTTCGAACCCACGATTTACTTTTCGTAAGTCGAGGCCACCACAGGGCCACCGCTGCTCTCACTGAGCCACCGCTGCTCTCTGTTGTATTCATGTATATCGAGATACCTATCACTTGCATGAACAGATGTTTTGTATCAAGTCAAGTTCTAACCATCTGATTGAAAACTATTAACGGAAAACTGGCACACGAACACAGTAACGGATTTTGGTATGCTGGTTTCCCCAAAGAGCACTTTTCCCACAAACTTTGCAACTTTTCGTAAAACAATATAGGCTACCTATTTGTATTTATACAGGATGTAAACAACCTCATCACGAAGACGTCAACCGAGCATTCTGTACATCAAACTAAGTAACTTTACGCAAAAATTATTGCTGGGAAACGACTTTTTTTATTGGGGTGAAAAATCATGTTTTGTGGTCAAACTCAATGTAACGCACTCAAAACATTGTGCTGATGGATGGATTGAATAATACGGGGGTTGTGGAGGTGTTTAAAGTAAAAATCTTTGACCCTCAAAATCTCCGTAACTTTCTAGTTACGTACGTACGTTCCCAGCTATGTTGTAGAACAAAAAATGATCGCAATGACAGGGAGAACAAATGCTTTTCGGCTTCGTTAAGAGGTTTTTTACACCCTTTTAAACTTTTTAAGTTTATCTTAGACATCACAGATATTGGTGAAGAAAAACATCGTGAGGAAACCTGGACTTAGAATCAATATAAGTCTGAAGTCGCCAACCCGTCGTAGGCAAGCGAGGTGATCAATGCTCGTGCCTTCTCTGTTTGAGAAGAGGACTTTGCCCAGCATTGGGACAGTTATAGGCTGGTATTATTATTATTATTACATAACATCACACCCGAAACCTCCGTTGGCAGAGGTGTATCTAATAGTACACCTACATTTCACCAGGTATGTTTAAGTTCCATTGTAGTAGGAAGCGAGCCTATTGCCATCAAGCGGGCACTAATCGGGTCTTCGCTGCTACTAAGAAATACCTGATGGATACCCAGAACCTTATGCTCAGCACTCAGCAGTCGTGATTGTGACTACTAGGCCAACGAGGCATTCAGACTATAGTACATTTTGATACAAGTGGAGAAAGTAAACAGCATAGTATTTATTTTTTATTTTTTAATATGTTTGAATTCGGAACACAAATATTTACGCCGTTAAGACTATTGCTTTGCCGAAATAAAAAAAAAAATACATTCACCTCCGACTATAGGCATTGAATCGATTTGAACTTCGTATAAGTATAAAAAATTAAAAAAAAAAAAAAAAAACGCACGCGTGTGAAATACATTGCATGTTGAACTTAATCGTAGTGCGATAAGAACCCGTTTTCGAGGAAGTGTATTGAAAAATAAGTTTTCGTACAGAAATGTTGAAATTTATATTCTAAAGCCGTAAAAACTGTGCGAAGCAGCAGCAGCCGTATCAAATAACTAAGTAGGAACTTATTTATCATCGTAACATTTATAAACAGCGGATATACAATATGTTGTGGGTATTTATTTATATCACACTCACATTTTATCACTTCTTATGTATCATATCATTTGTTTTTGCTATACAAATATGACATTATTTGCATAATTTTACGGATCACGGGTGTGTGTCAGACTTTTCTCTTCACAAGTTGATCCACATTATTCTGTTACCAGTTAGACAATTCACTGTTAATACAGTTTACTCAAAATTGACAGAAATAACTGGTTACGTAAAGTAAAGTGGAGTCAATTAACTTTTTGATTGGGTCTTTGTTGTAGTCGTCGTTTTTGTCACTTTGTGTTCTGTTCGTGTAACTTTAGAGTGTGTCTATTTCTGTGTAAATATTTTTTTTGTTTTGTGTGATCTACTTGGGTTGCCTTTTCATGTCTGGGCTATCTTCAGGTGAGAATAATCCTGTAATACGATATTATTACTTACTAATACGATGAATCTATCATATTGACTAATTATAATATTGTTCATGTTACATCAAAGAGTAAAATTCCAATCTAATCATAAGGTTCAAATAGTTTTCAGAACTTTCACATATTATGTAGAAAAAACAGGCCAAGAGTGAGTCGTACTCGCACACCAATGGTTCCGTACAAACTTTTTAAAGGACAAATTTAACTTTGCTGTTCGATCCCTTGAAACGGCTATTGCACCAACCGCATATAATAAGTTTGTAATAGTAAAATCGCTTTTTTTGTTATTAAACTACATATTTTCGGTTTTCAGATTTTTTCCTTTACATTTGTGCTGTAAGACCTTGCTTTTTGCCAAATTTCGTGATTCTAGGCCAACGGGAACTACCATACCTCACCTACCCCCCATCCTCACCTACCCTCATCTACCTTATATATGTTTTCGACCCAAAACCTATAGGGTACTTCCGGTTGACCTAGAATTGTCAATTTTGGTTAAAAGCATGGTCTTACAGCACAAGTAAGGGAAAAATTCCGAAAAATAAAAAATTTTGAAAATCAAGGTAAATTTTGGTACTTACAAGTTTTCGCGAAAATCTAAATTTGCCCATATCTTTTTATCGTGTTGACTCAGGACCTTGATATACACCTAATAGGAACTACAGACTTCAGTATTTGGTAAAAATTTAAGGTAAGTTGAAATTTTTACCAAATACTGAAGTCTGTCAGGAACGGGTGGATCTAGTGATCCACCCGTTCCTGAGAAAACCGGTGGTGACAGACGGACAAGAAAATGATCATTATTATAAGGACTAACTTTTGAGGTACGGAACCCTAACAGCCTAGAGTCCCAATGTTCTCCCAGCACCCTGCCAGTACACCCAGCTCACCTTGCTGAGGTGGATGCTGAAGTCGGACCACCCTCCCTCCCGTCGAAGACCCAGATGATCCCCTACCCTCAGTCACCCCTGAAGAGGTAGAGGATATCATCAAAGGCCTTAAACACCGAAAAGCCCCTGGCTCAGACGGACTCACCAATAGAGTATTTAAATTATTCTCTCCCGCCCTCATAGTGTTAATTACCGCTATCTTCAATAGCGCCTTAACAAACAATATGTTCCTTCAGTCGTGGAAGCGAGCTACGGTAATTGGCATTCCCAAACCGGGCAAGCCAAAGTCTTCCCCGAGTAGCTACCGTCCCATCAGTCTCCTCAACGTCCTAGGCAAAATCTACGAGAGGCTTATTTATAAGCGTCTCAAAGATTACGCCGAAGCCAAGAGCCTAATACCGATGGAGCAGTTTGGATTTAGATCCCGACACTCCTGCGTCCAGCAAGTGCACCGCATAGTGGAGCACATCAGTGCCCGCTACCAGCGGGATCTGACCACTGGTGCCTTGTTCTTCGACATCGCGAAAGCATTCGACAAGGTCTGGCACAACGGGCTGATATACAAGCTATACCAGCTCGGTGTGCCCGATCGTCTCGTACTCATCCTACGAGACTTTCTGTCGAACCGCACATTCCAATACCGCATTGATGGTGCGCTTTCAACCCCTCATCCGATTCGCGCAGGCGTCCCTCAGGGGTCGGTACTATCCCCATTAGCCTTCACGTTATACACCAGCGATATCCCAAAGAGTAAAGTAGCCCAGTTAGCCCTTTTCGCTGACGACACGGCCATCTATTACTCTGGTAGGAGTCCCAGTAAAATCGCCCGTACCCTCCAAACTTCCGCAAACGCCCTAGACGATTGGTTCCGGAAATGGAGAATTGAAGTTAATCCCGACAAGAGCCAGGCGGTACTCTTCTCTAGCCCCCGTCAACTCTTCCCCTCCACTCCTAGTCCGATCACCATGTTTGACAAGCCGATCCCTTGGGAGAAGCAAGCCAAATATCTGGGAGTCATCCTCGACCGGCGCCTAAACATCGCAGAGCACATCAAGACGGTACGTTCGCGTGCCGCCTTCGCTCTCGGCAGGCTCCACTCTCTGCTGAATGCTCGCAGCAAATTGTCACTCAAGTGCAAATTGCGTATTTACACCGCGTGCATTCGGCCCATCATGACACACACGTGCCCCGTGTTCGCACATGCCAAACCCTACCACCTCCATAAGATGCAGACCCTCCAAAATCAATTCCTACGACGCGCCACGGGATCCCCGTGGTTCGTCAGGAACGAGCAACTCCACGTTGACCTCAAGATCCCTACCACCCAGCAGTGCATGAAGCGTCTCACCAAGGGTTTTTTCGATAAGGCCGAAAAACACCCTAACCCCCTGATTTCCTCAGCAGCTAGTTATGTCCCCTCTAATATCTCCAGGATTCGCCGACCTAGGCTCACCCTCCTCACACCTGATGATCCCATCACCGTTCTTCAAGAGAGTCATAGGGAAACCAGCACACTTCGTAAACACAGATACAAGAACCGATTCAAACCGCGACCCCGGCCTCGCCGACGAGGCCCTCCGCGTCCCCCCTGTAACATCACCGCCCGACCCTTGTCGACGAGCCAGCCCGCGACGCTGAGCAAGTAACTATAAATTCCCCGAATAATGATCCGACCCAGCCTGTCCCTTGCTGCCCTCCCCTCAATGACGTACTAAGCCGAGGCCCGAACCCCACAGGGGGTGCCCTTAGTGACTGTTCATTTAATTTATATCCTTAGTTTGTAAGCCCTGGCTGGGGGCCTTAAATTAATTTTTGGCCACCACAGGATAGTCCGGTTAAGCAGTCAAGCAACCTTAGCGAGTTGCAACTGCGAGTGGTCATATCTAAAAAAAAAAAAAAATACGGAACCCTAATGAGTAATGGTGCATCCACGCCCCAGTTACACTTTGTAGAGCAACGTTTCCAAATGGCTGGACTCACACATTCTGGATTCAGACTATGAATTCCGACTCTGAATTCAGAGCAAGCGGAAACGGCACACATGAAAATCATAACCTAAAAAAATCAGAATGTGTGTGGGGTATACCCCACACCAGTTCTTTTTGTATGAAATTGTATACATTTCTGGGCTTTTTAATTAATAACATGAATTCCGACTCTGTATTCAGATAGGAATTCAGAATGTGTGAGCTCTCTCACACATTCTTAATTCCCTTGAAGAATTTTTGAAGTTGATGAAAAATCCAATCATTAGTAATGTTTATAGATTTTGAATTTGGAATGTTTGTTTCCTTGTTTCAAATTAGTACCTTGCATCACTGATACTGGTTAGAAGTCACTCCTCCTCACTCGACATTTTATTGAATTTGCCAGTTTCCTTGATTGATCAGTTCCGCTGATTGGACGGGTTTGCGGGTTAGACAGTTGCGTCTATTCGATACTTTTGAAGAACTTACCAAACCAAAAAATATTCTTTTTCGATTCCCCGTAGTTCAAAAGGGAACTAATAGTTAAGTAGTAGTTAAGTATATAAGTTAAGTAGTAAAGTAAGAACAACTAAAGTTGAAACAGTCACTAAAACCAATATTTCTACAACAAACTGAAACTTATGATACAGCAGCAAAGAACCTGCTATCTCTTTGAAACTGAACATAAATTGAAAACAATAGTTTATAGATCGCATCTGCAATCGACAGTTATGACATTTAATTTCCTTTTGAGTTTCAGTTTAGAAATAATTTCTATGTTATTATTATAAATTATTTCATTTACCGCAGGATGAAGTCTAGTATCCAAATTCAATTCGAATTTTGACATTGAAACTGAAATTTATCGATAGCGAATTATTTTTAAAAAATAAGCTGTGCCATAGATTTTGATTGTAAACGTGTTCAACGCGGTGGTGGGTTCACGACGCATACCACATTGGGCACCCGCTTTAACGGCACCTGAGTTAATGGCACCTGAGGTATTCCACATACGACACCTATCGATATTTTTCGCAGGTGCCATTAGTGGAATAGTTTATAATGCCTCCGTAGCAACTGGACAGATTCGCAACTGGACAGATTTTCAGCTGGACAGTTTCTCAACTGGACAGTACTTGTACAGTACATGACATACTGTAATTAAAGTGGATGAGTTGGAAATTTGGACGTTATGAGAAAGTGGTCAATATAGGAAAGTGGACGAATTGCTTTAGCAGGCAGGATCTGGACCCGTGCTTCACCTAGGTTCTCCACCTGGGTGACAGCACGGGGACTTAGGGTGGGGACTTAAGATCCCGTGCTCCAACTGATGACGTTATTGTACAGTGATGCAGTAAATTATTTTCCCTTTATTGAATTCATAATGTCAGTTTACGTTGTCAATGTCTCTTAACATAACATAACAACACGCCTGTTATCCCCGAAAGGTTAAACAGAGGTGTGCCTAACAGGTTCACCCACATTTCGCCAGTTATGTTTTAAGTCCCATGTAATCAAAGCCGAGCCTATTGCTATCAACCGGGCATAAATCCAGACTCCGTGGCTGCTACTGAAGAATTTCTGATGAAAAAATCCAATAACACTTTGCTCGACCCGGGAATCGAACCCAGGACCTCATGAACAGCAGTCGCTTGCGACCAACGAGGCAGTCCGATGTCCCTTATACCCTGAATAAATATAAATGCGAATCATTCAACCATACTCTTGATTTCGTCGCATTTCCATGAAATCGAATTAATTTGGTAGAACCGTTTAATATCGCTTCGAGATAGAACACAGACAATTATTGACAGTCGGAGGCCGGTCTATGTCAGCAAGGGTTCACCGTAATGCTATTAGATTTTGCGACTTGTAAATAATATAGCTTGACTTGTCGTCACGCCATGTAATCTGTAATGTGCGAAGGGCGAGCGTTTTGGGAGACTGTCTCATCTTAATTATTGGGCTGATTATCAGCTTAATTTGACTCAATTTCTTTTTGATTCCGATTACTGAACACAAAAGGTCTATTACCAAAATCTGCTAAGCCTTTTCCCAAATTATGTTGGAGTCGGTTTCCAGTCTAACCGCCTCCCATCCTCATTATCCTGCCCTTATCCTAATTTATTTGGGGTCGTAGCAGCATGTCTTCTTCTTCCATACCAGTTACACACAACCCAGTTACTGGGAAATACGATACCCCTTGACCCCTGGTAAGACTGGTTGTTAGATTTTCTGGTTTCTGACTATTCGTAACGACTGTCAATGATCTACTAATGAACAACGGCTTAAAGTACTTCAATTGTAAGGAATTAAAAAATTGAGCTTCCACAATTCTAGAATACATTTTAAATTAATTCTAACCAATGTTTAATTACAAAAGTTATTCCAAATCCTCTCTAAAGATATTCTTAATAACTCTTCAAGTCTAGATTAAAAAACTTTTGTGCTTAGGTATTCTTGTTAATCGAACATCTTGTTGTTACGTTCGCAATCGAAACTGCGAGAACCTTCTCGAACTTTCTTTGAGTTAAAATAAACTCCCCGTATTTCTTGTATCGCGGGGAACTTGGATAAATAAACACCCTGTGTTCCCCGGATCACGGCAAACTTGGATATAGGTCACGATCGATTGATGCATAAATACGATTCGAAGCTTTAAGCGGAGTTACAGCATGCTATGTTTAGACGAGTAATTTTGGCTATGGTTAGAAAAGCGGTAGTTACTTTACTCGATTTAGTGCATTGACTAATGAGCATCCTGCCGGGGCTGCAGGACTGTTCGCAAGAGATACCGTGCCCCTGGAACACAAAGGGCGATGAAGGAACATGAATGGGTTTTCGTCAGTAAAAGTCTGACACTCCCTTCTGCTCCGCCCAGAGCGGGAGGAATCATTTGATGATTTCCCATCCGAAAAAAAAGGATGCTAATAATAATATCGCTGGAATAATAATATCGCTGGACATTAACACACAGTGCCATCTAGTGCCACACTAAGCCACGAGGCTTGTGTCGTGGACACCAGATAGTTGATATACTACATAGATACTTTTTGTTTGTAAATACATACAGACTCGGAAACAAATGTCCATGCTCATCACACAAACATTTGCTCCAACCGGGATTCGAACCCGGGACCCTAAGAATGTAAGGCAGCCTCACTACCGCTGCGCTATTCGGGTCGTCAAATAGCATCAATAATAGAATGTTCAAATTGTTGTTTATGGCTCAATTCCATCTCATCATCTTGCTGCCCCTGTCCCATTCTATTTGGGATCGGCGCAACACGTTTTCGTCTTCCATTCTCCCCTGTTAGATGTCCCGGCATAATTTACTCCTTTCTCTTTCATTATCATTCCCCCTACACAATCCATCTATCAACATTCATGTCCATTATTCTTCTAGTCACATGCGTTTCATCAATCCATCTGTGACTCAATTCCGTCTGTGGTAAAATAATTACCTACATAGAAGAAGGAAATATCTACAAAACAAACAAAAAATATCTATGTAGTATTTCAACTATCTGGTGTCCACAAGCCTCGTTGCTTAGTGTGGCGCTAGATGGCGCTGTGTGTAATATCCAGCGATAATTATTTATTTATCTGTGTCAGCGCCTTTTTCTTTTTTCTCTTCTTCTTCTCCTTCTCTCACACTTAAACCCACTTTTAGCTTGGCGAGTACTTAACAAGATAATAAATTATCGTCGTGAATGAAAGGTTCGGTCTTTGCTTGTTTCCCGAACCTTATTAACTTTGCATCCTTTTTAGATAACAGGACCTCTGGTTACCCTTAAGTAGTTCATTGCCCGTATTCACCAGTACTGGTCTTTTCTCTAATCTAAGCGAATTGCAATTGTTGAGGTTTCAACTCTCGGCACGGCATTTAGATGTCGCTTACTGTTAAATCGTCATAATAGGCTAGTTTCCAGCAATAAATCGCATATCTATTTAGTCCGTCAGTTAGAGTATTGGGAAGTAATGGACACGTATTTTTTGTTTTTGTAAATCAGTGAATATTGACAAAGATAAAAACGCAATAAAAAATTATACCACAGCGTGACGTATTGAGAATTTTAAAAGCGTCGTATCTTCGTCAATTTTGGTTTACAAAAGAGAAAATACGGGTCAAATATTTTTTGATAATCTACCTGACGGACTAATTCGATTTTTTCAGTTGACAAGCCTATTATGTTTATTTAGATGTCGCTTATTGTTTAAACAATATTTTGTCATAAGCTCCGTGAAAACACGCGGCAACTTATTATTTGCCAAAATCTGTAACTCAATGGCAAATATCAGAGATGGGTCAAAAGGAAGTAGAGAAAGACAACGCAAACGCCGGAATGATGTCATAGTGCTGGAGACAGCTGGTACCTTGTGGGTTAGAGACACAAGTTACCGTGAAAAATGGAGGAGCCTTCGGAAGGCCTATGCGTCAAAGGACGTGGTGATTGACGAAGACGCCGAGTACAATCGTTATTTTTTGTTTAATTTATATAGTATATATTTTTAATTAGTTTTCGTTTTTAGTAAATAAAGGCTTTCTATTGATTTATAATATTGTTAATGCAAACGTGCATTTTTGACGTTTCGCTATGCTAGATTCAGCATAACCACAGAATAGATAATAGTACTAACGTAGAGAAGTTGCACTCCTTTGATCTTGAAGAAAGCCGACATTTTAAATACCTAAACTGGGCGCGTTAGATCTAAATTGTGCCTTGACGCTACGCGTTAGCGTATGTTATTCGGCGTCTCGCTGCTTAATGGTCAATCGGTAGGGTTGCCACAAGTACTAAAAATAAAATACTAGTTACCAAGATTTTTGTATTTTAATGTATTATTATTGCAATGTTAATTAAAACTTGTCTAATGACAATTATTTTACTTTAAAATAATGTCTCATATATTTCTTGCCTTCTCTAAAATAACGATTAGGTATTAAATTTAATTGCAGCATAAATGCGAAATCTAACAAATAATTTTAAAATAAACTCTGATGGCAAGCATGGACATGGAGCAGTGAAATTTATATAAAAAAATACATTTATTAAATGTATTTAAACATCCAAACGCAACAGTTTATCCGGCTTGTCATTTTCACTAATAAATCAGAAGTAAGAGTAGGTACGCGACGCAAGCGACCAGTCGAAAGAGCGCGAAAAATTAACGCGGCATACGTACGCAGTTACGCACGGCTGGAGCGCGACAGCCCTAAATAGCTTGCATATTCAATATGAGCGAAGCGGTAGGTAATTATCTCATGCCTACACACGGAGTGTCAGAGCCCTGGCATAACTACAAAGACCCCCGTAACTGTACCAGAACTCAGTCAGAACTAGGCCAAGTCTGTAGTCTCCTGGGAGATTCCTCATGTTATGGTAGCACACGTCTAGACTTGATGACGTCAGCTGGCATGCGGCCAGTCTAGTTGGCATTGAAGTTATAGCTATGCGGTGACAGTACTGGCAGGGTGACGACTGGCGCAGTACGTTGAATACCCGTAGGAAGGACGGTTTATGGTGATTGGGGATTTGAGTTGAGAATGTAATTGCTGTGTTGCTGGGATTTATTAATCAAAGTCAATTGCAATGTTTGGCAATTATTTTTTTTGCAAAGTCATTGTTTTAGGGTTCCGTCCCGTACCTAAGGGTAAAAACGGGGCCCAGACTCCACTGTCCGTCTGTCCGTCTGTCCATCTGTCTGTCACCAGGCTGTATCTCATGAACCGTGATAGCTAGACAATTAAAATTTACACAGAATGTGTATTTCTGTTGCCGCTCTAACAACAAATACTAAAAACAGAATAAAGTAAATATTTAAGGGGGGCTTCCATTCAACACGTGATTTTTCTGCCGTTTTGTCTAATGTTCAATAGATAATGATACGGAACCCTTCGTGCGCGAGTCCGACTCGCACTTGGCCGGTTTTTTTTTACTCTGATCTCGGGATTGCATTTTGATCATAAAACAATTTTTTTTACGATCAAAATGCCATCGCGTTTTGTTTTCGGTTGATCGGTCTTTGCTCTGAGTCACAATATCTTTGTAGATAAAAAAAATGACTGCCTCGTTCGTCTAGCGGTCGCAAACCCGACTGCTGAGCATGAGGTCCTGGGTTCGATTCCCAGGTCGAGCAAAGTGTTATTGGGTTTTTCCATCAGTAATTTTTCAGTAACAGTCACGGAGTTTGGATTTCCGCCCGCACGATGGAAACACATGAGACTTAAACATAACTGGCGAAAAGTGGGTGTACTAATAGGTACCGCTCTGCCTAACCCTTAGGGCTTACAGGCGTGATGTTATGTTATATTATGTAAAAAAAATAGCTAGGTATAAATTTAGCAGAGGAAGTTAAAGGCTTCAGTATAGTTACCCGTCTGCACCAGAACCCACAAGGAAAGTCCTGTTTCCATTAAAACTTTTAACCTTCTAAGGAAAGTCAAAATCGTTCTCAAAATTATGTAAATGTCTTTGACCCCTGTAACATCCCTTTCAGGGCTAACTTCATCGTACCCCAATAACCAGTATTTATGTGACACATAGAACGTGTTGAGAATTTTCTAGATAGGTAGGTAACCTCAGTATCATGGAAACATTATGTCAATCTTCTAGTGAGGCTTCCGGCTTCCTATTAAACACAAATGAGCGGAGCGGTGCGGAGACATGCAACATTTGGATATGGTGTGATCTGATAATTATATGGATTCCTACCAAAGTCTGACTTACACACACACATACAGGGTTTAAACCACCTCATCACGAAGCCGTCAACCAAGCATTCTGTACATAAAACTAAGTCACTTTACGCAAAAATTATTGCTGGGAAACGACTTTTTGTTTTGGGGTGAAAAATGACGTTTTGTGGTAGAACTCAATGTAATGCACTCAAAACATTGTGCTGATGAATGGATTGAATAATACGGGGGTCGTGGAGGTATTTAAAGTAAAAATCTTACATTAGAAACTTGTATTTACAAAAAAAAGTTGCCAAAAAGTTGGAACTTTGACCCCCAATATCTCCGTAACTAGAAGGTTTTCAGGTATGGTGTAGAACAAAAAAAAAATATCACAATGATGAGGAGAACAAGTACCTTTCGGCTCCGTTAAGAGGTGTTTTACACCCTTTACCACCACAGAGAGCCTGGTACGATCCTTAAAATAATACTCCTTTTGCCTCGTCCACGTTCATACATCTGGTCACCCGCGCAAGCTTGTTGCGCGTAGGTACTACGCGCCTGACCTTTCTGAATGTCTGTCATTTGATTAATTTCATCACCACAGCTCTAAACACGGCGAAAAAAAAACATAGTGACGAAACTTGCATGACATCTGTCAACCTGCACTTTGCCCGCGTGGTGGATAACGACCCATTCACTCTCATAGAGAGGACTCTACGACCCCTCTCCGCTCCGCTCCGCTCATCTTCGCTCCCGCTTCGCTCGTCGTTCGGTGTGTCCGGGCCTTAGGGGTGATTTATGCTGATTGGAGAAGCCTACGCAAGCGCCATGGTAATTGCCTGTCAGTTCGGGATGAAGGCTTTATTGTGAAATTAACGTCAAGCGATGTAAGCGCCAATGTTGAAAAATTAGGTGCCTTTTTTTTGGTAGTGTACCTAGTTTTTGATCTCAGGTGTTATTACCTACAAAGCTCAATTAATTGGTATTGGTGGTTATTTATTGGTTGGTTGGTCTTTGGAGGAAAAATACAATTTCAGTGTGTTCATTTGTTTAAAACCCTACGTATACCTACGTTGTGTTTTCGAAATCTCGGTGAATAGTTTATTATCAGTTTACTAATGTGTTTGGTTAGCAATTGATTCAGATCTTTGTGTACTTTTAGTTTTGACTGTAAATGTCTCACTTATATTATAAAGGCGAAAGTTTGTGCGGATGGATGAATGGAAGTTTATTCCTTTTTCACGCAAAAACTTGACTGGATTTGACTGTTTCTAGGCTGTAAAAAGACTCTTAACGAAGCCGAAAGGCACGTTCTCCACGTCATTGCGATCATTTTTTTGTTCTAAACCATATTCTAGTTACACAGATATTGGGGGTCAAAGTTGCCAACTTTTTCACAAGTTTTTTTTAAATACATGTTTTTAATGTATTTTTTTATTTGAAACCCCTTGACGACCCTCGTACTATTCATTCCATCCAATATTTAAAGTGCGTTACATTGAGTACTACCGAAAAACGTGATTTTTGTGACCGAAAAGAAGTCATTTCAAAGCAAACATTTTTGAGTAGAGTTACTTAGTTTGATGTACTGAATGACATAGTCTGTTTACACCCTGTAAAGTTTATAACCTGGATTAATAGAATTAATAGTGGACTGACAGACAAGCGCTGAGGCAATAAATCTTGACGAAGTCCCGAAGAGAAAATAAAAAAAGTTTGACCTCGACTTTAGGACTCCAAATAATCTGTTGTGTGATCCAGTAAAAATAAAACATCGGCAAAACTCGGGTTTTCGGGGCACAACTAATTACAGCAACAAAACCAAAGTCAAACAAATTAAAAGCACTTCTTAAACACGTCCTAAATTGTGCGAAATAAATAGAGCAGAAACGTGTACACCCTTATTGCGAAGGAAAACTCGAGTTCAATCCACGTATCGGGATAAATATTTTTATGGCCTCGTCTGTTGAGCGTGTTTGTATGTTTGTGTACGTGATTCGAGTTCTTTATAGCACTTAAAGTGTAAGTAATGTATGGGAAAGGGGTTTGTTTATTTATGTTTCTTTGCGCTAATGTTATTGGAAAGAGAAGTTTGAAACATCAGAAATATCCCGTACATTTTTAAATAAATAGGATAACGGTAAAGAAAGATAATGACTTCCTTTTTATAGATTTGTTTTGATCTCAGCTTCTCTGCTGAAGCTGCAGCATGAATCTGAAAATATGGATATGATAATAGGTGTACAAGTACCCCTAATGAAGCCGAAAGGCACTTGTTCTGCGTTATTAGCAGTTTTATTTTGTAACTCTACGAACTCCGTACTATTCAATTTATCCATCAGCATAATGTTTTGAGTGCGTTACATTGAGTCCTGTCGTGAAATGCAATTTTTTCCCATCAATATAATTCTTGAGTAGAGTTACTCAGTTATCAAATTGACTACTCAAAAATTATATTGCTGTACATCAGTACAGAAGGCTTTGTTGAAATCTTCGTGAAGGGTTCGTTTTCACCCCGTATACTCCGGGGACTACAGCGCAACGATAGAAAGCCCGAATTATTTTTCTCATCTTTTCCATACAAGTTCACACCACTTGAGACTCGATAACATAACTTTTGTTATTGGAACTTTTGATTAAGGTTAAATTTCTAACATGTAGGTACCGGGACTGTTCAAAGAGATACCGTGGCCCCGGAATACAAAGGGCGTTGAAGGAACATGGATGGGTTTTAGTCAGTAAAAGTCTGACACTCCCTCCTGCTCCTGGAGTCATTTGAGGATTTCCCATCCGAAAAGAAAAAATAAATAAAAAAAGGGTACCGTGTAGTCAGCAGTGCGTACAACTTTTTTTCTCTCTTGAAACGTAAGCACAATAACAGAAAATCTTCCCTCACGTAGCTGTAGGTACCAACTAACCTTCGTGCCAAACTAAAAAGAAAAAAAAACAAAAGAAATATGGAGCACACATGCTGTTCTAATTTTGAAACAAAGAACAAGCAATATAATGCTTGAGCCCAGAAATATAATGCTTGAGTCCCAAAAAATAATATCAAGTAGTCTAGTCAAGTAGTAACTATCAGAAGAAAATTATACGGTTTGATTGAAAGCCGACCCTAACATAGTTGGGAAAACGCTAGACGAGGCTAGAAGGACGAGTTTTTTTCTGTATTTATTATGAATTCCTTAAGTAGTTTTTTGTTTTATAACTTTTTGATAAAAAAAAAAATCTTATGTATTTTTACATGCAGAATTTACTTATAAAGAATTGTAATACTATTGTCTCCAAGAAAATCCTTTACTTTTGTCATAATACGAGTATAAACAAATGGGAATAGATCGATCCGTTCGGTTTAGATACACTCTTCCAATTATGCCAAGCTGATCCAAACATGATTTGAGTTTTTGTTAAACAATTTTCTTTTGTGTTTCAAAAAAGTGTATATCTCACCTAAAACCTTTTCTTATGTTAAAGAATCTTCCAACACTACTTTTGTTATGTAATCCTCACGTAAATCCTAGCAAAATGTCTGGAATAAAGACTTACGTAAAATCCAGGACAGTCTTATTAGTCGGGAGTATTTTGTCACAAAAAAAAGAGTCAAGAGTAGGCGTATGACGCTCGTTGGAAGGGTTAACGTAGCGATAACCCCTCGTTGGGTAGGCAAACGACCCTTGAACTGTTGGGCATACAAAAAGAGTACCAGAAGATCCACTATTTACCGAATTTACTTTTTTTTCTGCTGTGTCTAAACAGATTCTTCTGACTTTTGAGTAAATTTATCTATGAGAAAAATAACAGGCAATGCGTAAAATTTTACGTAGGTATATACACAATTTTATATTTAGAACAGTAGAGCGACATTCGAATAGTACCTATAATTTTATTTAATATTGCGTTTAATAAAGCGTTTCGTATTTCTACAACATGATCAAAGTTTTTGGTAGCTTACGTCTATCCTCTACAATTTGTCAATTTTATTTGTACTGATAAAATGTCACTTTGTTTTAGGACTTAGCGTGACAAACAAAGCCATTAGGGCTATTACAGTTTTCAAAAATCTCAGTTTAGATGTGTGATTATGGTTTAGACATGGTCACAAAATTAAAAAAAAATATGTGCCCGAGAAAGTTTGATTATTTCTCTAAGGAGCGCTTTAAATTAAAATTAAAATTCGCTTTAAATAAAAATATTTTTTTTAAATATTTGAGTCTCTTAAAACACTCAAAAACAAGAAAAACTGTAATAGCCCTCTTAAAAAATTAGGTACTTTAAAAAATGTTTAAAGTGGATTTTCTGTTTTCATTTCTATTATTGAGTGGCAACTACCCACCACTAACAAGTAAAAACTCGACCGATCTTAATCTGTGCCCCTACTGAACCCGCACTGTTAGAAACGGAGACCACAAGTCGGTTTGACAGACTTAATCGAGCACTTGGCCTTAAGCAGGATTAAGGAAAAGTTTTTATTTCGGACAGACACGATTTTGCCGCTAGTTAAGCAGCTTGTGGTAATGAAAGCCTCTTGAACCGAGGGAACAGTTTCTATATTTTAGTGGTCATTAAATTTCAGTGTAACGAGACGTGAAACGTTTTAAATTATAAGTGGCTGAATAGTTATATACCTACTACGTATTACCAACTATTCAGCTACTTATAGTTTTTCTTTACATGACTACAGTAACGCCAAAAGTTAGATGTTTTTATTATATTTTTCATTCATTTTTTCATTCATGATTCTTAAAGTTTTACTCCGGACTCTCTTACTTCGCGCGGTATGTACGTACGACTTTTTAAAACATCGTCAGTTCTTTGGTATGTATTCTTCTTCTGACATTTGACTTCTGGTTCTGGTGACAGATTTGATGGAGTCTGTGCATCGGGTTGGTGATTGACTACGTGGTCTCGTGCCTTCGACTCTACCCTGAATCACCTGACGCAATCTGCACATTCGTTGTTGCTCAAGTGACGACAGTCTTTGTTTAATATTGAGTCCTTTGAGTATCCAGAATAAACTTTATAAATGTTGGTAAAGACTATATCGAAATTTATAATGTTGTTTTAAAAATATAAAACTATCACACAAACACGAAATTAATATACGAAAATCGAAATTAATTTAAAATATGTGTAGATACTGGTATTGCCAGTTGTAAAATCACATCAAACCACATTTCACCAAATTAATTAGTCAGTGAAAGCTATTAGTTTCTCTAACCAAACAACAACACAGAATTGATACTATAATGTTCATTAGACAAAATTCATACAGCTATTATTTAATCACAAATACAGTAAACACTCAATAATTAAACAAAAGGATGTTGAAACTATTTGCCACTGTTTTTAATTAGTGGTTTGACTCGAATTGTTACCCAGAATTACGTTGGTAAATGTCCAAGCAATTTAGTATAGTATGGTACTTTGGAACAAAAGTGGATAATGGATTGCACACTATGCATGCACTTGAGACCATGAAGTTATGTGTTTTGTCAGGACTGAAGACCATTTTGGTTAAATGCCGTAATCCATTAAGCCTCTATGGAGTTTTCCACTGTACAGAAATCAACCACAGAACGGCTATGTCATCATTTAACTACCCTTTTTACCCGACTGCGCCAGAAGGAGGGTTATGTTTTTCGAGAGTATGTATGTATGTACTACGTATAATTGTTTAGCACGCTCTGTGGCCTGAACGGCTCGATGAATTTTAGCTCGAGAGGTGTCGGTGTACGGATTCGTATTTACTGTGTGAGTGACACAGGGTCGTCATTAGTCGGGACCCATTAAATAATCTAGACTAAAATCATTACATCCAATATGGATCCCAACTGTTACAGTCAATATGTCCTGTTTCCTGAACTATTAGTTATTTTTTATGCAGCCGGGTTTTTTATTTTTTTTTTAAATTCTATTTATGTTGGGGTCGGCTTCCAGTCTTACCGAATGCAGCTAAATACATTTTTTTTTACATGAAGCGATTGCCTATCTGACCTCCATTCCCCGGTTAGTACTGGGTAATATCGATACCCCTTGGTAAGACTGGTTGTTAGACTTTTGGGTCACGTCCTGTAACGACTGTCAAAGATCTACAATTTTCAGCCGGCACCAACGGCTTAGCATGTTTTTAGAAGCACGGAGTATACTCGGTATGTAAAGAGTGGTCACCCATCCAAGGCAAGCGCAGCTTGACCTGAAAATTAACACGAACGGGTGTTATTATTTAGCCACGAGTTCCTCCAGAACGGCTATGTATATCTACTTAAAGAAGGAGTTCTAAGGGAATACACTACTGCCCCATCTATCTTAGCAAATGGAACAGTTAAATTCAATACAACTTTGGGTAAGAAGCTACTCCTACAGACAAAAGAGAAGTTTACATTCGGATATTACAATATTTGTGAAGGCTGTGGGAATCCGCTGGATGCGAGTCGCACGGGGCCGGTCAATATGGCAACACTTGGGAGAGGCCTATATCCAGCAGTGGACGGCTTTCGGCTGAAATGATGATGATTATAATTACATTATTTGAATTCCAAATTTAATTTTAAAAAAGATCTCTTTTCTAAAAAGACTATTAGCTGAAAAATGATGACCTAACTACATTTTAATACATGAACTTGTGAACGTGTCTCCAAAGGAAATGAAATAACATTCACCATTTATCACGACCCGGTGAATCTAAATCGTTTTCCTCAACCTTGAGGAGCTCGCAGCTGTGCTTAATCACTTCTTTAAGCTGTGACGACACGTATCGTGTGAGCTCGATGCGGAAGGCAAACAAGGGATGTTACTTCCTTGGTGCAAGATGTAATCCGGATTGCAGATGTTTGATTTTAATAAAAGTCGCAGTTACTACGCTATTAACCAACTTAGAAAAGATATAAAGACAGCCCAATGAACAGCATTTTGACCAAAATAAAACATACAGGAGGTATCAACTCGTCATCGTCTTTCATCGTAGTATCGACCCTTATAATAATTTATAATATATTACGTTCTCATAGACGTTCTCTTTCAGCTGTGAAAAACTACAACTTGCTAGTCAGCGCGGTCAAAAGACAAGAATGTCCCATTTTTTCGCATATTTTGCGGTTTCACAAGGGGATCAAAACGTGAAGAAAAAAAGTATCATAAAATTTGACACGTAGCGATGTCTTACAGCACAAGTAAAGGAAAAGATCTGATAACTGTAAAAATGTACTTTCATAACAAAATAGGTACCTACCAGTTTTTCGAAATCCACGCAGCCACAGTGTGCGACCTCAACTCACACTTGGCCGACATTTTCAGTCGGCTTTTTTACTGCGCGATTAGATAACGTGCCGGATGAATCCAGCCCATTTACTTTCAAAATGGCATCTTCAATACGATTCGAGTCCGTTAGGTCCGGAAACAAAACGGAGGTCACTCTTTCGTAACAACCAGCAATAAGCCTTTTGGATGTTGCCATCCTATAAAAGTAAACACTAAAGTCTTAAAAGGTCAGTGACCATACCATGTGTCGGTGTTGAGCCATATTTTTGTGACTGCATTTGTGCTCGGTTGGTGGTAATAGGCTCACCCCGAAATGAATGGATCCTATTACTAAACGTGGGCTTCATCAGAAGGCTTAAAGTCACCCAAAAGGCAATGGAGAGGGCTATGCTCGGAGTTTCCTTGCGCGATCAAATCAGAAATGAAGACATCCGCAAGAGAACCAAAGTTACCGACGTAGCCCGAAGAATTGCCAAACTTAAGTGGCAGTGGGCAGGGCACATTGCTCGCAGAACGGATGGCCGATGGGGCCGAAAGGTTCTGGAGTGGCGACCGCGAACCGGAAGACGTTGCGTTGAAAGGCCTCCCACTAGGTGGACTGATGACCTGGTGAAGGTTGCGGAAATCCGCTGGATGCGAGCCGCACGGGACTGGTCAATGTGGCGACACTTGGGGGAGGCCTATGTCCAGCAGTGGACGTCTTTCGGCTAAAATGATGATGATGACTAAACGTGACTGGCGAAATTTGGGTGTACTATCTGCTGAAAACTTCAGGGATAACAATCATGATGTGACTAGCAATAAGCCATTCGGATGTTGCCATACTATAAAAGTAAACGCTAATGTCTTGAAAGGTCGGCAACGTTACTGTTGAGCCATATTTTTGTGCCGGACTTTCGTGACAAAATCAAATACGTGACAAAACAACATACACAAACAGCGTAAAACTGTAATTAGTAACTGCACAATAATATTTTAGTCGCATTTGATGACAAGATAGCATTACATAACACGATTGGTTCCTACATAATACAAATTTGAATCCAGCACCACCCCACTCTCGTTTTGGAACAACACACTTTCATTTTGTAACAATCCCAATGATTTCAAACCCAATCAATAGATTGGGTTGGAAATCAATGGGATTGTTTGCTTTTAATGTACTGAAAAAATCAACGTCACTATAAAAGGCAATACAATTAATGTTATTGATCGGTGAAAATTAATTCTATTTCCATTGTGAATGTATAACGTAATAAATTTACCCGCATGCTTAGTTTTCTAAACCTTATTTGAAATGAAACACAGCCAATGATGTCTTCAAAAATAACTTTGGCCCAAATTATTAGATTTGCAAGCGTGTATGAATGACCAGATGTATGAATGTGGTTGAGACTACAGGAGTATGTAAAGATTGCAGCAAGTGGCTCTGTAGTGTCTGCTTACCTCCATGGGAAAAAAGCGTGAATATAGATTAGTTTTGAAACTCGAAATAGCACAACACTTCGCGACGATACCTACTCCTATCAACTCATCGCAGCACGCACAATTTTCTCATAAATAATGTCATTTTCTCGTTCAAGAAGAGAGGAACGACGCAGATGGCTCATAGCTCTATGATGATAGATCGAAGTAATAATTTGCGACAGCACTCGGCAATCTATTTCCTTCAGAAGACTTGGTTCCGCGATCTGACAGGCGAAAACGAGGTACCGGTAATTTACTTTATATTTTACTTCCTCTGTCACCATTGACATGTTTGCATTTTGTTTTTTGAGGGTACGTCAAATATGATTAGGTATCGGTGCTTTTGGGGCTTGAATGTTCGTCGATGTCAATTGTTTTGTGAATAATAATGAAAAAACAAGACGCGTTTATTCAGATTTTTGTCAGGCGTATTATGTAGATATCGTCATGTCACAATTAATTTGAAAATCAAGGTACCCATTTGGCCGTAACGTAATTCCCAAAACTCATTACTTTTTATCCAGGTCTAATCGTTTATTTTATTCATATTTATTTTATTTTGCGTACCATAAGTTTAAAAATATATTACAATGGGCTTACAGCTAAGAACAATTATGGACCCTGTTAGGGCACAGCAATAAACAAGAGTAACATTAACATTTTTTACAAATCCAAAAGGTTAGATAGGATTCATAACATTTTCTTTTTTTACATTTTGTATACTCCTATTGATTTGAATTCAAGCAAACTGAAACGACATCTCATTTCCCAAAGCTAGAGGTAAAATGAAATATATATACACAGACACAGATTCAAGATCCATATTTCGCCAGGCATGTCACAAGTCTCATAGCATAAAGGTTCTGTATCATACCTCACATTTTAATAATAAACAAAGGTGAAAACAGAAAACGAAACAAAAATTCCAACGAACCCCGAATGCCTCCAAGACAAAATATTACTTTCCTATTCCCTCAAAATTCCAACCATCTTATTTCATAAGAAACGAAGGGATGTTGTATTATCCTTACTTTAGTGAGACAATACGATTATGTAGGACAGTAAGACCCTTTTGGAACCCTTTCCCAATTTCACTGTGTTTAGCAACAATGTTTACTGAAAGAAAACATGTTCAGGATTGTTCTGAACAAAATATTAGTGCCTTGGGGCTGTGAAAATAAGGTGTATTTCATTTTTGGGTTTTTTTACGGATGGCTGAAGGTTCCGCTTTACTTATCTTGTTTGGGAGCGTGTTGTTAAGACTGAGATAAGCTGGTTCAAAAGTGATGTTTTTGGATATCTTGTTTGGCAGAGATTGGTGATCCCATTCGAAGCGTGACAGCTTTGTATGTAGGATGGTATCGAGCACTTTCAACGGATAAGGATTTTTCATATTGAGAATCTTAAATTATGTCAAGAAACTTTTTGTAGGCATACAAATAAATATTTTTTTATTCAATTTTTTCATTTCGAAGCGGGGATTGTTATGTCTTAGTCGTGGATAACTTACGAAGACGTAACAATTTTTTGAAATATATTAAATCATCAAGAAAGAAATGATCAGAGCAAATGATACAAAAGGAAAACAATAACAAATGCGCAATACATTTCACAATACCCACAAAACAATGCAGGTTATTGAACTTTGCAGATGATTACAAGTCTAGACTTCATGCTTATCACTAAATCCTTTTGTATGAACTTTAAGCAAACTGTATCTTGTATCTGTAACAAAACAGTTTCAAAACAAACCTAATGTAGAAACACTTGTAGAAGGGTTTGATATTAAGCTTAGTCTAAATTAGAAATACAGGCTTATATAAAGGGGTAAAAAACCTCTTAACGAAGCCGAAAGGTTTTCCACGTCATTGCGTTAATTTTGATGTTCTACACCATACCTGGGAACCTTCTAGTTGCGGAGATATTGGAGGTCAAAGTTCCAACTTTTTGACAAGTTTTTTTTAAATACGAGTTTTTAATGTAAGATTTTTACTTTAAACTGCTCCACAGCCCTCGTATTATTGAGTTGAGTTTTACCACAAAACATGATTTTTCACCCCCAAAAAAAATCGTTTCCCAGCAATAATTTTTGCGTAAAGTTACTTAGTTAGATGTACAGAACGCTTGGTTAACGGCTTCGTGATGAGGTTGTTTACTCCTTGTATAATGTAGACTCCAAACTAACCCTATACCCTTTTGAAACGGATTCAGACACTATGTTCCTTGTGGCTGTATCCCTAATGTAAGCGTTTGTTTTGGTTGCAGGCACTTCATTGGCATGTGACGCGGGTGCTGTGAGCGGCATGCGAGGCGAGCGCTCGAAGCGGGCGGCGGCCTCGCTCGCGACGCTCCTAGCGCTCTGCTTGCCTCAGCTCGGCTCGGCTGAGCTTACATCCACCGGTTAGTACACCAATCAACGGTAATACGCTCTCCAAGTACAGCAGTACTTGGAGAGCGTATTACCATTGGTTTAGAGTGATAAAATAAATAGTTATACATATTTTGTCATTCGTGTCCTGGGTTCGAACCCCGAGTCGGGCAAAGTTTTATTGGGTTTTTCCTTCAGGAATCTCTAAGTAAAAAAATACTACTAATTAGTACATCTTTGTCTAACCCTTCGGGGCTTACAGGTGTGATGTTATTTTATGTGAACATAGCAACCGTTTAGGGTGACCCTTTAATTCATCTGCTCACAAATTGTCACATAAATTAAAACGCGTGGAGGTAGCGATTATAATAATATATGGGTTTTATCTTTCCGTTATTACACGGTACCGTCCGATAATAAAAATCCTTTCCACACATGCTATCGTATTACAAAGTGACTGTGCATAATATTAAATGCTCTTCAATATGTTTATTGCTTTTAGAGTGTTTGACGCAGAATGTGCACAAAGCAAAATGTGCACTTTTCAAAATGAGCACTTATCAAAACGAGCACTTCTCAAAAATGAGCACTACTCAAAATAAGTGTGAATTTTATCACCATGTATCCAAATAAAAACCGTTTGCTAACTATATGTTTTTTATTATTTTGCACGATTTTTAGCATGATCATGTAAATTCTACGTATTTTTCAAAATTTTTGTTTGTACCTTAGGAATTATAAGAAAATAATATTTTTCACGAGTATTGGTATTAGCTATTTTTATGGACACAAGAACAAAGTGACTTCGACTTCAAAGCAAAAATCTTGCATAGTAATAAAAAAATATAGTTAGCAAACGATTTTTATTTTGACCCACTGATAAAATTCACACTAATTTTTAGTAGGTCTCATTTATGAGAAGTGCTCACTTTGTTAGGTGCTCATTTTGAGAGGTGCTGTTTTGAGAAGTGCACATTTTGCGAAGTGCACATTTTGCGTCAAGTGCACATTTTGCTTTGTGCACATTCTGCGTCAAACCCCTGACTGACAGGTGATCGTATACAAAGCCTCGCATATCGAAAGGAGATTATATCGTATTACGTACCTACGTGTGTGAATCAGTTGTAAGCTCCCCCTTACTTTGTGCCGATAGGGCTTTGTTATCGATATGAAGTCTCAGAAGAGTAATGAAAGATTCCATGCGAGTCAAAGCAAAATTATGGAGGTGCAATATTGATTAAGGGAAGGAATTCAGAGCTAGGTGAGCTATCATTCCAGATTGTTTTATTATGTGAGACGGAACGCCAAGTTCGTATATTTAGAGATTCGATGTTATTGGTCCCTGAATCAAAGTACTTATGTAAGTATAACTAACCAAACATTCGCAAAATGACTAGCGATATTGCCAGTTAATTGGGGTCAATAGTGACGGATTTGAACCGAGAGATATGAGTGACGGGACCTTAATCACTGGGCTGGAATAATTAAATTAGAGATTATGTTCTATCCCACTATTAATTTTCTACCCATTCATTATTTACCCTCGCGGCTAAATAATAACAACCGCTTGGGTCAATCTTTAGGTTAAGTCGTGCTTGCCTAGGTTGGTCTGTGGATGGGTGATCACCCTTACATAGCGAGTTTCCTCCGTGCCTCGGAAAGCACGTTAAGCTTAGCGTGCTTTTCGAGGCACGGAGGAAACTGTCAAAGATCTACAAATGACAGCCGAGACCAACGTCCCGGCTTTCATTTGTAGTTCTTTGACAGTCGTTACAGGTAGTCAGTGGCCCAAAAAGTCAGACATCCAGTCTTACCAAGGGGTATCGTATTACTCAGTACTAACTGGGTTGTGGAGGTCAGATAGGCAGTCGCTCCATGTAAAATACTGGTATTCAGCTGCATCCAGTTAGACTGGAAGCCGACCGAGTTGGGAAAAGGCTAGGCAGATGATGATCCATGAATTTTGAGCTTTATTCCTAATCAAGAAAACATGTCTTACGCAATACACTTACGCTCCACATTTCATTGCTCATTTGATCGAATCTAATCACGATGTAGTGGCGCCCGTTGCTCCGCCATAAACCGAAGTACTTCGATCAAACAGAATGACTTGTCACGTCACTAGTGCGCACTACTACCTCGTTTCAAAGTTAGTGCAGACGGTAGTTTGGTGATTGAATGAGTTCTTTTTATGGATACCTGGTGTAAGAAATTGAGTTAATAAGTTAAGCTTCATCAGTAGGTAGGTAGTAGGTGTACAGTACTAGATAACTACAGTACTGCGGTGCTAGTGTCATAGTAAAAGCATCTTTCGAACATAATATTTTTCAGGATACTAAATAGATTTTCCATTTAATTATTTTCCGCCTGTGTCGTTCCACTGCTGGGCAAAAGCTTCCGGTTTTTCTTTTTAATCCTCATTGAGTTTTCCAAAGAAACTTTGGTAAGTTTTCTTTAAACCGGTTAGTGCTAAACGACTTCTCACGTCACTACTAGATATTTACTACACCGTCGTTCCAAAGTTAGTGCTCACGGTAGTTCATGATTGAATGAGCTTTTTTATGGACCAAAATCCTACAGATCATGTTCGTTTGTTACTGTAGCACTGCTGCTGGTCTTTAGCCAATTAAACAGAAACTATGAGGACTCGGCTGTCATTTGTAGATCTTTGACAGTCATTATTGGTAGTCAGTAACCCAAAAGTTTGTCAACCAGTCTTACCAAGAGGTATTGTATTACCCCAGTACTAACTAGGTTATGGAGGTCAGATAGGCAGTCGCTTAGCTGCACCCGGTTAGACTGTAAGCCGACCCTAACATAGTTAGGATAAAGCTAGGCGGATGATGACGAAGACCGTTCTTGGTGTGTTGAGATTTTAAACTGTTAGAGTCGACATTTTGTCAGGGTGATTTTTCTTGTCGATCAATAAAATATTAAATAGTAGGTATTTCTCAGAATTCTATCTCGTCGTTAAAGTCCAAATTGTAAAAAGATTAATACGGTCTTATCTCGTTTTAAATCTGGGGCGATTAGTTGGTAATCAATTTTTGTAGTAATCAATCACCCCAGTAAGCTTGATATTTTATTTCTGAGAGTCAAATCGAAGCGCTTCAATAAAATAAAGCCTCGTCGCTCGTTTTATACCAATTCTTACAAAAAGTCCAATTTGAATTTATGACCACTTCTTTTGAGTCTTCTCAAGGATTAGTAAGTTAAGCCAAATAATATCAGTAGCAACTGAAATGGGCTGGGGAACCAACTTATTTGAAGGCATTGGAAAATTGTGTACCAAAGAATGTTTATTTTACTTAAAAGTTTAAATGGTTAGTGAGTGTAGTCGTCATCATTTGTCTATCCTTCTCCAAACTATGTTGAGATTTGTTTCCAGCATAATTGGATCTGTTTAATCAATCAATGATGTAGCGACTGCCTGTTTTATCTTCACAGTTCAGTTAATAGGTAATACGAATGGCGCCCCTTGTTAAGGTACTAACTCCATAAAAAAATCCACTTCATTCTTTGTAAAGGACTCTTTCTGAACCACCAACAGACTAACTTGGGATAATTATATTTTGCAGATTATTTAACACGTCCCATATTTTAATTAAAGTTTAAGAAACTGACATTAAAATATGGAGATAAACAACTTTGACCTTTGTGGTATTGACGTCTCTACTATGAAGTAATACGTTGTTTCTTCGATTGAATTAAATATTCATAAAGGAAAAAATGGAATAACAGCGTCCTTGTCGACAGATATCATTGAATTTTCCCCTGCGGAGAAAAAACATTCATGTTTATAATATTTAACGTGACCTAAAAGTTGATATTGTTCATGTTTTGTTGAAAATTAGTTTTATTTTTAACAACTGTTGAGTCCCGTACTGAATTAATCGTAACTTTTTATCAAATTATTATAAGTTTTGTCTGTTTTTAATTTTAGGATAATTTGTTAGTTTTGGTTTTGTTTTCGTTGCTGGTAGGTTACTGTAAATAAATATGTATATTCATAAATATTCATGACAAATTAACATAACGAGATCGTCGTGTTACTTTTACAGACAAAGTTTATAATTAACTACAAACATCGTGACGTAATTTCACAACATAGCCAGATGAATTTTTAATTAGTTTTTATAAAGTGAAGTCACCTTAACTAGAATAAAAAAATAAATCTTCCTCCTATTCATTTTTTATTTTGTTTGTTTAAATATTAAACATAACTAAATAAAGTACCTATTCAAATTACATTTTTTAAAATTAATCAATAAATAAAACTCAAACGATAAATTTATTCAAATTACATTTATTAAACAAATTAGTGAATGAAAAATAAAACTCCAGCAACAAAATTTATTAAAACAATAATTTATCATACTAAATAAAAATTATTTTACAAAAATTAACACGAAACAATTTTTGCCTAGGCTAATGACAATTGCGTCAATTTAGTTCCCATGGCATGGCAACACGTAATCAATATGGCGGCGGTGCAATGAACCGCACTGCAGTCACTAAACGCACTGCAATTGCCCTCAATAATAGGCCGGTGTAGTGACGCCTTATTTCCTAGTAGGCCGTCCGGGTATTTAGTCGTAGCTGTGGTTATACTTAATTATCAGCAATAAAAAAAAAAAATATTTAAAAAAATATTTTCTTTCTGGCTTACCTAAACTCTTGGGGACATTACCAGTTGACAGCGTTGAGGAGGAGTTTTGTGACGCCATTTTTTATTTCGTTTATTTTTGTTGTTGTACTATAAGTTATTATAATTTATAAGTGCATATAAATTGTTATGATTGGACTAATATTGAAGTGTTTTTAAATACTTTATTCCTGCATAGGCCTGGCCACTCCGAATTTAAGGACGCTATATTCTTAGCGCCATACAATTGACTCCTTTATTTTTGATTGCCATTGAACCGCTAAGAAGAAGAGTACTTCAGCAGTCTTCTGGATCTAGTTGATTTAAAGATGATGATGACTCGTCATTATGGTATAGGTATAATAAGATTTCAGTTAAGAACCTTTGGTATAGGATTCCATGCACTACTTCAAACTAACAATAATCTCCGGCTACCAAAATGGTGGTGATCATGACAATTTATACTGGCCATTATTGGTGAGATCAAGAATGATAGCCAGGAAGGTCTTCATTATATGGAAATCATCTATTTTCCAGCATAAAAAGATTTATAGCAGGTTCATTTTCTGTAGTGGTTTACTTAGTCACAAGATGTAAATTTTCAGAATAACCACGGGAAGATACAGGATGTCAATTTTTCGCCTTCCTTTTTTTTGTGCTTCAACGATCCAGAGTTGGTCTTTTTTATTTCATTCTAGTTTATTAAATTATTATACAATGGCAGTTATATCGAAGTATTTTCCTTCCAGACCCACTAAGACGGGGCCTGTACGGTGACCTGTGCTCCACGGTCGAGGACTGCCACTTCCCGGAGGCCGTGTGTGACGACGTGCAGAAGACGTGCCAGTGCCATTCCGACGTGCCAATCAGCAACTACAAGGACAAGTGTGGGAAACGTGAGTATATTTTTTAATTTATTTTAATTAAAGACTGCCTCGCATGAGGTCCTGAGTTCAATTCCCAGGTTGGGAAAACTGTTATTGGGTTTTTCCGAGTTTGGATGCGTGCTTAATTGATGGCAATAGGCTCGCCCCCCTATTACATGGGACTTAAACATAAATGGTGAAATGTGTACAATTAGGTACACCTCTGCCTAAATCTTCTTCTAGGTTATTTTAATTAAGCCTAACAATTCGTGAAACGTAGGAGTGGTGTCGTCGTTACGAACCTAGATAGGTGTATTACTTTGCGCAATTTATTTCATCACGACTGCTCTCAAAACAATGAAGGAAATCATCGAAAGGAAACCGGCATGTCCTTTTTTTTTGTTAGCCTGTACTGTCCCACTGCTGGCCAAAGGCCTCCCCCAATTCCTTCCATGTGCTCTTTTCCCGTGCCTCCTCGGACCAAGCCTCGCGGTACGCGTCCAAATCGTTTCGCCACCTTTTTCTGGATTGGCCTCGGCAGCACCGTCTGTCTTCCGGCAACCATCGTGTGGAGACTTTTGCCCAGCGGTCATCTTGCATGCGACTGACGTGACCCGCCCAATCCCATTTTAGCCTAGCATCCTTCATGCCAACGTCCACTATGCCCGTTTTGGACCGCAGCGTGGTGTTTCGAACCCTGTCTTGTTTTTTGACACCCAGAATGCTGCGTTCATGCAGCATGTTCTAAAACCGAAAATTCGAAGAGAAAAAAGAGAAAGAAATTCGAAGGGCCAGTGTGGAAGATTATAATTCGTTAATCCATTCCCTCTTATAGGTAGGAGGCCTGTATCCCAGCAGTGGGAACATTATAGGCTGATTATGCTTCATGAAATGCCAGGAATACCTGCCACCTTGACCTAATTTGCAGTGGCCTATATAGGAAGCACATATAAGGCATTACTTAGGTACGCAACCACAATCAGTTGCGTACCTGGTTATACCTCTGCAACTTGGCAAAATGGGGGATTATAGTCCCGCCGTGAGTGCCGTGCTATTCAGAACATTCACTTACAGGAATCTCCTAATTATCCATACTACTGCAGTTTAGGAGTAATAAACGTTAGACGCCATTGACGCTGCTATTAACGTGGACAACTTTGTTCAAAACATTCAAAATTATTTATATCTTTAACAACATTAAAACAAATAGTTTGTGATTGGAGCTTTCTTTTAAGCAAACAATGCCTGTATTAGAAGACTCCGCTCTTCCATAACCAAAGAAAGATAATTTATAATAACATGTTTATCATAGGTAAGTAGACAAGATTGGCTTAAAGTTTGTGTGTGTGAGAGAGTGTGTGTAGAGTGCGTGTGTAGTGTGGAGTATAGGTTATGTCGTGGGTTTCAAAAGCTCTTCCGTTTCCTTATAAGTAAGTGGTTTGATCCATTTCAGTATATTTTTAGTTGCATTCATAATATTGGTTTTTACATATTTCTTAAATAAAGAAATTAAATAACCGAGCAGACCGAGTATTAAATTGCATGGAGGGAACCAAAGCTTTTGTTTATAGCTGAGTTTTGCATTACACCATATTTAGTTAGATCTATGTCTGCCTTCATGTTTATTAAATATTGTTACCAAATGGGCGAAAATCTTGACTACATAATTTAGATCGCAAACGGCAGTCACAGTTGATCGGTGGTACTTCAGTAGATAAATGATTGTCGCTGTGATAAATGCATAGATATCTAAAAGAATAAAGTTATGTACATTTTTAGGACCCCGAATCTGCTTTGCTGAAAAAATCTTTTGTAGATTTACGACGATGCGACCCTTTTTTACCCAGCGTCTTTACTAAAGTGATCGTTCGGAGAAAACGCACTCTGTCAGCTCAACCACGTGTCTAAAGTTGAGGTTGCGTGTTGATTCAGTCGATCAAAATGGTTAGGAGTACTCTTCCACTGGAAACTGCTACCTATTTATCGTTGATCTTTAAATACAGGGTGTAAACCACCTCATCACGAAGCCGTCAACCAAGCATTCTGTAAATCAAACTAAATAACTTTACGCAAAAATTATTGCTGTGAAACGACTTTTTTTTTTTGGGTGAAAATAGTACATTTTGATACAAGTGGAGAAAGTGTGTTATTGCGTCCGAGGCGGAATTAACTCCCGAGCCGTAGGCGAGGGTGTTTTTGAGCCGAGAACTGCAATAACAAATGTCCACGTGTATCAAACGACGTTTTTCATTACACTTTTGAAGAAATTAAATAAAAGAACGTCAAATATTTTTGTCATGAATTATTAGGAAACTATGATTTTCTTAGTAGATTAGTCCGCGCGTTGCTTTCGCCAGGTTGAAGGAGAAGCAAAGGTATGAAGCCGTTATACAGCCTAATATTTTTTTTATTTTTTTTGTATTTATGAATTTAGAACACAAATAAATGTTAATTTGTTTAAAAAGTAAATATTAGTTTTAAATAATCATTTTTATCTATGATATTCTATTTATAAACACAATTTGAATGTTCAAAAAACATTTACGCCGTGCAGACGCATTATTACTTTGCCGAAATAAAAAAAAACATTCAATTCCGACTATAGGCATTGAACCAATTTGGACTAAGGTTATCTGTGGCAATTTTCATTCCCGCACACGTGTTGGAAAATAAAAAAAATCGCGCGCGTTTGAAATACATTGCATGTTGAACCTAATCATAGTGCGTTAACCAGTTTTCGAGGAAGTGTATTGAAAATCATGTTTTGTGTTAGAAGAACTCAATGTAACCCACTCGAAATATTGTGCTGATGGATGGATTGAATAGTACGGGGGTCATGGAGGTGTGGCAAAAAGTTGGAACTTTGACCTCCAATATCTCCGTAACTAGAAGGTATGGTGTAGAACAAAAAAAATCTCGCAATGATAAAGAGAACAAGTGCCTTTTGGCTTCGTTAAGAGGTGTTTTACACCCTTTCTAAAATGACAAAAAAAAAAAAACCATCTTTACCTAGCAAAATACTCCCCTACCAAAGTCTTCATCACCAGCCTAGCCTAAAATAACGGAATTTTATATGAAAATTTCTTATTCTTTTTACATTTTCAACTCTACTGCAAAATTAGAAATGAGTATTTATGAACTTTTATTTGTCGATAGAAATGCCCTTGAAGTTTCGGTAACCAGTAGCCAAACACACTGTATAATGGATGGTTACCCATCTACGAACAGACCTATCAGGCGCTGCTGAACCTCGAAGATCAACTCGTGCGGCTGTTATCATTTAGCCACGAGCTCCTCAAAAAGTCTTGTAGTCTTGTATAACAAAACTACAACTCATCCCAAAAAGAAACATGTCATATTCAAGCATAAAACAACTCGGTTGTATAAAGCTCCTATATTTCCAACAATATGAGCCCACGTAAATTCCGTAAGTAGGTACGATCTCTTTTTATCGCAACATTTTTGCCGCGCACTGTGTTTTCAACACTCAGCTATCCAGTGCGCGGTAAAAACGGCGCGCGGCACGTCAAAAAAGCGCCCCCGCCGGCGAAGGTTGCAAGTATAAAAATGTACATTTTTGACTCAGTATTCAGTCTCTGGAGGCTCATTCAATTGTTTCTTCCATCCCTTGTAATGGGTAACATTGTGCAGAATAAATTGTAAGCTCAGTATTTCCTTTCGAATAAATTATGCATAAGTTTGCGGTTTTTCTATTGCCAAGCTTTCGAGTTTTATTGCTGACAAAGTAAAAATAAAACGGTTATTTTTGCTAGTCTTTAAAAATGAGCTTTTTTGTGCTGTAAAATATTTTAAACTCATGCTCTTTATTGTATTAGAATGAATTATTTACTCATTTTGCCGTCAAGATTTAATCTTGGGCTGGAATTAAATATTTTAGTACGTTTTCCACCTTTTTTTTTTTTTTTTTTCGGATGGGAAATCATCAAATGACTTCTCCCGCTCTGGGCTGAGCAGGAGGGAGTGTCAGACTTTTACTGACTAAAACCCATCCATGTTCCTTCATCGCCCTTTGTGTTCCGGGGCCACGGTATCTCTTTCGAATAGTCCCGCAGCCCCGGCAGGCTTCGGCCCTTGCGGACCCCTTCCTTATTGCTGACTCTCTTTGAGGCGCGCGTGGAACACGAACGCGCCGTCGACACGGCCTGTCGTCATGAGACGTACGGACGGCGAGCTAGCCCATAGCTCCCCGTCCACAGGCCCGCGACGTTTTCCACCTGCGGTTATAGCACGTAGGTGTAGTTGTTTTACAAATTGTCTGATCTTGTTTACAAAAAAAGAACAGTATTTGAATACAAAATAATAAACTCAAGTCAGCAGTACCAAAATGTACGAAGAGCTGAAATTTTACACAGTCGATTACACCTTCCGCGTCAGGGAAATTATATACTTAAAAAACTAACACTTACTTCATGTTTCCGCGTAAAGGTAAGCGTCCACCTGTCCGCATCAAACGGATCGTAGTATTATTGAACAGATTCGAGCGATCCGTACGGTGCGGATCAGTGGACGCACTTGTGTAACTTTCTATACAAAGAATACTACGATCCGTTTGATGCGATGCGTCCGATGCGTACGTTGCGGACAAGTGGACGTTTACCTTTATGGTCAATTCATTCTACTGTCAATGAATTACTGCTGTGACTTGAATATAGGAAGGGACAATTAAAATTGGTAATCAATTTGCGTAACAACTTATTTTCCTAAGTATACATGCCACTGCACTGTAATGAAAACAAGAAACTAAAACAGCAGCTTCACATAAACTTCACACGTTTGCTTCGTTAGTGTAAAACTTCTGCATCACAAGTTGTTTGTTGCTAGTCATTACAGATAACGGAGTGAGTCAAGTCCTGTTTGTGACTAATTAACTTTAATGGCTGGATCTAAAAGTCAATTAAAACTTCAACGATGAACCTTGTACCCAATTATTTTTCTTTCCTTTAAACTTTGTTTTTCACACGCGTGCGATTTTTTTCATTTTCCAACACGTGTGCGGGAATGAAAATTGCCACAGATAACTATACCTATACTTAGTCCGAATTGGTTCAATGCATAAAGTCGGAAGTGAATGTTTTTTTTTTTTTTAATTTTGGCAAAGCAATAACGTGTCTTTACGGCGTAAATATTTTTTGAATATTCAAATTGTGTTTATAAATAGAATATCATACATAAACATGATTATTTAAAACTAATATTTACTTTAATAAACAAATTAACATTTATTTGTGTTCTAAATTCAAAAATTTATAAAACTACTATTTTTTATAACGGCTTCATACCTTTGCTTCTCCCTCAACCTGGCGAAAGCTAAGCGCGGAAAAAAAGAAAATTAAAATCATAGTTTCTTATTAATTCATGACAAAAATAATTTTCGTTCTTTTATTTTATTCTTCAAAAGTGTATTGAAAAACGTCGTTTGATACACGTGGACATTTGTTATTGCAGTTCTCGGCTCAAAAACACCCTCGCCTACGGCTCGGGAGTTAATTCTGCCTCGGATGCAATAACAAACTTTCTCCACTTGTATCAAAATGTACTATTGTAGTACTTTCGTGTTGTAGATCCCGTTAAAGACCAAATTCCAAATTAAAATGTATATTTTCCGTTGTGGAAAACCGGAATTGGAATAGAACGTATAAGTCTTCTTTAGAAGCACTAGAAACACTTCATAAAATTTTCTGCCAAACTTTTTCTTTGATATTTTACGGTTCGAAAGGTTTCCCTTTTCAAATAACAACGAAATGTGTTCTTTGAAATCTTTCTTCATTTTTCTCCACAATTCAGCTCCTATAACTTTGTAAGTATGTTTATGTGATATTATAAATAACGCATTTCCATTGAAGAGTGAGACACAAGATAGTCTTTGAAAAAGAAGAACGATTTCCACCCAGTAAATTGTTTCCTCTTCGGTGCGATTAAATACCACGAAAAGAAATAAGTACAATTATACAAATCAAGAAGCGTGATTCAGAAACGTATGAGCAAAAGCTTTATTACCATAAAACTAGCATTACTAAATGAGTCATTGCGATTACTTCTTGAAAATTCAATTTACGTGCAAATTCTCAATGAATCATATTAATGTTAGGGTAAGGTAAGTTTCATTAATAGTTCTTGGAAAAAGGTAGCTTTTATTAAGAAATATAACTTCAACGCCACATAGTGTGAGCATGAACGTTATTTGCATTTACTAATATAAATGAACTAACACGTAGTTGTATTACTAGAACTATTTAAGTTTTAATTACTAGACGTTTTCAACAAACAAACAAGCTTCCTTTTTTTTCACATGACTCATATTAAACTGAGCTTATACCTTTTATTAAATAAATAATAAATAAATTAACCTTTATTTTCAGACTACAGTCCATGGCTTTTTTAGTATTTTAGTGTTAGTAACAATGGTGCTTAAGTAATTAGGTTACTAATGCTAGTGTTTGAAACTTAATTATTTATTTAGGCCTATGACTGTCCCCACCCAGTGTCTCTGGAAGAGGCAGTCCGGTCCAGCAGCCATCATCTTCAAAATGCTGTTGTCACTACCACGCAGGCGCTGCAGTAAGAATGCTGCTTTCTTTCGCATGATAGCGTGGAAGCCATCTGTGCGAGCCTTTGCAAATATTCCCGACGCACTACAGCGCCATGGCAGTCCCAACAGCATCCTGAAGGCGTTATTAAATTGGATGAGCAGGACATTGTAGGCTCGTCGCGTATATGACACCCACAGGCCGCTCGTGTAGAACGATTGACAGAACGCCTTAAAGAGGGTTACTTTGACGTCTGTGGTACAACGAGCGAACCTGCGGGCAAGCATGTTGCTCCTCACAGACAACGCCCTGCGCTGTTGTTATGGATATTCACGTTATTGTTACCGTGCCCGTGGGTTTTTTTAAAGTTAAACGATACCACCAGGTAATAGTGTTGTACTTTTTAATCCTTTATGGGCGGCATGGACACCGGGCGTAGGCCCGGCACTTTGGGGACAGAAGTATGTACAGATGTATAGTATACGTATATGCGAGCGAAGCGAGCGCGCGTCATGGAGTCGTAGCAGTTTCTAAATTTGCTTATATCTCGAAAAGTCCTGCTAGCTGCAGCAGTGGTTTTAACTAGTGTTACAACACTATTACCTGGTGGTATTGTTTAACTTTAAAACACCCACCGTACCACCAAGGGTACGGCCAGGGGTACGGTGGGTCTGCAGTGTCTCACTACTGAGCAAAGATCTCTATATCTTACTCCCTCAACCTCTCTGTTTTCTAAAAATTCTGGCCAATGCATTCATCAGCATAATGTTTTGAGTGCGTTACATTCAGTTCTACCTAAAAATGTGAAATTACAAAAAACAAACAGTCGCTTCTCAGCAATGTTTTTTGCGTAGGGTTCCTTTGTTTGATGTACAGAATGCTTGGTTGACAGCTTCGTGAAAGGTTCGTTTATACCTTGTATAATGCTAATACGCCTCAAAATATAAATTATTGGAGTGAAAACCATCCACGATTATGGGTTTAATCGCAAGGCTCACTGAGCATCAAATTTTTCTGCTCCGGAAAGAATATCATAAATCAGAATGAGGTTTCCGCGTAACACAGAATATAAAATGTATTGATTCTAGGTTAACAGTAACTGTGTTGTTTATGTTGTCTGAAAACCAGTATTTATATCTAGCTTGAACAGACAAGAAAAGCAGTAGCTCTATGTAAAACTACTGTTATTCAGCTGCATCTGGTTCGGATTAAAGCCGACTCAATGACAATGTCTAATACTTATGGGCCATGATAGTTCAGAAACGAACCAGTTTCTTTATCTTTAAAAATATTGCCAACGAATTCGTTCCACTTAGTCCTTCGAGGCGACCCCTTATTTTAAAGTGTTCTTGTATATGACAAGCAATTCATAAATAATTCAACAGAACGTTAGATTTCAAGAAAGAGTAAACAGATATTTTCACGAGGACAATAGAGCGCTGCTTAGTTTGTGATTCCTTTGTGTGTTTCATTCGAACATTGTTGTTCTTCTTTTGTTTGACGAATAAAGAATAATCCGTTTTCATAACTTGCGTTTATTATATCAAGGCGTTTTGTATTTCATGGAGAGCTTTGTCAAAATTTGATGACTACTAATATTTAAATCATCACTATTTCTATAAACCGAATTATTCGGGGTGCGATTTCCGGGTGTGTGTGTTATTGGGTTTTTTTATCAGGAAATTTCTCAGTAGCAGCCATGGGATCTATATTTGTACGTGGTTGAATAGGCTCGCCACCTATTACACGGGATTTAAACCTAACGGTGAAGGAAAACATTGTGAGGAAACCGGCATGTCTTAAAACCAAAAATTCGAAGACATGTGACATCTACCAATCCGCACTGGGCCCGCGTGGTGGATTATAGCCTATTCCGTCTCATAGAGAGGAGGCCTGTCTCCCAGCAGTGGGAACATTAATAGCTTGATGATAATGATGATCAAACCTTACTGGCGAAATATGGGCTTACTATTATTGGGTACATCTCTGCCTAACCCTTCGGGTTTAAATATTGTTCTCTTAATTTTGTTTGTTTCAATTACCTATTTTATTTCTAGTTCTAATAAGCTTTGATTCAAGCGGGAAAAAAAAATCGCATGAAATTACACACACCGCCAACTAGTGCCACACTAAGCTACGAGGCTTGTGTCGTGGACACCATATAGTTGATATACTACATAGATACCTTTTGTTTGTAAATACATACTTATAAGTAAGCCCAAGACAACAGTATCCCTATAATACCTAATTGACAAAGAGTGACCTTACCAGGAGACAAAACTTTATCACTCACTGAACTGTCAAACTGTCAAATTTAGTACAATCGCGTGCACGATGTTTTATCACCTAAAACAGTATTAAAATAGGTCTTAAAAGGAAAAACCCGGATCGATGATGCAGTTCTAATGCACGTCGCGTGTCCACTTCCCAATATCATGCAGTAGTGGCGTCCTTGTGTTAGTTAATGGGACGTTTCAACAAAGGATTAGTCCTTCGCATGTTTGGTTTAAAGTTTAAGTTTCCTTGACATATTTAGATAGATTTGATGAGAGATCTTTGATATAAATTTATGCTAATTTAGTTTATTAGTTACTTCTTGAACCTAGAATAGATGTTGTGAAAGATGAATTAAATGATATCGATCATGCTATCAAAACACGCAAGTATTTCTTAGTGGAAGCAGGTCTGTATTTGCTGGCAGCCACAGGAGTTCAGAAACAACCAATTTAATTAATAATACGGCTGCAACTGCCGCTTATTGTCTTCCACTGAACGGTATATTAATAGTTCGAAATCGGATTATAGATAACATCAATCTATTGAACCGTTATTGTTATCTATTTAACCATATTTGTTTTATACAAACGACTTCAGGAAGAACGTTAATCCGTTAATCTCGGCTGTCCAATTTGCGGGCAGAATCACAAAGTTTGACAGAAAGTCTTACCAAGGGGTTTTTTCAATTAGTAGTATCAAGGATCTTACCGACTGAGTTTAAGGTTCAGATAGGCAGTTGCTCCATTAAAAATATTGTCATTCAACTGCACTATAGTGTTGCCAGCCTTCTGGGCACTATTCCTGTTGACAGCGATGTGGACGAATTTTATGACGCCCTTTGTTGCTTATATTGTACGTATTTTTATTATTATTTTAAATTTGGTTATAGATAATTACGGAAAAGTTATAAAATATGTACTAAATTATAATGGCAGCCGGCTGAAACGTAATTGGGAAAAGGCTAGGCAAATAATGAAACGACTGTAAGCTACTTTAGTTATTAAACAGTCATGAAGAACGTGTATCTTCTGAGGTAGACTTTCTGTAAATGTTCATATCCAATTTATCAGAAGACGACACAATTTAGTAAATGACCAAACCTTAAACAAATAAAATACCAAAGCTTATTATTACGTCAAGCAGAAACAGCAAAACATTAACGGCTATCGATCGACATTGAATTTCCACGTTATGGTTCTGAGTCATTCGCAGTCAAGTGAGACGGGTCACGCTCTTGGCACCCGAGTTCGGTTACCATGGTAACCGGATCTGGGTTTAATTTATGAAGGATGAGGAGGGAACGGTTGTAAAGTTTGAGGAGGAAAAGCCTCGACGCGGTTTCGCAGCGCTTTAATTTTCGACGTAATTTTTATGTTATAGCTCTGCAGTGTTCAGCTGTTTTCTTTCTTATGGTTTGTTTTGCGATTTCTCGTAAAAGCTGCAGTAATTTTTCCTAGAAAACTTAAAACAAACATGGTATTAACTCCATTTGTCTGCTTGAAGTATTAAATAAATCAATAGATCTTATGCACACCTGTCAAGATACAGTCACAGTATACAGTCGCTAGTACAACAAGTTACCAAAAGAAACTGTCAAATTTTATCATTCGATTTTGAACTTAACCATCAACATTTTATGGTTTAAAATCATTAGGAGAAATTTGACAGTATGTGGTAATTTGCTGGTGACTGCGCTTACCTAAACTATAAATATTGTGATAGGGTTTTTTTCCGATAATTGTTACAGCGTGTTTTCGTTCAGCTTACTACTCTACCTTTAATTAAATATTACCTTTCTTCGAAACTTCTCCGTAGTCTTTTAACAAGTTCCAAGTGGATCATTGTATTCATGCACATCGAAAGTGTACCTAAGTACAAACTAAGTTACCAACACTACTATCCCAATAAATCATAGTTTGCACGGTAACAAAGTTTCAGAAAAACTCAACTACGGCAACTTTATTAGCACTTCAATACAAAGTTAGAAGGATAAAGTTTCCTTGCCCTCTCCCAACTCATCTTTTACTCAAACTGCAACAGTAAGTAGTTAGTTAGTTAAGAACTAGTTGTATTTGTACTGGTGTTGTCCTTTTACCTCTCACAACATGGAACTCAACCACAACCTTATTCGAAAGAAATTAAGGATCACTATGATTTTGACAAAACTGATGTTACGGCAAAAGCATTTTTCTTCTGTCCTTTTTCATGTGGTTAGTTCCTAACCGAGTGTCAGAGTTTTTAAGCCGCCCATGGTCCTCTGACTTGGCTTTCCGTGCCGTCGAGAAATATCTCTCATGTTCGCAAGAGATACCGTGCCCCCGGAACACAAAGGGCGATGAAGGAACATGGATGGGTTTTAGTCAGTAAAAGTCTGACACTCCCTCCTGCTCCGCCCAGAGCGGGAGGAGTCATTTGATGATTTCCCATCCGAAACAAAAAAAAAAAGGCCTGCTGGTTTGGATTCCTTGCGATGTTTACTTTGACTAACAAGTGATAATTATACAATACGCACATAAATAGATAATAAATAAATAAATATCGCTGGCCATTACACACAGCGCCAACTAGTGCCACACAAAGCAACGAGGCTTGTGTCGTGGACAACAGATAGTTGATATACTACATAGATACTTTTCGTTTGTAAATACATACTTATTATACAAATAAACATCTATGACTGGGAAACAAATGTCCATGCTCATCACACAAACATTTGCTCCTACTGGGAATCGAACCCGCGACCCAAAGAACGTTAGGCAGCCTTAGTACCGCTGCGCCATTCGAGTCACATGAATCCGAAAAATCAGAGGTGCGTGTCGTGGGATCGAACTTGAGACCTATGTCTTGGCAGTCCGACGGTCAAACCACTAGGCTTACTGCTAGCAACCTTATTGCAATGAAGATATAACATTGTAATTTTGCAAGTGGTGCTCTTAAAAAGTTGAAAGAAAACATCGTGAGGTAACGTATATGTCCTAGAAACGAAAATTCGAAGACATTTGTGACATGGTAACATCGTTGCTATCAGCCCACCCCTTCTCGTAGGGAGGATTCCTCTGCCTGAGTAGTGAGATCAGTATAAACTGGTGATACTTTGCTGTGACGGTGGTCTGGTGATGTGAAGCGCTCGTTTCTAAATAATAACAACCGTTATATATGTTCAGAAGTGGTTGCCGAGGTCGAGGGGTGACCATCTATTACATACCGAGATCCCTGCCGCGGAAAGCACGTAAATCCGGCTGATTCCGGCTTTCATTTGTAGATCTTTGACAGTCGTTACACGTTGTCAGTGGCGTCAGATGAAATATGCGGATTGTGGAGAAACAGACATCCCACCCCTCCTCACTTCATCAATCCAGCAGAACATCTTCCTCCTGGACAAGAACTGCAGTGGCCAATCTGGAAATCTCTTACCTGTTTGCGGGCCCAGGTTGGCAGCTGTAGAAATAATCTGGCCAAATGGGGTATCATCGACCCGACCCAAAGACAATGTCAGTGTGGAGCCTCTCTGCAGAATATGCCCCACCTCCTTTCTTGCCCATCCTGCACAGCCACCTGCACCTTCCAGGATTTAAACGAAGCCAACGACAGGGCTGTGCAGGTGGCAACATACTGGTCGGGTATTATTTGTGTCTATCGACACGCAACATGGAGTAACGTTTTTATTGATAGCCTAGTGGTGTGACCGTCGAACTGCCAAGTCATAGGTCTCGAGTTCGAACCCAAGGCACGCAGCTCTTAATTTTCGGATTCATGTGCGTATTGTATAATTATCACTTGCTTCGATGAAGGAAAAACATCGTGAGGAAACCAGCATGCCTGAGAGATATTTTCTCGACGGCATGTTAAGCCAAGTCAGAGGCCCATGGGCGGCTTAAAAACTCTGACACCAGGTTAGGCACTAACCACACGATAAAGAAAGAGTAACGTGTTATCCTATAACTGGATTGTGGTGTTCAGATAGGAAGTCCGATACGAACATAGTTGGTAATAGGCTTAGCCGATGATGGTGCAATGCTAGGCAAAATCAGTGGTATAAGAATTTGGACACAGCTTTAATCTTGTTTCAATTACTGTCAGCGCCTGTGAAGGCAGACACTGCATAATACTAGCTCGTCACGTATGGAAACAACACAAAGGACCGTATTTAATATTCATGCCACATAGCAAGTTCTATTTCCATTTAGATCCAAACGGTAGATTCGGCTGATGAAAGTTGAAGTACAAATCAATTAAAATGTAGTTTTGGGAAATAAAATGGTAGGATTGGATGCAACTGTTTTAGTGGTTTTAGAATTTGAAATTATGATTAAAACCTATGATAGACAACAGACTATTTTTATAGATTTACATATTTTGATGATATGATTATTACTATTTGTACCTTTTTTTTCGGATGGGAAATCATCATCGCTCTGGGCGGAGCAGGAGGGAGTGTCAGACTTTTACTGACTAAAACCCATCCATGTTCCTTCATCGCCCTTTGTGTTCCGGGGCCACGGTATCTCTTTCGAACAGTCCCGCAGCCCCACTATCTGTACCCTCTCGTAAGCCTTCCAAAATACATTCAAAAAATGATAGTGAAAGCGACTTTCAAATCTGTTGCGAAGTTATTAAGCAACAAAAACGTTACTCCCATAAGAAACCAAGTAATATTGAGACACTGCAATCATCATTTATTTATGTTTGATGTGTATGGTCTTGAGCCAGAACATGAGGCACTGTTTGAACGTTTCTATTAGCTGATGGGGCGAATCTTTTATTCAGTAAAGGAAGGAACTCCAGCGATTCATTTTCTGTGTATCCCTTGGATACGCTATGGAATAAAGCCCCTATACTATATAATAACATCGAAGACAGTATTTATGGAACGAATTGATAGTACGCCGCACCTAAATAACGATTTCATGTTTTGACAAAACATAATAATCCGTGCAAATCAGGGGCGGATCGCTAGTTTGATTAGTTTTCAAACCATTTAATCCCTTCAAAGCCGAAACATTTTGAGGGAACGTTCATTTGATATAAAATAGTTTGACTAAATCACGTATCATACGGTTAGCTCTCAAAGGGGACCGCGTTTTAATCGGATTAGTGACTATCACAGACGAAAACTATTTAGCTAAATTTATCGTATGGAATGAATGGCTCGTGAAATACAATAGAGCTAAAATTATATGATTCATACGAACACGTCTTCTAGTTTATTGAGACGTTAAATGTTTTAGAGTCGCTGATAAGAGTTTCGTAAGCTACGGCTTATCGGATGATGTTTAGGTACCAGATGAAGGATTATTATATGGCTGTTTAAATGCCAGTATGTAATAACTTCTTATCGTTCATTTTGGTTAAGAGTTTTAAGATATTTCTTTTAACAAATGTTAATATAATGCCTGTTTGTCCATTACTAAGCAAGGCCTAAATAACAGCGTACCATTGGAATTTAAAAATCTCAAAGTAGTGAAAATTACCATTAACCTCTTTGAGCTAAGATCGTAAATAAAGAAAGATAAGTAAAAAAAATTGTAATAATTATTTAGAACACGCTTAAACGCGTTTTAAGCTTTCACGGTTTATAACTAAAATACTGTCACTTACGGGATACCTTTCATTATTTTCAATTGATCTCAGAATAATTTAAAATCACAGAAGATATCCCCTAACTCTAAGTTACAATGTAGGTAAGGTTTGATATTATTTATATAGTTGTTTTTCATGTCGTTGAAATAATGAACGGTGAAACAAAACCGGGCGATTTCATCCTTAAATTCTTGAAATGAAAAGTTCTCATCTGGTTGAAAACGAAAACGTTCCAGACCTTCGTTATGTCAACACAAAATTACATTCCAGCTAGGAAAAAGATGAACACATTATCACATTTTCACAGCGTCTCCTCCCTAGAAAATATGTCACCATTATGTTAGGGTTCAGCAGTGTAATCATCGGTCAACGTCGAAACATATTTTGGTCAAGAAAATATATACACTCGAGAGCAATGAATCCGGGTCACTTAAAGAATCCTAAAAATCTCGGAAACTTAAAATGCTAAAATTAATGCAATAAATTATATTTGATAGACAATGTAATACTCCTTAAATGAAAGTATTAAAACTTCTTAGTTATTGTATAGTTATATCATAAAAAAATCAAATTTGAAAAAGGGCCACTTTCGAAGATGGAACTACGAAATTACATCATTTGGTTTTGCTTTTGTTTGTAATCTGTCATTTATGTGGGTACATAAACCATGTTGATAGTGCTCTATATTCATTATTCAAGCTGAAATTATGTCGCTTACGCCTGAAGAATGCACCAGAATACTTACAATGCTGGAAACCGGCCGGAGTCAGCGCGATACAGCCAGGACTGTCGGTGTGTCGCTGTCAACAGTACAAAGAGTTCTCCGACGTTACGAAGAAACTGGTTCTAACCTACGCAGACCAGGAACGGGCAGAACCAGGTGTACCACAGCACGAGAAGACCGATACTTGGTGAACGCCATGCTTCGAAATCGCTTTCTCACAGGAACTGAACTCACAAATCAGTTTCGACGCCTCGGAGGAAGTAACCCAAGTGCATGGACAGTAAGACGTCGGCTTGCTGAATCTAACTTAAAACCCCTTAGACCTGCAAACGGCCCTAAACTGGAGCGTGGGCATCGTATTTCAAGACTAAGATATGCCCAGAGCCACGTAAATTGGAGTATTGAAGATTGGTCAAAAGTTATGTTCTCCGACGAATCAAAATTTATGCTCTACAAGCACGATGGAAGACACAGAGTGTATCGAAGACCAGGGGAAAGATTCAAGCAAGCATGCATCGAAGAAAAAGTAGCCTACGGTGGTGGGTCTGTACTTGTGTGGGCCGGAATTTCTTCTGAAAGTCGCACAGAGCTGGTGATCATAGAAAACGGCTCTTTAACTAGCGTAAGATATGTGGAAGAAATCCTCAATGATCACGTTGGTCCATTTATGGTCAATTTAGGTGAGGATGCTATATTTATGCATGACAATGCCCGACCTCATACAGGTAGGATTGTGAATGACTACCTTCAAGAGATGAACATTACTCGTATGGAGTGGCCAGCGCGCAGCCCGGATATCAACCCGATCGAGCATGCTTGGGACGAGCTAGGCAGATGCGTAAAACAACGAAACCCTCCCCCAATCACGCTTCGTGAGCTCAAAATTGCTCTCACAGAGGAATGGGAGAATATTCCCCAAAATCGTATAAGGAACTTGGTGTACAGCATGCCAAACCGCGTAAACGCAGTAATGGAAGCACGAGGAGGCAATACGAAGTATTAAAATTCAAGAAAATCGTAATAAAGTTCAAAAATTTCATGTTTCCTATTTTTGTTTTAAGGAGAGATCAGCAGTTTTTTTCTTTTTGTAATTTTGTGTTAATAAAATGTATAGTGACTCATATTTTATTTACTTTTATTTAAGGAGTATTACATTGTCTATTAAATACAATTTATTGCATTAACCTATCATTTTTAGTTTCCGAGATTTTTAACATTCTTTAAGTGATCCGGATTCATTGCTCTCGAGTGTACTTATGACTTTTCGTATCATTTTCTTTTACAACAAAATGATGTTAGTGTAACACGATATCGATAGTGGTTGAAATGGGTTGAACGTTACGTCATTACCAACGTGTTCTAAAAGTACAGATTCCAGCACATGAAGCTACCCGAAACTGTCAAATTATCTCAATCAACCTTGAACCTAATGCTTTAGCGATAAAGTTGAAAAACTATAAGTTTGACAATTTGTAGTAGCTTGATGTGGTTGGCATCTGTACCTGAATAAAGGCTCTCACACACAGGCGCGTTACTCAATATCGCATTTTGTATTGCGGCGCAGAAACGCGAAAACGCAGAATCGCAAAAACGCGCCTGTGTGGGGGGAGGCTTAAAGCTGTACATCGCGCCTTCATCTTACGTTTTACATCAAAAATGTATAACAATATCGCCTCCCTCTCAACGTCATATTCGCGCTAAAACATTCTTGTATAACTGTACGTCGATAGCTCACACGCTAGAAACAACAGTTGTTCTATCACAGATAGTTTGAAAATTTGATTCTGTCTGTTGTTGAACGATGATTCGGTTTACTTGCGAGTCTAGGAGTCATCAATATTTTCGCACAGCTGTATAATGTTTTACCAGAAAAGAAACTCAAGATGGAGTACAAAATTGAAATTCAAATAGATGTAAATACGTGGCTTATAATGAGGATCGTAAATGACTGCGGTTGAGCGAAGATGCGGCAAATTTCATTATAGTCACTAGGCCTTCATGGAAACTTGAGCAAATACATCCACTTTACTTCTTAAGCAGCTTTGAAATTGTGGCTCGTTATGTTAAAAGATGATTTCGGGATTTCGATCAAGGTTTTTAATATCTCGTACGAATTTCGATCGCAAAGCTACCGCTGGTAAAATCACTTGTCGTATCGTAAGAATAGGATTTTCGAATCAGGCCATTTATATTTGAAATGCTTTACATAGGAGAGAACTGCTACATTTTCTCCCCCGACCCTTGCTTGAGCCAACCCGCGATGCTGAGCCAGTAATGTTAAACGAGCCCCTAAATAATGCAACTCAGATCCAGCCTGTCCCCTTGCTGCCCCCAGCGACGCCCTAAGCCGAGGTTCGTACCCCACAGGGGGTGCCCTTAGGCGTGGTCGCTTAGTTTATAGTTATTATGCCCCTGGCTGAAGGCCTTAAATTCAAGGCATCTACAGGAGTAGCTCGGTTAAGCAGTAGTACCCAAGACCCCATACTCATCAATAGTGCTGGCTACCAAGAGAAGAGAGGTTTTTTCTCACATACATACATAAATAAATTCTGGTCAGGATGCTGGTGAGCAGAAACTAGTTAACGTACTAAAATCTCCGTACGGATTTTTTTTTAATTTGATCCTACTTTATCGGCACCAAAGGACTCTCTAGTCAAAAAATTGAAGCTTGACGCAACGTCATAATTATTTTGATCGCGATTTCCTAAAATGTTGATCTACGCACGCTCTCTTATTGAGTTTTGTTTTGCTGCAATATACGTAGTAGAAATTTAGCAGACTTTCCAGAATACCAATTCAGAGGGAATAACTTTCTTTATCCGGGCAAGGGATAGAATATAGAGAATGTTTCTTTAATAACACTTAGTATTAGTAGCTGTTTAGGTATTTCTAGCCCGCTATCTGTCTTCACAGCAACCTACTCATCTTGGATCTTATAATTAGCCAACCCCCACATTATTCAGCTACATCGTACCCAAACATGTGTACCTATCTCCCCCATCCTGCATCTACCTCAATAATTCTTCCCGGGACTAACTTTAGACCCCATTTTCTCGTTTCAGCTGCCAGCATCAACGAAACATGCATGTTTAACGAACAATGCGAGGACGTGTACTTCAAGACGGAATGCAGGAACGAAAGATGTGCTTGCAAGTTCGAGATGGTACCCGAGGTGACGGTAGATGGCGCCGTCATCTGCACTTGTGAGTTTTGACACGTTATGTTTTGCTTGTTTGTTGAATGTCAAATGAGTTTTGCGGTTGAGGGCATCTTTTATTCTGGAGCTGCTTGTGTTCTGAAATATTATAAAAACCCTGTGCTTATATCATAAACAAGAAAAATTTCCATTTTATCTAAGTGGAAAATGTAACGGGATGTGTATGATTTTCAATAAGCGTTCGATTAACTAATCCTAAATATTAATTGAACAACAGACTGTAGAATATGCTGTAATATTCAATGAGAATGATCTTATTAGCAGCTCGATGATCGTGAATTAGATAATAAAACCATTTAATTAAAAAAGTAAAGACTTTTAATCAATAAAGTCGCATTTTAAAAAGGAGTTCCTAAAGGACCAAAACTTGGTCAACAAATGCACGACAAAATAATGTTGACTACCCCGTTGGTCCTAGGGATCTTGGGTTCGATTACTAAGTTTGGCTTAGTTTCAAGCCGTGTATGGTTTTCTATCAGGATCTTAGGCCAGATTAATGGCAATAGGCTCGCCCTATATTATATGGGACATACATATAACTTACTGGTAAAATGTGAGGGTATTAACAGGAAATTATATGTTATTTATGAGTATTAAATACATAACGAACATTTTCAGCGGTCAAGCCGGTGGAGGAGTCAACGAGGACTCTGGATCCTGCGATGATCGGTGTCCTGGTCGGCATGGCACTCATGTTTGTCATCATCTGCGTGGTTTTACGGCTCTTTAGCAGGTAATTTATATGTTACTACATACTTGTTGGATTTGTGTTCTTAGTAGTTAGTAGGCCGCACGTTTAATTCAATCGTTTATTGCACATGTGTTTACGTTAGTAGTAAAAATTTTGACCCATAACTGGCCTATCGTAAAACGGAGTGTCCATAAAAGAAACGGCTTGGCTGTATGGTGATACAGTCATTGATCACTTGATCTTTGCGGAGGCGAAAATTTTCATGCCTCCTGGACAAACCAGGAGGCATGATAATTTTCGCCTCCAGAACATATTTGTGTTTGTACTGTTTTAAAACTGTTTACTTTAATAGCAATAATATAATTTCAGGGCGAGATGGAGGGAAAACCGTACGATCTTCAATACACCCAATCCTCGACTGATGAACGTGTCCTTGCTGAGAGACTCCAAGCTATTGCATTCACAGGTAAATATTTTCTAGGCATACTCACGATTAGTAATAGTAACTTTTTTAGTAACTTACTTTTTACGATACCGTCGTTATAAACAGTTACGAAGTTGGTATAGTAAGCTGGTGGCTGGGACAAACTGATTGCGGAAAGCGGAGGACAGGGTGTTGTGGCACAGCTTGGGAGAGAACTATGTCCTATGTTTGCAATGTCTGCAGATACATGCTAAAGCGATGCCTTTAAAAAAATAATAAAAAAATATCTCTGGACATTGCACACAGCGCCATCTAGTGCCACACTAAGCAACGAGGCTTTTGTCGTGGACACCAGATAGTTGATATACCTACTACTTATATACTTTTTGTTTGTAAATACATACTTATTATACATATAAACACCCATGACTCGGAAACAAACGTCCACGCTCATCACACAAACATTTTCTCCTACCGGGATTCAAATCCGGGACCCTAAGAACGTAAGGCAGCTTCACTACCCCTGCGCCATTCGGGTCGTCAGAAAGTCAAAAATAAAATATCATTGTGATTTAATTCTTGATAAAAATGTACTATTGCTACGTGTGTTATTGGTTCCTACTTTAACTAAATACATTTAAAAACTTAACCACTACCATTACCATTACTTACCATTTCCAGGATCGCCGCGGCTCTCGCGTCAGCGTTCGCCCCCCATCGAGGCAGGCGAGCCAGCAGGAGCTCAGACCTCACTCGCCAAGTCCAGGTAGACAACCCGACCACACCATACGATTGAACCCTTAGACAGTAGGTGTATTGTTTTTTATTTTTGTGGTCTATTATGGAACTACTTTTTATTACTTAGATTACAGCTTTTTGCCGGGGCTTCACTGCCGTGTGTGAGGGATATAAAGTATCTTAAGTCGCTCTCCAGGTCGTAAACTACATCTTTGTCGATGTTGCTGATGTTCTGTTGTGTGAAAGCAGGAAAATTAAACAATATTTCACATAGATCATACCTACTAGTAGTTTAGGATGAATTGAAATTTGAATTTATTTTAATCCAACAAAGAATATACACAAATAATTTAAGTCATAATAATTATGCAAAAGGTTCTTTGACGTGTGTTCCTTCAATAACAAGAGACTACAGCATATTACACACATGTTGCACAGCGTGTTAACAGAGAAATTAGAATATAAAACATTAAAATAAAGAAAAAAACAGAATAATAATAAAAAACATTATAAGACAAAAATCATAATTATTACAATTGATTTTTATAATTATTGATAATTATTCTACATTTATTGCAGTGGTCAAATTATTTAAGTGTATGGGTAGGGTTATTGCTGTGACAATTCATTGTATTGCCTACTGAGTCTTGGGAGTGTGGCTAAATGTAATGATATATATTATTTTGCTATTTATTTTAAACTAACTTTTTTCCGTTTTTTCGTTCTGTAGTTTTTGTCTATCCCCAAGGCAAAAACCTCAGAATGTAACTTGCTACCGTGATATTTTACGTTTTTTGAAATAAAGAGTAGTTCCTTACCCATTATGTGTTTTTTTCTTTCTTATGATTCTAATTGTTATTTTCTTTTGAAATGTTATTAGTACAGTAAGTTGCAGAATTAATAAAGTGTTATCGAGGCTTGAATATTTTAATATTCTTACTTACTGCACTTTCTGTAATAGCAGCCTCGGCTTTTATTTTTGCAGCAGACTGTATTTTGTATCCTGCACCAATGATGTGACCGATTTTCAATTCTAAATGTTTTTGACTATCTAAATGTGGTGTTTTTTTCCTTAAGTCCTTTTGTAACACAATTTGAGGGGAACGGGCAAATCCTTTCAGTAGACTTTTGTTTTATTTGCTAAGTTAACGCCAACTTTAATAAGTTCTTCAAAAACGACTCAGAAACTACATATATCCTGTAATTTTTCAACAGTTTCTTGACCTCTAATTTGCCATCATTGTCAAAATGAGATGAGATCTTTACCCTCGTTAGAATAAGGTCGATGTTGGGTTGCTGTCCTTGATATAGTTATAAGTTTGCTTCCGTTAGAGGTTAATATAACTGTGAGACTGAGGACTACAGGCTCTCGAACATTCACTCTTATCTGAATTGCTGCAATTGCTAAACTTAATCGTAAAACAAGTTTTATATTAAAATACACACACGCATTTAACACATCTTGGAATCTACAAACCCCTTGTATAGAACAAAATTGTTCCCAATAACACTCCTCTTGAAGCTAGCATTGCCCGTTTCCCTGCTCACTGACAATGCTAATCATGATTATTTCATGTATCAACAGCACGCCCTCATCATAGTCATCAGCTACACCGAAAACCCTCAGGTTACATACGACTATCATTTTGCTTGTTATGCTCTGTATTATCTATAGTTTCAGATAACGTATGTATACCGCACGTATCTATAAGCTATTCTTTAAATGTAGGATAGTCTTTTATAAGAAAATCTGAAGAGATCTTTGTTTGGAAGACTTCAATTTCTTTTTTAATTTGTCTCTCTCTATAATCAGGAGTAGTATTTTACTATTTATGTATAATACCTTCTATTTGAACTCCAACAGCAATAGACTTGACTTATCTGTTTTAATTAAACCTTGTTGTTTATTTAGAAGGTTTCATTCTTGTACCTATTACCTTTTTGAGTATTTAAAAAAATATCTAGTTCGTCTTTCTGTAACATATTATAGTCTTGAGTATTATTGGTTATTTGATTAAGAATAAAACTAATACCATTATTGAACTTATGTTGAATTAAGATTTTTTTTTCTACTTAGGTACACACCTCCACTATACAGATTATCATAACGTAGTCTAGAATAATTATATAAGACATAATATACTCACGCCAACTAAATAGTGACCTCACAATATTGTGTTTCTTTGTGTCGTAGCATTTAAGCAATCTGGAACTGTATTATGAAGTGTTAAAGTCTTCATTTCTCCGTTGTAAAAGAGAAATGAGGTTATTCATCTAACAAGAGATGGTGCTGTCCAGTTCTCTCTTGCATTGAAAAAAATGATGACTCTGAGACGTTACAATGCGGTTCCAAAAAGTATTTGTAGCGAATACACCGTTTATGTCTTTAAGTACTGGTACATTATCTAATAGTCCCATTTTAAGATTTTTAATTTATCTCCCTTCTCTCTAAAAATCAATACTCGTAGTTATTACCTATCAAGAAGGTATTTTTGCATTTGGTTTAACTTTAGAAAGTTATCTTAGCTCAGTTCTATTGTATTGCTGCTATATAGAATTACTAATAAAATTAAATACTGCTTTGGCCAAGCTACTGTTGCCTTTGTAAAACATAACATTAACATAATAATTTAAATACTTATGTCATTAATTCATCTGATAAAAATGTTCAATAGAATCAATTTCCATTAGTATCTCATTGTTATAGAACTATGCGAATGTAGAAACATGTGAGTAATTCTTGCATGATTTTCTTCTCATATAACTCTTATAACTTAAAAAGGAACCTAAAATTATTGCCCAAGTATAGAAATTATGAGTTCAACATTCTGGCAAGGACCTTCTATTAGAATAGTTAAAACTGAGTCAAGTAAAGCTTCTCACCCATAAAATTATGATACTCCATTAAATAAGGATACGTTTCGCATGTGATCCTTTTCGAAATCATGCTCTAAGCATGCTTTGCCTTCAACATTTTGTCTTACAGAAATTGGTCCTACAGATTGTTCTTTGCTTACAGGGTCCCGGCGTGGATCTAGAGCTAGCAGTGGACACTCTGCCACCTCTCTGCGATCAGCTACTCTTAGATCCCCAACGACTCCTGGACCGACTTCAGTCACCGTCGAAATTCGCGCACCAGATGTGTAAAATATGAACATGACAATCATTAAATTGATATTAAAGAATAGAATGATGATACAAAAGATAAAGATCGTTACGTTTAGAAGATAAGAGATATCTTAAAGAATGATGTAAGTGATGATACTAACATGAATGTGAAAGGTCAGGAATAATAAAAGTACTGTAAAAACCAGTCCATCGTTTAAATTATTTGTGATATATTATACCGATGGTTCAACAAGTATTTAGGCTTATATTCATCCATTTTATAGCAATAAAACGCACTATATCTGTCGTTAATTCAGCCACTTGGAAAGTGCCTCAGAAATTATATAAAGTTTTGTCTCACAAGATTATAATTTTGGTAATAAGATAAAATAATAACACAAAATTAGTAAGTAATGTTAAAGTAATAGGAACACATTCACAACCCAATATAAGTCACGTTTAATAGAGGTAGAGCACAGTTCAACGATTCATAGATTAAAACGACTAGGTTACTTACGTAAGCTTTTTTAGCAATGAAAAAGTAAAGCTTTTTGGCAAACATTTTTGTAGTTTGATAGTTTTAAATTGTCGATTATTAATAGATAAGTCGTAATGGTTTCTTCTTTTCAGTATCCCATGTAAGTACATATGCTAGATTCTACTCCCTGCCTTAGAAATAAAGTTTAGCTTACAAAATAAGCATCGTAAAACTAAAAATATTTATTTACGGGGACCATCCTCCATAAGGGAGCGATCAGAATTTTGAACGGTGGATATTTTAAATAAACGGTGGTGAGCTTCGATGCTGCTTTCTATACTATAATAAGACTTTTAAATTTTAGTGTAAGAGCGATAATTGCTTTTCTTTAAACCATTTCTATGAGAGAGAGTTGTGAATCGAAGTTAAGATTTCATTACTTACTGAGTTCTTTAGTATCGTTAGTCTTGTCACTGTGTAAATCGGGGAAATTTACACAGAATAAAAAAAAGTAATAACTATTTCATAGGTTACTTCATTGCACCTCTGATGCTTAGACCAAATTTTATGCAATGCGCACAAAATGTGAGTACATTTAGTGGTTCTGCGATAAACTATGTACAACGGCGAAAAGCATAAGAAAAATGTATAGGAACAAATATATAAATTAAAAAATAACATCACCTTCATTAATATGTATGGGTAATACTTCAATTAAGGGGAAGAATTGACGTATCGCCGATACTGGATCATTCACTATGGAAAGAAAATTACTGTAAGTATTACTTAAACATGATAAAAATATGCTCACATTGTGAAAAATGTATTTCGTACACTGTGCTAGATATTACTATGTACCTACTGAAAAATTTACGCTGTAATTTAATTATATAAACTTTTATTATAATATAACTTATACTTCCCAACATTGATGTTTTAATTTCCTGCCTGCCTGATCTTGGAGTAGACAAGTCATTTTTCTGTGTTCTAATGTTGTGTTGTTTGGCTAGGATAGGTGTGGAATGCCCCCCAGCTTGGTGGACCGACAACCTACACAAACAGCCGAGATGGAGACTGGAAGCGAAAAGCGGATGACCAGCAGTTGTGGTTCAATGTGAGAGGGACCAATCATAATTATGTACGCGACTGTACAGTCTGTACAGGCTCAGTCGTTATAATTGAAAAATTGTAATACTTGTATCTGCTGAGAGGAATTAGCAAACAATCTTCAGCAAAGTTTGCGCCAAAAGTATTCAAAATTCAAATGCATTAAAAAATAGGCATGACGACAGTATCAAAAAATTGCAAATCTATTTATTCCGTCAGTTAGAGTATTGGAAATTAATGGACTCGTCTTTTTGTTTTTGTAAATCAATGAATATTGACAAAGATAAAACGCATCAAAACTCGGGAGTGGGGGCTCGTGACGTCAGAACTAGCTAAAAATTATACCATGGCGTGACGTATTGAGAATTTTAAAAGCATCGTATCTTTGTCAATTTTGGTTTACGTAACAAAAGAAAAAACACGGGTCGATTTTTTTTAATAATCTAAGTGACGGACTAATTAGTTTTTTTGTCGTCTCGCCTTTTATGCTAATTCAACGACGATCAAGAAAATTCACATAAATTACAAACGCTCGAAGTACAATCTAATGAACATAACAAACTACGGCAAACGACAAATGTTCTGCCACCGTTAAGGTTGAGACAAGGGCATTACGAGCCACTGACTTCGAAGTTGTAACATAACAAGTTTTCATACAGTCTGTTATGCTGCCCGAAGATTTACTGAAATAGATAAATAAAATAAATAAATAAATATCGCTGGACATTACACACAGCGCCATCTAGTGCCACACTAAGCAACGAGACTTGTGTCGTGGACACCAGATAGTTGATATACTACATAGATACTTTTTGTTTTTAAATACATACTTATTATACATATAAACATCCATGACTCGGAAACAAATGTCCATGTTCATCACACAAACATTTGCTCCTACCGGGATTCGAACCCGGGACCCTAAGAACGTAAGGCGGCCTCACTACCGCTGCGCTATTCGGGTCGTATAAACAAATACTGTGGGTTGTCATCATGAATGACCAAAATAATACTAAGTACGTTACCTTGTTAAATTAGCTAACGATGGCAATCTAAATTGTGTCGGGATAACGAGAAAATCGCTAACTTTCGATCGCTAATAACTCACGAAAAAAATCCGTTGTAATAACGATGCTTGCGGGAAATGAAAGTCTCTACATCCAAGATGCGTTTCTCGCAAGCATTATTATTGCAACCGAATTTATTCGTTAGTGATAGATTCGTGCGATCGAAAGTTAGCGATTTTGTCGTTATCTCTGTCGACACCAGTAGGCTTAGCCAAGTTGACAATCTACAATCGTTAACGCTAATAGAAAACTAACCAAATGTATGGGAATGACATCTATCAACGATAAGTCACGTGGTCAAAACAAATGAATGGAAACTTTAAAGTTTAGTCAAAACTGTAAGTTGGCTACGATTTATATGGGATGTAGGGATCACGATTGTAGAAACGAATACATTTCATTCTATCATCTTGATCGATGTAAACTTGTCTACGAAAGTTTATATTCGTTTGTTTTGACCACGTGTCTTAACGTTTACGATTGTAGAAAGAGAATCGATACGAATCGTTTGTAACTTGGCTAGGCCTGCAGAACTGTTTTGCGCTTTCGGTAGCGTTCATCAGTTCCATTCTATTAGATAATAGGGGTTGACTGTTAGATATGCACTAGCTGGCCTAGGTAAATACTCTCTCGTGGACTAAGTACGATAACGGTATCGTACTTAGTCCACGGGAGAGTATTTACCCTGTGAAGAGTGAACTCTTACATCCTTCATGAACAAACAATACCATTCAGATATCATTGTCAAAGACACAGAATCGTGATCATTTTTTGACAAAGTAGTAAGTAAATTATGGAGGAATAGCGGCTGCCGACTCAAATAAAACATTTCTATTAATAACAATATTGTTTTATGGTACAACTCCAAGATTAATGTAAGCTTGTTGAGACAATAAACCAAACTTGGCATAATAAATAGAATCCGATATAAGTTTCTGTGCTATCGTCAGTTGTTTCTTATCCAAACCTCGTAGTTGCAGGCCTATGGCCTTTCCGAATATCTCCCAATCATCATTTTTCATATCAACAGGTTTTTCGGGAGATCTTTCTGCTTCAAGGCTGCTGTCATTAGTACTTTTGTACACTATTGGATTTGTGAATTTCCTCTTTTTATTTGGCGGAGAGCTGGTTGGCTCTGAATTTTGGTAACTTCCCTCTCCGTCCGATGATGAGTGTGAAATAACCTGAAATCAAATATAAGTAAAGTTATTTATGTCTCTTTCTCAACATAAATTTCGCCAGTAGGTACCATGTTATAAGGGAGAGCCTATTGTCATCGACCGCGCCGCACAAATATACGGACTCGGGGCTGCTACTGAGAAAACCAGGGCCCTGTTTTGTGAAGCTGACAATCCGACATATATGTCAAAAAATGTCAAAATTGTAGAATTGTCGCGCTTAGGCTGTTTTATGAACGTGACATATATGTCAAAAAGCGACAGGTGAATTATTCTTCACAATTGTCGGTGACATATGTCGGATTGTCATGACAATTGTGTCGACTTTTGACATATATTTGCAAAAAAATTTGTTTATGAAGCTAAATGAGGGTAAAATAGAAAAAATATAAACAAAGTAAAAGAATGAATCAATCAAGTTTGGCCCGCATACCACCATAGTATTAATTGAATGGTTTCTGTTTCTGTCTACAAACGCAGATTCATTTTGATGAGGCGCATCTAGAGGAATTAACGATCCATCCACAATACGAGATATTCTAGATATCCCATTCTGCCTCATGAAAGGGTATGGTATTCGGTTACAATTATCAGGCCAGCGAACCTCTTCTCCGAGTAACTCAGTAGTCACGGCTCCACATACCCTTCTTATGCAAAGATGTACGGTTGACTTACTTATCCCATGTGCATTACCAATAACGTGGTACTGTGAACCACAACCCATCCAAGGCAAGGCGCATAAAATTTGTTTATCGGGTGTAAGAGCTAGACTTCTACTTGTATCATGTTCAAGTTGTTGACCAATTTTATTAATTAAATATTCTACGGTAGTTTTTCTTAGGCCGAAAATTTTCTTTAAAGCAAAAATCTGTAATTAAGAAGGAAAAATTTATTCAGCTTTTATTTATACGATCGTCGCGTCGTTGCCTCCTGATTTGTATTTGTTCCAAATATTCGTTATCACTACTGTCACTGCTCGATGTAAGTACCATATATTGTAATAATCCTTTTAAAAACACTTAAGGGGGCCCTTCCCGGCCCGCCAATCGTCAACGCGAGCATAGTCGAAAAGCTTGTTGTTTCATCCAGAGCCACAGCGGCGGTTTTCTATCAACTTCCCTGTCTTACTTAGCCCCGAGCCCGTTCTACTCGTCTCCCGCGCACCTCATACTGCCAAGGACATTGAACGAATAATTATGTTCGAAAATTTATAAAGCTTGTTCCAGGAAATACGTGTTTTTGAATAAGTCTTAAAAGTTTGTGAAATAAATATTTGTTATTTAGAATCACCACTATATTTGCAAGGCTTCTATCAGGATGCTTTTTTTACTTTTGCAATTTATGGGTACATTATGAACGGCCAAAGTTGAGGTCAAATTTGTGCAAAAAAGCAATTTTTGGAGGCTTATATATACTGAATTTTGTTTGTAATTTTTTTTATTTTATGCTTCGATAGAAGCCTAGTTAAAGTACACAAGATACCTATTAGTTCAAAAATTTCAAAGATATATGTCTAAAAACGGCATAATCACGCACGAGCGTTTGTCAAAATTCTCGCGAAAAGTATGGCGAGTTGGCCGCTCTTAACTAACACCTTCAATATTCAAAAAATGATTTCGCGACAGAGGGCAACGCTCCTGTCAGACTTGTCAGACAATTCTACATATATGTCATGACGTCATGCATGACAATTGTGTGTTTTATAAAGCAGATTTGCCAAGTTTTTCACGACAAATTGTCACCTGTCATCTGTCGCTCAAAACTACCATGACAATTATGTCACCTGTCAGATTCATAAAACAGAAAAAAATTACAATTGTCACTTTCTGACATATGTCGACATGTCGGATTGTCAGCTTCATAAAACAGGGCCCAGGTAGAAAATCCCAATGATGCTGGGAATCGGACCCAGGTCTTCATGATCAGCAGAAGTAGGTAGTTCTTATGACTACTAGATCGAAGCAATCAAAATAAAACTAAACCTATGAGATGAAGTAATATGAGCCTATTTTTTAAAAGACTTCGAAAAAAGGATGAGGTTATATGTTCGTGTGTATGTACTTTTTTTTTTTTGATGTATGATACCTGATTTCTCCCCCATTTGTGGACCGATTCTCAAAATTCTTTTTTCATTTGAAAGAGTATATTTCTCAGCTCGTTCCATTTAAATTTGGTGAAGATCTGATAATGATCTTCGGAGATATACAATGGAACTTTTCAAAAATAGACGGCAAATTTGTCGTCGTTGCTGCAATCTCTTGGATGTTTATTGTTTATACAACATCATGACGTAACATCACGCCTGTATGCTCTGAGGGGGTACGCAGATGTGTACAATATACCTAGATTTCGAAAGTTAGGTATGTTTGCGGATGAATGGACAAAGATTTTATTGGCATGTCAGAAGTATTGTGAGAGGAATTTATGAATGTCTGAACCTTTACTTTGTTATTTTGTACTAGCTGTTGCACGCGGCTTCGCCCGCCCGCAAATTATATACTAAAACCTTCCTCTTGAATCACTCTATTAAAGAATCCGTTGCGTAGTTTTAAAGATCTATCTAAGCATACATAGAGACAGACAGACGCGGGTGACTTTGTTTTATAATATGTAGTGATATTTTAATTTTATGTTATCTCTTACTCTTTTAGTTCTAGTTTTAGTTACAGTAATTGGTTTAAATAGGTACAACCGTTGTAATTAAATAAATGTTAAGTTCCATTTATTGGGGATAAGCCTATTACCATGACATATTGTGTTGTTAATAATGTACTTAAAATAAATTCATGACGACTTGTTTGGGAACAACTAAAAATGGAAAAATAATAAAAAAAGCTTTTTTGCAAAAAATAAAACCGACTTAAAAAAAAAAACACCAAATCAATCAAACAAAGGTCAAGCTTCAGAAGTCGGTGACCTTTGTTTGATTGATTTATTGTTTTTGTCACCAGCTTCTAAAGCTAAAGTTATTATTCACTTTTTTGTGTTTTAATGATGAGACAAAAACTATTGTTTTTAATCATAATTAATAGAAGGCGTGATTTTACGCCTGTCCATCGCTAATCTGGTTAATAAAATAATATAACAATATTGTATTAAGTATCACAAAGTCATACTAGGTTCAATCACTTCAAAAGATTCATCGACTTGGCTGAATTTAGCTGTCTAAATCTAGCATGCAAGCGAGCCAGTATGTTAGAACGAGAACGAACATAGGTGCGAGCGAGTGGGGGAGAGAACAAAGATAACGGCGTCACGGCACGGAACGTCGCGAAATGCATTCGTAATTGTTTTGTCAAAACGTTGTTTTTCTATCAGACAAACTTACCTCAGTTTTTAAAGGATCCTTCTGCTTAGACTGGCTAAATTCGCTTGCATTGTCACCAAGAAAAGATAACGCGTCGAAGTACCATAATGTAGGTTCATGTATTTCATGGTTATCACCTACGTCATTTGCTTGTGACTCTTTGACCTGTAATGAAAAGAAGGAACCTTTGTGCATTGAAATTTAAAAAGATTGCTGTCAAGATTGATAGATGGCGTTGGTGTCGAAATAGATTAAGTTAGGTTATGTTTAGTCTCGCAATTTTAATTGAATATACGCTCTATCTAGATGAACATAAGTCTCATAGTCCAACCTTATCAGTTTGGCAATAAACAAAGGAACAAAAACTAACTCGGTTCATTTGAGGTTATGTTGGAAAAATAAGAAAATAAATGATTTAACTAACCTTACGTAACTCCCTGTAATAATTAGTCCGTAAATTAAGAATTTTCTTAGTAAACGTTTGCATATTAGCGTTTTCGTCGAGTTTTTTGTAAATTTCAAGCAGTATTTGTTTGGCATTCGTTCTTCTGTATTTATTCTTATAATCTGCATGCTTCTTATCCCATAGTAGCGGCATGTTTTTGTACATCTCCAAGATTTCTAGGATCACTTTTTTTTCTTGTGGCGTTGACATTTTTGGCGTCGTGACGTATTTACGTGGACGCGCGGCGAGGGGCACGCTCACTCGCGTCGACGGCCGCGAGGCAACTGACCTTGTTTCATTCAGAGCACTGAGTCGCTGCACGCTATTCTAACTCGTGTACGAATTAGACTCGCTCCGATAACAACGCTTTTGGCTCACTCTTTTGAAAAAACGTTTCGTGGCTGACTTCTTTTAGTTTCTACATTTTCAGTCTTAGTTAGAGTGCTAAACGATTTTGGATACTACGGAAGTACCTATTATGGGGTTTGCTTCTTGTGTGTCCTTTAATAATGATTTCTAAATTTGATTTATCAGTAATTTTATAAGGTCACAAAGTCAATACCTATATTTAAATACCGACTAAATTGGTAGGTACTATAGCTTCATATCTTACCTCCTCATTAAATCATGATCTATCGAATGACCAATTTGGTCGAGACGCCATTGTTTAACTATTGTGTCTACTTCGTTGACAGATCATGGGTTAATTATTATCCAGACCCGGTTTTTTTTTGTTAAAATGCCTATAAATTTCCTTAAAAGTTGGGCTATTTACGACCCGAATGACGCAGCGGTAGTGAGGCTGCCTTATGTTCTTAGGGTCCCGGGTTCGAATCCCGGTTGGAGCAAATGTTTGTGTGATGAGCATGGACATTTGTTTTAGAGTCATGGATGTTTATAATTATGTATAATAAGTATGTATTAACAAACAAAAAGTATCTATGTTGTATATCAACTATCTGGTGTCCACGACACAAGCCTCGTTGCTTAGTGTGGCACTAGATGGCACTGTGTGTTAATGTCTAGCGATATTTATTTATTTAATGCAAAAAAATATAGGTACCTACCAAATCTGGCTGGTAGTTTATAATAGAGATTCGCACGTTGAAATAAACAAACTCTTCAACATTATTTTGTAGGGAGGTATATAATAGGGAATATACAAGAAATACAAAACTCTTTTTATTTATCAAAAATGCCTTGTATTGGCGCATAAAAACATTGTGGTACACTTGTTAATTTCTAAAACATTGTGGCGTCAAAGTCTATGTGTCAAAAAACACTTTCATTTGAAAAGTAGGTAAAGTTTCACTAAGATTTTATTTTAACCTTATAAAGCACTTATAATTAATAACATTACTTGTTAAGGCCAAAAAAATAGATGCAAACAAGGCAGATTGAGGTAATTGTAACTGTCAGAGAAAATTACAGTTTGATATTATTTTTGAGCGACAAGCAGTAGTTGCACTTAACTTTTAATACTTTTCGTTGATAATACTGTATTTTATTCATTTATGTGAAGGAAAAATTACATGCATATTATTATTAAAGATATAAACGCGGAATAGATGTATCCCAAAGGCCAAACTTAAACTCACTTAACTATTCAATTAAAATAGGTAAATAGTTGTTCCGAACTGCTTGAGCCCTGTTACAGTGTTTTGCTAGAAGTTTGTTCATGCTTACAATACCTAATGTTAGTTAATGGCTTACAACATAGATGGCGCTGTTTTGAGTTAGCTTTGGTTTTAATATTTTGCATGATGAATTGAAGTTCAGGACTTTTCAAAGAGTGTTTTAAATGTTAAATTTTGGGTGCTATGTTAGGTTAGATGAATCACCTAATAAAGGGTGTAAATGGACCCTTAACGAAGCCGATAGGCACTTGTTCCCGTCATTGCGATCATTTTTTTGTTCTGGGCCATACCAGCATAGCTATTCACAACGCTTCGATTGCATTTTCGATTCGGTAAGTCGTATGTCTATCTCGCTCAATTTCGTAATGTCAAAAAAAGATAGACATACGACTTTCCGAATCGAAAATCGAATCGAAGCGTTGTGAATAAGGGGCCTAGAAACTTACTAGTTACGGAGATATTGGAGGTCAAAGTCCCACCTTTTTTTTCTAATAGGTACCTACTAGTTTTTAAGGTCATTATAACTTTACTTTAAATACTTCCATGACCCGTTTACTATTAAGTGCATCCGTAAGCACAATATTTTGTGAACCTTAAATTGAGTTTGAACGTAAAACGTGATTTTTCACCCCAACAATAAAAAGTCGTTTCCCAGCAATATTTTTTCAATACACTTTATATATGGTTTGGTTACAATATGGTTTGTGCCTAAACCACCAAAAACGCACAGGTGTGAAATACATTGCATGTTGAACCTAATCGTAGTGCGATAAGAACCCGTTTTAGAGGAAGTGTTTTGAAATAGTACATTTTGATACAAGTGGAGAAAGTTTGTTATTGCATCCGAGGCGGAATTAACTCCCGAGCCGTAGGCGAGGGTGTTTTTGGGCCGAGAACTGCAATAACAAATGTCCACGTGTATCAAACGACGTTTTTCAATACACTTTTGGAGAAATAAAATAAAATAACGAAAAAAAAACAAACACCGCCGACTATGGGCATTGCATCAATTTGTACTAAGTATAGGTACAGTTTTATCTGTGGCAATTTTCCAACACCCGCGTGCTGTGCCGCGTGCGAAATAGGCTACTTTCTGCACGCGGGACAGCACGCGGTGATGGAAAATGAAAACAATCCACGTGTGTGAAATACATGGCATGTTGAACCTAATCGTAGTGCGATAAGGACCCGTTTTCGAGGAAGTGTATTGAAAAAACATTTTTCGTTCTTTTATTTTATTTCTTTAAAAGTGTATTGGAAAAACGTTTGATACACGTGGACATTTGTTATTGCAGTTCTCGGCTCCGCATCGAATACAATAACAAACTTTCTCCACTTGTGTCAAAATGTACATAAGCGTCCAGAAGCGATGATGTTCAAAATAAGTCAACGAGGTACACCTAATAACGAATACAACCGTTTATTCTAACTTAGAACAAAATATCAACCTCTGAAACTAACTTAACCGCCATACTTCATAACGAACTCAATCAACACGTAATTGTTTAGAAAAATAGCGAGTAAGCACACAAAATAGGAAAATATAAATCTCACAGCCCTTTGAGCAATATTTTTCAACCGGAGTCTCTCGCGACCAGTCACCATTGAATGTCGTCTGCCAGTGTCACTTCTTTCCATAGAAGTAACATGTGCTGCGTACAACCTCATTTCTTCATAATACTTCGTAAGACCTCATTTCTTTCCAACAGTAATATTTGCGTAGAGTTACTTAGTTTGATGTACAGAATGGGTCTATTTACACCCTGTATGGATTTGACTAGTTCTCTATTCAAATATTCAATTCACAAAGCAATTATACCCGAGATGAGTCCTGAACTCCCGGTCTTCAGTCTGATGTCCTAACCGTTGGGATATTTTTGCTTCCACTATTGCTACCACACCACAAAAGTTCACAAAACGAATGTTTCTTCTCCTCATCATGTCCTTTTGCTCACTGATGTGAGTCGGTATCCTGATTGGTCCGACTAAAGATTGGGCTGTTTAAGTATTGATTTGTTTAGTCAAATCATCGTTGAATGTCACGTATCTTAGCCTCTTTTTGTTTACCTTACCTTAACTAGTAAAAGTTATATTCTTAAAATAACGACTACGACCTTGCGTAATCCTTATTTCTATTATCCTCCAGAAACTTACTATGAATTTCTGTCTTAGAATACCTTTTAAAGTAACCATCTCAAATGGTTCTCTAATAGTATTACCACATCAACTGTCTAAGTCTACCTAGTACCTATTCCCTTCTGGAACCAATTACACAACATCCCCAAGTCCCGAGCAGCAATAAAAATTCTATAAATGTTAAGTGTTTTATATTTCAAATAAAAATAACAAACAAGATATTACGTTCAATACACGCGTCTTCATACAGGGTAACAAAAGTAGTGGAGCAAATATCTTATAGTATGCGAGCAAACAAGCTCACGAGCCTTGAATATGTGGGGAAGATATACGCGATGTGGGCGGTTGTGCGACGTTTTTAGGAGATTTTTTTTATTCTATCTGATAATGATGATGTTGCCATCTACTCGATTTCGGCCATAGCGACTGCATTTGATGGCTGTCTGGGGTGGTTGCCAAGGCCTTTGGTGTGCTGCTCTTTCGTCTGCTACGACAACAACAGCAACAATAGTTTGCGCCTCGATGTCATTGCCTGCCGCAGGCATTATATGGCGTACTATTCGAGGTGTCAAATATCACTCTAAATTGAATTGAATGTAGCTACATGAGAATAGAACAGTTAATTCCACAGACACACCAACGTCTCTAAAACGACTGATAAGTGAATTGTTATTTTTCTTTATGTTTACTTCACTCAAAGAAAAATAACGTACTGTATACCTTTTAGGACCAATTAACCATCTTGGCCTTTTTATACGTCACCTTTTTATACGTGCCTTTGTCAAGTTATGAGTACGATAAATTAAATATTGTTGTCAGGGTCATTACTGGAGAGGGAGAGAACCTCACGTACCAGCCGCCGCGGGAGACGCACCGGGCGTCGGGGGCCACGTGGTGGCCCCCGACGTCCGTAGGCGCGGGCCTGTGGACGGTGAGCTATGAGCTAGCTCACCGTCCGTCCGTCTTATGACGACAGGCCGTGTCGAAGGCGCGTTCGTGTTCCACGCGCGTCTCAAAGAGATGTCAGCAGAAAGCAAGGGCCAATGCCTGCCGGGGCCGCGGGACTGTTCGAAAGAGATACCGTGACCCCGGAACACAAAGGGCGATTAAGGAACATGGATGGATTTTAGTCAGTAAAAGTCTGAAACTCATCATCGAATGAAAAGGGTCACTAATTGATGTACGAATACAGTCACTTTTTAAGGGATAAAATGAATAAGGAAATTCTGCCCAAGCGCCAGAAAATTTGGAGAGGCCAGCTAAAGTGGGATAGAGCTAAAAAGATAAAGAGGAAAAAGAATAAAAAAATTTGACTGACCTGTCCCAATCGCTAGCCCGTATATTCCCTCCTGCGGAGGCAGTCAAGATGCTTATACTCGGAACTGGGACAGTGTGGGAACTCACTATATTTCAGTTTCTAGTGAATTTTCACTAAGTCCGACATGCACGAGTTCTCTTTGAGTTAACATTATTTATTTTAAGTTTTAAATGTATATCTTGAACTTGTTCGTCGCCGCAGCTGCGCTGAATATTTCTAAACTGTTATTCTTGTATTGGGTGTATTTTATGTTTTATATTCCCGTGTTGATCTTGGAGTTGAATGAAAATATTATAGTTGAATATGTTGAAAAGTTCTACGTATTGGTGTGACACTCTTTAACCTTTATTTCAACCAGAAAAAATATATTTATAAAGTGTAACAGTATATAATTATTTGTGAATATTTATTATTTGTGAATATTAAACTGATTTGGGTAGTAAACACTAAAATGTCGAGAGTAAAACCAAGAGAATACTATTTTTCCGGTTAAATCGATTTGCCTAAGTGTGTCTAGTAGCAGGTAGGTACTTAAAGATTTTTAGAAAAATTGGACCGTGTCGTAATATAATTATGAAAGCGCTCAAGTGCAGATCAGTGCGCAAGCACTCAACTGACTTAATTTTTTCGCAGCTTGTAGTGCTTATTAAGGTCGAGCCTAATCACGTTGTCCCGGCAGCCTGACGACGCTTCTACTTTCATTTTATAAACGCGGCCTGAAGCTACATGAAACTCATCATTTGCTTGCATTTTTCGGGTCGGCTTTCAGTCAAACCGGATGCAGCTGAATACCAGTATTTCATGGACCGATTGCCTATATGACCTCCACAACCCAGCTAGTTCAGGGTATCCTTGTTAAGACTGGTTGTCAGATTTTAGGACTACCTGTAAGGACTGTCAAAGATCTACTTTGACAATCAGAACCCGAGGCACGAAGGAAACTCGATATATCATGGGTGGTCACCCATCCCCGAACCAACCCAGGCAAGCGCAGCTAAACCTGAAGTTCCACCCGAACGGCTGATATTCGCATGAAGCTACACAAAACTATTCCTTTTATTTGTGAGATCTGAATAGGTTTTACATCGGAATCCCCTGCATGTGATCAAAGGCACATCATCAGAGAAACCGCTTGGCCACAACACAAGCGACAAGCTCATGAAACACGCGTGTTGCGACAGCGGTTGCGGAGAATACAATTAATTGCTTATCAGATGCCATGTCTTGAGTCACTGCGACGCGTCTCTTGACACAGGATGTGTCACAAGAAGCATCGCCTGAGCAGCTCGTGATTGGGGCTCAAAATACAAACAATAGGATTGAATATATGTTTGACAGTTTCTGCACGATTTGCAAGTCAATTAGATAGTACAAAAACAATCATAAATCGTTACCAATTACGCACAAAACGTCATTTCTAATTGCCTTCAACTAATTTGAGGAGCACAAATAGTAATATAGTTTTACCCAATGGTCCATTCTGCAACAGCGTCCATCACGTACGCTCATTCATGTTATATTCATTGGGTAATTGCATAAATTATCGAATGGACCACTTCCAATATGAATGCTAATTTGTTGGGTTACAATGTTACCAATAACGAGAATTGAAGAAAAACATGCAAGCACAAATATTGAATGTTGACGGGCTTTTGTCTCTTTTGAGGTACCTTTCGAAGGTCGATTGATGTGATGAATGGAATAAAAAAGGAATTGAGAGAGTAATGCTGTCACAGTTAAAGAAAATTGATTCATTTTGAGTATGACAGAAATAAAAGGTAGGTATGGTTGACGTTGAATGATTCGCTTGATGTTAATACGGTTCAATTTTGATCGCTTCGTGCACATTAAAAGGTTGGTGAGCCGTGTATAATCAATTCATTAGTTTAGGTATTGCAAACGTGAACTACACAGAATTAACATCACATTATGACATGGCCGAGAATGACCGGTGAAGAACGGTAAAGACTTTTTTTTAAACTTTGTCTCACACTAGGAAATTCTCCTGTATCGTGGGCGCGTTTAAAACATTTAAAATCACATACATAAACCCGGAACAACTCCCTGTAGGCCATACAAAAATTTGTTCCATGCGGGAATCGAATCCGCGACATGCATATAAAGGGCTATACAATGTAGCGATCTTTGGGAAAAATCTTTATCCAGCAGTTATATTGATGATGGTGTTGACACATAACTTAAAACCTATAAGTCTCCAGAGGGTAGATTACGTATCTTTCTGAAATCCAGTGACTATCAAGCTTCGGTTGTACACCGAACTTTGATGACAACCGTCAATGTCATAATATTGGTATTACGTATCACACTGAGTGCATTTCACTTTACGGTGACTAACAGGGTCATCTATACATATAATAAAATCGTTGAGACCAAAAAATCTGTTCATTGAAGATTAAAAAAAAAAAACCAGCCAGGGTGACTTGAAATAAGTAACTGAACATATTAAAACCATTTAAAAATTTTTTGTTTGTTTGTTTGTTTGACCACGCATCACGTAAAAACTGCTGAACCGATTTTGTTGAAATGTTCACAAATCTGTTTAAATACATTCAGAATAACATATAGGCTATAGAAATTTTGGTTTTTTTTGGAAAAAGGGGGTGAAAAGGGGGGGTAAAGTTTGTATGAAAAAAAAAAATTAGATTGTTCTAGAATCATGAAACTCAGAATAAATACTTATTAATAAAAATAAAGAAATACCTGTCTTAGCATTTTTTTTAAATCTCATCCAGAGGCGCAAAAAAGAGGGTTTTGTGTTTAAAATTAATAAACTTCAAACACCTATACAATCAAAACCAATGAAGTGTAACCTTTTTAAAGTTGCTACATATACTCCATATCTAATACAGGTAAATATAATTTCTCAGTTTTCTTGAAATTTGATTTTTGAGGTGAATACGCACAAAATAGCGGAACTCAAGAAAATCAGCTTTCCTCGGTTTAAGTAGTTGGTACGAAATGTTTGTGCGCGCATCACGTCAAAATTACTGCATAGGCTTCTTCAATATTTAAACTATATATTATCACGCTACTTCCTTAAGGGGGTAGGCAATTTTGCATTATTTCCGTATACTTCAATTGTTTGACGTTTCAGTCATGACGTAAGTACATGAGAACGGCTATTTGTGGCTTATGTCAACGAAGTAAATAGCCTTGCAGTTTCATGACCGCTCTGTAAACTACGGGGTTGCAGGTTCAAACCCTCCAACATTATTTTCACTTTTTGTGATTTGTTTAATTTTTTTTTTGATGCTGTGAGATTTCCTATATTTCATTTTGTATAAGTTGTGTGCATTTCTTATTTTTTTCGTGAAATATTTTTCCAAAAAGTAATAGAGTAGTACATAAGGAAGAAGAATACAATCATGCTACCCCCAAATAAATTGGGATAAGGGCAGGAGTATGATGATGAGGATGATTTCTCCAAAAAGAAGTATAGCGAACACCAGAAGCCTGATAAATCCACGTGTTCTTGCCGTGCAAGAACTTAGCACAGTTCTTGCACGGCATGCTATTCGCAATAATCAATAATCCATACGCAGTTTACGTAGATTATATTTACAGCTAAATTGTTATTGGCCTCCTAACGTGTTTTCGGGCGGGAGGAGACGCCCGGGTTCTTCCATTGTGAGGATCGACCGGAGGACACGGTGGAGCACACTGTGGAGGTGTGCCCCACTTGGGCGGAGCACCGCCGTGTCCTCGAAGCGGCGCTCGGCGGCGGCGACCTCTCTCTCCCGGCCCTGGTTCAATATATGGTCCGGAGCGAGACGGAATGGGACGCCGTCACCTCCTTCTGCGAAGCAGTCATGTTAGCGAAGGAGGTGGCGGAACGTGAGAGGGAGAGATCCTTACGTCCCGGCCACCGCGGGAGACGCCCCGGGCGTCGGGAGCCACGTGGTGGCCCCCGGCCACCGTAGGCGCGGGCCTGTGGACGGGGAGCTATGGGCTAGCTCGCCGTCCGTCCGTCTCATGACGACAGGCCGTGTCGACGGCGCGTTCGTGTTCTACGCGCGCCATAAAGAGAGTCAGCAAAAAAGAAGGGGTCCGCAAGGGCCGATGCCTGCCGGGGCTGCGGGACTATTCGAAAGAGATACTGGCCCCGGAACACAAAGGGCGATGAAGGAACATGGATGGGTTTTAGTCAGTAAAAGTCTGACACTTCCTCCTGCTCCGGGAGGAGTCATTTGATCAAACACGATATAGCTTATTTTTTTTTCGGATGGGAAATCCCATCCGAAAAAAAATAAGCTATATCGTGTTTGGGCTTAATTCATGCACCTTGATGAGAACTTTCGACCTAGCTAGAGTATGACTGTCATCCAGTGTCTAAGGATGAAAACCTAAGGCTGTCGAGGGAAGCCCCAAATTGGAAAAAACATAGTACAATATTTTAACGATGATTGCATATATTTCCGAGAGATTAAATTGTTACCTACTTGAATCTATACTTATTATAAAGGAGAAAAGTTTGTTTGTTTGGTTGGTTGAACGCGCTAATTTTAGGAACTACTGATTCCAGTTAAAAACATCTTTTAGTGTTGGATAGCCCATTTATCGAGGAAGGCTATACGTTATATAACATCACGATACAATCAATAGGAGCGGAGCATCAATGAAAATTGTTGCAAATACAGCGAAAAATTATTGCTTTTGAGAGCTTCCGTTCCGTGCGCTGCGTAAACGGTTAAAGTTACTCAACAATCATACATGTATGACGGGATTGTTCCTCTTAAAAAGTCCGCTAAAGCATATTATCTGCATTTTTTTTAGGTTGACTCACACTCTCTCTTATAAGCCTCTCTCTCTCTTACGTAACGCAGACGAAGTTGCGCGGGTCAGCTAGTACATAATACGAAACTAACCTTTTGACAGTTAATTAATGGACACTGAGCCCAGTTACTGTAATTTCGAGTTGTCAACAGAGATACATAATAGCCTTACAGAATTCAACACAGAATGCTTTAAGGTGGATGCTCCAGGGTAGCCCGCGAAATTCAAGCGCATGAAGGTGCAGGAATGACTTTAACCTTGAAAAAGTAATTCCTGCACCTTTATGAGCTTGGAGGGTTGTATTGATGATTTTGATGATTATAATTCTATAACTACATACGTGTTGCAGCCGCAAATCATATTTTAATCAACATACAACCTGACACTGACCTGCAAATTGCAAAAAACATTAGAAAATTTAAATTTCGCGGGCTACCCTGGAGCATCCACCTTAAACTATTTATTTTTTCAAAAACAGTTCTTATTTCGCAAAAACTAACAATAATTATCAAAAGGTTATTTTCTTGTCCGTCCTGTCCAGATTCTAACAAAAAATTACATCGAATTACTTATTCCTTACATTTTCCACGACCATGCTAAGCCAATTTCCGAAACTAGCTAATAAAAAGATCGCATTGAGTTTGACACGGGTATCTAATATTTTACAAAGGTATGTCTGTGATTGGTATCCGGTTAACATAAATTTTGTCCATAGTATTAGATTGCGGTGGTCCCTAACAAGATTTGTGACTCGATTTCGGATTATTCGATATTTTACCAATGTATAGTTTTGTAATTCGATTTTTATGTTTGTGTGGGAAATGATTGGAGCGTTGTTTGGCGGCTTTTCATGTTTGTTAGTAAGTTTATTGTATTGGCAGTAGTACCTAATATTGTAAGTAACGTAGAAACATTCTAGTCTGTGTAAACTGTTTCTTATTTCTTATCTAGATACATACTTTAGTAGCAATCTCTTTTCTTTTCAAATTATTATGGCGTTATTTTTGTCAGAGTAAACTTTGTTTTTTTAATAGCTTTCTTATCTAGTCTACTTTAGTGGCAATCTGATTTCTTTTCAAATTATTATGGCGTTATTTTCGTCAGAGTGAACTTTTTTTTTTTTTTAATAGCTGTTATACTCACAACGTTGGTCTAAATAGACATTAAAGTTTCTTTTTACCCGACTGCGTCAGAAGGAGGGTTATGTTTTTCGAGAGTATGTATGTATGTATAATTATTTTAGCTTGAGAGGTGTCGTTAGATGCGTATTTACTGTGAGAGTGACACTGGGTATATAAAAACAAAAAACAAAATGGCGGATTTTTGGCGCCAAATTCAAATGTTTGGCACGCTCTGCACCCTGAACGGCTCGATAAAGGGCTCATCATGAGGATTCTAAAAGGGTATATCTAAGTAACAAAAAATGTAAAATTAAAAATAATAATTTAAAAAATAAAAAAACCCGACTGCATAAAAAATAACTACTTAATAACTTTAAATAAAAACTGAAAAGAAAAAAACAAGTTCAGGAAACAGGACATATTGACTGCAACAGTCGGGACTCATTAAATAATCTAGACTAAAATCATTACATCCAATATGGGTCCCGACTGTTGCAGTCAATATGTCCTGTTTCCTGAACATGTTTTTTTCTTTTCAGTTTTTATTTAAAGTTATTAGTTATTTTTTATGCAGTCGGGTTTTTTAATTTTTTAAATTATTTTTTTACAAATTATTTTTTAGGTTTTCTCAAGTTTAAAATATTTTATTTCATGATTTCTACTTACGCTTAGGTGGATTCCAATGTCCGCCCTTAGACTCTCTGTGCATGTAAACCTACACATGCTAGTTGTACGCTTGCTCCAGTTTATAAGATGCTATTTCTGGAAGGAAAATGATCGGCTCAATTAGACCATGCACGATAATCATGCATTCACGTTCAATTGCACAATTGAAAGATTATATGAACATAAAAGGGATTGTGACATCAATAAACTCTTTTCTTATGTAGTTATTTACCCAAAAGTTGCTTCAACACCAAGTCATCATCATCATCATCATATCAGCCCGGGATCACCCACTGCTGGGTATAGGCTTCCCCTTTTTTATTCCACACTTCCCGGTTCTGTGCGTCTCTTATCCAGATGTTTCCCGCGACCCAACACACAACACCAAGTAACAAATGCTGAAAAACTTTTACATATTATCAGCTACCTCAAAAGAAAAAAAAAACAAAACACACAAGTGAGTTTAATACTCATAAAGGATACATTCAGTAAAATGAAACCGACACGAAACAGCAAAACTGTCTGTTGGAATAAAAAATGTTCGACGTCGATTTGCAAGCTCTATCGGAAATTATGTCCGTGTATGTGTGGGACTTGGCAAGCATTGGTGTCGTGTCGGGGCACGTACAGATTTTGTTACTGTTTACTCAAATGTTACAGAGTAAATAAAAAGTAGACAAAGAGAATTAAGTTGAATAACGTCGCTATTCAAATCTTACTTTAGTATTGTAAATGTGAAAGTTTGTTAGTCTTTCACGTAAAAGCCACTGAGCTTGGTTTAAATTGACGAAACAGACATTTTATAACCAAGATAGTTTTTATCGTGTGAAAATAGGGATGATGACTGACCAAAAAAATATGATTCTGTTTAGTCCGTCAGTTAGATTATCAAAAAATATTGAATATGTGTTTTTTGTTTTATCAAATTAATAAAAAAATAGTAAGATAAAACGTGTCAAAGATCATGCGTGGGGGCTTGTGACGTCACATTTGAGTAAAAAATGTACTTAAATGTGACGTCACATGAGTTTTCGACACGCTTCATTTTTTGTTTAAAAATATGTGTCCAATATTTTTTGGAAATCTATCTGACGGACTAATTAGATTTCTTTTTGTCATCTACCCTATTCCCGAAATCCAAGCGGATGAAAACGCGGGCATAAGCCCAAAGTGCCCAAAGGGTGAGGCAACAGGTGTACCCACATTTCACCAGTTATGTGTAAGTCCATGTAATTGGGCCTATTGAATCAATTGGTCACAAATCCAGACACCGTGGCTGCTACTGAGAAATTCCTGATAGCCCAATAAAACCCGATTTGACGACCTTTTTGATGACACGAATGGCGCAGCAGTAGTGAGGCTGCCTTACATTCGCAGCAAATGTTTGTGTGATGAGCATGGACATTTGTTTCCGAGTCATGGATGTTTGAATGTATAATAAGTATGTATTTAGTAACAAAAAGTATCTATGTACTATCTGGTGTCCACGACACAAGCCACACGTTGCTTAGTGTGGCACTAGATGGTGCTGTGTGTAATGTTCAGCGATATTTATTTATTTATTAACACTTTGCCCGTCCTGGGAATCGAACCCGGGACCTCATGCCGAACATCGTTCTCCGGACTACTAGACCAAGGCGACGTGGATTGTAAAAATATATCTTACATTCAAAAGTAAGCAAAAAGTAATGTTTGACAAGAATGACACATCGAAAAAGACAAAAATATTGTTCAGTCCTTTGCAGTAGATCGACAAAAGCTGCAAATAACGAACGTTGACATCGTCCTAAGCCGCCTGTGAGTTGATAGAACTAAAAAAATGAAGTTTGAAAAAGGTTTTGTGGAAAAGTTTTGTGATGTAGGTATTCTGAACGTTGGTTAGAGTTATGCATCGTTTCAACTTTTTTCATGCCATGGATAGGATATAATTTTATTTGTTCACTGTTTTAAGCTTTCACGGTTCATACCTATACTTAAAATGTCACTTACAGGATATCTTCCGTGATTATCCATTGTTTTTAGCTCCCGATATTTCGACGCTGTTGCAAGCGCCATGATCGCGTTTACTCAAAACAATGGATAATCAAGGAAGATATGCCGTAAGTGTCATTTTAAGTATTTTATTTGTTGTACTATAGCTCTATTATATTCTGCATTTATAAAGATGCCATCATGATTCTTCTGCCCTTATCCCGATTTGTTTAGGGTCGAAGCAGCATGGTTGTCTTCTTCTTTTTGTATATTTTTCTATTAGTCGTCATCTCAGAAACTAGCCATTTCTTTCACACAGTCCATCAATATTTTTTTTTTATATTTAACTCTACTCTCTCTCTACTTTTACCACCCATCTACAGTCATAAACTTCCGCATACAAAAAGTATAGGTACAAGGTGCAGTTTTGCATCCTAGTCAAAATTGAGCTAGCTTGTAGCTTGTCACAAAAGACGACGATACGATTACGATACCTGGTCAATAGTTAATAAAGCTGCTATTTTAAATTGTTTAACTTTGACAGTATTTCAGAATAACACGAAGTAATAAACAGAATCACCCATAGCGCATTTGTCGTTGTGTGCGTTTATTTGTGTGTGTGAAGGCGCGGTTATAGGGCTAGTAACAGACGGGCTGCGTTTTAATATGGGCGATTTACACTTTCCAATTTCTCTAAACAAGAAAAAAAACCTACGCATTTTATTATTCATTCGGGTCGAACATCATTAGCATAGATACCTCCTTGAATTTGAGCAGGATGGAAAGCGACATCTTCGGGCCTAAAATGGCCGCTTTGTAAGAATCATAATATGAATCACGTTAAAAAAAATATCTTAAAATGGAGTTTATGATCATGAGCTTAAAGTCCATTTTAAGAATTTTAATTTTTTGACGTGATTCATATTATTATGATTCTGCTAAAGCGGCCGGATAATGGAAAATTAAAGTTTAAACATATAATAACAAAGTTGTTTCGTCTGTAACCTCATGAGTACCCAAATAAGTACACACACTGGTACAAAATGATAGGGCCAATGGCGTAGCAACATTATAGCGAGCAATTTGCTCTGTGCCTACAATAAGTTCACGTCTTGTACGATCACATATTGAAACGTATTAGGTTTGTTTCCCAGTAATATTTATTAGATTGTATTGTGTACAAATAATATTGACACAAGTTTTATAATATTTATATTGGAAATATTTGGGAGTTTTTTGTTTAGTGTTTGATGTCAAACAATATAAGGTTTTTATTAACAACGATAATTAAATAAATGTCTAGAATTGTAAACAGACATATTTGTTGTTCTAGTAAACAAATTTCATCTGGGAATGCCTCACTATGATGGCGAAATTAAAAGTTTTATAATTTTTGTCATTTTTTTCCAAGTTTTACGATAAGTATTTGATGTTTCGATCGGACTGTCAGGTTTGCTTCCAATTTACAGGTTGGAAGGTACAAGCGCGCACAAACGGTTACCACATATTCAGAACATTATTCTGAAGCCCCTAATTTTTTTTTAACGTTAATTTAAAAAAAAAACAACTGTTCCATACATTTTGCCGGTGTAGGTATTGCACTTTTGTAGGAAACTGCTTTTTTTTGAGATGTTAAGAATGATGTACTGAGTTTGGGGGTATGAAGAACAGGGGGCCTAAAATGGCCGCTCTAGCAGAATCTTAGTATAAATCATGTTAAAAAACAAAAAACAAAAAATGGACTTTAATTAACGTCATAACCATAAAGTTCATTTTAAGAATTTAAAATTTTTAACGTGATTCATTTATGATTTTGCTAAAGCGGCCATTTTAGACCTCCTGGGTGTAAAGTTCTTCATCCCCCGTGGAAAAGGGAGGATCCTCCGACCACACGGGTGTTATGCCTGGTGGGCTACTGCCCGAAAGTTGTTGTCGTTTTTGTATAAATAGTCTTAAGTCGCGGATAAAGTTGCTTGCGCTATGTAGGATTCTTTAGTGTTTCGCTATTAGTTCATAATCTTTGTCATAGATGGCGCTGTAGTACTTATTGTTCTATGTTGCTGTGTGCTTTTTGTAGTGCCGCTACAACTGAATACGGGATGGTAACCGTTTGTGCGTCCGTTTTCCTTCTAGCCTGTATAAACAATATAACTTTGCTTTTTACCCGACTGCGCCAGAAGGAGGGTTATGTTTTTCGAGAGTATGTATGTATGTATAATTGTTTGGCACGCTCTGTGGCCTGAACGGCTCGATGGATTTTAGCTTGAGAGGTGTCGTTAGATTTGCATTTACTGTGAGAGTGAGACTGGGTATATCAAAATGAAATAAAAAAAACCAAATGGCGGATTTTTGGTGCCAAATTAAAATGTTTGGCACGCTCTGCAGCTTAATTGAACGGCTCGATGGATTTTAGCTTGAGAGGTGTCTTTAGATTTGTATTTACTGTGAAAGTGACATTGGGTATATCAAAATAAAAAAGAAAAAAAAATAGCGGATTTTTGGTGCCAAATTCAAATGTTTGGCACGCTCTGCAGCCTGAACGGCTCGATAAAAGGCTCATCATGAGGATTCTAAAATGGTATATCACTAAAAACTGTAAATTAAAAAAATTAAAAAACCCGACTGCTTAAAAAATAACTTATAACTTTAAATAAAAACTGAACAGAAAAAAACAAGTTCAGGAAACAGGACATATTGACTGCAACAGTTGGGACCCATATTGAATGTAATGATTTAGAGCCTAGATTATCTAATGGGTTATTTAGTTATTAGTTATTTTTTAAGCAGTCGGGTTTTTTAATTTTTTTAATATATTTTTTTTTACCTTAACTTTTTTCACCCACAATGTTTACACTGATTTACCAAACCATAGTAAAAGGGTAGATGAGAAAAAAATTCTAATTAGTCCGTCAGATTTCCAAAAAATATTGTAAAAATATTTTTTTCTTTTTCTCGTAAACAAAAAATGAAGACGAAACTCGTGTAACGTCACATTTGAGTACATTTTTTAGTCAAATGTGACGTCCAAGCCCCCATTCATGATCTTTGCGCGTTTTGTCTTCGTCAATTTTTATTAATTTGATAAAACAAAAACACGTATCCAATATTTTTCGATAATCTGACGGACTAAACAGAATCATATTTTTTTAGTAAGTCATCATCCCTATTGTAAGTTTTAAAATAATTCTGAGTCTGTACCGTAAAACGGCACTATTTGGGTTATGGGGGCTATTTGGGACGACCCAGAATTTAGAACAAAAATATCGATAACTGCGGTGTGTGTATGCAATGGTAGAAGTTATTTTACAAACTCTAGCAACACTTCGATTGGCTGCTACTGAGAAATTCCTGATGGATAAACCCAATAACATTTTGGTATATATGGTACCAAATAGTCCCCAAAAATCCAAATAGCCTCGTTTTACTGTAGGTACTTTCCAGTTTTATATTTTATATTTTCTTTCCAATTATAACTATATTGTCAGAGTAAATCCTTGACTACACGGAAGATGAAGATGATTTATCCAAAACAACATTCTGTATTTGAACGAGAATCTCCTACTTTTTTCCCATGACCGTCTTTTAGACCAAAAAAATCTATTTACCCAGTATTTTGACAGCAACAACCAGTAACTCACTGCGCCCCTTAATACCTAACTAAGATTATTTATCTCAAATTTATGAGCACGGAAGGGTTATCTATGGGGTGTAGGGGTGAATTTATACGTCCGTGTGACTGTGGTTCGTAGGATTCGATATCCTGGGTATAGCATGGGTCAGCTGTAGTAGAGTTGACAAAAAAAAGTTGGAACTATTAACACAATATTGCATTTGTTTTGAAAAGGCACAATGAAATAAGCCATTCGATTTGACAAAAGATTACAAGGTTCCTAATTCTTCCTTCCTTTTTCTTAATTCCAAGGAATATTTTCAAGTTTCATTCATATCAAACCTAAGCTATGATGAAACCGAAATCTTTCTTAGAAAATGACAACATTCACTAATTACTCCCTCAGATGCACACACACGCACGTACACTCACACTTCCGCATGAAAACACACACACTCACTTATACACAAATGAACACGCACACACACTCACACATACACGAAACACACTCACACATACACGAAACACACTCACACATACACGAAACACACTCACACACTCACATACACATACACGAAACACCCGGACGCGCACACTTAGTTGCATGCTACAATTTTATTTTTATAAATTTTTCCTTTTTTTTTTCTTTTATCATTATAGATTTTTCTTCATGCATAGCAGTCTGCCAATTATCAATTTTGCCTATCTGCACATGTAAAACGTACCAGAGCCAATTACCTAGGGATCGAAACTGTGTCTCCTAAACACAGGCTATTTTGTAGCCTAGCTAGGAGGACAGAGCTTCACCCACCGTATTGTAGAATACAATTCTGTATTACCTGTTGTTACGATTAATGTAAAAATCTTTTTATTTGATTAAATTACTATGTTATTATCAAGCACGATCCAAACTTTTGTTTCGGGGGGGATAAACATTGAAACAACCATGTGAACGGTGAAAAAATTGGCTGTGATCACTGTACTATAATTTACGTACTTTGCAGTGGTTATGTATGATCCCGTTTATTTTCAATCAGATTTCGGGGGAGGATAAATCCCAACTATCCGCCCCCTCTTTAAACGTGCCTGGTTATTATGTTATGTTATTTGACGTATTCATCATCATCATCATCAGCCTATTAATGTTCCCACTGCTGGACACAGGCCTCCTCTCTATGAGAGGGAATGGGCTATAATCCACCACGCGGGCCCAGTGCGGATTGGTAGGGTATCAGGACACTTGAGCGAAAGACATTTGCGCGAAAGACACTTGCGCGAACCCACTTGCGCGAAAAGACAAATGCGCGAATGGACTTTTGCGCGATTGGACTTTTGCGCGCCAGGACACTTGCGCGAATGGACTTTTGCGCGATTGGACGTTTGCGCGAACGGACTTTTGCACGCTAAGACACTTGCGCGAATGGACTTTTGCGCGAAAGGACATTTGCGCTAATGGACACTTGCGCGACTGGACTTTTGCGCGACTTAATGGCCGAGAAATTTTTTTGTTTTTTCCATCGTGGGTGTCGTTTTCATGGTTTTTGGGGACGCTCATTACGAAAATGAGGTCAAAATGAAAATCCAAGATCACAAATCTAGTCAAATTTAGTCCGTCAGTTAGAATATTGGAAATTAATGGACACGTATTTTTTGTTTTTGTAAATCAATGAATATTGACAAAGATAAAACGCCTCAAAACTCGGGAGTGGGGGCTCGTGACGTCAGAACTAGCTAAAAATTATACCATGGCGTGACGTATTGAGAATTTTAAAAGCGTCGTATCTTCGTCAATTTTGGTTTACGTAACAAAAGAAAAAACATGGTTCAATTATTTTTTGATAATCTAAGTGACGGACTAGTTAGTTTTTTTTCGTCGTCTCGCCTATTATAGGGATAAATTGATTGCTTCTTATATTTCTTTAACATTATATTAAAACTTTGCAATTGACTGCCTCGTTGGTCTAGTAGTAGCAAGCGCGACTGCTGAGCATGAAGTGCTAGTGTACTAGAGCTAGTACAATGCTGGGTTCGATTCCCAGGTCGGGCAAAGTATTTATGAGGTTTTCCATCAAGAATTTGTCAGTAGTAGACACAGAGTCTGGATTTGTGCCCAGTTGATGGCAAATGGGCTCGCCCCCTATTTGGGACTTGAACATAACTGGCGAAATGAGGGTATACTATTAGGTACGCCTTTGCTTAACCTTTCTGGGATTACAGGCGTGTTACATTTTTGCAGTTTATTTGCCAACCATCCAGGACCTTAACAATTGTATTATGTATTATTGAAAGGAAGTCTGAAATGTGTTGCCCATTTTACACGGAACATTAGGTACCTTTGTAAACAGCCTTTTAATGCAATAATTGTGTTCGAATATAATTGATTTTAAATTATGGTAGTTGGAAGGAGTCCTTGTACTTTGTTATTTACATACTCGTATTTCTAGTCGGCAGCATTTTTCTATGGACTGACGATCATTTTGGAAACGGCTAATCGGTAGGATGTAGGCTCAGGCTAGGATTTTTTTTACAGGTGGGTTGGTAAGAGCAGGATGAGAGTTAACGCTGAATGAGTTATCAGCTGCCCAGCTGTTGGTTAATAATAATGATGACGATAAGGAGCTTGTGGCTAAATAATAACCGCCACCCGGGTCGATCTTTGAGTTAAGCCTTGTTGAAGTGAGCACCCATCACGTACCGAGTTTCCCGTGCCTCGGAAAGCACGTTAAAAAGTTGGACCCAGTTGTCATTTGTTGATCTTTGACAGTCGTTATAGGTATTCAGTGGGCCGAAAGTCTGACAACCAGTACCAAAGGGTATCGTATTACCCAGTACAAACTGGGGTTGAGGAGGTCAGATAGGCAGTCGCTCCATGTAAAATACTGACATAAACTAGAAGCCAACCCCAAAAATAGTGTGGTAGGTGGTAATGAATATTATTTTCACCATTTCGGAGCAGTCAGAATGGGAAAAAAAACATTTTTGTAAAAAATAAAACCGACTTCAAAAATCACAAAAAAGTGAATAACTTCAGCTTCAGAAGTCGGTGACCTTTGTTTGATTGATTTAGTTTTTTTGTCACCGACTTCTGAAGCTGAAGTTATTCTTCACTTTTTTTGAAGTCGGTTTTATTTTTTGCAAAAATGTTTTTATTTTTCACTTTTTAGTGGTTCACATGTGCTTACCCTTTCACAGCGTACCGGTCTGATGTTATGTTATGAACTGGTGTAAACAATAGATAGACATAAGATTTCATCAATCCCAGTCCATTTGCTATAATTTATTGAGGAGTTCCGTTGCCTATCTCCGAAGTTCTTCATCAGATCTTCACCAAATTGAAATGGGACCACTCCGAGAAAGTACTCTTCCAGAAACTGCCCAAACCGCTACGACTGGGCGTATAAAATTTGAAGAATTCTCTCTATTTCTCCAGGATCCCATCATCAAATCTTGACTTGATGAGCATGGGACCACCTGGGAAGCCCTTTCAAACAAAACAAAAAAAAAAACCAAATCGGTCCAGCCATCTTCGAGTAATCGGGGAACATACACAAAAAAAAAAAGGTTCCGACGAATTGAGAACCTCCTCCTTTTTGAAGTCGGTTAAAAATGAGCTTTACGATTGTCTGAGTTTGAACAGGGGCAAGCGAGACGCGTTATCATCGAGCTGCCACTGCACTGCTCTGTTCATGATTAAATCCTCACATTTCACTTTGTAAGGCCTCCCCAATCCCATTTCAACTTCGCTCATACCCACTGATAAAAAGTAACAAAAAAAAAATGGAAACCTAGTAAAAGTAATATTTTACGTACAATTTGAAATGAAATTAATGAATACAATATTTCAGTCATAATATAATTGATCACAAGGAATAATTTATTTGATATTTTACGGGAACTTTGACACCGTTATTTTATTTGTGGTCGGATGTATTTGGCAAGTTTGGATTGTATTCATTAATGTGGTCATTTTTATAACGATCGACTATCTACTACCTATCTATCGTTCTATCGTTTCATATACTTAAGTGAATAAAATAACAATAATACAGTCATGATCAATATGAATTTTCTTTTTCAGAGTCATAATGAGAGACACCGAGAGCTCCTATCAAGAAACTTTAAGAGCAGTCGTAGACGATGACACCAATCACAAACTAGTTAAAAACGCGTTAGTATCCACGTGCCTACCTCCATATTCTTTAGTAAGGAGCATCGCTGCGTCATATACGAACCACCTATTACATAAAGGGTGTCACACCTCTTTACGAAGCCGAAAGACACTTGTTTTCCTCGTCATTGCGATCATTTTTTTGTTATACACCATACCTGGGAACCTTCTAGTTACGGAGATATTCGGGGTCAAAGTACCAACTTTTTGACAACTTTTTTTTAAATACTTACAAGTTTTTAATGTAAGATTTTTTACTTTAAACACCTCGACGACCCCCGTACTATTCAGTCCATCCATCAGCATAAAGTTTTGAGTGCGTTACATTGAGTTCTACCACAAAACATGATTTTTCACCCCAAAAAAAAAAGTCGTTTCCCAGCAATATTTTTTGCGTAAAGTTACTTAGTTTGATGTACAGAATGTTTGGTTGACGGCTTCGTGATGAGGTGGTTTACACCCTGTATATGAACGACTAGTCGGTGCTGAGGCTCTGGCTTCGCATTGGTGATTTGAGTTTGTTACACGTTACTTTGGTAGGGTGCTATGGGCCTTGAATAATTCTAAAACCCTTTACCTAGGTACCTACGTTTTAAGATCAAGTAACGATTTCAGAAAAAAAAAAACATTTAAAAATGCCACTTTGCGAATTAAAAACTTTATGATTGCAGTGATTGATTAACGAAAATGCACAATAAAACTTCACATGAGGTTTGACACCAGAAAAATTAACTAGACACTCAGGAACCGGGGTCAAAGTCCTCCATTAAACTCCACTCCAGTATTCATCACGTTGTCATAGAAACAAAATCAAATTAATTCTAACAAAATTAACAGCAAACTAATTCCGTTAAAACTTGGAAGGTTGTAAGCCAAAACACAAGGAACTTAACCAAAACGCCTGTAGACACGTTTATCTGAAAAACTAGAAAGTTCGCACAAAAGCCGATTTAATTACTGTTCTCCAAGATCAAAGTGAGCCGAGACGAAGGAAGTAACTTTACACCGGCGTAGAGGGCGGACATATCGGAGCCTGTACCATTGGACTTTGCTTGTTAACTTTGTTGATTTTGTAGGTGATATTTGATCGAGTTTCTTTCGAGACAGGCTGATTTTTTCATTGGGTGGAAATCAAGCAGGTGCCTCATTTGGTGATAAGTGCCTATTTTCCAAAAACACCAGAGATCACATCAGAGAGAGAATCACTTAAGGATAAAGGCAGAAGTGTGCCTATTTTAACCGACTTCAAAAAAGGAGGGGGATCTATGTTCATGTGTGTTTTTTTATGTATGTTAAGTTTGTTGAAGTCGGTGACCTTTGTTTGATTGATTTAGTGTTTTTGTCACCGGCCTCTGAAGCTAAAAAGTTTTTGACACGTCATCATATTCATTAAAATGTACACCAGCATTTTGCCAGTCATATTTGTCCTATACAATAGGATAGGATGATTAAAGCTTTCAAAAACAAAACCAAATCGATTACTATTAGTTGTTTTTTTCATGTACTCGAAGGAACACCTTACACCTACCTACTACCACCTACTACTACCACCTACCTTATACCTCTGTATATAGGCCGAAGTTCCAAATCTATCTAGTCAAAGTCTATCAGAATCAGTTGAACCCCTCAACCGATATTTAAACGTATCAAACGTGAATGCATCAATAGTTGAATAATTGATAACGTAAGGTTTTGAACGGAGAACGGTTAACATCTCCGCAGTCAATAGGTATTACAAAAGTTTAGTTTATTTTGTGTAACCTTTAACAAAGGTTATTCGTCTATGATAATGCCTTCTTGTGGGTGGCTTAACATTCTGAAATAATAGCTTATTGAATTATGATAATATGAAGGATGTAACCACAATAATGATCTTTTTGTACAATTTTCGTAATGGTGTAATTTTTTTTTTTTGTCTAGGTGCATTTTTCCACTGAAGGTCACCAATCTAAATCAAATCGCATTCATCAGGGGAATCTCAAAATTATGATTTGCTTGTGATTGTATTTTCCTATTAAAGCATTTCATAAGATTTAATTTTTTCGCTCTGTTTAAAAATAATAATAAAAACTTTATCACAGACCAACGCGACCTCATTTTCAAGTGTAGCTCAACAACCAACTTTTTTTAAGAATTTAAGTTTCTTGTAACTTTGCGGAAATTCATGACATTAAAATGTTCTGCTAAAAAATGTAGTTTTCACTTCTCATGCTCTAAAAGTACGCCAATATAGCCCTACGATGCGGGACTAAAGTGACCACTTTAGTCCTAGGGACTAAAATGACCACTACCAGGGAGTAAAAAGTAATTCGTTTTTTAATTTCCTTCATGTGACATAGACAAAGTCAAACAGCCAGTTAATATACTACTATTATCTGTGGAGTGTGGACCATCTTCATTGCGAAAATGTTGAGAGTTTTAGTTCCATGGTTTTTCCGCAAGGAAGGTGGCACCATGCGTTTCAAATTCTTAATCTGTGACTGGTTTAGAAGAAAAAACTGACCGCGAAAATTTCAGAATTTTTGTCGAGTGTAAATTTGTTCGGTTTTATATAAATTTATTAAGAATTTCCTGTGACAGTGAAGATTTTGACGTCGAGCAAAGAGCAAAAGACATAATAGATAACCTTTTGCCGCCAAAAACGCGGAAGATTTATCTAAAAACTTACGAAAGTTCTATGGACTGGAGGAATAATTAATGTTTTTGTACTAAATTGACTATTTTTCTCGCACTCAAAGTGAAAAGTACAGTTTGCACCTCGAGACTAAACGCCAACTTAATATACCCTCAAACCACCTCTGGTATATTATGGCTTCGTTTAGTCCCTCGTTATAAAATATACTATTTAATTTCGAGAAAAAGATTCTGGTCTGGATCTTTTTTGCGAAATTAAAACTACATAAAATTTTCAAAGCATTTTATACCCGAATTTAGTTTAGAGAATAAACTCCACATATTAAATCTTTCGTGATTATTACTTATTTCGATCAAACAATTGAAATATAGTATAAGTTTAGTTTTAAACCGTTAAACTTTAAAAAAGTACTTAAAGAATGTCTAGAGTGGAATTTATACTTATGAAATTGTTAAGTTTACAGTTTGAAGCCTTAGTAGGGGCAGTATAAAAGTAGACACAGCAGCAACGGCTTTGTAACACTATATATTAGGATATTTCACTTTGTTAAAACTTTATTTGGTGTTGTCTTTTTGAATTGTACCCTTTGCTGGGACGTCTTTTGTTGGCAGTTTCCTTTACACCTGCCTTGTAGCCGGACAATGAAGAAAGAGCTATTTTAAGTTTAGTTTCGTCTTTATTTATTCTTAGAAAGCTTGTCTTTTGAGCACGGAGTCAGTTACAATTAATTATAATTATGTTCCGATGTTGTTATTTTATCTTGGAGATGGTAAATTGAAAGAAAGGGATGCCTTTGTTATAGAATTACTGTTACAATACTGAGACTGGATTTGCGTGGTTGGTGTACTTGGGTCTGTAAAGAAGAGGGAATCACCGTCTTTATCTGCAACTAGCTTATGTCCGAGGCTTCGCCCGCGTGGAGTAATATGGTAGATGACAAAAAAAAAAACTAATTACTCCGTCAGATAGATTTCCAAAAAATATTGGACACATATTTTTTCTTTTTTCACGTAAACAAAAAATGAAGATGATACAGTGCGTCGAAAACTCGTGTGACGTCACATTTGAGTACATTTTTTACTCAAATCTTCTCTCTCCTGATCTTTGACACGTTTTATCTTCGTCATTTTTCATTAATTTGTTAAAACAAAAAACACGTATCCAATATTTTTCGATAATCTAACTGACGGACTAATATTTTGTTTGTCAGTCATCATCCCTATTGTCCTCCGGGATCATACTACCGGGATAAAAAGTATCCTTTGTGCTAATCCAGGTTATGAACTATCAGTGTGCTGATTTCATCCAAATCCGTTCAGTAGTTTTTGCGTGAAAGAGTTACAAACATCCCTCCATCCACTCATCCATCCATCCTTCCTCACAAACTTTCGCATGTGTAATATTAGTAAGAAGTAAGACTATGTTGGGGTCGGCTCCCAATCAACCGAATTTATTCTTAGTTTTAAATTATTATTCTAGTAATCAGTTATCAAGTAGTTGGAAAAAACTACGCATAAACTACCCAGTAGACTATGTTTTTACGTTTTCAAAAAGCCAAGCTATTTACTATTTTAACAAAAGGTACTACTTCCATTGTTTGTAACTTAATTGAGCAGCATTTATGGCCCATGCTATCGAATAAAATATTCAATACATAATATTTATTGTTATGAATACACTATACAAACTTTGAATACTGAAAACTTTACTTGTTGCGCACGTATTAATTATGCTTTAATATAAAAAACGGAAACAATATGGCCCTTTGAGTTAGCGAACTCTGTGATTTGCTACGAAAATAAAGGAGTGTTAAGGAATTATTTCCTTTGTATTACAATGCAATATCTTCATAAGTTCTTTTGCAAAAAATGTTCTGTCTCATATAGTTTTGTGGTGTGCAAACTTGACAAAATGTTGACAGAGCTGTTTTACGATATTTTATATTTTAATTGAAACAAACATTTTTTTGGCAATAACTGCTTATTTTATGGTTAAAGTTATCCATAAAGAAGAGTCCCAATTTTAAAAGTTACGTCAATAACCCCTTCTAGGAGTGAAACCTGAGATGTTGACGAATACTTGATGTTTTTCTAATAGAGATATAATTAGATATAATAATCTTCCAACTTCAACTAAGGACATAGAAATCGAAAATAAATTTAAAAACAGTCTCCAAAATATCTTATATTAAAATCGTCAAAACTCAAACTCAAACTCAAATCATTTATTTCAATTAGACCATTAGGCACTTTTGAAAGTCGAAAATACAAAAAAGCAAAGCTACAGTCACAGTCACAAGGCATAATAACTTGAGAAAGTACAGTAGTTGCCCATTCCCTAACGTAGATCTCTATGGAGAAGAACGGGCAAGAAACTCCATGGACACTCTTTTAAATCAAAATATTGTTACAAAATCTTGGTTACATCATGTTGAGATTATACATATATGTGAGAACGATGTAGAAAGACGTGCACATTAAGAGCGTCCAGAGTACAATAATAAATCAAAAAAAAAAAAAAAAAGTAATAAAATGAACGAACCATGGCAGCTAAGAGATGACCAGTCCCAACTGAGAGCGCCATCGTATAACACTTTATAGTAATTCTTTGACGATAGGTAAATTTTGAAATTGAAATTCATACCAGTACACAATACTCACAACACCTACAATTTTGACCTACCTATGTTATGCTATTTTATGATTATTATTATCGCTATTTGCTTTGTTGGAATTCTTATTTTATTTTAATTTGTGAATGTAAATGATGACCACTAAATTGTTCTTACCCCGTTTATTATATTATGAAAGCTACCTACTTATACAAATTACAAATGTTGGATACCTGTTAGACATGTTAAAACTAGTACTTGTTTAGTGGTTTGTTTATTTTTTGTGACAAGCACTTTAAACTATTTATATTGCTGTGCCCTAGCAAGGTTCATGTATGAAACCTATATACTTTGTAACAACTTGTAAACTACATGAATGCAATAAATGATGATGATGAGAGCGTAAGACTACATAATTAATTTTTTCCGTCACAGCAAACAAATAAGTCCCCATATCTTCACGTATCTTTCAGTATCTAACACACACTCTATTCCGACTTTTTCCCTCTGGAAAAGGCACCGCGAGTGCTGTGAAAGAGGCAAGAGACCATTAGTGAAGAGCCCCTGACACGGAGAAAGAGCCTCGAGAACGTAACGGGCCTACAAGGACCTGGGCGAGAAAAACCGCGGGTTACAGATCTTTGCGTACCGCATAATACGCCATACATTTAGTGGCGTTTTTCTGGTAATCGGTTTTGTGTAATTTTTGCTGTTATTTCTTCCTGTTATCCGAAAAAAAAGCGTTTGGAGCGTCGGCGTATATATTTTGCGTAGATTTATCTCTGAGACGAAAAATGGGGGAAGATGTTTTGTTGTAATGTGTGTGACACAGGTTTGATTATGTACCCATAACAAATAAGCGCCTATGTATCAAAATAGCATAATTATGTTTTTTTTTACCCAAATGAGAAGATTGATGAGTTTAACAGCTTATATAAACGTATTTTAATGTTTGTTACTTTTTATTTTATTTTATGTATTTAGTACATGGAGGACTTACAGCTAATAAAAACAGAAAAAAAAGGAAACCATGGTCACCAGAAAGCCAGTTACAAGTCCTCACGTATAGACTTATAATAGTAATCTATAGTGTAAGCACAAGAACACAAAACACACAGCTTTAAATATGTAAGAAGCGATATAAAAACTAGTTTGCAATTTATATAGCTGAAATATTAGAGAAAATAATACTAAAACTAAAACCAAGTAAAATAACCTACAGCTAGTTGAACATTTTTAGGCTTAAGCACTTTCTGGCCTTTTATCAGTAGTACCTTTAAAGCACTAGTACCTTGTACTTATTACTGTTAAAGGCTGTTAAGGCTTACACAGTCACCAATGACAAGTTAAGCAGCATTTTCAAAAATAAGTTATAATTATGTAGATATCGCTTTGACTTACTGCATAATGTAACTAAAAACGAAACCTAAGTGCCTACTCAAAACAATTTCAACGTACCAACAGAACTCCTATAGCACTGAATAAAGTGATAATCGCCTCTTACGGCTAATTAGCACTTTACACCACGGAAAGCCTACAAATAATGAGTACTGCATTCCTCTCGTTAATGTTTTAATATCTCGTGAATGTTTAAAATTGACGCAGACACCGCAGTGTTGTTAAATGGTGCATTTATTTTCTTTTGCAATTTAATGTATGGGTATTTAACATGAACACTGTTGCAGGATTAACATTCATCGTAGTAAAACTACAACGCCGTATTTTCTAGTTTTGTTCGAAAAATCAAAGAAGACGTCTTAACAATAATTATATTTTTAGAACAAACATAAAATTATAGTTATAACCAAATGAAAAATGCCAAATTGAATTCAGTTTTTTTCAGAGCAAGATTTACTTTTTTGCTTGTAAGTTACGATGTATATAGTTGTTCCAAGCACAACTGCTGAGGACGAGATCCTAAGTTAGATTCCTTGGTCGGGCAAAGTGTTGATGGGTTTTTCCGTCAAGTTATTCTCAGTAACAGCCACGGAGTCTGAATTTGTGCCCGTTTGATGGCAATAGGATCAACTCTATTACACGGGACTCAAACATAACTGGCGAAATGTGGGTGTACTATTAGGTACACTTCTACCTAACCCTTCGGGCGTGATGTTATGTTATGCTGTCAAGATTACATCTACTTTCCGCAAAAAACTTTTTTGAAACGCTCCATGAGCAATCAATGTCACCATTCATTCCATCTTCTGGTTTTCTGTAGCTCGTTCCCATCACATCATATGACTCATACTTCCAATCCGATGCTAACCTTCCATTCGGCCACAAATTGACATAATTGCAGAGTAACACACAACAATGTCAGACATCTGCTCTTACAATTATTCTGTAATCGCCCACAGAATGTGTATCCAATTAACAGATGAAAGTGGTTAGAGGGAACCGAGAAAGCTTTGCTGTTCTTTTATTAAATTAACTGGTTTTTTTTTTTAAGTTTGAACGGCCTGTATTTTGCTTTTAAAATGGAGAATGTTAGTTGCCTCGTTTCAAATTGGTTGATTTTTGACGTGTCGTGGAAACATTTAAACAACAGAAGAATACATTGATAGATAGATAGAGTGTACTTTATTGTACAGCTGTTTCATCAGGTCATTGTAACAGCATAATAGAAGCCAAATAGGCCTTGTCTATTGCAAGATGAGCTAGATTGTCGGCCAGTAACATTCATCTCCTAGTTAACATTATCAAATTATATAGCACTATAAAAATAATAATAAATCCGCTAGGTACCTATCAAAGGGAGGAGGCCTATGTCCCAACAGTGGGTAATATGCCAATCACCAGTTGACAATACTCTGAAAATCTAGATAATCTTCTTATGAAAATAGCATTACTGCTCACCTATTTGCCAATAACTTACAAAAAAACTCTAAAAGAATTAAACGTTCATACAGAAAAAAAACCCCTTTTTATTAAAAAAGGACGTTTCTAATTTTAAAATTGAATTTAGTCCAGTGGCTCACTTACAGAAAGAAGTGTGTGGTAATTGGATATTCCAATTTGCTATTCAGTTCTGAATTCGAGATATTTTGTATTGAAAAACTTTATATTGTTTTGTTTCCAGCCAGTTCATTATATTTCGTGGTGAGGTTTTAATAATTTGGATCGTGGGTGCTTTTGTAACTGGCCGTATGGATTAGCTTTTTTTTTTGTTGTTTTAATACGTAAATAGGTTGCTTTGTTCGTGGTTTGAAATTTTATTGTAAATGGTGTTGGTTTTAATTTAGACTGTGAAGCGAAATTGATGTTTAGGTAAGCTGAATCTTCAATTAGTCTGAACTTGGACGCGTTTTGTGTTGATTTTTGTTAAATAAATTTTCTGTATCAGTACCATTTTGTAATTATCTGTGAGTTTCATTTTAAGATTGTTATTTTGATATAGTGTAGGTACTTGCTTATGTAGACTATGAAAGGTTTATTCATAAATGCTGCTTTGTTGCAACCAAGTATTATGGATTTGTGCCCGGTTGATGGCAATAGGCTTATACCGTATTACAAGAGACTTAAAACGTACCTGGGGAAATGTAGGTGTACTGAAGGTCTCTGCCTAATCCTTCAAAAATTAAAGACTCGATAATTATGTTATGTTGCTCAAAGTTATGATTTAACGACTGTGTAACCACATAATATGTATTGTATGTTTGTCGTTTAAATGTCTCTTAACTTTAACCTTCAATAGGCATGACGACAGTATCAAAAAATTGCAAATCTATTTAGTCCGTCAGTTAGAGTATTGGAAATTAATGGACACGTCTTTTTGTTTTTGTAAATCAATGAATATTGACAAAGATGAAACGCATCAAAACTCGGGAGTGGGGGCTCGTGACGTCAGAACTAGCTAAAAACTATACCATGGCGTGACGTATTGAAAATTTTAAAAGCGTCGTATCTTCGTCAATTTTGGTTTATGTAACAAAAGAAAAAACCCGGGTCAAATATTTTTTGATAATCTAAGTGACGGACTAATTAGATTTTTTTTGTCGTCTCGCCTATTATGGTTAAATAACTAGCGGACTTTCCTACAACTTATAATATGCGCGTGTAAAAGATTATAAATATTATCCTTAACACGTGTCAACGATACCGTAAGTAATCGGATTAGCAAACAAAGGTGTAAAAATATCCATAACGAAGCCGAGAGGTACTTATTCATCCCCTCATTGAAATCATTGTTTTATTATAGAACTCACCTGGAAAACCTTTAGTTATGGAGATATTGAAGGTCAAACTACCAACTTTTACACATGTTTTTTTATAAATATCAGTTTTAAATGTTATAACTTTACTTTTAATACTACTATTCTAATAGACCCATCAGCACAATGTTTTGAGTGTAGTACATTGACATTTACCGAAAATTCAAATTTTTTAGGTTGACTGGTAGAGAATGCCTTGTGGCATTAAGTCCGCCTGTATGTACAGTCGTTGTCTTTTCTGCCTGATCAGTAATTTTTTTTTTCGCTTAAATCATGCCGAGGCGCCGAGGAACGCCCCCTTAAAGTTTAGGCCTATTAGGAAAGCGCCAACTTTGGCGTGCACAATAATAATAACACTCGTTTGGCGTGCGTCGTCAGTGCGCTGGGCCGATCGGTATTGTCTTTCATTCATTATTTTTAAACAAAGTCAACGGGGCGGGGCTAGAGAGCGGTTCTATGTTGCGAGTGCAAGCAAAAATTTGTTTAGTGGTGATCAGGCGGGAGTGTCCACGATAATACCTATCCGCTATCATACGCGCACGTAAGTGACAGGTCATAGCGGCACTAGGCGCGGGCGCATAGCGCGGTCGGTGCAGGGGCGTGGGCCGCGTGGTGACCACGTTTTTTTACGGACAACCAGGTAACAGAACAAGCGTAAAACTTTGTGATTTTTTAATGATACAGTTTTGAAATTTTGTACATAGATTCTTTACATAAAAATACTAGACACATATTTCGCATAATTATACGAAAACTATTGTTGTTGTTTAGAAGCTATTGTTATGCTATTCTAGACCTTAGAAGATGACATGCCACTCATCGCAATCCAACCAATGAATTGTTAACACACACCCGATCTAAGATGGGGTCGGTAGATAATTAACGTTTCAATTATCGTGTAGATTATCGGCCATTACACTTGGATGGCGTGTTAGAGCGGGATTGTGCTGTGACAGATCGTCAAGTGTTATGGTTCAACGTATTAAGCGTGTCATCATTGCATTAGTTAGTTCGGCATTAGATGAAACGCGTTTGGTACAGGCCACCACCATCATTGTTCTCCAAATTTACTTAGAAACAGTGCAGCATGGTTTCTTTCTGGAAGGTTAGGTAGAGGCCCGGGGCTGCGGGACTATTCGAAAGAGATACCATGGCCCCGGACCACAAAGGGCGATGAAGGAACATGGATGGGTTTTAGTCAGTAAAAGTCTGACACTCCCTCCTGCTCCGCCCAGAGCGGGAGGAGTCATTTGATGAATTCCCAGCCGAAAAAAAAGGTTAGGTAGAGGTAGTTCTGTCTGTCTGTTTAAGTCCCATGTAAAAGGGAGCGAGCCTATTGCCATCAACCGGGCACAAATCCAGATTATGTGGCTGCTACTGAAAAACACCTGATGTAAAAACCCAATAACACTTTGCCCGACATGGGAATCCAAACTAGGACATTAAGCTCAGCAGTCGCGCTTGCGACCGCACGAGACAGTCTACCTGTCCAGGGAGGCAGTGGATATAATCAGTCTATAATAATCACGGCAACAGATTTGCACAATTCATAAAACGATCACGACTGTATCAAGCTTTGAATTAGTCTATGCTTGATAGGGATGTGACATGTAGATATCTGCGGTAAGATATCATCGACATAATTATCAGATCGGAGATAGTTTGAAGACAAAGAACACAAACAAATAAAAGGTAGGTACAAATTGTACAATGGTTACTGTCACGTGGTGAATAAAATGACAGTTGACACTATCACACTTGTCATGAAATTACCCGGACTACAAAAAACGTCAAAAAAAGTCTTTGTCAAAATACGAAACGCTTTGAAAGTGTTGCCACTTGTTTAAGCCCTTTTTTTTTTTTTTTTTTAGGATGGGAAATCATCAAATGACTCCTCCCGCTCTGGGCGGAGCAGGAGGGAGTGTCAGACTTTTACTGACTAAAACCCATCCATGTTCCTTCTTCGCCCTTTGTGTTCCGGGGCCACGGGATCTCTTTCGAATAGTCCCGCAGCCCCAAGGTTTAAATTCGTATAACATCCAAAGACATTATGCTACACTTGACAGTGTGAATGCGTTTGCTTTTTTACCCGACTGCGCCAGAAGGAGGGTTATGTTTTTCGAGAGTATGTAAGTATGTATTATTGTTTGGCACGCTCTGTTGCCTGAATGGCTCGATGGATTTTAGCTTGAGAGGTGTCGTTAGATTCGTATTTACTGTGAGAATGACACTGGGTAAAATCAGAATCGTAATATCGCCCCCAGTTCCCAACATTTTAATAGACCTAGCTGATATTTTAGAATTATCTTAAAATTAATCAAAATTAAAAAAAAAAACTAAATGGCGGATTTTTGGCGCCAAATTCAAATGTTTGGCACGCTCTGCAGCCTGAATAAGCTCCATAAAGGGCCCATCATGAGGAACTTATAATGGTATATCTAAATAACTAAAAAGTGTAAAATTAAAAAATATTATTTAAAGAATTAAAAAACCCGACTGCAAAAAAAAAATACTAATAACTTTAAATAAAAACTGAAAAGAAAAAAACAAGTTCAGGAAACATGACATATTGACTGCAACAGTCGGGACCCATATTGGATGTAATGATTCGACTGTTATTATTTTTTTTTTTTAAACTAGCTGACCCCCGCAACTTCTTCTGCGTCACATAAGAGAGAGAGAAGGTTAGAGAGAGAGTGGGTCGTAGGCACCTATAATACAATTCTAAAGGCGCACATTACACACATCATTCAGCATAATGAAAATGCGCGCGTGGTACTCGATCATTATTTAGCTGCGGAGTTATTTTAAAGCTTTGAATCTCTTAAGATATTCATTGGAATCAAATGATGTACCGAAGGACAATTTTGTTCAAAGTTAGTATTTGTTTGGATAAGGATTAAACCATGTTTACAAAAACACCTTCGCTATATAATTATTTTAGAACAAATTTGATTCCCATAAAAATTGTATAGTCAATCTTAAAAGATAGACAAATTATGCTATCACGGACTTTTTAGCCTTTTTTTAACTGCCTTCCGTCTGCATCGTCAGACCTTCGATGAAACTGTTACTCCAGACAGGTCTAAAGTTCTCATCAAGGTGCATGAAATGAGCCCAAACACGATATAGATGCTGAAAACTATTGAGGAACTCTTGCGACTTCCTTCCGTCTCCATAGTTAGACCGTCGATGACAGTCATACTTCAGCTAAGTCTAAAGTTCTCATCAAGGTTCATTAAATGAGCCCAATTACGATATAGATGCTGTAAACTCTTGTTATATTAAATAAATATATCTCTTCATTTCCTAGCCTTTCCCCAACAATGTTGTGATAATATTCCAGTCTATCAGGATGCAGAAAAAAAATTAATGCAATGACCATCCTACCTCTACCTCAATCAGTGCTTCTGTCTTCTTTCTGAATGTCAGAATTTCGGGCTAAACAAAACTGTATGAATCTCTATCTCCCAACATTTCCCAACCCTATCACATCACGATACGGATATCTCTCCAACTAGGCGCATGAATCAATACAATGACAATCTCGGCACGGATCTCCACCTGAATGTCCGTTGACATTAATATGCAGTCAGGGCATTGAATAATTGAAAGCTTATCTCGACGCCCGGTACAAGGTGTGGCCACATTGTAGCGGTTTAGAAGTACTATGGAGTAAGCATGAAATACACGACATGAAAATACATGATGTGTTCGTAAGTGGAGACCGCGAATAGGCAAATGTAAGGTGGGACGCCCTCGCCCCGCTCGTGGCTAAATAATAACAGCCGCTCGGGTCGATCCTTAGGTTAAGCTTAGGTCCCGGCTGTCATTTGTAGATCTTTGACAGTCGTTACAGTCAGTGGCCCAAAAAGTCTTACCAAGGGGTATCGTATTCCCCAGTACTAACTGGGTTATGGAGGTTAGATAGGCAGTCGCTCCATGTAAGATTCTGATTTTCAGCTGCATCCGGTTAGACTGGAAGCCGACCTCAACTAGTTGGGAAAAGGCTTGGCAGATGATGAAGGTGGGACGCTTTCAGGCTCGGTGGAGCGACGATCTTCACAGGGTGGCTGGTAGTAACAGGATGAGAGCTGCTGAGAATCGAGTTGAATGGCGTGACATTGAGGAGGCTTTTAGCCAGCAGTGGACAGCTAGAGGCTGGTAATGATGAAGAATGAAATCACAAAAAAGGAGCCTGAGACAGGTAGACCGAGAGACCTGAGAGGTCTGTCCGTCTGTGGCGCCATCGGGCGGGACGCCTTGGATGGCTTTCCCACGAATTGGCGAGAAGAAGGACAACACTGAAAAGACTGGAAGGAATTAGATGAGGCCTTTTCCGAGAATTGATTAGTAATGGAGGAGGACAGATTTGGCTTTTAAAAGAAAAAGGGAGCACGGAATTGGAATTGAGGAAACTGTTTTATTTTAGCACATTGTTTTTTTTTTTGTTTAATGGTCCATGAAAGGACAGAAAAATAAAATGTTGTTTTATTTTTTAAGAGGAGCCTTCCTCTTAAAAAATAAAACAACATTTTATTTTTCGTACTCGTACATTTTAAGTACTCGTATATAAAATAAATTTTAAAATAAATTTGGCCTCTTCGATATTTTATTTTTTCAAAATATGAGAGCGAACACATCATAATCCAGTACTCGCTAAAACCTTCTGAAATTCTGAATAAAGATTTATTATTATTATTTAATAATAAATCTTTATTTAGAATTTCAGAAGGTAAAAATACAATATGAATCTAAAAACTAACAATGTAGGTATAATAATGTATGATGCCTGTACTAGGATAATCCTGTATCACAGGCTGCAGGAGCTCTAACAATATGCTATGTGTAGGACAGTAGTTATTTTTTTGTTTAATATTTAACATTACGTGACAAAATTATTTTGATTAACTTAAAAACTCTAATAACTTTAACGAAATGAAGATACTTTGGCTGCAATCAGCTCTAGATACTACAAAAATTACAAAACAACCTTAATTGTTTAGTGTAGATCCCATAGATTCGCGGCCGGTTGATGTGTGAAGAATAGGCTATTGCATGGGACTTAAAAAAAAACTGGTGAAAAGTGGGTGTACTATACATCGCTGCATTATTCTTCATCCCATAGCAGGCGTGATGTGACATCTTGTAATTTGTTCTGGCTTTTGTTTACTAAAATTGCCAGAAACTTTCGATATTCTCATGGCATTCTCCTATGACAAAACGTTTCTTTTTAACTTTGTAACTGTCCCAATGAGGTCGAAGTGCATTTTTCCAGTCAGGTATCAGAAATAGCGAAGTGATTGGCCATATATACAACATTTTCGGGGTGGGGGCGCTCACTGCAGTCTTTTAATCATCTTTATGGAGGTGCAGTTTTTACTTTGTGCAGGAAATATTGTATCCTAGAGCCAAAAATTCGAAGACATGACGTTATATCGTCCTACCTGCATTGGCTGGGCTGATTGAATAACGAAAAAGAAAATTCGAGTGAATTCTCATTATTTGTTGGTAAAATAAAGATCATAAAGATCATAAATCATATAAGGGTTAGGCAGAGGTGTACCTAATGAAATAGTTTACATTTCGCTAGTCATGGTCCCATTTAGATAGGGGGCGAGCTCATTGCCGGAAACTGCTGCTGTGAAAATTCTGATGGTAAAACCCAATAATCATTTTACCTGAAAACGGATCCTAGGACTTAACGCTCATCAGTAGCTTACGCCCAAACCAAAGGGGCATTTCAAATGATGGCAAATACCCTCACGCGAAATCTCATTATTTATTAGTGTTTTTTTTTCAGAGAATTTAAGTACTTATTCATTCTTTGTCTTGACTCCTACGATAGCTTTTGTATTGAAACATTTTCCAGTCCTGGGAAATATGGCCACACCTTAAGATACCGTATTATCTCGAGGTGGCATATACAATCAGACGCATTGTTTCATTAAGCACGTTACAGTTACACTGATAACACTTGCATCAATTATAATGGATCATAGTTACTACGTACGATCGTATACTCTTTGATATTGTGATCAAAATTGACAAATGATTAATTTGATGTTAGTGTACGTACGTCTACGTATTTGCCGCGCCCGAAAGCGTTCAGAAAAGGCAGTGCTAACAAAAATCGTCATATTCATAACCTTAAATGTCATTTGGGTCAAAGTCTTGATTTTTATGAAAAGTGTTAATCATGCCATCTCTTTCTCTCAGTGCTTTGTGATTGATAAAGTATTTAAACAATGTTCGCTTCGTAGAAATTTTTGATTTCTACACAGAAATCAAAACGAATATTGGATTAAACCGAAAACGATTTCAGTTTGACGTCTTAATAATTAAATGATATACAAAAACACATATTATGTTTTTAGCAAATGACAAACTTTTATTGTATTTTCCAAGGATCCTTTTACAGAAAAACTTTCCACTCGTACTAATACAAAAAGGTACAAAAAACCTGATCATTATAAAACATGCCGATACAATCAATCATTTTGACGAATAGCTGCCTGTTTTTGTAAACATTTTGCAAGAAAAAGTCTACTTTATATTGATAAGGAAATAATGTAATCAGAAAATTATTTAACTTTTGGGTAACCATGAACAAATTAGCAACTTTTTTCTTTATGTCTTGTAAAGTGTATAGAGAGGAGTATTTCATGTAAATGTTAAAAAAAGGATCTAATACATAATTGTGGAGTTCCATAAATAAATGTTTGAATTGATATCTAGGCATTTAGTCCGCCTTTTTACAGTGTTTTTTTACATGTGTATAAAGTTTGAATAAATAAATAATTTTTAAACACAGATGAATGTAACTTATTTCCTGAAAAATTAATTTAACTAAATAGTGGTAGTTAAATTTATTGGGTGATTTTGTGTGAATTTGTCCCGAATATATGAAGTGTTACGTACCATCATGGTAGGGGAGCCCCTTTAATTTAATTATGTGTTGTTATAGCGGCTACAGAAATAAATCATCTGTTAAAATTTCAACTGTCTAGCTATCACGGTTCATGAGATACAGCCTGGTGACAGACAGACGGACGGACAGCTGAGTCTTAGTAATAGGGTCCCGCTTTTACCCTTTGGGTACGGAACCTTAAAAAAGGTAATCCGCCATAAACTTCTTGTCGGGTCTAAGCTTAGCAGTAGGTTTCATACATGGTTATCCTATGTTCAGAATTATGCTGGGTAATATTTTAAATTCCTAAAAGTACCTATTGTTATATAAGATTCAAGGCTTTCTAGATCAGCTTGCCGTCCGTACGTCTCATGACGACAGGCCGTGTCGACGGCGCGTTCTTGTTCCACGCGCGCCTCAAAGAGAGTCAGCAATAGGGAAGGGGTCCCCAAGGGTCGAAGCCTGCCGGGGCTGCGGGACTATTCGAAAGAGATACCGTGGCCCCGGAACACAAAGTTCGATGAAGGAACATAGATGGGTTTTAATCAGTAAAAGTCTGACGTCTCCCTCCTGCTCCGCCCAGAGCGGGAGGAGTTATTTGATGATTTGCCATCGGAAAAAAAGGCCTTCTAGACCACAATATAAGATTTTTTGTTCAACAGATTTTATACTTTAAAGAATAAACAGTAGGTTAAAAAAAATGGTTGGTCCCAACATTAAGCTGTCATACAATTTAATTTACATACCTTTTTTATAACCCGCTGTTTTGTTTCGTGTAAGTACACAATGTCCCTAGGATGTATGTTCCGTAGTTAAAATTCCGGTTTTAATCGTCCCTTCATGTTTAAAACTAAAATAAATATGGTAAATTTCAAATTACTTTACATTTTTTTGTCAAAACATTACTTCATTCAGGGCCTCAATTAACAATAGTGTCAGAATGGTCTATCATTGATTTCATAATTGTAGATTTTTACAAGTTTGGTAATCTATTAAATCATGATCTGTCTAATGACCAATTTGGTCGAGACGCCATTGTTCAACTATTGTGTCTACTTCGTGGACAGATCATCTATACATATAATAAAATCGTTGAGACCAAAAAATCTGTTCATTGAAGATTAAAAAAAAAAAACCAGCCAGGGTGACTTGAAATAAGTAACTGAACATATTAAAACCATTTAAAAATTTTTTGTTTGTTTGTTTGTTTGTTTGTTTGTTTGTTTGACCGCGCATCACGTAAAAACTGCTGAACTGATTTTGTTGAAATGTTCACAAATCTGTTTAAATACATTCAGAATAACATATAGGCTATAGAAATTTTGGATTTTTTTGGAAAAAGGGGGTGAAAAGGGGGGGTAAAGTTTGTATGAAAAAAAAAAATTAGATTGTTCTAGAATCATGAAACTCAGAATAAATACTTATTAATAAAAATAAAGAAATACCTGTCTTAGCATTTTTTTTAAATCTCATCCAGAGGCGCAAAAAAGAGGGTTTTGTGTTTAAAATTAATAAACTTCAAACACCTATACAATCAAAACCAATGAAGTGTAACCTTTTAAAGTTGCTACATATACTCCATATCTAATACAGGTAAATATAATTTCTCAGTTTTCTTGAAATTTGATTTTTGAGGTGAATACGCACAAAATAGCGGAACTCAAGAAAATCAGCTTTCCTCGGTTTAAGTACTAAACGTTGGTTGGTACTAAATGTTTGTGCGCGCATCACGTCAAAATTACTGCATAGGCTTCTTCAATATTTAAACTATATATTATCACGCTACTTCCTTAAGGGGGTAGGCAATTTTGCATTATTTCCGTATACTTCAATTGTTTGACGTTTCAGTCATGACGTAAGTACATGAGAACGGCTATTTGTGGCTTAAGTCAACGAAGTAAATAGCCTTGCAGTTTCATGACCGCTCTGTAAACTACGGGGTTGCAGGTTCAAACCCTCCAACATTATTTTCACTTTTTGTGATTTGTTTAATTTTTTTTTGATGCTGTGAGATTTCCTATATTAATTTTGTATAAGTTGTGTGCATTTCTTATTTTTTTCGTGAAATACTTTTCCAAAAAGTAATAGAGTAGTACATAAGGAAGAAGAATACAATCATGCTACCCCCAAATAAATTGGGATAAGGGCAGGAGTATGATGATGAGGATGATTTCTCCAAAAAGAAGTATAGCGAACACCAGAAGCCTGATAAATCCACGTGTTCTTGCCGTGCAAGAACTGTGCTATGCTATTCGCAATAATCAATAATCCATACGCAGTTTACGTAGATTATATTTACAGCTAAATTGTTATTGGCCTCATATCGTGTTTTCGGGCGGGAGGAGACGCCCGGGTTCTTCCATTGTGAGGATCGACCGGAGGCCACGGTGGAGCACACTGTGGAGCACCGCCGTGTCATCGAAGCGCCGATCGGCGGCGGCGACCTCTCTCTCCCAGCCCTGGTTCAATACATGGTTCGGAGCGAGACGGAATGGGATGCCATCACCTCCTTCTGCGAAGCAGTCATGCTAGCGAAGGAGGTGGCGGAACGTGAGAGGGAGAGATCCTCACATCCCGGCCACAGCGGGAGACACCCTGGGCGTCGGGAGCCACGTATTGGCCCCCGGCCACCGTAGGCGCGGGCCTGTGGACGAGGAGCTATGGGCTAGCTCGCCGTCCGTCCGTCTCATGACGACAGGCCGTGTCGACGGCGCGTTCGTGTTCTACGCGCGCCTCAAAGAGAGTCAGCAAAAAAGAAGGGGTCCGCAAGGGCCGATGCCTGCCGGGGCTGCGGGACTATTCGAAAGAGATCGTGGCCCCGGAACACAAAGGGCGATGAAGGAACATGGATGGGTTTTAGTCAGTAAAAGTCTGACACTTCCTCCTGCTCCGGGAGGAGTCATTTGATGATTTCCCATCCGAAAAAAAAAATCTATATCGTGTTTGGGCTCATTCATGCACCTTGATGAGAACTTTCGACCTAGCTGGAGTATGACTGTCATCGAGTGTCTAAGGATGAAAACCTAAGGCTGTCGAAGGAAGTCCCAAATTGGAAAAACATAGTACAATATTTTAACGATGATTGCATATAATTCCGAGAAATTAAATTGTTACCTACTTGAATCTATACTTATTATTATAAAGGAGAAAAGTTTGTTTGTTTGGTTGGTTGAACGCGCTAATTTTAGGAACTACTGATTCCAGTTAAAAACATCTTTTAGTGTTGGATAGCCCATTTATCGAGGAAGGCTATACGTTATATAACATCACGCTACAATCAATAGGAGCGGAGCATCAATGAAAATTGTTGCAAAAACAGCGAAAAATTATTGCTCTTGAGAGCTTCCTTTCCGTGCGCTGCGTAAACGGTTAAAGTTACTCAACAATCATACATGTATGACGGGATTGTTCCTCTTAAAAAGTCCGCTAAAGCATATTATCTGCATTTTTTTTAGGTTGACTCACACTCTCTCTAAGCCTCTCTCTCTCTTACGTAACGCAGACGAAGTTGCGCGGGTCAGCTAGTGGGTTAATATGATGGCGTCATTATGACTTTCCGATGGTCCACCACTGACACTCCATTGAAAGAAATGGCATAGAATGGTAATCTCGCACATAATGACAAATGAATGACTGGTGCTATTTACGAACTTCCTACTATTTCAGATTGCATAAAACACTAATAAATAATGTGTAAAAATATAATTATATAAATGAAATCTGGCGGGTTTTATAATAATGGCAACACGACAATGTCATTATAACACAATTCTATTACGAGACCATTGACCAATGATCGACCATTATGAATCTAGCTGATTACGAAATTTTTGCAAAATGACAATGGAATGAGAATGGGATCGTGTTGGAATGACGAATTTATAAAAATCCAAGACTTGAGCCCCAGTTATGTTTTCACAATATTATCATAATATCGAGATGCTCTTATAAAAAAAACTAGTAGTTTTCAAGGACTGCCCGTACTTTGCGTGTTACACTACCCTTTTTCTTGACCCATAAACCACTTGTAGTGTTTATAGGGGCAACTTGAGGGCCTCTATGCTAGAAATGAAAGAAAAACTTAGAAAATTGTTAGTTTTTGTCTTATATTTTTAACGTTATTACGTTCATCTTTAGTCACCAGAGGGCATTGATTAGTTGCTAGTTAGAATGAGAACCCTTTAATTCTAAATCGATCATCATATCATATAAAGATCTAATATCGATCATCCCTAGTCAGATTTAATCTCATGTAGAAATCACTTACTTTAGACAAGAGTATTAATTTTTAAGACAGGTATTGGTCTAAGATACTGCACTGTTACTGAATGCAAGACATAGACAAAGCGTGTACACGAAATGAACCATTCGAACGGAATCAAGGCAGTACGTCTTAATACCGCAAGGATTTCGACTAAACCTATAAATTCGGTAACAGATACCTTAGATAGCGTGCAGGCGTGTCATTCGGGGATCGGCAGTTTAACACGAGGTTTAGATATTGGTACACTATACACCATTCAAATAGTACATGGCTGCTATTCTCTCCTGGTATGCTGAAATCATTGTTATGTTCAGAAATCATGTCTTCTTTTAATACACACTTTTACTTTTACTGTTTGAACCATATGTATTTAAGGCGCCTCCCCGACCAAAATTAGCAACTCTATTTGTGGTGTTCATACTTCGTTTGAAATACTGTTAGAATAAAGTTCTAATCAGCTTGCACTACTAAGTGATTGCTACGTCAGTCACTGCGGGCCGACTAGTGGTTTTTATTCTTTATAAAATCAAATATTCGTCTTTTGGAAAAAAAAGACCATTATGTTCATTATTATATTGTTTAACCATTAGTATAAGTAGCAAATCAAAATAATGGTTACTTTATGAGGAGTAGCATGTTATGAATAATTATTTCTCATTTCTGTAGTTTCGTTGTGAGAGGATTTATTAAAGAATAGGCTACTTAAAAAAAAAAACGTCAATTTTGGAGTCAAGAATTTGTAGAAATTTTTTGTATTTTTTATTAGTTCGTTTTTCTTTTAGATAAAGAGGAGTAGGCTCCAAAAAACTGCTCGCTCAAGGTCGTTTGCTCGGGGAGGCGCTTTAAGACTAGCGCTATTCCCGTAAGAAAAACTGTTACGCAGTTGGTTGGGTGTATAAAATTTACAAAATTTTTGGTCCTGAATAATGTTTTTTTATACGGCACTAAATAACTCTATTTATTTTCGGTATTTAAAGTAAAGTTAAAGTAAAAGTTAGTTAAAAGTAAAACCACAAAGTTATACCACTAAACACTTAAAAAAAAAACCTTCTGAAAAAGTTGGAACTTTGATCCCTAATATCTCCGTAACTAGAAGGTTCCTAGGTCCATACCTACGCTAGAACAAAAAAATATCGCAATAACAAGCGCCTTTCGGCTTCGTTAAGAGTACTTTTTAGGGTTCCGTACCTCAAAAGGTAAAAAAAGGAACCCTTATAAGATCACTTTCTTGTCCGTCTGTCACCACCGATTATCTCAGGAACGGGTGGACCTAGAAAGTTGAAATGTATTTTCGATACTGAGGTCTATAGTTCCTATTAGGTGTATACAAATCAAGTCCTGAGTCAACATGATAAAAAGATATGGGCAAATTTAGATTTTTGCGAAAACTTGTCAGTACCAAAATTTACCTTTATTTTAAACCTATTTGGTTTTGGGTCGAAAACCTATAGGGTAGTTCCCGTTGACCAAGAAATCACGGAATTTGGCGAGAAGCAATGTCTTACAGCACATGTAAAGGAAAAAATCTGAAAACCTTAAATATGTAGTACTTATAACATAAAAAAAGCGATTACACTATTAAAAACTTATTATTTGCGGTTGGTGCAATAGCCGTTTCTGGGGATCGAACAGCAAAGTTAAGTTTGTCCTTTAAAAAGTTTGTACGAGTTAAAAAAGTTAAAAGTTTGTAAGGTTTTTACTCATTAGACTGACTATACGTATATTAACATAATCAGACAGCTCCTCATTTTCCATTATATAGACCCACGACAGTTTGTGTGTTAATGTAAAAAATCCATAACCTATCTTGACAAACCACTCAAATTCCATGCAATAAAAAGTTAAACAAACCACTCTATAGGAGCAATGTTTCTACGTGCGTCCCCCATCGTTTGTCAGCCAACCGATCCATCTTCTAGTTCCATTCGTCAATGACTGACTCGGAGTCACGTACGTTCTTGTTTCATGTAGGTTTACGTCGCAGAATTATTGAAAAAATTTATTTTTTGCGAAAAGTCTACGATACTTGTAAATGATTTTTGGAAACTGAGAAAGAATTGCGTTATAATTAAGTTATTATTTTGGGAATTAATTGATTTTGAAGCATTTGAATTTTAGTTAATATTAATCGCATTTAATTGAATTGAGTCGAATTTTAATTGTATATTATTATTGTATTTGAGTCAATTCTATTCGTATTGTATTTTAATTTTTATATAAACTTTAATATTTCATTTGTGTATAAATTGTGATAAATGGCAATGGGTGTAAATTACTTAAATAAATAAATTTTCATTATCATTTCATTCAATAAATTGTTATTATATGAATACGAGTTGCAACGATTTTTTTTAAAAGTCAGTCAGCTTGGGTCACCCCAAGCTGACTGACTTTTTAAAAAAATCGTTGAAATTGGACTTTTGATTGGATAAGTTTAGTGTCAATTCATAATATGTTTTTTGTCAGGACATAGTACGAATGTAGCTGTAAACCAATCAGGGCATCCGTTGGACCATAACGTGCGTAGCAATGTTCACATTCATAATCGCAATCTACCTAAGATTGCGAACAACGATTTAAATTAAGCCTTCCTTTGGAAAATACTAGAATTTTCACCAAAAAACGATTTTTCAAAGTATCCTACAACGTATATTCCGTTGCTATTTTTAGAAGGTCCCTTTTTTCTTACGGGAAATGTTTCGACCTGTATCAGTCACGCTAGAATTGTTTTTTTGGTTGAAGACCGAAGTATTCAAGCCCGCAGTCAGTTTTGCTTATTCGTCGTTTTATTGAATGTTTGCGAGATATTCTGGGACGTTTTTTTAATAGAAATGGTTAATCTGTGACTTTTTGTGGGACTTTGTGTAGGTCGGTACTACGTACAGGAATAAAAGAACATCGTAATAAATGAAAACTTCTGCTATAGACAATAGACACGAGCTTCACTAAAAGAACAGCTTAACAAACGTGCTATATTGACAAAATTAAAATAAATAATAAAATAAATAATTTTAATAAAAAAAAAATAAGGTAAATGTTTACAGTTTTTCTTAAATCTATGTCAAGTTCACCCATGCTTAGAGCCTGAACTATGTAATCCTGTGTTTCAGGGATTTGAGGTCACATTAATTGATTAAATAATCATATTATGTCATACCTATTAATAATATTGGTAACAATGTAAAAGGTATATAAAATAAAAAATAATAATAAAATGTATGGACTACCTTTCCTTAGCCTATATTGTCCCACTGCTTGGCAAAGGCCGCACCCATAGCCTTCCATTCTTTTCTCTATGCGGTTTTCTTTCAATCTGTCACAAGCGCTTCTAAGTCGTAACGCCAGCGTTTTCTAGGCCTCCCTCCGACGACTTCCTTCTTCTGGCATCCAGTGCGTGACGACTCAGGCCCATTGATCGTGATGCATTCTATAGACATGGCCCACCCAATCCAGATATTAAAACCGAACAACCAATTACTTATACCCAAAACTTTCAACGATTTAGGCTTTTAGACCGCCTTCTAAATATCCATGGTCAAAGTTTTCGTTACGATGTTCTTTCTACCGAATACCAGCAGGCATAGCCAAGTTGACAATCTACAATCGTTAACGCTAGTAGAATGACATCATCTCAACGTTAAATCACGTGATCAACACAAACGAATAGAAAATTCGTAGACAAGTTTACATCGTTCAACATGATAGAATAGAATGTTATCGTTTCTACAATGTTGATCGCCATACTCTTTGGTAGAACGCTCACCATAGACTAAAGTGTAGGTTTTTTCTACAGACACTAATTAGAGAACGAGCGATCGACTGAGTTGTGTCAACTTGGCTACCAATTTACGCCGAAGCGTTTACGATTGTAGAAAGAGAATCGATATGAAACGTTTATAACTTGGCTAGTCCTGCTGAAGTCAAAAGTTATAATTTCTAAAGAGAAGTGACGTACGGCATAAGACTTATGATGTTAAGCATGTCATGAATGTGCAAAGTAACTAATTATGTACGAGGAGGCGCAGAATGGCACGGCACCGCACAAGAAAACATGACACCCTTTTTGAAATGCAGATGCTTACTTGCAAATTATTGGATTATTTTAAAGTCTTGATGTTATTTTTGGACTAAAATTTTCACATACATACATAAAAGTATCATCATTAGTTTGCTTTTATAACCATGTTTTGTCTGCCTTTTCCCAAACGATTTTTATCTAACTGGGCTTGGTGGCATACCAATAATTTACAAGAAGCGTCTGCTTAACTGTCCGCTACAACCCAGTTATTTCGTAGTACGACTCATTAAGAAATTTATTCATAAACTGTCCTTCATAAAGGCGTATTGATGGCAAAAAAGTTCAAATGTGTTTACCTAAAAATGGAATTACCCGAACTCCGCGTAATGATGCAGCTATAAGGTCATCAAGAGTGCAGGTTTCCAGAGCATGCAGCGCAAAATGGAAGGTGGGCCATTGTCTGTAGAGAGACGCCACCCACATACACACTTGAAATCTGAGTCATCCGTGAATAGAGATCTGTGGAGATTGTCTTTGCTCCGGCCAACTTAACACTCCTTTAATTCCTTGATGAGTAATGATTATCCTTTGTTTAATAATACATTTTTGTTGTTGAAACGTCTCCCTTATAAATAAATTAGGTATATTAATTTGTATTATTTATTAACTATAACATTAACATAGCTATCTGTTTATATTATCATCGATTTTTGATTTTCTCGAACCTCGAATATAAGGTTAATAATACATTTTATTTAGTTTTTTGCTTGTAAGAAATTAAAGACTTTTTTATTTACATTTATTTAAACGATTATAACAAGATAATTCCATTCCAGTCTATCTTGCCCAATTTCGTGATACATCTAACATTGACACCAAGTTGTTACACTTAATCACACTGTGGCCTAACAACCAATCTGCATCTAATTCCGTGACATAATGTGATGTCTGTCCTCAGATTACTCCATCATTGTATTGTCAGCACAATTGGAATTGCAATTTTGTCAATGCAAATATGGCTTACTATGAGTTAGGGAGCGGCTTAGGATCTTTTCTCGGCTTTGGAGCCTCATGAAAAGGTGTCCTAAAATAATGTTATGTGAGTTGTGATGTCCATTACCATTTGTCTTTAATCTAGGCAATTTACCGAGAAAGAAAAAATATAAGAATTTTGAGTAGAGGGCCTAGGACAAAGTGACTTTCTATCAGCGATACAGACGGTGCAAATATCACTAATGGATGATACTGACATATGCTATTGAAAAACTTACGTTAATCCTGTTGAAAGCCGTTGTTGAAGTACTACCATTAGTGATTTAATAGTGTTCAATCTTGGCCTAAGAAAGAAGCAATGTCTGCAAGTTTGGGTGTATTAATTACTAATCTTCGGAGCTACAGACTGGTACGGTTCCAAAAATTCTTTCACTAAATGTCTTAGGCTAATACAAGATTACTTTTAGCACATGCAAAGCATAGTTTGTCCAGAATAAGCAACTGAATTGATTTCAATAATTTTTACACCAATGAGATGACGAAAAATAGAGAAGTATGGAAGAAGAAGACATGCTGCGCCGACCACAAATAAATTAGGATAAGGGCATGAGAATGATGAATGATGATGATATTATAATGTTGTCCCAAAAATATTTAAAGAAGGATACAAGTTGGACACCGGACTGCGTGGATCGCCGCGTGGTGACACGTTTTATTACGGACAACAAGGTTATTAATTTGTAATTATTCCTGATACAGTTTTGTTTTGTACATAGATTCTTTACATAAAATACATACTCGACACGTGTTTCGGGTTTCGCATATTATACTAATACTAATGTTGTATAAAAAGTTCCCATAGGATAATTTCCCACGAAAAAGCTAGCGAAGCCATGTAAAACAAAACCTAGTAAGTCATGCTCTTAAACGAAACTAGCCATTGTATAATTATGTGAGACCATGCTGACTAACAAGTGAAAACCATAGCAAAGTGACTTGTCCTACAACGGTAGGGGAAAAACATATGAGACGTAATGGAATTTGCAATCACGCGCGTATAAACCGACACATTACCGGGCCTGTGTTATAATATTATACGTATGTTTCTCGCACTTACTGGGGATTCCAAGTTTAGGACGGTTTACCTTGAAGAACCCCAATTGATGCAATGCAGTATTATGCGGATATTTGTATTGGGTTTCAAACAAAAGAATTTTGTTTTTGAACAAAGTTTTTTTTTTTTTTTTTACCTTTAATGGACCGTCACTTTTTTGTCATGTTGGCATGAGTATTATTAGAATAATTAATGATTCATCAATGGCTTGATTATCAAATAACGTTTATTACTGATAACGGGTATTTTTTCCGTTTTTAATTACCTCAGGCTCATATTACAGTGCCATGGAACGGGATGGAAGCAAAATAAGATTTGTAATAAAATTGAACAAAGAATACTAGCTTTGGGAATTCCCCAGAATGCGCGGGAATTTTCCAGAACACGTATCTATATATAGTTTTTATGTTGAGCATGTATAATTTTTTTGCCAACAGAAGCCAGCTCTCTATATGTTTTAATACCTCTATCTACCTACAAACGTCACACACTTCATTTCATTCGATTTAATGTCTTAGGCATTGAATACCAGATCCCTATCAAAACAACAACTGACCCGCCATTTTACGTCGTGAAAGGGGAACAAAGAAACATCTCGACTCCTTGATTGAGTGACTGAGCAGTTGTTGCTGGTCGCTGATGTTTGCCTCTGTGTGCTTGACTTTAAATTGCCTTGGTTGGACAGACGAGGCAGTGTGAGCAACTTTTGTATTACAAAGTTTTCGAAGCAATTTCTCATATCATTTGAATGTATGTCCTACTTTGCTACTTGACTGCTACTGAGATATATTTTGCACGCTGTGGTCTTTTACAAGCTGTTCCATACGTTTTGACAGTGTAGGTCACTTTTGAAAGAAACAGCAGATTTGTTTTCAATTACCGATTATTTTTAGGGTTTCGTACCTCAAAATGAAAAAACGGAACCCTTATAAGATCACTTTCTTGTCCGTCTGTCACCACCGATTTTCTCAGGAACTGGTGGACCTAGCAAGTTGAAATTTATACCATATATTGAAGTCTCTAGTCCCTATTAGGTGTATAAAAATCAAGTCCTGAGTCAACACGATAAAAAGATATGGGCAAATTTAGATTTTCGCGAAAACTTGTACCAAAATTTACCTTAATTTTCAATTTTTTTTATTTTTCGTACCAAAATTAACCAAAATTTTCAATTCGGAAGTAAGTAGTAAGTAAGTTTCGGTTTTGGGTCGCAAACCTATATGGTAGTTCCCGTTGACCTAGAATCACCAAATTTGGCAAAAAGGAAGGTCTTACAGCACAAGTAAAGGGTAAAGTCCGAAAACCGTAAATATGTACATAGTTTAATAACAAAAAAAAGCGATTTTACTATTACAAACATATTATTTGCGGTTGAAGCAATAGCCGTTTCTAGGGATCGAACAGCAAATTTAAGTTTGTCCTTTAAAAAGTTTTTACGGAACCCTCGGTGCGCGAGTCCGACTCGCTCTTGGCCGGTTTTTTTTTTGTGACGCGTTTCAGTATGACGTACTACTACGTGGTAACCGTTTGTACTTTAGTACACTATTATCCAATCTCTTTTGCTGTCTGTCATTAATTATGTCATGATTCGTGTTTATTAGTTTTTGTTGGCGACCCTACATGAATAAATATACTAGCGTCGATAGCTATTTAAGGGCCTCCTGGCAAAAAAACAGTTGGCAGTCTTGGTCTCTCGCTACTGAGTATAAAAGTCCTCTTTCCTTATATTTTATGTTACAAAGTAATTCTTGATAATTTCACAAAGGTTCACCAACAGTGCCCCTTTATCAACGTTATTCGAGGGCTAAAAGTTCTGCTGCGGGACTGTTCGAAAGAGATACCGTGGCCCCGGAACACAAAGGACGATGAAGGAACATGAATGGGTTTTAGTCAGTATATAAAAGTCTGACACACTCTCCCGCTCCGCCCAGAGCGGGAGGAGTCATTTGATGATTTCCCATCCCAAAAAAAAGGGGCTAAAACTTCTTTGTATTCTTAGAAATAATCTTTATTATTTTCACAGTTTTTTTATCAGAGCTTGAGAATATTTTCGTCACAAGGAGATTAGTAATTTTACTTTTATCTATTACTTGGAACTTCTACGAAAAAAATACACATTGATATAATATTAAAAACTCACATATAATCACTTATAATATTAAAAACTCACAAGATAATACTCACCTTTCCCATTACCTTTACCTACAAAACATTAATTCGACGAATAAAAAATAATCATGCAAATGATCATCGGCTGTATTTCAAGTTATTTTAATAAGGTCTATGTTTTTTGGCTTAACCTAGTTTATTTAAGTGATTTTATTTTCGTATTGCTAATACGAATACGATTCGATTTACTTTATTTAAGTAAATCGAATTTAAATAATTAAGGATCAAAATAAAAAAAATCGTTACAAAAAATTGAAATCCACCACTAAACGACTGAAAAATAGATGATTCAAGTCTAACTAAATAAATAAAAAAAAAAAAAATTATATACACAGTATTGGACGACATAAGTTAGTGCTAAAATAAAAGGAGCTTTTTTTCCAAGTAAGTAGGTACTTATCCACCTTGTCTTGGGTAATAGTGGCACATAGGCGGACTTAATAGCCACTTAGTCGCTGACTTTTGAGCCCACAAAAAGTTGCCCGTCCACCATAACCAACCAAACAGTGTTTGTAGCGCACTCTAAGATAAATAGCGCACAAGATCGATGTTTATTTGGGACACTCAAGAACCCGGTCCATTGTTACTACACGTAGTGCCCTATTGACATACCCTTACGAAGTTAAGCTGGGCAAATATTAAATTGGCTCCGTTTTGTTTGTAAGCAGTGTATTCACGCACCCAACACGGGTCGGCCACTTTCATTCGCAAATATTCGTAACAAGGTGGCAATGTTTTTGAGCTTCTTAGGGTAGCTATACATTGGTGGTGCAAGGAGCAAGGAAGTGTGGAGGTAGGAAAACATGAAACAAAAGAAAAAAATCTTCTAAATTCAAATCCTCGCTTGCTTCGGACAACATTAACAAAAGAATAAATTCTTCTAAATTCAAATCTCCGCTTCGCTTCTGTGGATACGACTTCAGCAGCGGATCAGGCCAGTTTTTCTTAAAGATCCGTTTAGTTAACCAAATTACATTCGACGACTGGCTGTTAGGGCCATAAAGTTGTGTCAATAATTGTTCAAGTCAGTGAAACTACACAGTCCGATTATTTCGTGATTGTGCATGCAACCGTTCGACTATTCACATTGGTTTCACTTTTTTATATTAAATGGGCCTACTCTTGAACTCAATCTTGTCCGAGGACCGCTCTCTCTTAGCTCGTCTCCCACCGGGGAGGGGGGGGGGAGCTGCAGCGGTGGTCGGGGAGCATGTGCTTTCGCCGCGGGTGATGGGATGGTAGGAAGTCGATATGAGCCGATGTATATTGTTAGCTAATATTATAATTAACTATTAAATAAGTAAATGCACTTGTAAATCTACATATTAGCTTTAAATGTTTTTAATGATGTATGAGTATTGATTATGTCTGTGTAAATAATCGTGTCGTACTAAATTATTAGTAATTTAAGATTGTAAATGTATTTAAACTGATTCATTCATTATTTGTTGGTCACTTTTGACTAACGATTCTCCACTGTGAGTGGTAGGGCAAATTGCATATAACATCGCTTCGCCCGCCATTACGGGCAGTCGCTGTTGAACACTGAAGGAAGTAACAACTGTGAATTTATGCTGTAGTGAAATATTGGACCGTTATTTTGTGAATTTACGTTGTGTTCAGACTTTAAACAGTTATTCTGTAAAAGTATTGGAAGTGAAATAATAAACCGCTATTTTGTGATTACGTTTTTACGTGTTTCATTCCTGACCTAAAAATATAATAGACACCAGTGTTCATGTACTATCGAGGACACTTCCGCCTGATCACCACTAAGCTTATTTTTGCTTGCACTTAAAACATAGAAACGCTCTCTATCCCCGCCCTGTTGACTTTATAATAAATAATTAATGAAAAAAATACCGATCGGCGACACATGCCAAACGAGAGTTATTGTTATTTTGCGCGCCAAAGTTGACGCTTTCCTAATAGGCCTAAAGTTTAAGGTGGAGTGGCTCGGCGCCTCCGCATGATTTAAGCGAAAAAAAAATTAACTGATCAGGCGGAAAAGACCACGACTGTACGAATACTCGAGCTGTAGATCAGTATAATTATGTACCTACGTCTCTTTTGAATTGAACACTGGGCAGCTCGAGTATGTGTGCAGTTATTCGTGGTGTGATGCGTACGTCTACGTAATAAAACTATGTATTCCCTTACCTTTTATAATGATGTATTATTGTTAGGAAACTAAGAGCTGTGTCCACGAGAACACTACCGACAAACTGTCCTGCAGGCTGAAGATTTGTGAAATACTCTTATGTAACTTTTTGTTGCAAAAATAAAAAAAAATAGCCAAAAATCCTGGGCTCCAACCATCCTTGAAGCTCCCAATATAAAGGCCGCCTTACTCCTTCCTAAGATAATGCGAGAATTTTGTTTATATTTATTGTAGGTGTTTAATTAAGGGTTGTTTCCTTCGCTGTCGACGTTAAGCTTGCCTAGTTATAGAGCAAGAAGGGCTCTGAAGCGTAATGGTAATTTTGTAAAGGGAATTTGGGAGATTGTTTCAGACTGACGTACCAATTAATACAGAATGAAGTAATGGTTACTAGGAAGGCTTTTATTTTACATTTGTTGTTGTTTACCTTTACGCATGGGATGAGGGGAGGAGGATGATCATTACGTTTAATAGATTATTCTTCTTCTTTCATGTCGATAGTACAACTTGATCATTTAACGGACCCACTGTGTGGCCACGTTAGTCGCGGCATCTGTAGCGTTTTTTAGGTCCTTCAAAGTGCAGGTGTTGCGACACTTCAGATACTCCATTAAGTGGGACATCGTTTGGAGCACGTCGGAAGGATCTTTGATACCCCATTTTGCCAAATAGATTATTATGGTAACAATGTTTTGCTGTGAATGCAGCATCCGTTGGAGATGTTAAAGACGTCATGCTTTGATTTATGCTGTATCTGATATCTAGGTTCAGTGTCAGTATTTTGTATCTACCGTCTGCAGATTGTTTTGATTTCCTGAGGGTCAAAACAAAGTGACATTATGTCAGCGGTAACGACGTTGGTTGAAGACAAATAGTGTGTGGGACTGACATAAGCTATCGAAAAGCTCAGTCAATTCTGTTACCACTTCCTAACACCTTGGTAGGAAGTCAAGAAGTCTAGATATACAAAACGCATCAAAAGCGAGCACCACGTCTCGAAGCCGACTTAATTCTTATGCATTTTCGAGTTGTGTACAATCACTGTGATAAGTATAATTTAGGATAATTTGACGGTCCCATCGTCATCATCACCTGCCTAGCCTTTTCCCAACTATGTTGGTATCGGCGTCTATTCTAACCAGATGATGCCAATAATTAGACAGTCCCATCTTATCAAAATAAATAAACAAAACTAAAACTTCCGCTCTTAATTAACTTACCTTTGTTTACTTCGTCAAAATTAAATAGGCCTATATCAATACAAAATCTAATAAATCCTCCTCAATTTTAAGTACAGAAAGACGTAAATACTTGAACCAATAACAGAATTTAATATAACTGAGCGTGCCAACTGCCAGTCCAAGGACATATTTCACTCTAGTCTAGTTTATACTTGTTTAAACAGAGTTCTAGCTTCGATATTAATAGCTGTGCGTGGTTGTGATTTGAATAGTTCCGTATTGAAGACATCCTCTAGCTGGGCTAGGTAGTAGTGGATAAGACAGAGAGTAGTTTTATCGACCCTGAACAATTGTAGCGTTTTCTACTGAGAACACCAAGCGGTTCTAAGGAAATTGTAAAAATGTAGAGTCACCTTGATCTGACACTGGTCTCTTTTCGACGATAGGAAGTGGCTTGTCACCTATTTCTTTGGCCATAATTTTGATGGTTACATAGAATGAGTGTGTGTGTATCTGGCCTTCTTGAAATAAATGCTTTGATCTTTGACGTGAAAACTGACGTGTAGGTACTACAGTGCAATTGTTGTTTGACGTGTGCAAAGCCTGCAGTACTCAAATATGCGTACCGTCAGTTGTCAGTCACTCTGTGTTCACTGCAGAAACAAAAGCGGGCACAATACATGTAGTGAATTTTGACAGAAGTTCTATGGAAATAACCTTTGGGCAATAGTGGCTTCAATGTTGGCTATTGAGTACTTGCGAGTATATATTTTGTCACAGTCCTATACATTTTTTATTCTGGGTCTATTTAGAACGAGATCTTGTAGTGTAATGATTGATATATTCAAATCCTGTATTAATTTGATTAGTTTATATGCGTAGCAATTTTATGACGTCAAATAACAGAAAATAATGAAATTGATCCTGTTTGACCTTTTCAGATATATCTATACCTGTTTAAATATGTTTAGGGTTTGAGTCATCGTCATGAAACGATAAATCGGTTCAGGTCGCTAAGTACTGGTCTGACAAAGTCTGTGTCATCAGTCATGGTATTTTTAACTAATGTCATCTTCTGCCTCGCCTTTTCCCAACCTAATTGTGGTCCCCTTCGAATCTAACCGGATGCAGCAAAATACAAAGGATACAACCCAGTTACTGGGTAATACGATACTCCTCGGTAAGGAATGGTTATCAGACCTCACTACTCGTAACAACTGTCAAAGATCAACGAATGACAGACGGTACTAACAACTTAACGTGCTTTCCAAGACACGAACGGACACTTTTTTTGTTATGAATAGCCTATCTACGGACTGACCTTGAAAGTTGTTTTAGGTATTACTTAGCCACGAGCAATTCACAAAATAAACATCATTTATTACGACACCAGATCCACAAGTTTCCTTACCAAACGGTGTCTTCTAATATATTGGCTGAGTCCGTTGTCTGTTATCTCTGTTTATGTTCAATGCACGCGCGGCGACTCGGAATATTTTGAGATATTGCTGCCCGTAACACACATTATGTTACTAATGTTACCACGTTACTATTGAGTACGAGAAATTGTTTTTGTATGTAGATTTGTGGAGATAAATCTCTTTAGTATGGATTTGACCATTGAGGGAATTTTAAGAAAATACTAAATAAAGAAATGAAAAATTAAAATGTTGATGGTGATCCATCATTTTTATTTTGCCGATGTAAAGTAAAAGAATACCTACGAAAAGACGGTGGCGTTGCTTGTCAAGAAAATTTGCATCGATATTTGTCAAACTTGGTAGATACATATTATAATCAGTTCGTCTTCAAGGACCCACCAAGCAGACCCACCGGTGGGTCTCCGAATACTGACGTGTCTCTCCTTCTCTCCTCTGAGATTTTAGTGTCTTCGAAGACCCACTCGGACTAGAAGTTTTGGAGAAAAATGGCAACATGTATTTGCACAAACTAACAAAAAAACATCCTCTCGCCCAAACTCATATACCTTCTCCGTTCCATCGCAGGTAAAAATAAAAAACGTAGCGTCAAAGATCGTAAACCCGCGCTCGCTGCGTTCGCATATTAAATAACACTCTTTAACTTCTGTCCCCGAAGTGCCGGGCCTCCACCGGCTTCCTTCGTCGGCCTGCGGCCTGGTGCCCATGCCGTCCATAAAGGATTATTTGTAATCTTTTTCTTTCGTACATTTAAGTTCCTGGTGTCTCAGGGGATATAAAACTAAATAATCACATAAGTCCTGCCAGTCAGTAGGTCTTGGGAGACACATCAGTATTCGGAGACCCACCGGTGGATCTGCTTGGTGGGTCCATGAAGACAACGCTCATTTATTTTTATTCTGTGTTTTCCCGCCTGCGCAGATAAGTTGGGTGAAGTGTATCGTGTAAGTGTATGACGCCTGTCAATTAGAATTAGGTACATCAAAGGAGATTACCAAATCCATCGAAATGAACAACTGCGGGGTTGGTGATTGACCATTCTAGCACGATTTCATTAGGATACTCGGATCAGTTTTTATAAAAACTTGTCCGATAGATTTTTTAATGAAATTGAAACCAAGTAGGTAAATACATAAGGAAAAATCGGGAAAATCTTCTATACCTAATGTAAAATAATTTTCAAGCAAATGGTACAATACAACATAATCGTTTCCGAGATCTTTTGTCGTACGTAAGGGTCAATTTAATGACTATAGAATTCCCTTTAATAATGGAAAAAGGAAGTTATATCGTTAAACAAACTCTTTCATCTCTTAATTCGTTTTATGTGTAAAGTAATATAAGCGTTTAATGTACTTGTGTCCAAGAGTTACTGCTGCTAATCCAACTAGAAGTGATAAAAGAATATTATACTTAACTAGCTGATGCCCGCGGCTTCGCCCGCCCGCAAATTATATACTAAAACCTTCCTCTTGACTCACTCTATCTATTAAACCCGCATCAAAATCCGTTGCATAGTTTTAAAGATTTAAGCATACATAGGGATATAGGGACAGAGAAAGCGACTTTGTTTTATACTATGTAGTGATAGTGATATGTCACTTACGGGACAAAGAAACACGGAAATAATAATCACGGAAGATATCCCATAAGTGACATTTTAAGTATAGTTATGAACCGTGAAAGATTAAAACAGTGTTTCAAAAGGATATTATTTGACCTGACTCTCTTAAGGGTGTTTGTATTTTAGAAATCCAATAAAACAATCTTTTTGCTTGGATGAAAGCATCACTTCATTGAAAATGTTTTTGTTATTTCTTTTTGTTACTTAATCATTTTGGTAATTAAACGACATCGTGGCAGACAAGCGAGATGACGGGATGAGCTTTTCTGATACGACAAGTACTGTAGGTCGATTCTGTAAAATTCAAACAACAACTTGCATCTCACATCGCTATTCACTCTCATTTCGCTTAAGGTTCAAAATTACCTTGATTTTGCATTCTGTAAGCATCACCTAGTCACTTGCGAAGTGAAGTGAGCTCCAAAGCAACTAATGCCACTTCTTACGTCGTCATCTCATACTTTATTTGTCAAAATCTCCCTGTTGATTTAGTTCAACTCGCTGACACGCTTGCAAGGATGGCGCTAGTGTAAATTCGAATTATCAACCGAGATTTTACAATGCCAATCAGAAACTCACAGCGAATTCAGATTCGAAGAGATCTTACAGAATCACACGGCTGGCCTGTACTAGCAAAAGAATCGTGCGAAAATAGGAGCTCAGAAATAGCACTATTTCGTCTAATTTTTGCACTTTTACCCTTAAGTTAGCGCCAGGGTGACCCGCGAAATCCATATTTACTTACATTTAATGAAATTAGCCGGCCAGTGTCAAGCTGTATGTTGAACAAAATAAGATTCCTGACACGTACGTATTTCCAAAATTATAATAAACAAAATCATCAAAACAACCCTCTAAGTTAATTTAATCCAATTCATCATCATCGACATTTCCTGCCCTTATCCCAATTCATTTACTTCTCCCTTAATTATTTTGATTTTGCACTTTTAAATCGTATATTATTATATACTAACTGTAGTATAGTCATCATAATCAGTTTTTACAACAAAGACAGTATTTGTCAGCAACTTTACATAAATCTTTTAAACTCTTTCAAAAATCACAAAGGACAAGAAAATTTACTTCATTCTTACCACATCCTGCATCCAGTGTCCAAATAAACCTATGCTGCTTATTGAGCACTCAAGAAAAGGTTGAAGCCGAAGTGAAAACACGGCACGCAACTTGGAACACGCTATCACGCGACCGTCGACCACCGACCGACCACCGTGATCGCTTGATCACGCTGCTGACACCATGTGGAGGAAATATTGAGAGGAAAATGGTAAAGAAAAATTGTATTGTTCAGGGAGAGATTTTGGTTTCGTGCATTGCACAACATGTATGCAGTCACATTGTTGTTTTGACGACCCGAATGGCGCAGCGGTAGTGAGGCTGCCTTACGTTCGTTGGGTCCCGGGTTCGAATCCCGGTAGGAGCAAATGTTTGTGTGATGAGCATGGACATTTGTTTCCGAGTCATGGATGTTTATGTGTACAATAAGTATGTATTTACAAACAAAAAGTATCTGTGTAGTATATCAACTATCCGGTGGCCACGACACAAGCCTCGTTGCTTAGTGTGGCGCTAGATGGCGCTGTGTGTAATGTCCAGCGATATTATTATTATTGTGAGGCGGACGGGTGTTTAAATCTACAATTTTTCAAGTTGTGTTTTCAGCGACCTGCCTAGATACGCAATTGATTGGATTGGTATTGACATTAATAATTATTATGTAGGTAATTATGTGTCACAAAGCATGTACCATCATGAACTGTGAAAACGTTAACCAATTTTCCTTAAATTAATGGATGGACTCTATCATAAAACTAGCATGCCTAAAAGATGCCAGTGCACACTTGCTTTGAAGGCACGGGCTATCATTCTTTCACATATTGTCTCTCAAAATGTTTTCTTATAAAACAATTTTGTTACTTTTGTGTAATAGGGATGATGACTGTCTAAAAAAATATGATTCTGTTGTGTGATATGATTGTGTATTTTCTGCAGTGCATCTGGTATGTTCGCGCAGGCACACATCGACGGCTTTCATGCGATCATTAGGAAGACGTCTGCGTCGTTACTTTGCAGAGTACGGGCCAGCTCTAACTCCATCCTGAAGACTATAGCAGGGAGGTACGACTCCGATATTTGGGGCTATAGTTCGTAGATGCATTTCGAACAACAAGCTTGTGTCTAAGTAAATAATAAGTTGTAACTAACATAGTTTATAAGTTTTATTTTACTAACCTTCTATGGATGTTGCTTGTCCGAAATAAAAGTTATTTTAACTTATTTATTTAATCCGTCGGTTAGATTGTCAAAAAATATTGGATACTTACGTGTTTTTTGTTTTATCAAATTAATAAAATTTTAGAAAGAAGAAACGTGTCAAAGATCAAGAGTGGGGGCATGTGACGTCGACGACGTTAAGTAAAAAATGAACTCAAATGTACACGAGTTTTCGACGCACTGTATCGTCTTCATTTTTTGTTAACGTAAAAAAAATAAAAAATATGTCTGTGGAAATCTATCTGACGGACTAATTAGATTTTTTTGTCATCTACCCTATTGTCTCTCTAAATATGTAGAATAAAATCATCACTGCACGTGATAATTTTATTGGGTTGATATTTTTTTCAGAATATAAAATTAAAAATGCTATCCATTTTGTGTATGTGCCTTGCACTTAGCAGTACTCATTAAAAGAGCAAAGCACCTGCATTAAAAACAATTTAACACACACTACACCCACTAAATCAACTTGAATACCTACCCCCATAATCTTTCTCCTTTGCGCGTCGACAAAGCAAAGTACTGCTTATTTATAGGGTAATAACAGTTCAGTAATGTTGCTTAAACCTTTAAAGCTATTCTGTTTTATATTAGCGCTTGATATAAATTACCTTGTGAACGTGAGTTTTTTAACGTTGGCAACATTGGGAGATATGGAGGTGACAGGATGAAGATATAAGAGTGAAGGTAGTTCGGTCGTTTTTCACGGCAATGCGACAATTGTTTTGCCAGGTTGAAGAAGAGAAATTGGGCTGCTTATTGAGTGTGAAGCAGTTGTTGGTGGTGTCGTATTTACTTAGGTCTACAAAAGAAAAGGTCATCATTTGACCGTCTGTACAGACCATTATTTAAAACTTAAAGCTCCTAACACGCATAAGAAAAACTTCAATTTGTTCTTAGTGTCCCTTAAAATATACTTAGTTTTTAGACACAATAATATTATGTGTGTGTTAGATAATATTATTATCCTAATTTTATCCTGATATACGTTATGTCCTTTATTGTTACCTTGATGATTACCTGAAATCAGTCTAGAAAAGTTTTTAAAAACATTTAAACAACTAAAGATTGATGCATCTATGTTCTTGGTAGCTGTGCAATCTATTGGTAAATAAACTCACCGATGAAACATGTCACAACCATTAAATTAATTTCTATAGTTCATAAATTGCACGATGATACTTGATAATATTAGACATTTAATGACAGAAATCAAGAATCATAGTGCAATCTAATAATAACTATAGAATTTGATTTCATAAATTAATACTTAGCTGTCATGGCAACTAATAAAACGGATTGGACACAAGATTACCTGTCAAGTACTCTCAGTGTTAATTCATGCATTTTGTTTAATCAACTGCAGCTCGTTCTATTGTGATACCTCTGACAGTTTAATTTATCGTTAGATTTGTGGCAGGTTCTATCGTTAATTAAAATGAAAAGCTAAGCTAATTTCATTACGATTGAAATGACACAATGCTAATTTTAACATTTAGTTCTTTGATTTATAATTATTTTAACTTTTGGATGTTAACAAGAACTTAAACACCAGTATTGTGGAGGTCAGATCAGACCTCCACAATGTCACAATGCCACATGTCCTATAATTTTGGAGTCTTCAAAGTGACCGAACACGTAACTAGCCACGGAGTGTACTACGTGGCTAGTTACTAGACCCAATTGAGTGGCCAACGACTTAAAAAATAATAAAAGAAAGAAACCATAGAACCTCTGACACGTGGAGAAACATTTATATGAATAACCGCAAGTAAACGAAGACTCGACCCGTCTCAAAGCCTTTATCAACAAAACTTCATAGACCAAAAGACGAACTTATTTGCTTCACAAATATGGCGGTCCAATACTAACCCCACACTTGCCAACATAGTGTCCCAGCTATTCTCTAAATACAGTTAATCCCGCTTTATGAATTCAGAATCCACGATATTGCGACTGACCATCAACAGTAAACTGGTCAAAGCAAACAGTTTACGAATAGCAATATCGTTTTAGGGTTAACATCAATAACACATTGACAGTTCTATTTGTGCAGCTGATTAATGCATTGGTTTGAGAGGTTCAATCCGTACTTGTTCATCTGTTCATTCGACTTGCATTTCATTTGGCATGGTAATCTTCATTACTTTTGCATTGCCTCGTGCAACTACTACCTAAGACGTTCTTATGTTAAAGCGGTGGTTCCCAACCTATGGTCTGCGGACCACCGGTCCGCAAGAGCCTCGAATATGGTCCGCGAAAGGTTAAAATGTTATTCGTACGTTTTAACTTGCACAGAAGATGCAACCTCAACCCAACCTAATTGAAAACCTATCAGAGGACCTGGCCCCTCAATTTTTTTAAGCTTGCTGCGCTCGCTCTTGCAAGATTCAAACGCATTTCCATAAAAATCTACTTAGTTATTCCTATTTCTGGATGAATGGTGGCTAAATTTTTTGAGTTCACTTCGATTGCTCTTGTATCTTTCACTTTCTAAAGGTTCTCATCATATTGTCAATTTTTGCATTGTGTGAGTTAAAGGTTCACCCACCCCCCTAGATATAATTCTGTCGGTGTCCATGTTTATCTAGGACCTTATATAGGTCCCTGCTAAAAATAAAGACACCAAAGTGGTCCCTGGTCCAAGAAAGCTTGGGAACCACTGTGACTTGACTCCGGACATCGGAAACAAAAAAATCTAGTGCCGTAGCAGTCGATTTTTCACTGTCTGGTGTCCACAGAAGATCCACAATTTGTACCGGTATCGTTCCGGTTTGATCGATTCTTAAAAGTTCATTCAAACGGCTGCTGACACAGTACACTGACATTTTATTATGTATCAGAATCTGGTGATCATAACCGGTACACAACTTTTTCGTAATAAATTGACTGATCCTACAGTTATTATGTATTTCATAATTACATGGGTTCCATAATATTAAAAATGCAATCAATGCAGTTGGAGAAAAAACGTTACACATAGTCAGTGGCCCAGAAATGTGACATTCGGTTTACCAAGGTGAACCGTATCACTAAGTAACTGGGTTGTGGAGTTAAGATAAGCAGTCACTCCATATAAAATAATGGTATTCAACAGTATCCAGTGAGCCTGGAAGCCGACCCCAGCGTAGTTGTGAAAAGGCTAGGTAGATGATAACAGGAGGAGAAAAAATCTTTGAAAACTTCCTTTAATTTATGCTATAACTTTTAACAAACTGAACTTACCGGCAATAATCAAGTAATTTTAACCAAAAACTTTAGTCACCATATTGCCTAGCACACATACACCACCAACGTTGTAGTACATCGTCGACTCAGCTCCATTCCACCCGTCAGAACGCGCTCCCCGGATATTGCCTGGTTCACGGCTGTGACGACTTCCGATCGCTGTCGATGTTCATGCTAGACGTTTCTGCGGCGATGTGTGATTTTATGTTGTGTGGGGAATATTTTATGTTATGGGGTATTTTTCTTGCGGTTGCATTTAAGGTTGGGTTAGTGAGTAAGTTCCTGGCTTTACGTTTGCAAGGGACTTGGGAGTTGTATCATAAATTATTTATTTAGATTCAACTGTTCCTCATCTCATCCCTTTAAATAAATATCTTCTTTACTTAACTTAGCTCTTCCCGATGGCTCTCGGAACAGAAAAAAGTCACACAAAAGCGCTTATTACGTCTAGCCGATTTTCATAAGTCTATAATAATTAAAACATAAAGGAAATCATTTATTTTCAAATTGAAAATAAACTACAAGGATTTTAATCGGAAAACTAAACACTAAACACGACCGACCTCTTACAAATACACAGATTTTCAATATTGACGTAAATCATGCATATTAAAAACAAGTGGAGTCCAATCGAGCGTGCAAACTTATTATAGAGAAGTGAATCACTAGGAATATTAGCTCCACCGTTTTTAATATTGTCGATTGCCTGCACTACGGGATCTGCATATGGTTGGATATGCCAACATGTTGGCTAACTTGTTGGATTGTTGGTCATCTTTCCTCTCTTTGCTCAAGCTTCACGAGTTCAGCACTACTAGGTATCAGCCATATTCTCCGGTGTCTTGTCCCCTCGACCATTCAAGTTGGTAGACCAAAACTGTCCAATAAAATTTTACAGCACGATGCTTTGAAAATTATCTAGGCACGATGTTGCCTCGGCGAAAAATAGGCTGCCGCATACCGCTATTGCCGCATAAGTTGGTTATTTGTAGCATACCATAAGCTAGCATAACACAGTGTTGCCCTGGCGTAAAGCAGCCTTTACACTGCACAGGCTATTCAGTCCACACAAGGTGACAGTTGTAGTCACACACAATTAGTGAAACTGTGTCAATGTGACACTAAGGCCTAAAATATCTAGGTCGTGCCAGGCCACGCTGTACTACGCGAATGCAACTTGTACGTAACATCAGGGTGTTCTTGCTAAGTACTTAACTCCTTTATTCTAGCACTCTTTCAAATAATTATGAATTTAAAGGTTTGAGGAAGCGGGTGGAAAGTTCTACATCCTCGCTTTAAAAATGAGGATCCTCCGACCAGACGGGTGCATGTTTTGTCTGTTAGGGGCTACAGACATGTTTCAAGGTTGTTTTATATTATACTAGTTGACCCACCGAACTTCGTCTGCGTCACATAAGAGAGAGAAAAGCTCACAAAAGGAATAAATTTTCCCAGTTTTCGTAACATTTTTAATTTATAAGGTTATTTATCCTATAACCTTCCTCAATAAATGGACTATCCAACACAAAAACATTTTTTCAATTCCAACCATCAGTTCCTGAGATTAGTGCGTTCAACCAATCAAACAAACTTTTTAGCTTTATAATATTACTAGCTGATGCCCGCGGGTTTGCCTGCTCGCAAATTATGTACTAAAACCTTCCTCTTGAATCACTCTATCGATTAATAAACCCGCATCAAAATCCCTTCCGTAGTTTTAAAGATCTAAGCATACATAGGGACAGACGCAGCGGGCGACTTTGTTTTATAATATGTAGTGTTAGTAAATTATAGATTCCAATCTTACGGATATTTCAGTATCGGCTTACAGGAGGCATGATTTTGCGTGACGTTAAGTATGATACGTAGTTCTTTTATGTTGTTGTGTATGCCGCCTCTAATGTATGCCGTCCGTGCTGGCTACCCGTATGTATTTTAATATGTAAATGCGTCAATTATTGATTGCTGGGACTTGTGTTTGCTTTATGAATAGGATATCATGGGGCTTCAATTGAAATCGTGGGCCCGTGTAAGTAATTACAAAGTATTTAGTCGGGAATGTATCCTGGCCCTGGGAATATGATAATTTACACTCTGTTTTAATTAGCTGTGGTTTTAATACTGTGATATTGAATACGTTAACATTGTGTTAATTTTTTAATGGACAACATTTAGTTTAAAACGTTTCGTTGTTTGGTAGACTGAATTAAATATCTAAATGTGAACCATTTTATGATTATGATTTGATATAAATAGATAGTAAGAGTATTTCACTTTCTTCTAATAATATAATCTAATAAATCGAGAATAATAGACTTTCTGCTACTTAAATAAAGATTTGAAAAAAAATAAATTAAAATGTAATCCTTCTTAAGTTTTAGGATTAGTCTCAATACGAGTAAAATGAGTTATATTTTTAGCATTACCCAAGAAAATAATAAACATTCTTATATCGAGCAAGAAGGATATCGTCTGAAATCATAATCCTTTACAACATCCCCGGGCGGATACATAAAACGCTTCAGCTTTCACAATAATTTGATTCCGTATAATCGAAATTGGGTCAAACACGAACAGGATTTGGAAAAAGAGGTTCCGTAGCTAGATAAGCATTTAAATTGGCATGCAAAGTATAATGGTATAAAATAAAATAAAAACTTTATTGACAAGTGATTACTCAACATCAGTGTCGCCCTGGCTCTTGTACTAGGAGTTCCTGTATCACAAGAGCCAGACTCATATGATCTCAATTTACAGAGAATATTTATAAAGAAGCAAAAACGCTCAAACGCTACTTTAGCTCTTTGTGTTCTAAGGTCTCTATTTTACGGGAAATTACTGTAGCCCTAAAATTGTGGCAAAGCATGGAGGGCGTACTAGAAGGGGGGCCTATTGTAACTGTTCTACACGCTTTACCTCTTGTTACTCTCAAAGCGATCTCAACAATGTGAACATTCTCAAATGCTTCAATTTGTCATTTAAGTTGGGCCACCCTACTCTTGATGTTGTTGGTGGCAGTGGCGTGCCTAAGGGCAAATTGCCCTTAGGGCGTTTGCCCTTAGACTGTTCAGAAATACTAACATCATGAAGAGAAGAAGGTAATAATTGCAAGCCATGTATAAAAGTACCCCCACTAGCTGCAGCGTCATTTAACATAATCATCATAATATGCCAGTAAGCGGACAAAATTATGACCCATTTTTTTTTATTTGGCTGTTTGACCATAAATTACATCTCAATGTATCTTCAAATCCAGTTTGCGCATCACCAAAAAATAATAAATAACCCATAAAACCCACTGATGGTCAACTTTTCTTACAATTTACGAGTCGACTCGCAAATTACGAGTTTCACTTTTACGCATGGCAATACTCGTAATAAACATTACGATTTGAGTGTCAATTTCGTGAATTGTAAAGTGGTGTCACTTTGCAAATTGCGGCCAGTAGCGCTTAATGACAGTGAGGTCTATTTATAAGCAAATAAAACTGTTTTAATAGGCCCGTTGATGTTCTGGCTTTGGAGATTGAAGCATTAATTATTCAAACGAAATTGCTATTGAATTAAATGTATTTAGTCATTTGTCAATGTACAAAACTGGTGCATAAGGTGGCTTGAATGCTGTAAGACATATTAATGATCTGTTTGGTGGTGTATATATAGCAGTAATCCTATGATTCATAGCTTTGAACTCCTTTTTAACCGACTTCTTCTAAAAATGGAGGCAGGTTATGACTGTATTCCACCAGATTCTTTTTTAAGTAAGGGTTTCCCAGTAATTATTGGTCCGCTTTTGAAGTCAGTGGCAATAAAGTCAATGAAACAAACAAAGTCAGCGACTTTCAACTTTTTGGAAATCGTTTTTCATTTTTGCAAAATGTTTTTTTATTTACTGAATCTACTAGAGTAATGGGCCAGGGATAGAATAAGAGGAGTGGAAGTAAGTCAAGTTCGTAGCCCACTCCGATCCAGCCTGTCCCCTTGCTGTCCTCTTCCAGCGACGCCCTAAGCCGAGGCCCGTACCACGGGGTGCCCTTAGCGTGTAGTCGCTTAGTTTGTAAGTTTTTTGCCCTGGCTGGAGGCCTTACACTTAAGGCACTCACAGGAAAGTCCTGTTAAGCAGACGACAACCTCTCAGGTTGAACTGCGAGTTAGCATTTCGTCATAATCATAATCAAAATCAAGTTCGTAGCAGGCGGCGTTCTATAGTTTCCGAGCACCCCCTGGGAAAAAGGCATGGATATATATATATAAAGGTATGGTACTATTTATTCGAAAGCAGAACGGACGGTCTGGCATATATTACTAGTTATAGTATACACACACCTACTCACGCAGATATTATATCACACCCAGCCATAACTTCAAAATATTTGATCACCAATCCGCTTTCATCCCAAAACCACAAACTATATAGACCCGAAACGATATTCATCATCGCATAAAGCTTCGCAAAATGCTTTCAAAATACAAACAAGCCAACAAGCCGTTTTAAAGGAACACAGACGGAAAGACAACAAATTGCAATTTGTATGATAATGAAGTAGAAACATGGGTGGCGTGACGGGGAACGCTTAGCGATCGCTTTATCGTCTCTTGTCATGATTCAATGACTTTATTTTTTTGGAAATTCAGAGTGAGTAAGTCATACTTGAAAGATAAGGAATCAAGATCGTATTTGGATAAAAGACTTATTAGAGCCTGAAGATAATCGATGAGTACGAATTAAATAACGCAGTGGCTATAATAACATCAAACTAAGATTTTCCAGTAGATTTTCAAGCAAAGAGCGGTAAGAATAGGCAGTGCCTACAATTTTACCATTTACAAGTTTATTGTTAATTGGGTTCATTCCTTGAAGTGAGTGGTAGACCTCATTTGCAATAATTTTGACCCGTGACTTGGGGTCCAAGCTGGGTCGTTTTTCGAACAATCGGTTTTTTTTTTTAATTTCCACCTCTTCAACATACACTGCTGATTGTGAAAAATCTATGCCGTTCAGGATGTTAAACTAACACTTTTTTGATAGCTCATAAATTAATGAATCCTGCGAAAACCAATTTGCCTTTGGAAATTAGGGTCATGTTCTGAAAACTTCTTGAAACTTTCGTTATTTTTCGAAGCAGATTTCTCAAAATAAATGAATCAATATAAAGTCCACTTTGTTGTGTTTTGTGTTAATAAATAATAAAAATATAATGAGGACTCCATGTTTTATAAAGTCGTAAATAAATTCCAATTACATTACCAACGCCCTAACAACCTTAATCTATTTCGTTAACAAACATCATTTAAGATTTCTTAACAAAAAAAAAACTGACAAAAAATATAGTTCACCTGCTAGAACTTCGGGTCTACGTCCACTACAAGTCAATGAATATTAACTTGTTACGGAGTTTAACACTATTTTCTATCCATTTTTTAAAGGCTATTTTTCTCGGAGCTCTTCTAACTTGATTGTAATTAAGCTTGTTAGTTAGTGGTCCCTTGACAGTTAAGTTAACTTGAGGCTTGGAAGCCCCAGTGGAACTTGACAGTCTACTTTAAATAGTTATAAGTGATGTTAGCTTTTTTATCGAGTATACGGAGTAGTTCATTAATTTTGTTAGGAGTCGCAGTCTTTGTAAGCAGATGTGATTTACCATCAGTTTTTTTCTACTCAAAGTTATTGTCTCGCTAATGTATATTATTAAGTATATTTTTTAATTTTTTGTGCAATAAAGAATATGAATATATGATTATCGATGGATTGTGTGAGGAACGATATGAAAGAGAAAGGAGTAAATGATGCCGTGACGTCTGACAGGGGAGAATGGAAGAAGAAAACGTGTTGCACCGACCACAAGTAGAACGAGACAAGAGCAGGAAGATGAAGATAAATAACGATTATCGATGATACTATCCTAGAGCTATGGGCTTGAAAGTGACTTTCATGATGTGTTAAATTAATCCAGTGACTTTCAATAGAAAAGTCAGAAATGTTTTGGATTGAAATAATTGTTTAAAAAGCTATCTAATCAAAAATATTTTTGACCTTTCCATCATCGCTATTGCTAATAGACTGTCATTTTATCTAAGCCTTCAGATGTGATGATTACAACTGTCTGTAATATTACAGACTTAGATTGGCTCTCCGATTTTATGTTGCTGATTACCCGGAAAGGTTTTCATAAGGTGGAAAATCGGAGAACCTACTCCTTGAGTATTGTAGGGTTTTCGTAATGACATCGGTACCTACTGACGAATTATATACGAAACAATACAAAACGACATCTTTCACTTCAAACACCACCAAAAAGAACATCAATGTTCTTAATAAACTCGAGTTCATAAAGTAAAAAAATAAAATAAAGGCACACCGAAGCATCCTTTCCCATTACCTCATTCCCAATAAATTCAATAAAACCTTACAAAAATAAGGGGAAAATGTCACAATGGGTTCTGCACGTGTGAATTCTATAATCGGGTTCTCATGTCACTTTGTAATGAGTTTATTTTCAAGCCTGGAAAAGATAAAAGGCTTTCAGTTTCGATATTGAAAGGTCTAAATTAAGGTTCGTGGGAAACTCACTCACGTTTTTGCGATGTAAAAATGCCTAATATATTCGAGCCTAAAACGATTTTGATCGTTATCTTTGGTGCGCGAAAAGGGACCAAACTAAGCCCAAGTTTGGCGCTATAGTTGGATAATACGCATATTTTCATTCATATTTTTTTCTAAGTGCTCGCTTTTGTGTTTTTTAATGTGAGTAAACAGATAAAACCTTTAAGATTTTAGTTTTTAATACCTACATTTATAGGTAATTCAATTGTGATCAATTTTAGTTAAAGTAATTTAGGTAAATTTATATTATTAGCAATTTGCAATTTCCCTGGATTAATAATAATTAATCCAGGGAAATTGCAAATTGCTTTCGTGACCTCGCACTATCTAATATAATACTAAACGTCCCATTTAAAATTCTATAGCTCCTCTATTTCTTAAATACTTTTATTTTATATCGTCAGTAATTAAATGAATTCTCCGAAAAAATAATAAGTAAGAAAGAAAAGAAAGAAAGAAAAATATTTATTTGACGTCAGTTATAACTGCTACAAAGTACTACTGCTACTATTCTCTCTGCTCTCTCTCTCTCTCTGCTCTCTCTCTCTGTTCTACTGTTAGTACTTAAAAGGTACACTTAAGTGAGGAGACGACTATATCCAATCCCATCACAAAACAATACTCACCTACTTTAATTCAGAAAATTTTCAAAACACAAAACTTCTCTCATCACCCCAGACAAGGAAGCTAGCTCTAACCAACGTGGCAACACCGTGAAACATTTTTTAATCAACCTTAAACAGAAACGCCGCCATAACACAGGGGCACACATAAATATTCCGAATACCCGCTACATTCATATTCCGCTCGCCACACAGTAATTCGTTCTGAGATGAACGTTGTGTCGTCTCCTGTCATACCCCTGGCTAGCTGGGACTGAGAGACAGATATTATTGCACAAGGGTGATTATGAGCCGTTATGAGATAGCCAGGGGATTTTGTTAGATAAAAGGCCTGCTTAATGTTGTGTTAGGCTTTATCTCGTGGGTTATTCGTATGGTAAGTGCGAGTTTTTAGGCATAAAAGGGTTTAACATCCGACTTTTAATTTTGTTTTTGTACTGCGGATCATTGAGAGAGAACGAATAATTCATTCTCAGAGAGATATTAAAACAACTCATCCTAAATTATTTAAATTATTTAGGATGAGTTGTTTTAAAACATAACACATACCTAGAAGTTTCGGTCCTTACGGCCTAGACAAATCTATCAGCGAAAACAAGTGTCAAACAAAGTCGAAAAAGTATAGTACCTAAGACGAAACAGTTTGATCGAAATCGTCATTTGTCTGGGCTCATTGGTCCGTCTCTACAATTAGGTAAGCAGTTACTAGGTACCATGACTGTAAACAGATAAATTTAATCAGCAGCTACTAGGATTACATAATGTTAGAGGAAACTTCAAGTGCCTATTCGAGCTCAGTAACCTATTAACTTGCTCATTGGATTTCTACAGGCTTACTGTGCACGCAATTAGAAATTGCCCTGATTTGCCGAAACCCAATAACAATAATTTCTCAACGTGATCTCAACCGTTTCCTGAGCAATAAAAACAAATAATAATCTATTAATCAAGCAAGAAGCACAGTCGGGCAATAAAATGGGGGCTTGGGCGTGAAATTAATAAATCCATTATAACACAATGTTCAGTGGTAGCTTTTTCTGTCCGCGACAACGTTGGATTTATTGCTAGTGGGAGGGTGTGACCGCGGCTTTATGGTATGTGGGTGGCGAATTTTGGGGGTAAGATTTTTAAAGGTAGTGTCAACTGTTAATTTTTTTACCCAAATATCATCAAACTTTCGTGGCATAATTTTAAGCTGTATTTATAAGTGATGGTTTGTGTAGAGATATAAAATGATTTTGAATTTTAATTTTAATCATGATTTACTGAGCGACACCTCGTTTAAGCTAAAATAATTACGTGTCAACTGTAAATCCATTTTACGATCTACGTTTACGATGTAAATGACTACAACTCATTGTGGGTAAGCGCTCATAGTCTGCTGACCCATTTATCAAAATATTAAAAAACTGCTGGAAATAAAATTAAGCTAAATTGCCCATATCCTTTTATCGTGTTGACTTAGGACCTTGATTTTTATACACCTAATAGGTACTATAGACTTCAGTGTTTGGTATACATTTCAACTTGCTAGGTCCACCCGTTCTTGAGAAAATCGGTGGTGACACACGGACAGAGAGACGGACAAGAGAGTGATCTTATAAGGGTTTCATTTTTTTCCTTGTAAGGTCCGGAACCCTAAGAAATACTTTTTTCTAGTCACAAAATTGAGTGACTAAAGTAACCTTATATTTTAATCAAAAGATCTATAGTTAAACTAACATTAACAATGGACATACTTGCCATGTTTTAAGCGTTATAAACACAAAGAGCTAAATCCAATCTAAATTACACACATTTATAATTAGAAAACCGCACATCCAATTCTTTTAAATTTAATTTCACTCTAACGAATTAAACACAGCACACAAACGAACAATACGTGATATAATTAATCTGTGCACATCTAATGAACTGACCCTCGTCAGCAGAACAAACAGTGAATGAAGCTGTACCAAATTCAAATCTTTATTTCCATATGATGTTATTTTAACTTAAACAAATATCGACTCTATGCAGCTGTTTATTAAGTTCATTTTAGAATGACTATTAGTTACTATTGAAAAATACATATAACGCTTTTGAACTTGTATCGCAAACTGTACTATAAGTATGGGTAGTACAGTTATTTTTTTGGCCTAGTTAAACTATATTACCCCACTGCTGGGCGAAGACCTACTCCATATTATTCCAGATTTTTTTCCCCTGTTTTTTTATATTTGTCTTTTTACTACATTCCAAAAAAAAACATGATTATATGTTTGGAAAAAATCTTGCATTCACAGGATAGAAACAAAATGACGACTACATACAATGTAGCGTCCGCGAAAAAGGGATAATGTAACTGAGTCGTCGCAATATGGGAGAGGCTCACACAAGTAAAAGCTGGAGCAGACATGCCCAGCTTTGTTTGAATTAATGTCACGTCACATGGTGACCTTGACGCAAGAATTTCACAGAAGTATTATTACTGCAAAAAAAAGATCTAAGGTAAGTTTGAGAACATTATTTTTACGACAGACTGAACACCATTTTATTTAGGACCCAAATCAAGGACAGTAAATCTAGTTTCATTGCATAGACCCATCATGCGCTTAAAAGCTATTCCCAAATTCTTAATGTAGCATTATTCGTAAAACCTTCATATATTTCGATGTGTTGTAATATCTTCAAGCCCCTTTTTTAGTACAAATAAATGTACTATCTCAAACTAAGTACATATTTATAGTTTATTCCTCGATTCTTATAGCCTTTGATTCCTATTGTATCATATAACCCAATGGCACATCATGACACACGATTCCCACCCTACAGACTGCTTAATAAACTACTTTAATCAATGTCAAACTACCTACAATCTCTTAGACAAATCGATGTGTACCGTATTAAGAAGAAAACATTGTTTTCTCGGTCTCTCAGCCTCTGTCGGGGTATATTGGCTCCTTATTAGTGTTTATCACCTCCAAAACCAATTAAGTGAAACAGGTGCAAGCAACTTGTCACTTCGGGGACTGTTGCGATTATTAAACCCAACACGTTACTGTTATAATAGATTTCGGGCACTCTGGGACCTTAGTGGGTATTGCTCGGAATTACCTCCTTAGAAGGAGTTATAGGGTACAAATGAGAAAATAACCTATACCTACCTCTTAACAATCTATTCGTTTTAGGCAGCAATTAAACCAATTAATTAACAAAGTCTCTCACAGTTAAAATAAAACTAACAAAAAAGTTAAAATGGTAAGATCACCAATGATGTTCGACGGAGGTTCCCGAGAATTAAGCTGATAATCAACAACCAGTAGTATATCACCAGTGGTGGTACCGGTGTATAACCAGTAGTAGTATGTCAACTATATGGTGTCCACGACACAAGCCTCGTTGCTTAGTGTGGCACTAGATGGCGCTGTGTGTAATGTCCAGCGATATTTATTTTATTTATTTATTATTAAGTTTTTAAAATAAAATCTGCAAGCTATTTTAAGTGGCACAATAGTAATTACAATTTATTATATGATTAAATATGAAAATTATATATTTATAAGCCTCTTCAAGTGACCAATACTTGTGACTGGAATGCTCTCAATGGTAACAATAGCAGAATCTCGAAGGCATGTCTCCTCGCTCACCAGTCTGATATCTTAGTTATTTTCAACTAGTTACAAAACCATTATCCAATATCATTATTACACAAACGAAAACAAAGCCAAACTTGATCTTTCCAAAACTCGTAACGTAAATTAGCAACCAATTGCATTGAACAAAACAAATGTTTCTAAAATCTCTCCTGCATGCAATTTCTGTAACAAATTTGATATCTAGAGAGCCAATTTCACCCGTATCTTCGTAAGACGGTACCAATTAATTGGTATTCGATTAAATCTCCAATCTGTTTCTATGCTATGGTATTTCGAGCCCGAATGAGATACAAAATTGGATTTGTACTGCAATATCTATTCGAACGGCTGTTCTATTATGGAGCAGTAACTTAATAAGACCTTATTCTCCGAGGAAGGTGTCCTTTAAGATTTTTCCGATAGACTTATTAAAATATTTTGTGGAGTCGTGTTTTTGGCTATAAAATAGGTTCAAAATTATGATGGCTTTTTAAAAAAAATTACTACTAAATAATTTAGTAGTAATTTTTTTTAATAATCCGGCTCGAAGGACCGGTTTTATAAAACTACTTCATTTGTTGTTACATTTTAGCAGTCTTCTGTCATAATTATCAAAAAATAATAATTATGACAGAAGGCTGCTAAATTGTTTTTTTTGCAGTGTTCCCTTATCCATTAACAACATGGTTATAAATTGAATTAGTGATTGCGAAACTTGTAACATAGCACGACACTGCTGTTCAATGTCTTGACGTTTCCATCTACCTTTTTACGAAACCATTAAAATAGAGAAACATGTACAAAATTTTATATTGAAAAGTACACATATGGTACCGTTGCATTTAACGCTAAATAACTCAAAGATTGAACATCTCCAAAAACAGAACACGATCAAATTGTAAAAATGGAGGAAATAGAAAAAGCCATAGAATGAAGCGGGCGTAAGTAAAAAATTGTTAGACGGAATAGAGGAGATGGGATTATCGACGTTCTTGGGTCAACGACTTTCTATTTTTGAACCTTCGTTAGTTTTTGTCGAAGTTTTTTTTATTGAGACTTGCATCGTTATTTGCAAAGTAGTCTTTAAGCAGTGTGGTTATTTTAAAAACATTTTTTTGATAAAGGTAAGGAATTATGTGATAAAATTAGTAGATCGTATGATTTATAAGATGAGAAAGCAATGAAGCCCTTTTGCTGCTCAAAATCTGTCTAGCTAGCCTTTTCGCAATCATTTCGAGGTCGGTTTCCAGTCTAACCGGATGCGGTTGAGCGTCGTCCATTGTAGGTTTACCGTATTCAACAATGAACTTTTTCTGTACCAAATAAATTCACTTAAAAGGATGCTGCCAATTAAAATAAATCACATAAGACTCCTTCCTGGTTAATTTTTTACGGCATAATTACGTATTCCAATCGTTTCGGAGTTACTTCCTGGACATAATACCTGAGTATAATCGGTCCCTGTCATTATAACGGACCATTAAGGACCTCTTGACAAGCGAAAATTTTGTATGCTTTTAGATTTTTATTTTATTTTCCAAGGGTCTAACGATCGTCATAAAAAACGAATTAGTGGAGCCCGCCGCGTTGGGTTTTTGAAGGCTTTATATTAGTAGTACATGAGTGTTATTTTTGATATCTCATAAAAAGTTGGGTAAGCTGAAAATCTATTCATGATTACGGAATTTCCGACTTTTTGGGCTTTTCTTTCAGCGATATTGTAATATTTCCAATATTCCCACAAAAACTGGCAGTGCTTTTCTTAGCTTGTAAGCTAATGCAGAATTAATATTTATCAGCCCGTTACTTCTAGTGATAAACACTAGCCTTCCCTGACCCCGATTTACTAATGTCTGATTATATCAGCAGACAGAAGAATTATTCTGGTCACAAAAAAAACCTCTGATTCCTACTTAGCTAGCAAGTTATGATAGATTCACCAGATAGTTTTTAAATACATACTTATTAAACATATAAACATCCATGACTCGAAAACAAATGTCCATGCTCATCACACAAATATTTGCTCCTACCGGGATTCGAACCCGGGACCCAACGAACGTAAGGCAGCCTCACTACCGCAACGCCATTCGGGTCACATTAATTTAGTGCAACTCATTTTTTTTTCAAAATCATGTACCTTCCTTATTTTTAACTAAAACTATAACCACAGCCTGAATTAGGCAAAACCAGCTTGGTCTGGTAACATCCACTCTTGTTATTCACATATGCGACTCAGGTGTCAAAGCGCTCGTCACAAACTTTTGAGCGTTGCGCGCACACAATAATTTGATTACCCACGTCAAATACAATGTGTGTTGTGTACTAGTTCACAAAGCATAGAGGGTCAATTTTATTTTGAAATGCACTTACAAAATGTTTTTGCGGTTGTGCAAAACCTTTGTAGTTTTAACATAAAGCCTTTTATGTTTAAATACTTTCTGAAAATTGCTCTAACATCTACTTGCATTGTTCTAGTCTAGTGATCGCTGACGCTACTGTTAAGATACTTCGATTCTTGGGTAGTGCCAAATGTTAGTGGATTTTTACATCAGGATTTTTCAATTACCGCTCCGGAGTCTGATTTTGCGATTTTGAAAAATAACCGGTCCCAAAATCAGACTCCGGAGCGGTAATTGAAAAATCCTGATGTAAAAATCCACTAACATTTGGCACTACCCAAGAATCGAAGTATCTTGGTATTAACACTACATTTAAACGTGTACAAGTTAATTTAAACATTACACTATATTGAATCGACAACATACGTCAGTAGGGGCTTTATACAGGGTGATATAAATATGTGTACCGAGTGATATTTATTAGGGTCATATTACATACATACGCGTGACTCGGTCGGTTTTATGCAGGGCCGAAATGGGGTACCTGGATGTCTTTAAAAATATGTGACTACGGCTCGGGTCTCAATGGCGCCTCAGCGGTAATCACCCACATCACACACTTGTACCATAATGTACTATTTCAACACCCTTGCTCATAAATGACCGTCCTTGGGTCTCTTAAGACCCTCACCTAACGGCTCGGGTCTCGATGGCGCCTCATGTTTCCAGGAAAAGTCTTTTGACGGCAACTGTCGAAATCAAAAGTGTTTATGTAGCAGTTTATTCACTCTGATTTTTCTGGACAAGAATAGTATTGATAATGAAATGGTTCCAAATCAGAAAAAAAAGATTAGGACTTATTTAATCAAAACCTTGCATCAAAGCTCTTTTTACCCATAGCTCCTTGCTTATTGATAACATATCAGTTTCAAGTTAGCATTGATCAACAAGTAAGATCATCTGCCGATTTCAAATAAGTATAAATTTCAATTTGAATGCCCACTGTAATAGTATTCGAAGACAGATTTAACTAATAAAATAAAAAAACAAACTTTCACACAATATGGTTATGTGACGTGTATGTAGATAAGTTATTCTGAAATAAAACGTAGGTAACAGTTCCAAATCCGTCCCAGCCCCCGTCCTATTTGTATTCCCCGCTCGCATCACAGGGCTGGCCCAAATACGGGACGTTTATACCCTTACCTTAACTTGTGGCCTCTATCTTAATAACGCTCAGTCAAAATATTAGGAGCCCCGTTATGACCACGTGGGCCATTGACAAAATCGAAAAATTTCCCTGGCAACACTGTCTCTTTTCTTTTATTGTTATTTGCCAATTTGTGTTCGCACGTTTTCTGTTGAAGGGACTGGTTCGTTTGAGGATATTGAATTTCATCGGTTTTTAGAACTACTAAGTGACTACCTCTGCTCTGAGCATGGTTCAATTCCCAGTTCTGGCAAAGTGTTATTGGATTTTTCCATCAGGAATTATTAGTAGTAGCCATGATTATGGACAACATGAATCGATAGAGATCTACGTTAGGGAATGGGCAACTACAGTACTTCCTCAAGTTATAATGAATTGTGACTGTGACAGTAGCTTTGTTTTTTTTGTATTTTTGACATTCAAAAGTGCCGTAATGGTCTAATTGAAATAAATGCTTTAACTTTTTTGATTTGTGTCCGCTGATAACAACCGGCTCGTTCTCTGATATACGAATATTAGGCTTAAATATAACTAGCAAATGTAGTTGCAATTGACTTGTTAAAATAACACCATGTCTGCAATTCACAAAAAGTCAGGCAATAATGTCGATTTTTATAAAATTTCACTTACTTGTTAAGTGGAACCCAGTAGGTGATTCCACGCGGGCCTGTGGACGGGGAGCTATGGGCTAGCTCGCCGTCCGTACGTCTCATGACGACAGGCCGTGTTGACGGCGCGTTCGTGTTCCACGCGCGCCTCAAAGAGAGTCAGCAATAAGGAAGGGGTCCGCAAGGGCCGAAGCCTGCCGGGGCTGCGGGACTATTCGAAAGAGATACCGTGGCCCCGGAACACAAAGGGCGATGAAGGAACATGGATGGGTTTTAGTCAGTAAAAGTCTGACACTCCCTCCTGCTCAGCCCAGAGCGGGAGAAGTCATTTGATGATTTCCCATCCTAAAAAAAAAAAAAAAAAAAAGTAGGTGATTCCAGTTCGAAATCAAATCTTAGAGAAAGGTTAATTCACTTCGATGTTTATTTCCTGCGAATCCACGTATTTTAAACTTAGCTGTCCAAAACAATCATAGTGACCTAATTATGACACAATTTTTGGAATTATTTCTCGAAGGGAGAAATGAACCGGTAGATTCTTAGAGCTAGCTAGCTCTCAAAGATTGCTTTTGTGATTATTTTCAGAATTGTATTAGAGAGCTCAGGTTTGGGTTTTATGAATCCTATTACAGAAATTCTCCTTTTAGTTCTTTGAAAATACTTATTATATAATAAAGTTATGCTAAGCTTCGCTGGTGTGACTGTTGGTTATTTTGGCTTATAACTGAAGTAAATTCAATGAAAACCTGTATTAAGTTGCCACGACCTAAACGCTCTAGCTTCTTGGGACAAAGCTATGCAAAACCAGTATAAGCGGATCTCTCATTGTAAGGGGAATCTATACAAAGCGAAGCCATGTTATTCTTAAAATGTAAAGGTCGATATGTCACCTGAAGAAAACAAACGACACTCGCGTATCGCTTGAGTCTTGACGCAAGTCGCATCCACCTGAGGCCATCATGAACGTTGCCTTAGAATTCAATTATTGCTTTGAATTCTGGTTTAACAATACTCGAACATTCAGAATCATCTCTCATTTAACCGAGGCATTTACTGAACACCATGCTAACCACTCGACCGAAACCGAATGGACAAAACGGTCTCCGTAATAATAATCCCTTGAATAATGCTTTGATTAATATCTACGTATTAATCATCCGTGTAGCCGAACTATTCAACGGTCGCCCGGGAATAGCCGATGTTAGTCGAATTTGAAATTTTGAAATTAGAACCGTATTAACAATATGGCGGGCGTGCGTTTGAATTTAGAATTTTGTTACTATTTCGCTCCCTGTTGGTTTGAGGGAATTTGGGTTATCAGATTAAATGGTTACCGTATTTTGGTTGAATATGTTTTTTGAGGTAATGTCCGCATTGTTATTATACTAGTAATTAATGTAATTGATTAGCTACCTGTGCATTCATTGGTGTAATTACATACAAGTTAATTACATGAAAAGTGATAACTTTATGTCTATTGCCATACACGGATAACCTACACTCGTAGTCTGAAACTTACGTCTACACAGTGGCTACAAAGATGTAGCAGATAGCTACAAAGGCGTAGCAGTTGGCTACGAAAGCGTAGCTGATGGCTACGGCGTAGCATATGGCTACGAGAAAAGCATGATGGAAGCCATCATGCTGGTCATGGCTATGACCTGGTTAAAATGATACCATTTTAACCAGGTCGAGAAGTAGCAGCTTGGTGTTGTGATTTATGCCCTTTTGATGTCAATACGCTCACCCCCCCCCCTTGTATAAAACTTGTACATAACTAGCAAAATGAAGGTATACTATGGTGTCTACGGTACACTAGGGCCTAACCTTTCAGGGATAAAGATGCGTGATGTATATGTAAGTAAAACTAACATCCCTCAGTACTAATGCACCTTCCAACATATAAAACGTGGTCAAATACCTACAGTATAAAGCTAAAAACATGAAGTTTGTTTATAACAACATGCGACCACAAATGTAGATTACACGGGCAAAGTTGCGAGTCAGTCACCGCACGCTGATGGGCAAGTTTTTAATTGTTGCCACTTTGCTGAGTGGGTGAGCAGTGTGTTGTTTACTGGGTTATACAGTGACTGATATTGTTGGGTGTTTTGGAATGGACTGAGTTATTTTGCTTTGTCATGGATGCTCGGACTGAGATGACTTTGAAAGCCGTTATTAAATGTTTGCTATTTTTAAATAGAAATTAGTCTACTATTTTTACAAAAGGGGAGTAATCCTCTATATTTATGATAATTCGAAAAATTACAATATCCTAATAATATGTGGTTCATGTAAAGTGCTTACAACCCTCAGAGCGTCATCTGGTTTTTGTGAAGTTTGACTCTTAATTAGTTTACAACGCAAAAGTACATTTTTACTAGAAACTAATTTTATATTCTAGCTACGCAAAAAACCACAAGTATATCTTCCAAATTAAAGTAAGTTCCCTGAAAAGTATACTTATAAATCTTTTCCAAATGAAAGCAGTATACAGCAGACTTAAAAATCTAACCAGAAGACCCAAACAAGTGACCATCGTTTTCAAAACCTTTCGTATTTCTACATTGACTTTTCATACGATTGACGTACTCATATTTAAATGATTGAACTTAATCCAAATTAAAAATATGGAAATTTATCCATTCCATACATGTTCATACAATACTTTTTTATCTTTGTTTATTCACTTTGTGAAGACGCTAAAATAATAAGCTAATACTTACTAATATCTAATGATTGCTTGTATAATCTAATGATTATACTCTAGACTTCATTTATTTTTAGTACCAATTGAGTCAATACTAAACTAACACTAGATCCGCCATCTTAAAGAGGGGTGTATTTGACCTCTTTAGAAATAAAACCACGTTATATCACAGTGGCTCTGAAGTTATCTCATCTTGCAGCGGTTTCAAATGAGAAAAGTTATGTACACCCGCAGTTTTGATGACTGTCCGTAACTATTGTATTATGTGACGGTTCTTTTATATTTGTTTTTTGGTGTTAGAGGTTTTAGAATAGCTATTTATTTACCATCATTTAAACAGATAAAGGATGATATGACAAGAAAAAAAGTGTCGATGGAAAGATGAGATGACGAGTAATAGAGAAGTATGGAAGAAGGAGACATGCTGCACCGATCTCAAATGAATTGGGATAAGGGCAAGAGAATGATTATGTACTAAACAGATGAAAATATGCTTTGCAGTCTTTAAAAACACGCTGTATGTAGGTATTTAAAATTATTTTTATTTTCCTATTGGATTGTACGAGTATTTTGCAGTTATTTAATTCACAATTCGTTGGTTGACTTCAACACAACACATAATAAAAGGTTTTGGGTGTCCCTGGTCATCCCTAAGTAAGTATGATACTTTTAATTAACGTTTTAATAATAATGTTATAATTTACACCTTTGATGATTTTTTCGTTAATCATCAAGAAAAGTAGAAGGAATGGCGAGAGGCGTTTTCCCAGGAGTAGGACTAAGTGGGGCTAACAAAAAAAAAGTCCACACTTAGACACAAAATTATTCCCATCTATATATAAAAAAATGTCGTAGCTTTAAGTAAAAGTCTATCAGCTAATTTAATTGGTTAGACTCGGAGTGACTACCAAACTAATTTAATTTACCAAACAAAAGAACTTTAGTCATCTACACTAATATTATAAAGAGGTAAAGTTTTTAGGGTGTAATTTTCAGAACCTCTGATCCGATTCCAAAAATTCTTTCAGTTATGAGAACCTACATTATTTCAAAATGTCAAAGACTAAATTTAAAACAGTCTCATGGGATAAATTCTTACTAAGGCGCAAGAGAAGCAGGGCAAAACTAATACAAAATAAGTTTTCAGAATATTCATTATTCATTCACATTTCAACCATTTTGCAAAACAATGTTACAAAAGCATTTCTATTCAACACCTACATCCACAAAGAATGTATGCGAACCTCTCCCGCAAGTCGGTCGCAACATGATTGCACAAGTTTTTGTGACCGACCACCAGGCCGCGCTGCCGCGCTGGTCGCTGGTCGCAAATGAGAAAACTTCTGCAACCTTTCCGCGATTATAACAGCTAGGTATTAAACGTTTTATCCTAGCGTTTTTTTTTCTAACGGTTCTGACGTTTTGAAGTTAAATATTTGTTAGAGATTTTAAATGGTGAATCTATACGTATTATGAAGAGGTTAAAGGAGACATGTTTTTTTTGTTTGGAGATTAAGCCACGCACAAATTGTAGCGTTTAATAACGAAACGTACATTGATTTCTTCAATAAAATATCTAGATTACAGTGGTTATATTAGCTAAGCCTTGTCTAACCGGAATAAATGAGAAAACTGCAAAAGCACTTTTACGAAAATCGAAATACAGTAAACAGAAAGAGTAAATGTCAAAATAATGAAGCTGTCTGTCAACCACTAAAAAGGCGGATTTACAACGCTCCGAGACACGTTGATTGTTTAAACCATCTACGCGATTTAGCGTAAACCTTTAAAAATAGCATTAAAATGCTCACAGTTTGATAATATTTCTTTTTATATTCTATTCTGTTTTAATTAAAGCAGATATGATTACCACTGGGTACCGTACTTTTTTTTTGTAAACGGAAAAATCGTCCCTATTCACGTAAGTATTTTCTGTCAATTACATTGACCACAACAGGAATGATTTGACTCGCAAAAAATATCATAAATAACTTTTTTAGAAAGTAAAATATAATCATTTTAAGATTCCGTTTTCGTTTCTATGTAATCTTTCGTACGTACCTATGATAAAACTGTTACTTATTTTTGATGTCATATGAATAATAAACGCAACGTCCAAGTGGGCCTAAAAAAAATTGTCTCCTTATTTGTAAGTTTGTATGGTCGATCAAGCTATTTGGTTTACATTTTACAATGTAATTTGTGGGTTAAACTGTATACCAATTAGCTTGTTCAACCGTACATACAAACTTCTAACTAATTTAATTATCGTAATCTCCGGAACGAATGATCCATTCCTAAAAAATCTTCTCACTGGCAGAAAGCTACATTAGTCGTGGGTGCTATACGCTATAATTATTAATATCATTAAATAATTATTTATAATTATTAATATCATGCAAATTAGCCGTGCTATCACAATTGTTGCGGACGAAGGCGATGTGCTTGTTTTGTAATATAGCTTTAAATTATGAGTTTATTTTCTGAAGGGATCAAGGAATAGGTTTCCTTATCCTTTGAAGCGATAAGAAATAAGGCAACTGTGTTACAAGGCAACAAGGAGATAATTAGATCTTTAGCTCTTTTGTGTAACGTAGAAAAGCTTTAAGGAGGATGGGCACTAAGCCCCCCACCTCTAACCTAACCCTCTAATATTATAGCATTTATTTGGGGCTACGCCCATAGTGGGGTAACAATGATCTTAAATACTTAGTGTTAGTAGACATACAAGTTTTAATAAGTGTGGAGCTTCATCCAATGTCGCAGCATTGGCGAGTCCCATCGATCTGCGAATAAACTGTTACAAGGGACTTAAACATAACTGGCGAAATGTGGTTGTACTATTAGGTACATCTCTGGCTAACCCTTCGCAGATTACAGTCGTGATGTTAATGTTATAATGGGCACTAAAATTCGTTTTATTTGTTACCACTTTTTACAATTTGATTGTGTATGTAATTGTAGAAATATGTATATGTATGAATTAGGTACTTGACCCCTAATGACAAAATATCTTGTATTTGCAAAATTTACCGACCAACGATACCAAGTTCACCATCAAATAACACTAAATCACCCTCCACCCCTGCTTACCCACTAAACAACAAGGAAACAAACAAAACAGCTTTCATTCACATTATGTACCCACTCCTACATAGAATAAACACATTAGGTATACGCCACGGCACGAGTGACGGCACTCGTTAGGCACAGACTAGACGTGTAATTATTGTAAGTGTACCGCTGGCAGAAGCGTAATCTTGGAAATATTTTTAAAATGTTCACAATGATAATATTGCAATTTTTAAAAGAACTTCAAATGAGTTCTATTTTCAAATAATCGCGTTTTCGTGGTCATTCTCAATGCACACTTAATCACTGATTAAGAAATACACAAATAAAAGCAACTGTTAAGGCATGTTTTTACCAATGATTTATGAACAAGGGCAAGAATTGAATTTTATTGTGGAGTCGACTTCTATTAACGAATACATAATTATTAATTAAATGAGTTTAGCCTCAAGCGCATTTAGCGAGTCATGTCAAGGGTGCTGCGAGTAGACCCAAAAAAACCCAAAAATGAAACCAGCTATTAAGTTATAAGTTTAAAGCTAGCACACTTTATAAGCACTGCCCTGGGTCGGCATATGTGGCCAGCCCACTCCCACTTTCTGACGCTATCTGTACGCTTCACACCGATTATGCTGCATTCCATTGACCGCTGGCAAATCTTGAGTTTGGACTTCTGTTGTTCAGTAAGTGGCCAACTTTGCGCACCGTGGGTTAGGACAGGTTAAACATTATCTGGGATGAGCCGCGCCGTGCCCTCGTAGCAGAGGTTGGAGGAGACCTGTCACTGCCGGCCGTCGCTCGCGCGATGATTGGCAGTGCAGAGTCCTGGGACGCAGTGGTGTCCTTCTGCGAAACCGTCATGTCGCAGAAGGAGGCTGCGGAGCGGTTGAGGGAGGTCGTGACCGCCCTCCCGACCCGCAGCAGACGCACCGGGCGTCGGCAGAGGGCTGATAACGCCCTCTTCCGGCCCCCCTAAATAGGTCCAGGGGCGACAGATTCGGGGACATCCGTCGCCTCCCATGACACTGGACCCGAGACGGCGGCGCGTCGTGTTCCAAGCGCGCCTCTCCGAGACGTAGCGGGGGGAGTTTTACACCTCACTCCCCCCGGGACGAGGCCCGCAGGTCAAGCGGGCCGGCACTAGTCCGGGGCAGCGGAAGTCGCATCAGATCCCGCTGCCCCCCGACGCAAGTGTGCGATGGAACACCGGTGTGGTTTTAGTCAGTACGAGTCTGACAGACCCCTCCGCTCTCCCCAGGGCGGAGGACATCCATTGAGGATTTCCACATCGTGAAAAAAAAAAAAAAAAAAAGGTTAAACATTATTAGGTCATCGGTTGGCTCCCAGTTCAACCGAATGCAGCTAATACCATACTAAACCCATACCATAATCCAATCTAAATTAAAACATATTTACCGAATGCATACCATTCACAATCAATGAACAACAGTAATTAATTTCCTAATTATATCTCTCGCTGTTGCTGTCGCTCCCTCGCTGTCTAATTGCTGACATTCGAGTCGCAGACCCGACTGGGGACACCGATGACTGGAATATTAATATCGTGAATATTCTTGACACTGTCATACTACCTTATAATTATATCGAAACGTGTCTTAATAATCGTCTTGCTTTTATTAGGAGACGATCCTTTGTCTTTGGAAACGGGGTTGGAAAGGTTCTATAATGGATTGGAAATGTTTTTATTCTTTAGATGTTAACTTTAGTAGTTTGCTGTTAAATTATTGGTTTAACTGTCAAGGAACGGGATAATAGTTATGAGTAGTCTCTTTATATGCAACGTTATATGCAACCAAAGAATTAGGTATTAGTTCCATCGTCACCTCGTCTCTGTCCTCAGCCCGCTTAGCATGACCACCGTAGAAACGAAAGAGAATCGACAAATCTTTTGTTCATCTTTCATTGAATCGACAAAATGACAGAGGAACAAAAGATTTGTCGATTCTCTTTCGTTTGGACTAGATTGGTCAAGCGTAGGCCCATTTAATATAAAAAAAACCGGCTAAGTAAAAAACCGGCGTCGGACTCTCGCATGAAGGATTCCGTACCATCGTAGTAGGGGACCCCTTGAATTTTTAATTAACCTTTATTTTTATTGTTTGTTGTGCGGTAACAGACGTACATCATCTGTGAAAGTTTCTAGGCTATCACGGTTCATGAGATACAGCCTGGTGACAGACAGACAGACGGACAGTGTAGTCTTAGTAATAGGGTCCCATTTTTACCCTTTAGTTTCTGAACCATAAAGAAGGTACAGTTTTTAACATGTTGAATTGTAACATTTGTAACAACAGTTTGTAACATTGTTATAAATAATTCTTCGTAAATTGCTGTTTTGTTGTTGCGAGAAGATGCGTCAACGTCTGCCGTGTGATTCTGTAAGATCTCATTTTAAACCTCGAATCTGAATTCGCTGTGAGTTTCTTGATTGGCATTCATTCTATTCTCAAATGATAATTCGAATTTACACTAGCGCCACCTTTGCGAGCGTGTCAGCGAGTTGAACTAAATTAACAGGGAATTTTGACAGATAAAGTATGAGATGACGTAAGAAGTGGCCGCTTCGGAGCTTACTTCACTTCGCAATTGACTAGGTGATGCTTACATAACGCAAAATCAAGATCATTTTGAACCTTATGCGAAGTGAGAGTGAATAGCGATGTAAGATGCGAGTTGTTGTTTAAATTTTACAGAATCGACCTACTGGTCGGAAACACCATATTCTTCATGTGTTCCTTGGCCTCTATACTGTAATGATCATAATTTTGTAATAACAGTTTCGAGAAACTTTGTCTTATTAAATTCTGTCAACATTCGCCACCTGAAACTCCATCATTCACAAGTATTTGTCAAGAAGCACAGTACCTATTAGCAAACACACGCTAATAACCAACCATCGATTTATCGATTAACCACGATACTTTAGTTAATTGCCAAAGAAAAAAACCAGTACAATTTAATGATACCAGGAACTGTTAACGTGCAAAGCTATTACTTGCACGGCTCATTTTCATGGAAAACATTGCCACCATTAAAGTAACGGGGCACAAAGAAGGAGTTTGTTTCTGGTTTTGAAACAAAAGAATAGAGGTGAAGTGATCTTCTGTTCATGGTGATTTGTATGCAAGGATTGTCTTTCTATGTAGTGAATATGTTCAGTAATGATCATAAGTTTATAAAGTTCTCATTGTTGGGACATTCTCAACCTTCTATGTAGTATATCAACTATCTGGTGTCCACGACACAAGCCTCGTTGCTTAGTGTGGCACTAGATGGCGCTGTGTGTTATGTCCAGCAATATATAATATTACTTTTATTATTAAACATTAAGCCACTCGCAAGAAAAAAAAAAAAAATGATTTTCACTAAGCTTCATGGAATCTAGAACAATGTAAGAAAGCTATAAAAAGAAAATAGAATACCAAATAAATATCTACAATTCGAAGTATTTCAAAAGACATAATTGCAATTACACCTTAGATTTGAAAATCTGGTTTAGAACGATTAAGCCACTCGCAAGAAAAAAAAAAAATTATGATTTTCACTAAGCTTCATGGAATCTAGAACAATGTAAGAAAGCTATAAAAGAAAATAGAATACCAAATAAATATCTACAATTCGAAGTATTTCAAAAGAAATAATTGCAATTACACCTTAGATTTGAAAATCTGATTTAGAACATAAATAAACGCAAACGGCTATTTAGTAAGTATTTTTTTGTTGAACTATCAAAATAAAACGCATTGCCACTGACTACTGTGTATTACGCATTTCCTACGCTGCTAAAATAATATATTTCGTAAAGCAACCACTGAATTTAAAACAGACTAGAGCAGAGGAAAGAAAAAAAAAATGAGAGATCAGGTTAAAAGGGTGTAGTTCCAATCACGGGCGCGGTGCAGTACGGTTACAAATCGGATTACTTTGAAGCTACTTTTGCGGTGGATTAGCCGGGGTAAAGTTGGGTTGGCAGTGAGAGCGGGGATGAGAAGAATTAAAATAATTTCTGAAACTAACTTATTAGTTAACGTAACAGACAGTTAGTCTTATTAGACAATAGTGGTAAAAAAGTTGGCAGGAAATTTGTCAAATCCCTGAAGGGTTAGGCGTACCTAATAGTACACCCATATATTACCAGTTATGTTTAAGTTCCATGTAATAGGGGGCGAGCATATTGCCATCAACCGGGCGTAAATCCATACTCCGAGGCTGCCACAGAGTTATTCCTAAAGGAAAACCCCAACAATACTTTGCCCGATCTAAGAATCGAACCCAGGACCCAGCACAGGACCCACCCAGGTGCTCAGCACGTGCTTGCGGCGACTAGACCAATTTTAATGTATTTATTAAAATTGGTCTATGAATTGCATGCCATTTTTAATAATAATATCATAATATTATATTATATTGTATCATAATATCATAACATAATAATAATTATAAAACCTTTATTTTCAGGCTACTTTGGCCCATAGATAAATACCTTACAGACTAACATATATATAATAGTACATTGTGTGTTAGTCAACGGAAAACGAACAACGAAAAGCGAACAACGGAAAGCTGTAAATTCGTTAGGAAAACCTAATGAATTGTGATTATATAACGTAGAAGTTTAAAAATGTTATACCTAACGATTTTTCAATACATATTATTAGAGCAGCAAGGTTACCGATGTAGCCCGAAGAATTGCCAAACTTTTTGCCATTTCTCGCAGAACGGATGGCCGATGGGGTTGAAAAGTTCTGAAGTAGCGACCTCGAACCGGAAGACGTTGCTTTGGAAGGCTTCCCACTAGGTGGACCGATGACTTGGTGAAGGTTGCGGGAATCCGCTGGATGCGAGTCGCACGAGACCGGTCAATGTGGCGACACTTGGGGGAGGCCTAGATGGCAGTGGATGTCTTGCGGCTGTAATGATGATGATGATGATGATGCGAGCAGCATTTATAACTTTGTTTCAGTTTGCAGGTTGTTGTCGAAATAACAGATATGTGAGCATACCTTCAAAATTTCCTTCAATTTTTTGCTGTCCTTACTCAATATGGGAACGACTTTCTATCAGATGGTGTCTGGTCAACTCATTTAAAATAAAATAAAAGATTGCCAGGAAAAAAATAAGATGACAAAGGTCGTAATGAAAGTCAAGATACTATGGAGGTAACTCAGGAAATAACAATGACTGTCTGTATAAAAATAATAAACTACCAGTAGAAAGGAGCGTCGTAGATTTGCACTTCGGTAGATACTAATAAACCTTTTGCTTGGAGCGACGTCTCTTTCCAGAAAAATCTGCAGTCTTTATAAATGTGTTTGTGAAAATATTGATCTTCTTTTCTTCGTTACAAGCAATCGTATGACAAATAACAACAATACATACATACATAAACTCAGGGCTTTTTCCCAAGGGGTAGACAGAAACCACAGAACGCCACCTGCTACGATTCTTACATACTCCTGTTGCCTCGTCCACGGTCATACATCTGGTATGACAACACGCACATTGTGAGTACTACGCATCTGACCTTTCCGAATTATGACCAGATTTAAGCAATCATCACTACATACTATAAAACAAAGTCGCCCGCTGCGTCTGTCCCTACGTATGCATGTATGTATCTTTAAAACTACGCAACGGATTTTGATGCGGTTTTAATAGATAAAGTGATTCAAGAGGATGGTTTTAGTATATAATTTGCGGGCGAGCAAAGCCGCGGGCATCAGCTAGTATAATTATATAAGCTTAGTAGTAGGTACATAATGTATTTATATAAAGGGAGTAAAACACCTCTTGACGAAGCCGAAAGGCACTTGTTCTCCTCGTCGTTGCGATCATTTTTTTTGTTCTACACCATACCAGGGAACCTTCTAGTTACGGAGATATTGGGGGTCAAAGTTCCAATTTTTTGACATTTTTTTCTTTAAATACAAATTTTTAATGTAAGATTTTTACTTTAATCACCTCCACGACCCCCGTACTATTCAATCCATCCATCACCACAATGTTTTGAGTGATTGAGTTCTATCACAAAACATGATTTTTCACCCCAAAAAAAAAAGTCGTTTCCCAGTAATAATTTTTGCGTTAAGTTATTTAGTTTGATGTACAGAATGCTTGGTTGACGGCATCGTGATGAGGTGGTTTACACCCTGTATTCATTGTTTTGCTGACGATAAATGAAAGTATACAAGCTTAGTTTTAATTTAAACCCTATCTCGGAGTCATTGTAAAAGGTAATTATAAACCATATTCACTGCGGCATAAACCTTGAAATCTGAATAAAACACACACTTATCTGTTCACATACAAAGTTAGGATAAAGCTGACTTTTTTTTCATTGTACGACTTAAATGATTAACACACTCATATTTTTAGGGTAAACAAAACTTCTGGGTGTTATAGTTTAGCAATGACAACATACTGACTTCGGCGTAGCATTATTTCCATCCTAACATACTAGCAGTTTTCTAGAAACCGAAGATTATTGTGCACAATTATTTAGGTTAATTTAGGATATTAAGCCGCATTACACCACCATTATTAACGCAACAAATAAAATCAAGGCTACGGACCCATACTTAATGGTCCCTCATCATAAATTTTAATCTGTATACAAAATAGGGACACCGTAATAATTTTATTGTAAGCTGATTATAAAAAGGTTCTTGTCCTATATTTATGGGATCCTGCGTGTAATTTGGTTCGTCTTCATATCCTTACAGTTAATATTGACTCCTTTATAATACCCTGTCCTGTATAACCTTTTCCTGGTTTAGGTATGAAGAGGAAATACCCTCATCGTGTCCTGTAAATATACAATTTAAAAAAAATAATTGAAAACACAGGCCAAGTTGGTGCAAGATATTTAAAGCCAGGTTTTAAGTGTGCCGTTATAGTAATCTTAAAACCAAGTTATTTTTTTTTGGTCAACTCTTGTTAGGAAATAAAGATAAAAATCACTAAACAAACACTAAACACGATTTCACAAAAAAAAACCTGATGGATTTTGATTAACTTGTCTTTTCGTTGGTGATTTCGGCTTGGACAATCACGAATAAGTCCTACCTAATTCCCACATATGCCACAACGTCGAGGATGTTTACCAAACGTGATTAAGTATAATGATGACAGCAAGAACAGCAAGCCGAGCGTTAGTGTCAATAAAACCAGTGTAAGCTGGTCCCTTATTCTAATTAAAACTAGGCCAGCTTAACACCAGCACATAACTATTTAAATCCTTCACGTTTATCGATAAAATCAAAATAAGAATCAACTTTCAAACAAAATAAACTTCAAACCGGTTCATACCAAAAACTTTCAAATCACTGCAAAAAATGTCATGCCATTCGAAAAGTCAATTTCAAAAATCTGCGTTAACTTTTTATTGTGGCAACCCTACTGCGACACGTGTGGCTTCGGACAACAGAGGAACTAGAAACGATTGCACTGGCATTTTTGCTATTCACACTGGCCGAATAGCCGACTGAAACGCACATTTAAAAAACATTCAGCTTGACGTGGATGTACGAAACTTTTTGTAAGGATAAGATTTGAGAAGCAATTTATTCTAAGATTTGAAGTAATTGCCGTACTGCACACTAGTTCAAAAAATACAACATAACTAGTACTAAATGGGTTGTGTGGTCAGATAGGCAGTCGCTCCATGTAAAATACTGGCATTCAGCTGCATCTGGTAAGACTGGAAGCAGACCCCAACGTAGTAGCCGTAAAGGCTATGCAGATGATGATACTGATTCATAAAATAAACGGAAAATCAAGAACATGTCTACTATGTTTTTTAGATATGTCATCGAGTTTTTTAAGGTTGTAATAATGTGTTACTAAATTTAATAAGTCAAACGAATTAATAAATTATTGTCAAGTTTAAATATTGAATGCAAAAGATGCTATTAATATAATGAATAACGTAAAGTCTACTTACTAATCAACTACTTAATTTTATTATTAGAGATGCTGTTCATTAGTGATAGACTGTGTTTACTTTTCGTATAATATATACTTAGTTAATAAAGTAATAAAATAATACACAATAAACTATCAACATAATTTGATTGTACAGTTACAATATTGTGGTTCTATATGCACATGAATATTAATAAACTAACTTTGAATCATTTAATAATAACATTTAGGTGGTAAAGTATTAATTATTTTATGAACCATCGGTATTTATTGCAAAGCTCACCGGTAATTGGATTGTATTAATATAAACACTAATTCGATGCATAATTGCGCTGCCATTAACTGTAATTAGATCCTTTTAAAATATTGGGAATAGATAGTTTTTGTAGGCAGGTTCAATTTTGGCAATATTGAAGCTTATCAATGTCATCGAACAGAATGAAATTCAGGACTTTCAGCTGGTGTTGAGTAATCCCTAATGGCAAAACTCAAGAATATTTTGCCCGACCTGGGAATTGAACTCAATGCTGCAGCTACCATTCAAGGTTTTTCCAATTATTAAGGCTTAAATACATTTAACAACAGATTGTCTGTTAAAAAACTACAGAAGTTTGAAACATTATACTGACCTTTTATTTCATGAATAATTGCTAAAACTTTACCACCGCAATATTCATCATCTGCCTAGCCTTTTCCCAACTATGTTGGCGTCGGCTTCTAGTCTAATCGGATGCATCGTATCACCAGTATTTTACATGGAACGACTGCCTATCTGACCTCCATAACCCAGTTAGTACTGAGTAATACGATACCCGATAAGACTGGTTGTCAGACTTTCGGGCCACTACCTGTAACCATTATCAAGGATCTACAAATGATAGCCGGGACCAACGACTTAGCCTGCTTTCGTAATGGGTGGTCACCCATCCACGAACCAACCTAGGCAACCATGGCTTAACCTGGAGATCGATCCGAGCGACTGTTAATATTTATTCATCACTACTGCGATACCATTGTATTAAACTAATAGTTTCAACCTAACACCAGTATCAACACACTATTAAAACAGAACTAAAAAAACAACCCTCAACTAGCACCCACCTGTATTCATACTTCGAGTTTAATAGAACGGCGCGCGAACAAAATGAATGACTTCGGGCTGTGACGGGGTAAAATGTTACAAAAAAAAAAAGTATAGCCCACTACAAAAAAATAGCACTCTGGTATCGGCAAATTGCGAAACAAAAGTAGTTGCGGCAAAGAGTCGGGTAGTAAAAAACAATGGAAAAAGCCAACGAGTTTCGAGTAACGTAAAAAGATGTTAAATAGCTAGTAAAATGTGAAGTATTTTCGACCTTTGCGGTTGTAATAGCTCGGAGTTCGCTTAGATGAATCAGACGTTGTGTTGGAAGTATGATTTAAGAGCTTTTGGATGGTGGAGACGAATATTCTTGACTTTCTTTTTGCGTGAGGTATTGTCACACTAGGATATAATTATATCCCTGAAGGGTTAGGCAGAGATGTACCTAATCGTACACCCACATTAAGCAAGTTATGTTAACGTAACGTTTTCAACACAGTGAAGTAAATTTACTGTAAAATACTTAATTTAAGTTAAGGGTAGCTACATCTACACTATAATATAATATTATAAAGAAGAAAGATTTGTATTTTTGTGTGTATATTTCTAATGAATAAACTCAAAAACTACTGCGCCGATTTCAAAAACTCTTTCATCATTAGAAAGCTACGTCTTTACTGAGTAACATAGGCTATATTTTACTACGCGAATGAAACCGCGTGACGTCCGCTAGTACTTACATAATTTTACTCCGCGCATGAATAACACTCTGTCACAACACCAATTTATCTCGTCTGCTCGACGTCCGTATGTGTGTTGTGCTATGTCTTTTGTTTGCACTAAATAAATGGTTTATCTATCTATCTATTTTCAAGTCCCATGTAATAGGCGGCGAGTTTTTTGCCATCAACCGGGGACAAATAAAGACTCCGTGGCTGCTACGAAGTAATTCCTGATGGAAAAACCCAATAAAACTTTGTCCGACCGAAATCAAACTTCGCCGCATGCTCAGCAATCGCGCTTGCGACAACGAGGTAGTCCTATTATTAATCTATAATATGGTCACTCTGTATCAAGTAACGCAGCTTCTAAATCGATATTTTTTGTTTTAGAGCTTTCATTATTCCATCATGCCTGCTTTCCCTGCAGGGGTGTCTTTGTGTATTTGTCGTCATAGGTATATCATTGGGGAATTCTCAATCAATAAATCAATCAATCAGTTAGTTAGTTAGTGGAGAGTGTGTGTGCAGTGTGTGTGTGTGAAGTGTTAAGTTAGTTTAGTTAGTTTGTTGCTCAAAAAGTTTAGTAATGAATCGGTTATCTTGGCGTGACGGTTGACAGAGAGAAAGGAGCTGAAATGTGCGTCAATCCTAAGTAACATGGCACAAAGCAATGGCCAAGGTTTGACCAAAGAAGCCAGGGCCGTCCTAAAGCCCGTTGGGTTGACGATATCGTCAGGGTCGCGGGAAACACCTGGATCAGGGACGCACGGAACCGGGCAGTGTGACGAAAGAAAGGGGAGGCCTATACCCAACAGTGGGTGATTCCGGGCTGAAGATGATGATGATGACGGCACAAAGTCTGAAAGATGATGTTGAAAAGAATAACTAAAGAACCAAGAACCAAAGAAAAAAAAAATGAATGAAAAAATGAATGAATGAATGAGTGAATTTTAAGAACCTGAAAAAGCTTGAAAAGTGTCCTTGAACTGGTTTCAAACACTAGGCTCCAAAAATCTGTTACCTAAGCCATTTAATTCCCCACCCACCGACCACAACGCGTGGCCGTCACACATCAGTCTTCTACCACGAGCCGCTGACAGCCTCAGAATTAGATTGGTCGTGACGTTTCCTACGTAATGAGATAACACTAACGAGTTTGTTGACGGACGTCGCACTGACAAGAGGAATTATTCACGACTGTTCCACTGCGTTTCGAATTCGTGGTATGGTTTTTTGAGCGGTAAGTGATTTTGTTGTGTTTCGGAGAATTTGCGTGCTCCACAGTCGATCACAAACGATTACCATATTCTGACGGGCAGAGGAAATGATGGATTATTCCAACTGGTCTACAGTATTTAGCTATTATTATCGTTTTATATTATTTTTATATATTTGAATTTGTAAGTTACGAGTATTGTGTAAAGTGAGTATGAAGTGTGAGTAAGTGTGTAAGGTTTGTGAGTATGATGTGTTGTGACGTCGGGGCTAATCTTCTGAACTACTCATTCGATTACGAAAATTCTTTCACTTGCGAGCGTAGCCACGGGCAAAACTTAATGTAGCAAGTGTGACTAATTTTCCATCGTTGTTTTGTTCTTTAAAATCACTAAAAATAACTAACTTGTGACGTCATTATTTCTTGGCAAATATTAATTTGTCATTATCTGTTGTCATACAGGGTGTAACGCAAAAGGCGCAATGCCTATTAGTTGTTGATTCAGGCCATCAATCTGGATAACTTTACCAAGAAACTCTTATCCAATTCGTGAAAAAAAATAACGTACAACAGAACCCACACTGTTTCGTTGCACGCATGAAAAGCTAACTTTTTTCAAGAAACGCATCTTTCTTTGTGTTTGTTGTTTAACATCAACATAATTATAATATACACTCTCTCTCTCTCTCGGTAGACTCACTCACTCTTAGTAGACCCACTTTCTTAAAGATTGCAGGTGACCAAACCGCTACCCAACAACCCACTACAAAAGAAAGTAGCACAATTATATATGTATTAGCTTAAATATGCCCGCGGCTTTGCCCGCGTGGAGTACCATAATTGTCACACGGGATTGTACTACCGGTATAAAAAAGAATCTTATGTGTAAATAAATACAGGTTAAGTACTATCTGTGCGCCAAATTTCATCCAAATCCGGTTAGTAGTTTTTGCGTGCCAAAGTAACAAACATTCATCCATCCATCCTCACAAACGTTCACACTTTTAATATTAGTAGGAAGTAGGATAGTTTTCAGGAAAAGGAGTCTTAAAAATAATTGATGAAGTAAGATACTGTCTCTTCAATGGCGCCACAGGTACACGAAAATCATTGAAAATTTCACTGATTTATAGGAACATAAATCCTATCTCTCATAACAACATTCTAGTATCTAACGAACTCTCTGTCTATCATCGTTGCTACCTAAATTATTCCATTTGTTTCCTTGTACATTGATCATTTCTCGGAAAGCAGAACATGGTGTACACTCAAAGTGATATTGGTTCGAATGTTCCAAAGGTTTCCGAGAAAACCAGTACTCTATTCTCTATTCAAACAGGATTAATAAAGACTGATTGGTTTCTTGCTGTTTACATCGAATTTGAAATATAAGCCTTTGTCCTTAACATATTTTATTTACAGAAAAACAGGAATAATTTCTTAACGTCCCTTCATGGTCTAGTGGTCGCAAGCTCGACTGCTAAGCGTGAGGTCCTGGGTTCGGATTCCAGGTCGGGCATATTTTTATTAGGTTTTTACACAGGAAATTTCTCAGTAGCTGCCACGGAGTTTGGATTTATGCCCGATTGTTAGCAATAAGCTCGTCCCCAATTCTTCTTCATCTTGATTTGGCTGTCCAATGCTTAGGTAGAGTGTAGGTCACCAATTACAACCATGGGACTTAAACATAACTAGCGAAATGTGGGTGTACTACACGTTAGGTGCACCTCTGTCTAACCCTTCGGGTATAACAAGCTTGGTGTTATAAATAAATAAAATAAATATAGCTGGACATTACGCACAGCGCGATCTAGTGCCACACTAAGCAACGAGGCTTGTGTCGTGGACACCAGATAGTTGATATACTACATAGATACTTTTTGTTTATAAATACATACTTATTATACATATAAACATCCATGACTCGGAAAAAAATGTCCATGCTCATCACACAAACATTTGCTCCTACCTCCTCCTCCTTATGTTAAGGTACAATTCCATTGGTGATTGCAACTGCAAACCACAGCAGCACGTATGATTTCCTAGCAACTATATGAAAACGGTTCCGTATATTGGCCTATTGTCTTTCTATCATTGGACGAGCAGAGATACGGCGAAGCGTCACCGTTATATGGCTGAAGTTCGATGAACTCGAACAAAGCGCAATGTTTCCACATTTACTCTGCAAACCACCAGTCTGTGGAATTCGCTGCTGGCTGCTCTGCTTACCGATCATTACAATCTAGGTCTCTAGCGTACTCTACCCTAGGTCGCGTCATCGCTCCAAATCAGGCGAGTTGGGACCAAACGCAACCCCATTTAGTATCTGTTATAATTAAATAATTATTATTATCTCCTTTTGTCGTCATCATCATTTTGTATTCGTTACTGAGACTAGATGAGTGGCGTTACCACTGCAGTCGACTTTGGAATTGAACCTCTCATGATTTGAATCAACGGGTTGTGGAGATCAGAAAGGTAGTGCCATGTAAAATACTGGTATTCACCTGAAGCCGACCTCAACATAGTTGGGAAAAGGCTAGGCAAAAAATGATAATATGACACAACGTAGGATTTTCTTTTCTATGGAAATAACACTGTACACCTTACTAAATATCATCCTTACGGTACGGTAGGTTGTCGTTTTGACACCGAAATACAGGTCGTAACTCGACACGAAGCCACTCGGAGTGAATTATACCGAATTATTCGGTGCTCTCATAAAATGCGCGTTACACGCTTTTACGATCGTATTTGTTTCTACATCTCTGGTTGGTACCATTGGTTTTCGTGGTGGCGGTGAAAAGCTAATGGAAATGTTTTAAATCTCTTGGGAACTTTCTTTGCTGGAGAGCACGTGTCGAAATAATTATTTACAGACGCACGGATCGATCTGGAGCCGGTCCCTGGATGGGAGACCAGGTTACATACCGAGTTTCCTCCGTACCTCGGAAAACAGGTCCCGGCTGTCATTGATCGATCTTTTACAGTCGTTACAGGTCAGTCGTTACAGTCAGTGACGCAAAAGTCTGACAACCGGTCTTACCAAGGGTTATTGTAGTTGGTAAAAAGCTAGGCATTACATTTTTCTCATGCCCCGTCCTTGGTATTAAAAAAAATATATTTAATTCTTAAAATGTATTTATTTATTTTATTTATTTAACACTTCAAGCACAAAGTACAGAGGCGGACTTAATGCCGTAGGCATTTTCTACCAGTCAACCTTTGGGTGATGCAGAGACAAGCAGTGGTAGGTGTATGTACATTTGAAAATAATTTAATTAATACTAAGGTAAACTACAAGGATATATCAAATACTATAAATATATATAAATAGTATAAATATACATTAAACTATTATATGTATAGTGTTGTTTTGTGTTTCATGTCTCCATTTTGAATACAATGCCTTGTTACTACATTTTCCTTTGTATGGGAATTTCAGTACTTACTTTACCCAAATATGTGTTATGGACAGCTGTTTTTTTAGGGTTCCGTACCCAAAGAGTAAAAACGGGACCCTATTACTAAGACTCTTTTATCCGTCCGTCTGTCTGTCACCAGACTGTAGCTCATGAATCGTGATAGCTAGGCAGTTAAAATTTTCACAGATAATCTATTTCTGTTGCCGCTATAACAACAAATAAGAAAAAACAGAATAAAATAAATATTTAAGGGCTCCCATACAACAAACGTGTTTTTTTGCTGTTTTGTCTAATGTTGTATAGATAATGGTACGGAACCCTTCGTGCGCGAGTCCGACTCGCACTTGGCCGGTTTTTTTTGCTATTACAAGGTTAGTTCCATTTAAAAAGTAGTTCAGTTTGATGTCCTTCATCCTAAATATGATCTCTTTCTTTATGTCCTTTTCGGATACATTCTATAGAGATACACTACACAAAGGTCAAATGAGTAAGAACTACTCGCATCTTTCTTTCTATGAAGTCTTTCAAAACCCACAAACCAATGGTAGGAGATCCATTTGATGTTGGTTGTTTGATAATAAACATATCCAATGTTTTATTGAAAATTATATCGAATAAATTCTACGCGTGTTGTAAAAAAGACCTTAGTATTGATACATGCGCCTTGCGATGTTACATGCCTGATTATTTCCCGTAAAAAGCGTATTTTAGATGCTAGGTACACGGTACTTTCGGGCGTTTTATGGAAGTAAACAACGTTTTGTACACCGTAGAAAGCTGTACGGAATAACGAAAAGTAAATATTAGGTGTATTTTCCAGTTGTTAGCGTGGTATAAGTTACAGTTGAGGTGGCAAACATGTGGGATATGACACAGTGATCACTGTGCCGAAAGTCGTGACAGTCAACGGTTTAGCCAAGAGCCTAGACCAATACATAAGAAGGTTCTTGTTAGGTAGCTGGATCGAGAGCTTAATTCAGAAAGCGGTACTGTTAGGGACCTAACTAAGGACTTAACTGAAAAAGCAGTGGACTGTAAATTATAATATGTAATCCAAAATTGGTACAAGAAAATATGTTGGTAACTAAGGAATGTGCGCGCGCGTCGTTCTCAGAGATCGGTAGCGAAGTGGGCCGCGTCCCGCACGTCACACGCCGCGCCCCTCGCCGCCGCCCGCCGTCGCCCGCTGTCACCCGACAGCAGCCGAAGATTGCCGAGTGGTCGGCGGCGCCCGAACAGGTACTTCTGGACGCAGCGTGTATTGTGATGAGGTGGCTTGGACCCTGTTCCCGATACTGTTGGCTGTTATTTTACACACCTGTATTGCACCTAAAGTGAACTATTCCATTCGCTCAATGTTCTAAGAAGTTTTGCGACGTTCCTGAACTAATCTGAAATTATCATCATTATCTTCCTGTCCTTGTCCCATATTACTTGGGGTCGGCGAAACACGTCTTTATCTTCCATGAATCTGAAATAAAAACACAATATTTCAATATTTGAAGTTTTAGAGTTATCGAATGCTATCTCTTAATAAATTAGTTCATAGACACAATTTTTAGGGATTGACGGCAGACCCTTAAAAAACCCTTGTAAAACAAGGGCAAGAGAAACTTCCGTACGCAAAATACGCGCTTGGACGTGGAGTTGCGGACACCAGCCCGCTATACAAAGGGCAAGAGAAAGATGATAATGAAGCCAGTTAAAATTGATCCTTACCAAAAAGAAATAAAGCGAGACAAAAAATCAGGCTAAAAAAACACAATTCTTCTTTTTCTAGCCTTATCACATCTTTATTGAGGGTTGGTTCTCCCAATCCTGTTTCTCCAAAGTTGTCGTTTCTTAGTCGTCTATAGGTCAATATCTCTATTTCCATGTAAGTTGGGTCTTCTGCATTCTTTCCGTCCTGAGTTGTATTCAAGCAATCAACTTTCCTGGTCATGGTTTCCTAGTTTATATCGCACATTCCTGCAAATTTATTTTGTATCGGTCGTACTTTGGAAGTTCCTCTGATGTAAATGTTCGGCACTTTGTCCAAAAGGGTGACTTTGGTAGACCACCTGAGCATTTTCATTTCGGCGACGTATAGTTTGACAAAAGACTAAACTTATACTGTCACTGTCTGGATGTCTTCCGTGATTATCAATTATTTTGAGCTCCCGATATTTCGACGCTGTTGCAAGCGCCATGATCGCAGGTTGACTAGAGAATGCGGTCACGGAAGACATCCCGTAAGTGACAGTATTGTTTTGTTTTATACCGTGAAAGTTTAAAGCAGTGTTTGACAAAAACACTGTTTAATAAACAGCAACTTTTTTTTCGAAATTGCGCCTCTTCTCGCCATTATTAACGAAAAAGCCATCCAAGGCGTCGTGTTACATTTCATTCTCAAAAAATAATCAGCTTTAAAAAATGATGTGCCGTAATTTTAAATTCGGTAATCCTTTTCGTAGCACGCCTCAGCGCCAACGCCGCCGTAACGATAGTAAAACAGAACGCCTCAGAACTGTTTATTAAAAATTTAATTAAAAATGTAATACTGCTGTAAGTAATCTTCGGATTTAGTTCTTTTGCTATTTTATTTATGCTTGTAATAAACAATATTGTTGGGGAGGTGCTTTTTCATCATTACGTTGTTTTTAATAAAGTTACAGATACGAGTATTATCGTTTAAATCTAAGCTCTTGCAAATAGAAATATGATTATAAATCACAATCTAGCCTTTTCCCAACTATATTGGTTTTGGCTTCCAGTCTAACCGGATGCAGCTGAGTACCAGTATTTTTAACTGACTTCAAAAAGGAGGAGGTTCTTAATTCATCGGAACGTTTTTTTATGTATGTTCCCCGATTACTCGAAGATGGCTGGACCGAATTGGTTTTTTTTTTTGTTTGAAAGAGTATACTTCCCAGGTGGTCCCATGATCATCAAGTTAGGATCTGATGATGGGATCCTGGAGAAATAGAGAGAACTCCTCAAATTTTATAGGCACACTTGAAGCGATTTGGGCAGTTTTTGGAAGAGTACTTTCTCGGAGTGGTCTCATTTAAATTTTTGGTGAAGATCTGATAAAGAACTTCGGAAAAAATAAAACCGACTTCAAAAATCACAAAAAAGTGAAAAATAACTTTAGCTTCAGAAGTCGGTGACCTTTGTTTGATTGATTTAGTATTTTTGTCACCGACTTCTGAAGCTAAAGTTATTTTTCACTTTTTTGTGTTTTTTGAAGTCGATTTTAATTTTTGCAAAAAAGTTTTTTACATAGAGCGATTACCTATCTGACCTCAATAATCCACTTAGTACTGGGTAATACGATACCTCTTGGTTAGACTGGTTATCAGACTTTCGGGCCACTGACTAACGACTGTCAAACTCCTAAATGACAACCGGGACTAGGGATTATATTTTTTCAGGCTCAGATAAAAATTCCTCTTACAGTTTCAAATAATTAAGTTCTTTCACTTCCAGTAAACAAAGACAAAGAGTTACAGACTTCCTCGATAGGAAACAGGACCCAACGTTGTAGATATTGAAATATCTCGCTGAAACTATCCCCAGTAAAGCGTATTTAGTCTAACCGAATGGTTAGCATGCAGCGCTGCAGCGGCTGTGTGTAATGAATTACAAATATCTTGATCGATTTAAATATGGTACGTGTTTCATTTAGGAAATTGTGCTGTGTTTTGTATGAGTGCAGTATGTGTAGTTACATATCGGTTTTACTGTCAAATGAGCTTCCTTTGTGTTTTGACAACATAACATCACGCCTGTAATCCACAGAGGTGTATCTAATACACTGGCCTGCAAAAATAAAGTATCACACTTTTAAAATTCCAATAACTTTTTAAGTACACGAGATATACTTTCGAAACAAAAGGACTCAAAAAATTGTTTAATTTTGTCTATAGTTTCAAAGAAAGCTGATAAAAATTGCTATAAAACTTTTTTTTTTAATCTCTAACTTCTATAGTTTAGAAAAGATTGAAATTTTAAAAGTGTAGTACTTATTTTTGCAGGCCAGTATAGTACACGCACTTTTTATCAGTAATGTTAAAGCCCCATGTAAAAGGGGGCGAACCTATTACCATCAACAGAGCACAAATCTAGACTTCATTACTGCCACTGAGAAATTTCTGATGGAAAAACCCAATAACACTTTGCCCGACTTGGGTTCGATTCCCACTTGCGCCCAATAAACCAACAAAGAAGTCGAAGCAAAATTAAGTACTACTACATCTATAAATATACTGAAACCTCCTCTACCACAAACAAAACCTCATACTAAAATTGAGGCCTCGCTACAGCGGATAACCCATATCCATATGGATCAACCACGCTAACGTACGATCGTGTCTGTGCATGCCACAGCTTTGAAGAAAAGAGGCATTTCCCTCTATATTTATTACAAGCCTTTGCTAACATGGAAAATAGGAGCATCGGTGAGTTTCTATAAAATTTTAGTACTAAATATAGGAGCATAAAATCTTTCGATATGGACACGTAAAGCTTGGCTGTAAAACTCGTAATGCTTATGTTTCTCATGGGAATGTCCTAGTTTATATAGGTGTAATATATGACGCGTTTACCCGTTATTTAGTAGAGGTTTTATACGCGAGTATTTTTCTATAGTTTTTCATATACACTAAAACTTGAAGATGGTTTTTTTGATGTGAAAGAATGAATGGAAATAGTCTGCAGTAAGGTCGTTGTCGTGATGGCCCAGAGGTTAAGGCCTCGCCTCCCATGTATGAGGTTGTGGGTTCAAATCCGGGCAAGTACCAATGTGACTTTTTCAATTCATATGTACTTTTCTAAGTTTATCTTGGACATCACAGACATCGGTGAAGGAAAACATTGTGAGGAAACCTGGACTTATAATTAATATAAGTCTGAAATTGCCAATCCGTCTTGAGCAAGCGTGGTGATCAATGCTCGTGCCTTCTCTGTATGAGAAGAGGCCTTTGCCCAGCAGTGGGACAGTAATAGGCTGGTATAATAATAATAATTATAAGGTCGTTAACACAAAAAATAGGACAATAACGGGTCAAATATGATTAATTTTTCTATAGCTTTTAATTACTAAAGATACGGTACGACTATATTACTCAACTTCGAAGTTTAAAATACCGATGTACCGTTAACATAAAGTTTGAAAGTACGACTAACATGAGTCAGAAGGTACGCTATGACGAATAAGTTAATTGAGAATGTTTATCATCTCGATGTACGGTACTCCGAAAATTTGCAATGACGAATTACTTAATTGAGAAAGTTCATTATCGAGATGTACGGAACTACGAAAGCTTTCCAAGGCCTGCAGTCTCGACATAGATAACGACAAAATCGCTAACTTTCGATCGCTGATTACTAACGAATAAATTGGGTTGAATAACTATGCTTGCAAGAATTGCATCTTGGATGTTGAGACTTGAATTTCCCGCAAGCATCGTTATTCCAACTGAATTTTTTCGTGAGTTATTAGCGATAGAAAATTAGCGATTTTGTCGCTATCTATGTCGAGACTGCCGGCCCAAGACGAATTACTTCACCGAGAATGTTCGTATGATAATTCTGCAGCGGCAAAGTGGTCCAACCCGAATCACAGACTGTAACGACAGGCTTGGTTTATATTTAGCTCTATGACATTGCAATGCAAGACTCAAAGCATTCCTATTGGAGAAATGTTTGTATTCAATAAACGATGACATATCCACATTTTAATATTTTTATAATTATATCAGTTATTGTGAGGCTGGGTAATAATGGTATATTAAAGACTTTTTATTATTTGTGGTTGTAATTTTGTGTTATTGAATTTTTAATTGTATTGATTTCAACGTTTTGATGATTTAGATGAGTTTTTTTTGTAATGTTATTGAATTTTATTTTATTGTTGTATTATTTTCTAATGCACTGTTGATTGTGTTAGTTTTATAATTTTAATGATTGTGATTATTATTTTTTTGTTTGTATAGATTAATGATTTCAAACACAATGTGAATTGTTCCTGAATAAATTGAATTGAATTGAATAGGTATATATGGTATATTTGTATTTTTTTGGTATGGGTATATTTCCATCTATGAAAGCGTTCTTCTTTGCCACTGCAGTTTGTGGTTGGGGGCGTCTTCTGAAGTGTACCTTTAGGTATATTTACCTATTATATGTCAAATTGTGTCAATACCAACACCATTTGTCCCATTTTGACGTATTAACACTGGTAATCCGAGATGTTAAATCATTGTCAAAGCTTGTGGTATATTCTTGGCACTCTGTCCAAGCGCATTGTGACTGCAGTCTTAATTATATTAGCCTGTATTTCCCGCCGTAGGACAGTACAAGACCGGAACAAAACTTGTCTTCACTAACACCAGTTTTTAAGGGCTTACTTAAGAGCTTAACATACTTGATAAACTAAATGAATGCTATTGATTCCAGCAAGATATCGTGAAGATATCAATAATAATAATAAATTTATTCAAATAAACAGATTGTAGATTTACAACTTTTTTACATTAGATACTTACATTAACAGCAGGTAACACAGAATTGTATTCTACAATACGGTGGGTGAAGTTCTGTCTTCCTAGCTAGGCTACAAAATAGCCTGTGTTTAGGAGTCACAGTTTCGATCCCTAGGTACTAATTGGCTCTGGTACGTGTTACATGTGCAGATTGGCAAAAGTGATAATTAACAGACTGCTAAGCAAGAACAAATCTACAATGATTAAATAAAAGAAAAAATAAGTAAAAAATAATAAAAACAAATGTAGCATGCAGTTATGTGTGTGGGTGTGTTTCATGATTGTATGTGTGTATGTGTTTCGTGTGTGTGTGCGTGTTTATTTGTGTATGTGTGTGTGTGTTTGTGCGGATGTGTGAGTGTTCGTGCGTGTATCTGCGGAGTAATTAGTGAATGTTGTCAATTTGTTAGAAAGATTTCGGTTTCGTCATAGTTTAGGTTTGATATGAATGAACGGACAGACTTTTTACAATTGAAAAGGGACGAGCCATAGACTGGTAAATGTGAGTTTATTTTGTTATACAAAGATGGGCCAAGGTAGATGTTGAATTTTTTAATAAATGCGGTGTGTGCTGGTGGAATATTACAGATTTGGTCTTTGCGACGTTAAGTATTTTTTACATATGGAGTATTACGATGTTGAAGTAACACGGTGAGAAGTATAAATTGTTGCCGTACATTAAGTACATTGCACGCTTTGTACAACTCTTTGGTTGAAAACAGGATCGGCCGAAAGGTAGAAACCTTCAATATAGCTCTGTGAGCAGTTTCAAGGGGCTTCAATATGGTTTTAGCAGCGCCTTCCCAGCAGGTGATACAATAGGTGAGGATTGACTGGCATAGTGCGAAATATACATTTCGGATGATTGAGGGGTTAGCAACGTGTCGCAGGTTTTTTAAAATATAAATCATATCGAACCTTATACAAGTGAAAGAAAGCTCAGTTGATTTCTGCCTGCCTCTGGTAAAAAGGTGTGAGTTTATGTATACATATGTATGTAAATCATTACTGTATCTACACTAATATTATAAAGAGTAAAGATTTGTATTTTATGTGTATGTTTGTAATGAATAAACTCAAAAACTTCAGCGCCGATTTCAAAAACTCTTTCACCATTAGAAAGCCACGTCTTTACTGAGTAACATAGGCTATATTTTATACCCGTACTCCCACGGAAACGGGAACTGCGCGGGTGAAACCGCGTGACGTTCGCTAGTAAGGAATAAAATTAACGTCACACCTATAATCTCAGAAGGTTTACGCAGTAGTGTACCACCTATATTTTTCAAGTTTCGTTTAACTCCCATGTAATAGAGGGCAAGCCTATTGCCATCAACCGGGCACAAATCCAGACTCCGTGGCTGCTACTAAGAAATTCCTCATGGAAAAACACAGTAACACTTTGCCCGACCAGAGAATCAAACCCAGGATCTCATACTCAGCAATCACTTGCAACCACTAGACCAATAAGATAGTCAACAGTTGTAAACAATCAAGGTATTTATTGAAGAAAATCATTACACGTGCCGTTTTAGGTAATAAACAATTTACCAAAAAGTTTATACGATTATAACATTTCTTTTTCGGTTTCAAAGAAATTTATTTCTCAAAAAGAACATACATAGTTCACTTATATATGAGAAACTTAGCATAAAAAAATGTAAATATTAAATTATTTGTCGTTCTAACAATCGAGTACAAAATGTAGGTAGCGGTATATTATTGTTGGTTGGCCAAATACAACTTTAACCTATTTTTAAATATATTAATAGATGAAGAATCCCTTATGTCCTTTGGTAATTTATTATAAATCTGCGCTCCCTCAAACTGAATAGTTCTTCTTCCGTATAAAGTTCTTACTGAAGGTAGTTCGGTTTTAAGGTAGTTTTTAAATGAGTAACTACTTATACAAAGTCTTCTTTCAGCAATTTAGTGACTTACCGTTTCATAACTACTTAATTACAGGTATTTCAGACTGTAAGTATGAAGCATAAAATTGAGCTCGGCCCGTGTTATGTCACTATGTAAGTTTTTAATAAAGGTGAAAGGAATATCTATGTTTGTTTGTTTGTGCTTTTTAGTCTGATGCGAAATTTTCTTTTCGAGTTAAAGCCGGGTCCAGACGTGTGTAACGCGTTATGTAATGGTGCTCCCTCACCGCGAGCGTTTGCCTGTAATGTCAGTCCAAGATTCGATTTTGTACGGAAACAAGTGAATCTGAACTGTTACATTACATGCGAATGCTCCCAGTAACATAAGATTACGTGTAATTTAGCATCAACAGTGTGGACGGCACGCGTACTTAACGCGAATCGTGTAAGCGAATCTTTTTTGCTATCCAAACGAGCACTGCGAGCGCCTTTGTGTTCACGCTAAAAACCGACAGCCGATGGATCACGGCGAGCGCCAACGCAAGCGTTCGTGTAATGCTCGTAGTGCCGTCCACACACGAATGCGCGTTATTTTTCACGATACATTACATTACGCGTTACACACGTCTGGACCCGGCTTAAGACACTGTACTGCAATGGTAAGCATAAAACTTACCTTCTCCTATAGCCTAAATAAGATTAATTGACTATGGTTCTAGATTTCGCATGTCCAAAAAATGCTCTGTCCTAAACAAAGCGATTACTTTGTTCGGTGACCCTGGCCACGTGGTCACGTCGTCAGAAGGGGCTTTCCAGTTTCTTTCAGTTTTTTCAGATAATGAACGCAACCAATCACAACCAAACAATCGCTGCGGTTAGCAGGCAGGTGGTCAATGACATAAAAATCAATTGTTTGGTTGTATCAGCGACGAAATTAAAACATAAAAAAACTTCGGTGTATCTACGGATATTTGAAAAAGTATTTGTTCCTGAAACTATCGCAATGCCAATATTCACTGTTCATGCTACAGTATTGAAAATCTACCCTTTTACAGATTCCGGAATTCAGCCTAAAGTTTTTTTTTTATTTCAGTTCCCAAACCAGTTAGAGTAGATATTCCAAACAAACCTAACAAGGATTTTTATACGGTATTTCTTTGAAAAACTCTAGAATTTGTTTCAATATGTGCGGTGGGTTAGTTTTTCACCAATGAAACGGAATAGTGACCAGCACTCATCACATTCAAACCACATGTATGGACTGTTAGTCTCAGTATTCCATAGCAAAGCGAGAGTGGAGCTCGTGACTAAATAATAACTGCCGCTAAAAAGAAAAAGAAAAAGAAAAAGAAAAAGAAAAAGAAAAGAAAGAAAGAAAAATATTTATTTGACGTCAGTTATTAAAGCACACACTCAATAAAAATAAAGATACAAAATAAGGAGGAAAACATAATATGTGCTGTGTGCCTCACGGTTGCGTCAAAAAGGTCCATTTCAGCATTCATGCCAGACAGGTGATGGTGACGCTGTCTGACGCTGGTCTTCCAATGAACCTTGAGGGGGTAGGTAAGTGACGGAAAAACAGTTTCAAACAAAATGTATAAATAAATGGTTACAAATAAATAGATAGCAAGTAAATCAATCCCGCTCCGTTTAGCCGCTCGGGTTGATCTTTGAGTCACGCCGTGCTTGTCTAGGTTAGTCCGTGGATGGGTGACCCATTACATACCGAGTTTCCTCCGTGCCTCGGAAAGCACGTTAAGCCGTTGGTCCCGGCTCTCATTTGTTGATCTTTGACAGTCGACACAGGTAGTCTTCTGAAAGTTTGCCAACCAGTCTTACTTAGGGGTATCGTATTACCCGGTACTGACTGGGTTGTGGAGGTCAAACGGGCAGTCGCTCCATATAAAATACTGGTATTCAGGTAAGACTAGAAGTGGACCCTAACATAGGCTTCGCAGAGGATGAGTGTCAGTATTCCATAGCAAAGACACGCTCTTGAATGCCGTTTAAATTCTTATCATCATCATCATTAGCCTATTAATGTTCCCACTGCTGGGACACAGGCCTCCACTCTATTAGGGGGAATGGGCTATAATCCCTATGTGCTATAAGGGCCCAGTGCGGATTGGTAGATGTCACATGTCTTCGAATTTTTTGGTTCTAGGACATGCCGGTTTCCTCACAATGTGTCACAAAACGGTTTAAATTAAAGTTAATTAAAGTAAGTTTTAAATTCTAATCGTGATCAAATCTGTTGGTGAAACTTAAAAAAGATAAACTTGGATTAGGCTGTAAAATCCAAAAAAAAAAACGAGCAAACCCGCAACGGATCACAGTATTTAATAAAGCAAGCTATTGAGCTGTAAAAGAGTTTACGGCGACTCTGCAAAGCCAATTAGAAGCTTAAATTTATGGCAGCCGTCTTACCATAAATTGTTACATTTTAATTTAAGTCTACTGGGCCAGTCCTACTTGGAAACTCCAACTTTGTAGTTCAATTCTGTAAGTCTCGCTACGAATTTTATTACTTTTGGTGATGGGATTACGTGTTTTTTACGTCTTTATTTCTTTTAATTTATGGCATTATTTTGATACTGTCATGATGAAGATTGACCTGAGGCCGAGATCTTTAAACGTTACTTAGATCATGTAGGTATTGCCTTAGACATGCTCCTGTCTTTATTCTGCACTCGATTGTAAGTTGTGCTACGGTGACACGAACTGTACTTAACATTTTTTTTCATATTTTGCTCGGAATAGTTACAGCACTGATGACAATATTTGTGTCACTTGTTTAATTTAGTTTTTTTTTTATTATTTTTTTATTTACAAAATTTTCCTACCTTTGTATAGACTTTTTTTTTACCTATTATTTGTGAATGAGTGAACATTGTAGGCTTTGCAGATTCCCAGATGCTTGTTAACTTTTGTAAAATATTTTTCTGTCTAACGCTTTTTGTATAGTAAGCAACGATCTTTTGTCGGGCCTGCGCTGTCCCCTTTTACTTATGTACTAATGCTGTAACAAAATAATATTGTAATACCAAATGATTTGAATAGATTAACCATGGAGTTTCTTGCCGGTTCTTCTCCATGGAAACGACCAAAGCGAACCGTGCACCTTTTTTGACGTTTTCTAAGTGCCCATCTGGGCCTATGTGAAATAATATATTTTATACCATACCTACTCTAAAAAGCTTATTTTATTCACGCAAAACAGTGAATAAAAAGGCCTTTTATTCACTGTTTTGTTTTTATTCACTATTTTGGTGTTTGAATTTGGAACACAAATAGATTCTTTTTGTTCTTTTCTAAAAATAAATGTACAAAAAATCCAATTGGAATAAATAAAATTGGTTCCATGCCAAAAGACATTGCAACATTTTTAAAGCTACCAAATCCCGAGATGTATACAGGGCATTATTTCCGAAGAACCTCTGCCACGTTATTAGCAAACACTGGTGCAGATGACGGAATTAAAGCCATGGTGGATGGAAGTCCACTACCGTGGCTGAGGGTTATATCGAAGATTGTATCGAAAATAAATCGAAACGCAGCCTTCAGATAGCAAGCAGCATAAACCTAAAGAAACCTGAAGACCCATGGACTCCACGCCCTTCAACGTCCAAAGATGCCCCAGAGTTTCCTCCAGCAGAAAGTTCTGACCATCGACAAGAAATAAATATTGTTTCACAAGTTGACCACCCTAATAATAATAATAAGAAAATTACGCTTAATTTCAGTCATTGCTCTCATTTTAATGTCCATTTCAATTAATGTAACAATTCTTATTTCTTGATTAAATTTTTATTTTCGCTTAAATTATGTCTTTTATCGTAGTCATGATATAAGTATAGTATGCAACTCCTGAATAAAGTACGAATTTATATCGAGGGCCATGAATCACTCGCATCGTTCAGGATTCTAACAGTTGAATCACTCGCTGCGCTCGTGATTCAATCATTAGAATCCTTCACTTGCTCGTGACTCATCTATGGCCCTCGCTTTAAATCCGTCCTTTATTCACTAGTTGCATAATATGCTATTATACCATACCTACTCTAAAAAGCTTATTTTATTCACGCAAAACAGTGAAAAAAAAGGCCTTTTATTCACTGTTTTGTTTTTATTCACTATTTTGGTGTTTGAATTTGGAACACAAAAATATATCCGGTCTCTATTTCAATGCTTACACAAACTCCTTGCGCTAAGATTCGAAATAATCTAAATTCAAAACTCTTTGGTGCAAATAAATTCTCGAGATTTGATTGGTCGATATTTGCGACAAGGAGTTTGGCATTAGATTAAAAACTGTTTTGTGTTCTTTGCTGCCTTTATAGAAAAAAAAATCTATTTTCGCTTAAATTATGTCTTTTCTCGTAGTCATGATATAAAGTATAGTATGCAACTCCTGAATAAAGTACGAATTTATATCGTGGGCCATGAATCACTCGCGTCGTTCAGGATTCTAACAGTTGAATCACTCGCTGCGCTCGTGATTCAATCATTAGAATCCTTCGCTTGCTCGTGACTCATCTACGGCCCTCGCTTTAAATCTGTCCTTTATTCACTAGTTGCATAATATACTACTGATTTTTACTGAGACCATAGCACGTGCGCACGGTGTAAACGTAACGTTGATTATTTAATCGAATTTACAATTATGCTATAGCTAAAGTGTAGTTAAATTGTTTGCAAACACAATCAGTATCACCCATAAAAAGGAAAAAAATAGTGTTAAAAAAGCATCGCTTTTGGTTGATAATTAGGGTTTACTCCCAACGGCCACCACTAAAACAGGCACCAGTGGTGGCCGTTAGAATAACTCATTAATTATTGTTCCAAGGGCCATCAGTGGTGGACGTTGGGATATTAAGGTGACAGTTTTTATTGAAGAGACTAATACAATTGTCATTCGTCCTGTTTAAAATGTCCCTCGTGATTTATTAGTTTTTTTACTAAAACACTGCATAATATGCAGTCTGTCTTGTAGGTTTTCTAACCTGTGATACGCCTGATTTGATTTCGTGTTGTGTTCCGTTTGTAGCGGCATCATAACGTATGATTTAGCGAACAGACTTTCTTAAAACAAACACAGACGGTCTCAACCAATGCTCTAGTTTTTATACCTTTAAATAAATCACATTCTTTCACTTCGCATTACTTGTTCAATCTACAACTCACTTGAATTTATGCTAAACCATTCAGTTGTAAGAACCTTTTTACACCGTTTGAAGGTAGATTTGAATATGAAATTCTTATAAATATGCACACGAAAAAAAGAAACATTTTAGGTGTACCACAAACTTTGTTCGCTACTTTGCAATGACTTGTAACTTTATGATTTTGCTGCCGAATGCGAAATCTCAGTGAGCACGGAAGTGTTAAGTGAATTTGTGAGTGATTTTTATGTGTTGCACGTATTTTATTGCCTTTTTTATGGCTTGAGATATGGAAAGATGTTTCTTATGTTGGAACACGTGTCGCTAAATCATTTTTGATGTGGAGATAATGATAATCGGTTGATCGTCTAGCCTTATACACGATTTTTTGTAAAAGAAAAAAGACGATGTCTTATGTCTCGTTTATTAACGTTTATATTATTTTAATTCACTGAAATGTTAGCTAATAAATTGGACATCAGGATTTACAAAACCAAAAATATTAAAAGCTTTTAATGAACCAATGAGCTAAGAAACAAATTTGTAGAAACCTTAATAATTATTAATTTGAAGTAATGGCTCCTTGATGAATGTAGGAAGACCAAAGAAAAGATAGATGGATTTTGTGAGGAATGATATGAAGGAAAAAGGAGTTAAAGATAGCGTGACGATTGACATGGGAGAATGGAAGGAAAAAACGTGCTGCGTCGACCCTCAATAACATGAGACAAGAGCAGACATGACTCTTTAAAATCTAATAATTTATTACGCACTTCATTTACCTGAAAACAATGCTATTTATTCACCAAGGGGAGTAAGGCACAGATTACTAATCGAGTGTGCAGTTGAGGCCCGACGCAGAGGGCCGTGAACCACACGAGTTTAGTAATCTGTACTTACCCTCGAGTGAAATATACTGCTTTATACTACACTTGCTTACAACGTCATCAAGACTTAAAAAAAAACGCGTTAGTAATGGATTACTACCCTGATTATCAGGGCAGTAATGAAATTCCATACAATACGTCTGCCTAGATTTTTGAGAAGGTTTAATGAACAGCTTTCAAGCCTTTTAGTGGGATTGGTACACTTACTAAGCAAGTGTAGTATAAAGTAATTTAAAGCCCTGATTATGAAGCCATTAAACTGAAACTAATCAAACGAACAAACAGATAACCTATAAAATAGATTTCTCAATAAAATTTAACACTGACACACTCCATAAAGTCATAAACTGATAAAACTTAACGACGATAAGAATTAGAGGCCGGCAGGGGTGTAGGGCTTAATTTCACGGGTTATGGGCCGTCTGCCCAGATATTTGATGTTTATGCCCCAGTATTAAGGGAGACAGTCAACAAATTAAGTGGATATCTTCGCATGTGTCTTGGGGAAAGATTTGGGTGGATACGATTGATAATCCCTTTGTTTGAAAACATCGACGTTAAGGCTGGGATATCTGCAAAATTAGCAACTCTATTTGTGGTGGGTTCAAACTTCGTTTGAAATACTGTTAGAATAAATTTCTAATCAGCTTGCACTACAAAGTGGTTGTTACGTCAGTCACTGCGAGTTGAATAGTGCGAAATGAGTGATTTTTTTATTTAATTGTAGCCTAATAAATCATTAGATCAAAATGTCAATTGTACACTTTGTGAAAAAAAAAGTGACAAATATTTGTGTGAAAAATAAAATACTAAAACTTAATGCGCTGTTTATGAGTAGTTACGAAATTTCAAAGAAAAAATACTTCACTTTGAATATTTTTTTTATATAGTAATTATAAAGTTAGAATTATTTCAATTGTACAAATAAAAATTTAGAGTCAACTAAGCAACATATATATTTTTTTGCACATTTATATTCACTCATCAAAGAGGAGTTACATGGAGAAAACCTCTCGTTAGCAGATACTACCCCCTTAAGTAGTTTTTACATAATTTTTACATGCACGTTGTCTAATGTATGTCTTAAAAAGAAATCAACAAATCAAAGCTGTACCTTTGTACTCTAAGTTATGTTGTGATGTTACCTTATGTTCTCTTAGATGATTAAATAAATAAAAGCGGGAAACTTCACAAAAATTCTTTTCTGCTGTTTGTGTCTACATCGGTCAGTTTCATATACATATTATGTATAAGCTACAAAACGAAATATAATTTTAAAAATAATATACTAAAAATCAATTTACACCGGATTTTGACTCACTTTCTGGCAAATAAATGACATAATATCAATATTATATATTTGAGGTATACAAGTGGCAATCGTTTTCCAAGCTTTTCGTAATAATTATAATGACCTTCAACAAGAATGATATAGGTAAGCTCTCAGTAGCTTATGTAATTCCCATACATTTTTGTTTTTTAAATAATCGTTCTCGCTGATAAAACTTAGGCACTGTGATCCACAAGCACTTCACTATAAACTACACGTAGTCGTATTCAAATTTTACAACTATCGAACTAATTTCAACCTTAATAACCACGTAACTCAGTCTATCAACAGACAGAGCGACCAATATATTCAGACATCCGACAAGTTAGGAAACTAAATTAAATTTATTGTTCTGGATTTGACATAGTGACCCTGATAAATTATGAGATTTTTCACACAACAACAAACATAATACGAGTTTGAAGAGACCTCGATACACAAACAATTACCACAATCACGTTCAGTACATCATTCCGAACACAAATTTTTCATCGGCAATTCATTGTTTTTTTTTTAAATTGCCGAGGTCCCCCTCCACCTTGTATTTTTCAAAATCATAAGAGCTGCAATAGGTTAAGTTAAAAAAGTATTTATGCTACTTATGTAAACTAATAAAGAGTTGTTTTATGACGGTTGTATAAAATGACTATAAGGGCGTATACACGTAGAACGCTGGTTGCCAGCGCTGGCAGGTCGGCGCCGATAATAATTAGAGTGGGTGGTTATTAAAAAAAAAACGATTTTTAAAATATACTAAAAATCGTTTTTTTTTTAATAACGCCTCCAGGGTTTTTGCGTTGCAACATCGCTATATCGTGTTCCCCCATTAATAACGTGACTAATTATATATCATCTGGGAGTCTTATCGAACTAGGTTTAGTATCGTGGGCTCTCTAACTATAAGCGCCGACAATTTCTGACAGCCAGCGTTCTACGTGTATACGCACTAATACGGCATACTGACTAAGTGCGTTACTTTAATAAACAATGAATTTCCCTGATCGTGCAACATTCAGCCCATCGCATGCAAATCAATGTCAAATCTTAGTCTTCCTGCCCTTGTCCCATATTACTTGGGGTTATAAGTATTTTTCTTCCATATTCCTCTGTCAAGCAATTTCAATTCAATGTCCGCGTTCCTGCTATAAAACACCAAAACAAATGAATAAACCCAATAATACTTTTCCCGACCTGGAGCTTGAATTCAACACTCAACGGTAGCAAACACTCAAACCTCAAAAGAATCGTCACCATTGTCGACAAGTCACGCTAGTCCAAAGAGTCAACATGAACTGGTTTCCCAGCCTACACTCACATCTCCATTGTCCGACATTCTCCACTGAAGGCTAGGATTAATTTATACGGACAGTAGGTAGTAGATATTAATACCACAGTATAAATATAACCAGTAAACCAACCACCCTCTTTTTTCTGGAATCAAACGCACGTTAGGGTTGTCAACTTAACGTTGACTCATGTTGCATTACACACATAAAACATATATCCACTTGTACCGATGCGACAGCCCCGACTTTCTCACAAGAAACCTGTTACTGGAAACATGCTTAGAATCTATGTCATCGTAATCCGCCTAGCCTTTTCCCAACTATATTGTGGTCGGCTTACAGTCCAACTGGATGCACCGATTCTAAGCTAGTATTTACCTAAATACCAGCTTAGAATCCATGTAAACGGTTTGCTTTGTGTGTGAGGCGATCCCGATAATTTGTTCCCAGTTGAACTACTGTTACTGTATGTTAATACTAACGTATACTGTGTTCATACGTACGCCTCGTTGACCATATTTATTTCCCTAGGATTAATAAACCGATGGATATCACCAACAGTTAATTGTTTTCGCGATTGCTTATTAACTGGTGCGTCAAGTATCGGAGTGGTTAGAGGGATGTTGGTTGATATGATAGATATTGAGGGTTAAATTCTAAATAAAGGAGTTAATTCTTTTTGGAGAAAGAATGTTGAGACGAGTAACTCTTTTGACAATTTCGATTCGACAAAATTAATTGCTGAACAAGAAAACTTACCCGAAGCAATCACTACACATGGTACTCTAGAGTTCCTAATCTTTACGATCATTTACAAATGAATTCTGTTACGTTGTAACGAAAAGAAATAAACGATAAGGTCGAAATTAGAACAAGAAAAGTTTAGACAGCTTAGGCGTCCGTCAAAGTGTGACAATGTACAGCCGATTCTTATTTTTCTTACTTATTGGCATTTCATTCATTCGGCTTTTACCGATCGGTAAACTTGGTTCGGTATTGACCTCATCATCATCATTCGCCTGCATATCTCAATTTATTTGATATCTACATCATCACGAAAAATTTGCGTACCTATTTAATTATTTACCTGAACCTATCATCAAAATAATAAACACTCAATCATTCAATGAGCGCATTATTAGTTATATGTCTGAGTATTGGCACGTAACGAGATATGGCTCGCCTATGAAATTAGTGAGTGATAGATGTTGTGGGGGCTCTTTCATAGCGGTTTTAGAGTTGAGTGTGTATTAATAAGATTATAATATTATGTGAATGTAGTTTTTTTAGGGTTCCGTAGTCCTGACAAGGAACCCTTATAGTTTCGTCATGTCGTGTCTGTCTGTCCGAGATTTTGCTAAGAGACCGTAAGTACTAGAAATCTGTAATTGTGACGACAAAGTGGTAAAATAAAATTTTGGAAAATATTTTTTTTAAGGGTAGCTCCCCTACATGTTACCTGGGGATGTTTTTTTTTTCGTAGTCTACCCCGTTGTGTAGTATCGTTGAATAGGTCTTTTAAAATGACTAAGGGGTGGCTAATACTACTTTTCGATTTAATGCACCATTTACAAAATATTAAACTACAAGTGCCAATTTTTGTTCCAGTACGGCGTCCCCCCTCTAAAAGCTAAACTGCTGGCCGAAAAAATCTGGAAAAATTCATGATGATAATGCATTTTATGAACTTTAAAGGAAAACTATAGCGGTTAAGATAACTTTATTAGTTTAGCAGTAATAGTCGTTGAACTAGGGTGTTGGATAATTTTGTACCAAATACAAAATCCTTAGATTAAATCCTATAAAGTGACTAAGATGAAGGTAGATGCTTGTTTATAACGGGATACTACGGAACCCTATTCTGCGCGTGGCCCGACACGCACATGGCCGGTTTTTGTTATTATAATACGTATATAAGCAGCGTCCACCAACTGAGTTTGGTTTCTGATTAGTCCTTAATCGCCCATAGTAGCCTTTGTCTACGAAATCCATTAAATAATAATTTATTCATCAAAAACATTGTAATAAATGTCACAATTTACAGAATCACCTATATAGTGTACAAAGACTACATTAAAATGGTGTGTGAGGTGCTGTATTCCTAGCTAGGTTAATAGATAACCTGTATTAAGGAGTAAAGTGCCGCCTGCCGGGGCTGCGGGACTGTTCGAAAGAGATACCGTGGCCCCGGAACACAAAAGGCGATGAAGGAACATGGATGGGTTTTAGTCAGTAAAAGTCTGACACTCCCTCCTGCTCCGCCCAGAGCGGGAGGAGTCATTTGATGATTTCCCATCCAAAAAGGAAAAAAAAAGGAGTGAAGTGCAGGAATGAAACAATAAAATCGTGTTTGAAATAAATAAAATTGAGTTTGAAATGACCTCTGATTGGTTGTTATACTCTCGTACTGCATTTTGCACAAAAATTGTAACTTTGAAGGATTTGTATCCGCGCTCTCCGTCGTAGATTTATTCAGGGGAAAATTAATTACTATTCGTAAAATAAAAAGTATAACTTAACTGTAAATTCTTAAAAAACTGTCACTTTTGGATTTAAGTACACAAAACTTGCTAGATTTCAACAAAATTCGCCAAATAACTAATGCAAATGTTAATCAGCCATAAAAAAGAGGTTCTATTACTAAATAACTCCTAAATTCAGCAGCACCGCTGTCACTGCCACTCCCTTTACAGATGATCCAACAACGAAAGCCATTTTGGAAACAGATCCGTTCGCTGAAACCCGTTCCATTACCGTGATTTATTCAATTATTCAACGACAAATGAATTACCGTGTTTTTTTTGCTATGTAAAAGCTTTGCGAGCGAAAAAAGGATTATATGTTCCAACGACGCCACGCGACGGTATCAAATAGATTGTTATTTTTACGTGTAAAGAAGTTTGAGTTTTAATATTTTTTGATTTTTTTTGATGGTGATTGGTGATATTTTTTTATGAAAACCAAACTTTTTTTTTCAAAAAGGAGCTCATGGCTAAATAATGACAGCCGCTCGGGTCGATCGTTAGGATAAGCCGTGCTTGCTTAGGTTGGTCTCTGGATGGGTGACCAACCATTACATACCGAGTTCCTCCATGCATCGGAAAGCACGTTAAGCCGTTGGTCCCGGCTGTCATTTGTACATCTTTAACTGTCGTTAGGTAGTCAGAGGCCCAAACATTCTGACAACCAGTCTCAGTCCAAAGTCTTACAATATCGTATTACCCGGTATTATCTGGGTTGTGAAAGTCAGATAGGCAGTCGCTCCATGTAAAATACTGGTATTCAGCTGCATCCGGTAAAACTGGAAGCCGACCCTAACATAGTTGGGAAAAGGCTAGGCAGATGACGAACTTTTTTTTCAAAACTGTTTTAAGGCGGTGAAGGACAACACCGTGACGAAAATATCCTACAACCAAATAAAAAATCGAAGTCGTGTGTCATCCACCAGACTGCACTGGGCCTGTGTGCTGGATTATGATCCACTTCTTTTCATAGAGAGAAGGCGTGTGTCCCAGTAGTGGGAACATAATTATAGTAGACTACATAGAGTAGTTTTAAGCTTTCATGGTTTAAAACTATACTTAAACTTTCACTTACAGGATATCTTCCGTGATTGTTCATTATTTGGAGCTAAAAATAATGACCAATCACGGAAGATATCACGTAACTGACTGCATGGAAATGTTGTATAGTCCACAGCATATCAGTGGTAACACACTGCGAAAATCATCTAGTAATACTACAACACAAAGGCGCTTTCAATGTCAAATTCAATGATCCACATAATTCTATTATCTTAGTTTAAAGACAAAAACAAAGAAGAACATTTTTTCTAAAACTGGAATCTAGAAAGAGCTTCTAGGAACGATTAACGCTCAGCAATTGAATGCCACATCGTGTGTTATGTTGAACTCCAAAAATTTTTAATTTTACCCGCGTATACCCGTCGCTTATGAAATAAAGTAATCACAAAACGGGTTCATAATCCTATTTTCATAGTAAAAGTGAGTGGACAGCGAAACCATTCGCATATCAATTAAAGTTTCCATTTGCGTAACAGTCAATCTGAACTGAAACCGCTGACGAAATCCACTTGGGAAAATACGTGCCAGCCCTAAAAAAATAATATTTGAGTCCCTGAAAAAATAGCACTAAAAGTTGGACAACTTTACCTCAATTGTTGTAAATCTGAGATATTTTATAAGGTTTTTTGGACTTTGATAATAACGTAAAAGTATTGATTGAGAGTAGCGATTATACGGAAAGTAGGCTGTTTCAGGAGTGCTTATGTACTAAAGATTAATAGGGTGTAAAATTATTCGTAAGGTCTGCCACATTTTATGAGGGGTAGAATCAAAGGTACCCATCAAATTGGCTTTAGATAAGGAAAATGAGATGAAAGACAGATGAATGGGGGCTTTAAAATGCAGGGTGTTAATTTTAGATGACATGACAAGATTGACGACATTTATTAGATACGTAGTTAGCTACAAACTTATGCTTTGGAAATTATTGTTTCCGAAGAATTGTTCTTTAAACAATGTCTTCAAAAACGTTTTATTTACAGGTTGGAACATCGAAGCAAAAGTAAAGTTACAACATATTCAGTACACTATTCCGAAGCGGCAAATTATTATGTGTAAATAGAAATATAAATAATTATAGAAAATTTTTGACAGTATTTTTTTTTTAAATCAGCTACCCCATATTTTTTGATAATGCACTTTTGCTACGAAACAGCAGTTTTTGTTTAAATTACTGATGAAGCTAGCTATCTAGCAAGTTATCACAACTCCATGCCCAAAACGTGTATTTTGCGCACGGGGATGGGGGGGGGGGGGTTCAGAATGATAATAAATTAATAAACATTATATTTCTCTTCCAAATAAAATGTTTATTTATTTATTTGTGATAATGATAAAATTTATGTTAATGATGTACTTACCCACTGAATACGTGCCAATCGTTTGTGCGGCTATGTCCCTTCCACCCTGTATTTAGTCACTGCTATGGTTTTGCACAGCGGTGCTTTTGCACTCAAGAGGATCTCGATAAAGTGAGATTATTTTAGCGATTACGGTGATAAAAAGGCTAACGATAAAAATAATGTCAGTCCTGTTGAAAGTCGGTATAAGAAGAGTAAGCGCATACACGTAGAACGCTGGTTGTCAGCGCTGGCAGGTCGGCCCCGATAATAGTTAGACAGCCCACGACACTAAATTTAGTTCGATAAGACTTCCACATGATATATATAAATATATATACATATATATATATATATATATATATAATTTGTCACGTTATTAATGGGGAAACACGAAATAACGATGCAAAAAACTTGGAGGCGCTATTAAAAAAAAATTTTAGATCATACTAAAAATCGTTTTTACTACGACATAAAAACTTGTTCTTAGTTATGATATTTGTTATTATTTGTTTAAATCAATTATTATACATGTTATAAAAATATGAAAGACGCAGCAATAATAAATATTTTTTTTTATATTGCATTTACAAGGGGAGGTTTTAATTGGGTAACTTTATAGCTTCATAAAAAATATTGTTATTCTAATAACTCTTTTATAAGCTTCATTAAAAAATATTGTTATTTTATTTTAAACCTCCACTTTAAAGACACGGGAACTGATTGAAGTCTCATTTTTCTGCAAATTGTGACAAAATAAAAAAAATTAAAATTTTAATGAACTTTCAACTCAAAAATACATAGGTTTCAGAATAAGACACTACAATGCAAATGCACGAATACTCCGCCTATTCAATTAAAGTTAAACATAAATTAAAACATCGTTGTCTTTACGCCAATCATTTGAAGTTGACACAGACAGAATGACATTTTAATTACGCTCACCCCTTCTTTATTGTGTAAAGTAAGGGAAAGTGAGTTGTCAGTTGCAAGCCGTGCAAAGAGAACTTAAGGGTTGTATAAAATAACAGTGTAAAAAATTACGACCGAATATTTTTAGACGAACCTCGGGTTTTCTAAAAAAAAAATGGCGTCCCCATAGCAACCATAACGCCATTTCCTCATCCACACCACACAAGCGACAAAAACCAACGTTTTTTTTTATCCGTCAGTTTTTAATTGACTATGCGACGGTTCAGTCACAAAGATAAATGAACACGAAATGAAACTAAGCCTTTTTGCTACATTTTCACACAAAAATAAACTTTAGAAGACAAAAAATAGAGTCTAATTTCGTTGTTGAGTTAATTATGTGGCTACAAACCTCGGTTTTGGGCTGGTTATGACATAAACATGTATTTGGTGGGGCCTGCCCATTGTGTGCCTCTTTGAATCATACGTTAGTCATTCATGATGTCACACGTATGATAATAATAGATAATGTACAATTAAGCCGTTCTTTGGAATATATTATTTAGAAAATGTCGTAGTATTTTTGTTAAATAAATCTTCTTTTTCATATTTTTATTCGCGCTAAACTAAGCGATCAAATTATGAATGTGAGAAAGTATGTCACGGCTTTGTCATCAATCCTACTAATATTTTAAAAAGAGCTATCACAATTTTTGCGGACAAAGTCGCGGACGAGGTGCTAGTCGAAACGCATTTTTGGTTTTATCAAAATAGATTACAAGGAAAAAGCTGAGCTCACAGTAGGGTAAAAACATGATCAAGTTTTATATTATCTATGTGCTAAAGAAAAAGGAAGTTCAATTTATAACGTTTCAGGACGAAAGGTCACATCAAACGATGGTTTAAGTGTTCCTTCGGAGAAGAGCCCTCGCGGCTTCCTTGAAGTTAATTTCTATAGCACTTAGAGTTTTATAGTTAAACGTGCTTTTAGAATGAGGAAAATGATCAATGGAATCGATTAATTATTTATGAAGGCAAATATTTTCAGAATCAGAATCCGCTGTTATAATGAGACATCGTTAAGTAATATAACACCTAATGGCTTTTAAGGCAAGACAGGACCAAAACACAAGAAAACATCATGTTATCAAGCCAACACAGGCTTTGGTTCTTTAGTCCACATAATGTAGTTTATCTCTTCGGTCAAATGGGTCAAGTAAAATCTGAAAGTATGGGAGAATGGATGGCTGTTTGATACTCCTTCACGCGAAAACACCTGAATGGATTGGGATGAAATTTGGCACACAGATAGTTTATAGCACATACCCTTCTTTTTTTTTCGGATGGGAAATCATCAAATGACTCCTTGTGTTCCGGAGCCACGGTATCTCTTTCGAACAGTCCCGTGTCAGCCCTTCGGATCCCTTCCTTTTGCTGACTCTCTTTAAGGCGCGCTTGGGACACAGACGTGCCGTCGACACGGCCTGTCGTCATGAGGCGGACGGACGGCGAGCTAGCCCATAGCTCCCCGTCCACAGGCCCGCGCCTACGGTGGCTGGGGCCCACCACGTGGCCCCCGACGCTCGGGGCGTCTCCCGCGGTGACCGGGACGTGAGGTTCTCTCCCTCTCACGTTCCGCTACCTCCTTAGCTAGCATGACTGCTTCTCAGAAGGAGGTGACGGCGTCCCATTCCGTCTCGCTCCGGACCATGGATTGAACCAGGGCCGGAAGAGAGAGGTCGCCGCCGCCCATCACCGCTTCGAGGACACGGGGCACACCTCCACTGTATGCTCCACCGAGTCCTCGCAGTGGAAACACCCGAGCGTTTCCTCCCGCCCGATTCGGTGCAGGAACCTCCCGAAACAACCGGGTCCGGTGAGGACCTGCGTCAGGCGGAAGCTGATATCACATACCCTGGATAAGCATCCTATAGGATACTTTTAATCCCGGTAGTACGATCCCGTGGGGCAATTACCCAAATCCGCGTGGGTGAAGCTGGGGGTATAAGCCAGTGTAAAACATTTTCCAGCTGGTCTTTTTCCCTGGAGTGTCAATTATTACGTATAGCTGCGTATATTTACATACGCCATAATCGCGTGACTAACATGATGGTTACTAAGCTTTAATAAAGTTTACAGGGCGAACGAAAACATTATTGTTTGCGGTAAGGGCTTGAAAGTAGTAAAAATATAATTAACACCCTTTGCTTAACGACGGGCGATCGATACCTGTAATTACTTTCATTAGTGGTTAAAAAGTTATGGAAGTTTAACTAGAATACTGAAAGGCACTTCGTCATTATAAATGAAGAAGGATTTTTTTCCTGTAACTTATCGTTAGGCCTGTTATAGCTAATTATTGTATTTTAATGTTATTGTTATTTGGTTTTTGTTTACTAACATAGGATAAGTTCATACTAACACTATATGTATGAATAGGTCTGAAATAAAAATTTGGATTTTAATCTAATTCCCGAGGAGTTAGGCAGAGGTGTGCCTATGTTACACCTACATTAATATTTGTCCGCGTTTTCGCCAGAGTGGAGTTTGAATGATCCTTCAGTAACAATTAGTCAGAAAAAAAAAAATCATCATTATGTTCTAACCTAACCTAGATTAGAACATAACGATGATATTTTTATTTTTATCCTTATACAAATTTCATTCATTGACCATCCCTTAAAGCATGAAAACTTATCAGATTCACAGACAGTGTTCATCTTTCTAAAGTCTACTAACTTTGAAACTCGACCGGTTTATTTAGGTAGGTACAAAAATCATCATCATCTGCTTATAGCCTTTTCTCAATTATGTTGGGATAGGGCTTCCAATCCAACCGGATGCAGCCGAATATCAGTATTTCTCAGCTACTGCCTATCTGACCTCCTGAATAAGTAATATTCTCCCCCCCCTTAGTAAGACTGGTTTTCAGACTTTCGGGCCCCTGACTACCTGTTACGACTGTCAAAGTTCTACAAATGACAGCTGCGACAGCTGATTAACGTGTAGCGTGCTTTTCAAAGCACGGAGGAAACTCGGTGTGTGATGGGTGGTCCCATCCATGGACCAACGCGCGGCTTAACTTTAAAATTGACCCAAGCGGCTGTTATAATTAAGCCACGAGATTGTGACGTTGACGGAATACCAAAACTCCGCCATTCCTTGAATACCTATGGCAATAAGTAGCGCGGAAATGAATTGGTTGTTTTGGATCGTAACACGGTGCGCAATGGACTAACAACCTGTCACCTGCCAGGCGCATGATTTTGCCTAACAAAAACACGCCCTTCGATGATACAGAAAATGTTGAGCAAACGTTATCCAAACATCAAAATGACGCACTTTAAATTGAGCGCTGTAACACGATTAATTTCTGAACGCTGATTAGACGACTTTCTTTTTTTGTTTTTTTCGGATGGGAAATCATCAAATGACTCCTCCCGCTCTGGGCGGAGCAGGAGGGAGTGTCAGACTTTTACTGACTAAAACCCATCCATGTTCCTTCATCGCCCTTTGTGTTCCGGGGCCACGGTATCTCTTTCGAATAGTCCCGCAGCCCCGGCAGGCTTCGGTCCTTGCGGACCCCTTCATTATTGCTGACTCTCTTTGAGGCGCGCGTGGAACAAGAACGCGCCGTCGACACGGCCTGTCGTCATGAGACGGACGGACGGCGAGCTAGCCCATAGCTCCCCGTCCACAGGCCCGCGCCTACGGTGGCCGGAAGCCACCACGTGGCCCCGACGCCCGGGGCGTCTCCCGCAGCGGCCGGGACGTGTGGATCTCTCCCTGTCCCGTTCCGCCACCTCCTTCGCTAGCATGACTGCTTCGCAGAAGGAGGTGACGGCGTCCCATTCCGTCTCGCTCCGGACCATGGATTGAATCTGGGCCGGGAGCGAGAGGTCGCCGCCGCCGATCACCGCTACGAGGACACGGCGGTGCTCCGCCCAAGCGGGGCACACCTCCACCGTGTCCTCCAGTCGATTCTCACAATGGAAACACCCGAGCGTCTCCTCCCGCCCGATTCGGTGCAGGAACTTACCGAAACATCCGTGTCCGGTAAGAACCTGCGTCAGGCGGAAGGTGAGGATGCCGTGGCGTCTCTCCAGCCACTCCTCAAAGAGGGGACTTATCGCCACTATTGTGGCGTGCCCTGCACGCCTGCCGGTTGCGACAGTCGCTCTCTCCAAGTCACCATGAGATCCCACCGGAAGTCCGTCCGCTGAGCAACAATTTGCCGCGGCAGCGGAGTTTCCCTCCGGCGTAGCGCCTCCGCGCGCCACTCGTGTAGGCGCGCGAGGACTATCGCCTCCAGATCCCATGGCGGCAATCCGGCAAGGAGGTTCGCCGCCTCGCTGGAGTGAATAGACGACCTTACATCATCATCTGCCAAACTTTTATGCCTAATTCGTTTAGGTCGACTTCCAGTCTTACTTACCTTTCCTTACCGTAAATCAACCTAAACGCTCCTAATACAATAATTTAATTGGTAATTTGTGTTTAAGCTGTTTGGGGTTGAAACACTAGGGTCATGGGGTCCGAGTGCCCACCTAGTATTTCGGGAAATCGCTAAATGGTTGCGACCAACCATTTGGCGAATTTTTTGTAATTTTTTCTTTTTTTTTCTTTTCTTTTTTTTTTTTGGCCAAAGATCAGCATTGCCATCCAACAGTCCTGTAGACTGCGATGTGGACGAATTTTCCGACGCCTTTTTGGTACTTGTAAATATTTTTATTTCTATTAGAGATTTATTGTGTAAATAATATGAATAATTAGTCTGTGATTAATTAAAATATCTTACAGAATACCCCTTGGTAAAACTGGTTTTCAGTCTTTCGGGCTTCTGAAAGATAGTTAAAGATCGATGAATGCCAACCGGAACCAACGGCTTATCGGGCTTGCCGAGACACATATGAGGTTTTGGTATCGGCAACCGTTGCTTTCCACAAAATATAATTGTGGCTTTTAGTCTTTGCCATGACTTTACATAGCTAGTCGACCTTTTTGTGCGAGGGAGTGGGTTGTTTTCCACCACGCAGGCCCAGTGCGGGTTCGTGTCTCATGACCCAATACAAAAGGCAAAAAGTACAGTAGGCTTCAACACAATCCAGCAACAATAACTCCCAAAATAATATCCAGAAACCACAAAGCGATCATGCCAAAACTCCAACACAATTTGGCAAATTAAATTTTCAAAAAGTCGTATCTCGTAATCAACTCAGGCTCAGATGTGGAGGGGGTCGGATGCCAAGGGTGCACACCCGCCCTCCCCCCGTTTCAGACACACAACTGAATTATGTAAAACTTTTAATTGTCCTCTCGTCTCACCTTCATTAAAATTCGAGGTGTTTTTGTTTGGACGCAAAAACTTACTTGTTCCATTTTTGCCTGTTGTTTTTGAGATGTTAAAAGTCATTTTGACAGGTAACCAGGTAGCCTGATTAATTATTACGTGTACAGCGTAATGGAAATGTAAAGTATATTTGCGTACGTTGGGTAATGAAGTAAAAGGTTTGTCGTATTGGAGTAAATGTAGCTTGTTAGAATTACAGTGTTGAAAGGTTTGTGGGAGGAAAAATAAAAAATACGCGTTCAGTAATCCCGCGGAACGCCCACATGTGATGTATCAGCCACACTTTGTTTTCTATTATTCCCATATTTTGCTTTCCTAATGTTTTTTGTTCCTGACTTGACCTATCTTTTTGAAGAAAACTTTTGTTTTTCATATATAAAAAATATAAATATCGCTGGACAATACACACAGGGCCATCTTGTGCCACGCTAAGCAATGAGGCTTGTGTCGTGGACACCAGATAGTTGATATACTACATAGATACTTTTTTGTTTGTAAATACAAATTTAATATACACATAAACATCCATGATTCGGAAACAATTGTCCATGCTCATCACACAAACATTTGCTCCCACCGGGATTTGAACCCTACACTGCGCCATTTGGGTCGTCAAATCTAATCACTATTTTGTGTAAAGCAGTAAATCAATTTTTTATATAATATACTATCATAATTTTGATCGAAATACTTCCTCTGCTTGTCGAAACCACCCTCAAAATTCAGCGCAACAACCGATTCCGTGCTCTTCGCATCCCTAGGCCTTCACTATGTCATCGGTCTACCATGACAAAATTAAAAGTGTTATAATTGGGCGCCACTGTCGCAGCGATAAAGGAGACAATTTTTTTTGTTTGGAGACTAGGCCACCCACATAAGTTGTAGCGTTTAATTATGAAACGTACATTGATTGCTTCCCTAAAATATCTCGATTACAGTGGTTATATTAGCAAAGCATTGTCTAACCGGAATAAATGCGAAAACTCCAAAAAAACTTTTACGAAAATCTAAATATACAGAAAGAGTAAATGTCAAAATAATGAAGTTGTCAGTCAACTACTAAAAAAGCGGATTTACAACGCTCCGTGACACGTTGATTGTTTAAACCATCTACGCGATTTTAGCGTAAACCTTTAAAAATAGCATTAAAATGCTCACAGTTTAATAATATTTCTTTTTATATTCTACTCTGTTTTAATTAAAGCAGACATGATTACCACTGGGTACCGTACTTTTTTTTGTAAACGGAAAAAACGTCCTTATTCACGTAAGTATTTTCTGTCAAATGACATTGACCACAACAGGAATGATTTGACTCGCAAAAAAATATCATAATATAACTTTTTATTATGATTTTAAGATTTCGGTTTGTTTCTATGTAATCTTTCGTTTGTTACTATGATAAAACTTTTACTTATTTTTGGTGTAATATGAATAATAAACGCAACGTACAAGGGGGCTTAAAAAAAATTGTCTCCTTTGGTAACTTACTTGGTACAAACTGTAACGTCCTTATGAAAAGAAAAAGAAGAATTATTGCATGACATTAATCAACCACTATTGGTACATATTGGAACTGCAGGCTTTTAGGCTCAATCAATCTCGATTGCTTTCAGCAATGGCCACAACGACTTTGAGTCACAAACAAGATTCGTAGAAATTCAACCATTTACAAAATCTCATAAAGGGGAAACTTTCCCCACTCCGAACTCTGATATTTTCCATTAAATTCGACTTTGCATGGAGATACGGCCTGATGGTTTTATGAAGGGCGCGATAAGGCCAACTTGTGATTATTATTTGTTACCTTACGTCACTCAGGCATTCTTGGGCATTTTTCTTTTCGTGGCACGCAACTTCCCTGTTTGGGAATTCATTTGTCTTAAGTAATTTTTTTTTTTCAGGCTATTTTCGAATTTTATTATATCATTTGGCTGGTAGAAATGCATAGTTTATAAATGTGCAAAAAATGAAATAGTTTTATGATTTTCTTATTGGTATCGGTCCAGCTATATGAATGTCCACTGCTGGGCCTACGCCTCGCCCAAGCGTTGCCATGTCGACCGGTCCTGTGCTACTCGTATTCAGTTGATCCCTACGTTGTTCATTTGTTTATTTGTGTATCCTCTCATTGGAACGCCACAATATATTCATCAGGAAGACCCAGCGATAGAAAGCATTCCTCAAGATGGACTGGTAAGATGAAACTCCTACCTAGTAAAATGGGGCTACCTCGATGGATCAGCGGCGGTGCCGGCGTGGACCTGTTTTGCAAACCTTGCTCCGCCTCCTGTCCTGCCCGCTGAGCTCCAAAACAAGCAGCTTAAGTGACATTTGCGTGCTGAAAGTGACGATGTTTTGAGCTAATAAAATATAATGTCGTTATATAAATCGCCACGCGGTTAATCGACTCTTCACGTGACCAGAAGGCGGGCCTATTGTTTGGTCAAAGAATCTGCATAGCCCTCCAACATGGCAATGCAGCTGCCAGCCTTCTGCGCTCTTTTCCTGTTGACAGCGATGTGGACGAATTTTTTGACGCCCTGTAACCGTTTTGTTACTTGTACATATTTTTATTATTATTTAGAGTTGTAGTTTGTATAATATAGTGTAAATTTGTATAGTTTATAAATAAAAATTATGGGATATAATGTCGTTCCATCGACACGAAGAAGAACAAGATGGACTGATGGCCTGGTTAAAGCGCAAAAGACAAAGAGAATGATCACACTATCTCAACGAAGAAAACAAACAGTTAACCACCCGTTGCAAGTCAGACGACTAAGATCATTAATTAAACATTCGAAATCTACATGTTAATTGAAGCTTCTCCTAAACTTTTTCTCGTTTTAATGGAAATAATTAAAACTGAGTTTTAGTAAATTTGATGTGAACGATAATACTGTACGCTTCGCCTACGCTCAGGATTTGATCCCTGGTTTATTTTGTAAAACTATGTAGACCCCTAGTCGGATCAAAAACTAATTTAATTAGATGCGTCAGATCGGAAACTGGTAGGTGTTGGTTAATCCTTTTTATAATCAACACTATGAGATGTGAGGTGCAACACCGAGAAGAGACGCTCTAAAATAACGTACACTGTCTTCATTGCTGAAGTTCATCAGGAAGATCAGGTGCATACTCATAGTACTCGAAACCGGCGTGCGTGTTTAACCAGATGTATGAACGTGGCAAACGAAGATCTTCCCTAGTAGCAGATAGCAACTGGATGAGACTTGCGTACTCATCAATGGAAAATAATCACGGTCGGGGTTTAGGACATTGCTACCTATTTTCGTTCTAATTACAAAGTACAACGTTCGATGTTATTAATTAATTTGGTAACCTGCCAAAAAAGAGTGTTTAAAAGTACGAACGAATGTTCTCGGTAAATCAATGTGCACCTAACTATAGCTATGTAAGTCAAACATCATACAGTCCACTACACTGGAAAAACGTAAGGGTTAAAAATAACCAAAATACTGTTGAAAATAACCAAGCATGTTTGTCAATATAGCACCTGTAAAGTTTGTAGCTAAAAACAAATACGTCAACTTTGCTATAATTACTTGTTTAATATTAACCGTTACAATTGTTTAAAAATACTTTGTTATTATTAGCACAGCAGCCTAGATTAGTAACAACAGAGTAAAGTTGGCTGTGTTTAGCCAATTTTACTTTGTAACCTGAGAAATCACACCTAGCAGACTTATTTGTCACAGTCAATCAACTTACTAAACTACAGCCGGCTTACTCGGCATATAACAACAGTGTTACTCGGTATTCTTAAAACAACATTGGGTAACTACAACCGGTTCACTCGGTAGCTGCTGCAATGTTACTCGGTCTTCTCAGCCAAGTGAATATACTTTGTAGCCACAACCGACTCTCTCGGTACTTTGAGCTAGTTTACTAGGTAACCACAGCCAACCTACTCTGTAGTATTAGTGATTTTACTTTGTAGCCACAACCGACTCTCTCGGTACTTTGAGCCAGTTAAGAGAGGCACTGCAATGCCGGGCCGACCCGCGACGTGAGCGGAGCGAGCCCCAAACATCCCGCCAGCTTACAAAAATCAGATTAATATCCTGGTCTTTCAGAAAGTGAACTTTCAGATATTACGCTGAAAAGAACAGATACTAAACTTTTACCTTAGCCAGAAGGCCGAGAAGCGATCTGCAATACCGTTCAAAGTAGAACCGGGGAGTGTCGTTCAATCGCGGAGAATCTTAACACCGCGATTCAGAAACGCGCGTCATCAGCATAGTGACATCTAGCGTAGCGTTTGAAACTATCTCCGCGGATACCTAACCCAAAAATTAAGTTGTAGAGATGTTTGGGGTTTTTGATCATAATTTACACATTTTCTTCTTGCTTGATCTTTTTACCCGACTACAGCGAAGCTAAAACGAAGGGTAGTCTATGTATATTGTATATTGTCTATGTATATTCCTCCGTGAGCCTACACTATTCACCCGATTTTGATGAATAAGAATTTATTTGTTATTATACTTCAACAATTATAGGAGATTTTACCTTAAAATAAACACACAGCTGTAAATAAACACCATCATGCATCTAAAAATAACAGATACTAATAAATAGTATTGTCGGTTAGCAACTAACAAGATGTTCTGTTGTATTTAGCACTGTTAGTCGATTAATAGTGATTCAGTTACTTAATTATTTTTAACACTGTGTAAAAATGGGTAAAAATGACACAAATCTGTTGCTACAGCTTATTAAGTGAACTTTGTTATTTTTAATGAAATTTAAAAACTATAAAATTAACCGATTATCTCATTTTCAATTTACTGAGTTAAGTGTTGGTAATAATCAACACGAATTAGCAATGTTCTCGTGGTTGTTAATTACCAAACGTACTTCAAGCTTTTTAATAATGTCTTTGTCAATATTAAATAATATGCAGTTAACCGAGCCAAAAAGGTCCTTGGTTAACTTTCAATTTTTTCCGTGTAACCTAACGTATTTAGTGAGAAATAAATCTTTGGAAAGGACACACGTATATTTAATTCGAAATCCTGCAAACACAAAATTCAACCTTATCGCTTCAAACAAAGAGTGACCCCGAACCTAGTTGCCTTTTCTTATGTTGCAGAAATCTTTGCTTCTATCTATAAATGTTATTATTATTTTACTATAGCCAGCCTGTATTGTCCCACCGCTAGGCAAAAGCCTCCCTCCATTCCTTCCAACGGTCACGATTCTGTGATATTTCTTTCCAATTCTCAAGGAAGACATCCAGTTCGTCCCGTCATCTCCTTCGTGGTCTGCCGCGACCCCGTGTCACTGTTTAAGGGCACCGTATTCCTGAGCCTTACGGGCTTACAGTTCGTTCGGCATGCGACAGACATGTCCAGCCCAGTCCCATTTAAGTTGGGCAGCCTTTTGAGCCACGTCAACGATTTTTGTTTTGGAGCGCAGAGTAGTGTTACGAATACGATCTGTTAATTTGACACCTAAGATACTGCGCTCCATAGCACGTTGGCAAACCTTGAGTTGCGACTTTTGGATGTTAGTCAAAGACCAAGTTTGTGCACCGTAGGTCAAGATCAAGATGGATAAACGCACAACTGTCGAAGTGCAAGCTCTAGACACAGACGAAAACGTGTCAAAACCAAAGCAAGCTAAGCAACGTTTACATATTTGAGCCGTATTCTATAAGTTTTTGAAAACGTTCTCGAGCCTAGTTTTACGAACCATGGATGAATTTCTGTAAAATTATTTACCAGATAATTTCACATAAATTCTGTTCCAATTTTCCACATTATACTTACAGATCTGCCTACCCACAAATAAAGTCCCGATTCCACAGTACGGCGAACATTCTCGCGTGATTGACACAATACACGAAATGTTAACAAGCCGCGTTTGTGAGTGACAGACTATTGTAGTTAATATTAATAGCGGCGCCATTGAACACGTTGATGGCTTGTCATTACGGGCAAGTGTGTACGAGGGTTTTGTCACCATTTATGTTTTCAGAATTCTGGTGAATTCGGGTGTATTTTTTTTAGATTTGCGAAAATCAATTTTTGGAATGTTGAGTGAAAGTGTTGATAGTGTTTTAGAAACGTGATCAGAGTGTTCAGTGTCTGAAAAGAAACATTAATGTTAATTTCAATAGTAAATAAAAAGTATCTGTGTAGTATATCAACTATCTGGTGTCCACGACACAAGCTTCATTGCTTAGTGTAGCACTAGATGGCGCTGTGTGTAATGTCCAGCTATACTTATTTATTTTTTGTAGTTACAAACTTGTAAAAAAATATTATGGCACGCTTTTGAATCTGACGCCGCGCGGCGAAAGCTACGACGTAGCGAAAGTTGTCACCGTACTACGCCGTAGCTCGAACGACCAGCTTGGAGTTATCCACACTGATTTTATTTGTTTCAACTTTTGCACAAGAAAAATCTCAAAAATTACTATTATTAGTTGTAAGTGTGAGATGTTTCTTTGGTGGCGTTAAAGATCGATTTGTAAGCTCTTGTGAGTAACAAAAACTCCAACCTAATCTAATCAAACGATTCCTAGAATTGAATTCCAAACTGGCTGTCATACTTATTTTGGTGATGCTAACATCTTATTTGATACTCCAAATATTCCAGACTTTTAACATTGACACTTAAACTTGAATAATTGACTAAGTTTGAGTCTTGAGAGTGATGTCTATGTACGTGTTTATAATACCCCTGGATATTACATTTCTGAACACAGATGTATGAAACTAATGGAAGATTAATTGCATTGAAACCGTTCACCGTCACATAACTTGTACAAGGCGCACAGAAGCACCAGGAACGTACATTCTTAACAAGAATAAATCGCGCTTCTTTCAATTGACTTCGCAACTTACCAGGAACACAGGAATATTCAACAGCTGCTCCGGGAGTTCAGCTGTTATATCTACGTAAGTCAATTCAAATTAGCGTTTGAGTTACTACCTTTCACAAACTAACGTCCCGTTCGGGATCTCATTTGCGACAAGTGAGATGCGCGTATGACATTTATTTCGCGTCGCAATTTGCTTGCCATGCTCTTAGCTGTTTTTTTTACGACTTTTTTCTGTAGTACCACGCGGTTACGTCTTCTTAAGTCCAAATTAAGATTGGAGTAAAGACCTTCAAAGCGAAAATTCTTGGATGTCAACTTCGAAAGCATTAATAAATAATATGAAATACGTTGGAAAGCGCCTTTTGTTCGTATCCACTCTTTGTAGTCTAACAAGTTTGCGCAAAGTTCAAACCTTTGTGGGCGTCTCACATTTCACTCGCATTATTACAAAATCATTTGAGAAGTTAAATTTTCAATTTGTTTAATGGATACATGGGTACTTGAGCCGAGACTAATCAAGCGTACTTTGCTGTAAAGATAATGTAAGATTAAAGCAAAGTAAATGAGAATGTAATTAGTGAAATAATTACTGCTTAGATTTTGTTAATGAAAATTTTGGAAAGGATGGGATGTGTTAATCAGGGTTTCGGTTGTTAAATATAGAGTGTTTCGATAATAATAAAAACACATGAAGTTGATTTAGTTTATTGTTTGGAAAATCGTGAACATAATATATTTATTTATTTAAAAATATATTTTTTTCATCGAACATAAGTACTTATTTTTTATTAAAAAAACTGTAAACTAATAGGAAACAAAAAGCTTTTTAATTTTTTTATCCCAACACAAGGGCGCCACAGCCGATTTCAATTTTAAATGCATTAGTAATATTAGTTAAGAAAAAAACTCCTTTGACCTTTTTGGTTAAGTACTATGCACCAGTTATGTCACTCTGTCATTGACGTTTCTCTAAAAATATTAAAACAAAAAAAAGCCATTCGGTTTTCTGAAATAAAATTATATTTTTATGTTTCATTGCAATTAAAATATACCAATCGGAAAGTCTACTGAGTCGAAAATCTAAATACAGTTAATTTTATATGATTTCATCTTATCTAATTCGTGTTATAATCACATTATTTTGTTATATCTCGAAATGTATGTAGGTAAATGACTAACACCTGAAGTAAATTAATTTACTATTTCTTATTATAGGGACTTAATGAGTTTTAAAGACTTTTTACTTTTTCTTTTCCGTGCACGTTTTCCACAAGATCTGTGCAGTAAACAGATTAGAAGTTCTAGCTTGCACAAATTGAACATGGTATTTCAATAATTAGTTCAACCTTTATTTCAATTATGTATAGTAGACTCCCTTGAATGTATGCAAGCCTAGTACTTTCGGTCGCCAAAAGGACGATTTTAGGCAATACATATATTATTAGGTATTAATAAGATAAATTAATTTAGAATAGCCTTGTTGTCTCTATTAGAATAGTAAATTTATAATTTGTGTAAAATAAATACAATTTTGCAAATAAAAGCGTTTCACTTTTTGTTTTAAGTGTACTTTTCAAACCTCGTGGTCAAGCGTAAACTTTTTAAAACAGATGTCATTTGTTTCACGAGTCGACGCAAAGGGAATCGACGCAGGGGGGATGATTCATAATTTTTATTTACTATTGAAATTAACATTAATGTTTTTGTTTTGTTTTTTGTTTTTAGTGATGAATTTAAAGGTTGATGGATGGATAGGGAGAGGATGACGGTTGCACGACAGTTGACAGGGCGCCGACCCCAAGTTACATGGGACAAGGGCAGAAATATGATAACGAAAAATCGTGTGGAAAACATGGGAGAATTGGGATATTTACCAACCCGCAGTGGGCCAGCGCGGTGATTACAATCACAGATAACTATATACAAGTCAGAGGCAGATAGGACAGTTCATTTTTGACGATTAGTTCCAACAAATGCATCGTGGCGCTAGTGTCTTAATGTCAATGTATAATGTAATATTTAGTTACAAAAAGTGAAAACCGGGTGGGGATCGAACTACCGAACCAAAATTATTATTTTAGGAAATCTTTCAGAATTAAAAAATCAAAATAAAATACAAAAAGTTAATCTTGACTGAGGTTCGAACACAGGGCGGTCGCTATCACCGACGGGCTACCTGTTTAAAAACTATTGACTTAAAATAGCGGTTTTATTCTTATGCATGTTATGACAGTTGTCAGTTAACATGGCTGCCGCGACAGTGGCGCCAGGTGCGTTTCTTGGGAACCCAGCTGACGCAGGCCTGATTACAGTCTGCTTCCTCTCCCAGAAAAGAAGTATGTATTCTATTAGTGTAACCTTTGCAGACTGATTATGATTTGTTTGTTGAATCAATTATACAAGGTGTCGCTTTCCATCCTGGTCAAATTCAAGTATCTATGCAAATGATCCTCGACCCGAATCACTAATAAAATGGGTAAATGGGTTGGTATTTTTTGTTCTTATTTACGGAAATTGGTCAGTGTAAACTACCCGTATTAAAACGCAGCCCGTCCGTTACTAGCCCTATAAACGCGCCTTCACACACACAAATAAACGCACACAGCGATATGTCGCGCGATGGATGATTCTGTTTATTACTTTCGTGTGATTCCAAAATACTGTCAAAGTTAAACAATTAAAAATAGTAGCTTTATTAATTATTGACCGGGTATCGTAAATTAAATTGATTATTTATGACTTTTGTGACAAGCTACTGAATTTTTACTAGGAGCAAAACTGCACCTTGGACACTAAAACAAATCAAAAAGGTCAGTGAAAGACTTATAATTATTAACCTTGTATAAAACGCTTACATACAAGAGCATGTAGAGGTATTTCGGGCCAAGTGGGCATAATTTTATCTATACTAATATTATAAGAAGGTTTTTTGTATTTTTAACATTCAAAAGTGCCGTAATTGTCTAACTGAAATTGAGTTCTCGGCAACTCAAATCAGTTTTTTTTTATTAGACTGAACTGTCCTAACTCCAGCAGGGCAAAGAGTTAAATAAATCAGTTTAATAAATCTAACCCAGTTGCAAAAAAATGGGAATGAACTGACGTGCTCAAAAAATAGCACTAGGTATATTGAAAGCTAAAAACAGTTAGATTCGATCGCAAAGAGATTACAAAAATTCTTATGAAGAATCGACATTTCACAGATTCAGTTTCATCTATTGACGTGTTTTATGGTGTCCCAACAGAGGCACACGCTGTATATCAATGCGATATGACATCTGTGAGCCGAGCAATAAAGAAAAAAGCGGGAGGCGCCGCGGGATTCCATTTGAACATAGATTTACAACTTAGTTAGAAAAAGCTTTTGACGTCCAATTTTTTGGCCACAACTTTAGTTACGATGAAATTCTGGGAATGACTTTGAAAAGTTTGACGTGGTTAATCTGATACGAGTTTTTTTTTACTGCAAGCTAATACTTTTGTGCAAAATGAACGTAGTTTGCAGCTGCCAATTACATGGACGTTATGTATCATAGCCGAGTTTGCTGTTAAAACTAAAATAAAAAGCATTCATAAAAAATCCCATTTAACTAATACATGCATTTCATTGCATGGAACAATAAAATTATGAAAGTATTTTCGTTTACACCATCAAAACTAATAGGAATATCCCATTTTATGAAGTTCTAATGGCTGCATAGGCTGTATATCAAAGCGATGTGACATCTGCGTGCCGCGCAATAAAGAAAAAAGCCACGGATAGTCCATTCGAACATAGATTTACAACGTATTGGGGAACACCGTTTTTTATGACGATTTGATATACTTTCACCTATAAATCTTGTGCGATCATCTGCAAGTCGGCGATTTCATTTGTTTTTAAAGCACATTGTGAGCGTTTTTAATAAAAAGCTTTTATTCAACTTGCATGTGGCATTAGTGTGTTAAACAAATCTTGGAACTGAATTTCAGACAAGTTCCCCCAACCGATTGAGCTGAAATTTTGCACACACCTTTGGTTCTGGTGACAATACATTTTTATGACAGACAATACTCAATCCTGCAGCCAGGATAATCTCCTCAAGAGCAAACTCCTCAATGGTAAATAGCACGGATACGAAAATTTGTAGCCGCGTTCATATTTGATGGACAATCATTATTTCTATCATGACCTTATGCTGCAGTCAGGATTGTCTTCTCACGAGGGAATTCCTTAACGGTAAATAGCACGGATACGAAAATTTGTAGACGCGTTCATATTTGATAGATAAACATGATTTCTATCATGACCTGATCCTACAGCCAGGATTGTCTTCTCACGAGGGAACTCCTATACGGTTAATGGTGAACACGAAATTTTTTATACAAGTTCAATGATTACGACAAAACTAAAAATTTAAAAATAAAATTTTAATCAAAAAACCTTAAAAATAAGCTTAAAATGCACTGAAAAGAAGAAAAAGAACCTATAAGTAAATGAAAACTAAAATTACATAAAAGCTTGTCGCGAATGGTAAAGGCAAAAGAAAAACTACACGGTTTATTGTTTTTTTTAAATTGGCTACTCGTAATGGTCTAGTGATAGCAAGCGCAACTATTGAGCATAAGTTTTTACGTTCGGTTCCTAGGTCAGGCAAAGAAATATAGGGTTTTTTTCATCAGGAATTTCTCGACTAGCCTCTGGAGTCTAGATTTGTACCCAGTTGATGGCAAGGATCGGTCTCTATATTTTATTTAATGAGTCTTAAACAAAGCTACCAAACTGTGGCCTTACTAATATGTGCATTGTGCATCAGTACCTAACCCTTTGGGGAGTTTCGGGCGTCATGTTGTGATGGTAGGCCTGGTCCTGAGACCAGATCCTGTAACGGTACGGATGACGGCCTGTGTTGTCATCATACCAAGGTTCTGAGTTGGCTCGCGTTGATCGTCTAGTCTGTTCGTTTTCGTGAATGAATATATTGAGAAAGAGTCGAACTTTCTTAATTAGCCTTTGGTGATCAATACTGTGTTTAATCTAGGAAGGATCGAACTTCCTTACACCAGTGTTTAGGAAACAATACTGTATCAAGAGAGTCATTTCGGGGTTTTCAGTCAACAATTAGATTTAGATTGACCACAGGTCAATCTTGAGTACACTCCACTGCGCGAACAATGTAGACTTATCAATCATTCTACTCGATAACGCGGAGCTTGTCTCAACGCGTCTATACTATTATTTTAGTATAATACTTATCAGTCTTGTTCGGATTTAATAAAGGATTTTACAATTTAAATTCAATTTGACACGTTAGAATGATTGTGTAAGTTGATACATGTGTGTTAGGGCTTATTTCAGCCACCACGTCTGACTGATATCGTTCTAGCATGGGGGAACCCTACACCGATCAATCGGTATTTGACCATTTTTATAGGGGGGTGCATCACGACCCCTTATATAGACGCTACGAAGCGTTGGTGATTCCCACATCCCGTAAGGGCTGGTACTTGCATTTTTTTATTGCCACATTCCCATTTAGGGCAGGCACTCCCCCTGAACCATGGTTTTGATATGTGTTTATATTTGAGTTATATTTAGATTTGGCCAAATCTAGGTCGGGGTCGGATTGCAAGACATGGCGTGTAATGGTATGCTAAGTTATCACTGCCAGAGGCGTCGCCCAGTCGTGTCTCTCAATACCATCAGTCTATCGGAGTTAAGGAAATATTAATGTGCATTATATCACAACACAGCCGAAATGTCTCTCTCTCAAGAACAGTATTTCTCCTCCAGAATACTTAAGTGATTATTGACTTGAACCAAGGTGTTGATTGAGTTACTGTAAGTTAGTGTCTCTACTCACTCAGTTTGGGTTTTACTGATGTATACTAGGTTTAATTCAGTTCAGAAGGAACTTATAGTCTTAAACCCTAATGAAAGTATCTGACTTAGGTCTGGATTTCTATCTCTGACCTGGTCTATAGTAGTAGTATATTTGGTTAATTCCAATAACGTAAAATCATGTTATTCAAGGTTCAGTATACATATAGAGAGTTCATTATTGGAGATTCAAACTGATTTACTACACTGATTTAATACAGTGCCTCTTGTTACGACTTGATCTTAATTTTATCAATCTTCCATTATTAAATTCTCTACACAGGTAATCTTGGAATATAAAAGAAAGAGGTGATTATGGTTTAAATTATTCGTTTATTTCAATAAAATGAACGAAAGAAACTGTTTGTTTATTTAGGCCAAGGTTCGCTAAGATGGTAACGAACCTAGGTCGAGAGTCCCATTCCTAACCTAGTCAGATAAGGGAAAACGGAACATCTCAAGCGAAAAACCCTTCTGACGTACACAAATTAGATTAACACACATATGTACACAATATTGACAATTATTTACCAGCTTATATAAATCGCAAGACAACTGAGAGGAGAGGTAATGCACACATAATGGATACACAGTTTTATTCAAAGTACTTTAGCCACAATATCCCATGATAATTTACAGTAGTGTATTCAAATTCCTGGCTTAAACCATCTCGCGTAATTCATGGTCTGCGTGATGTATATTGTTTATACAATTCAAAGAGATTTCTCCACAATTTCCACCTTACCATCTCCAACAAACTTCTACACAAGCTATCACTAGGAGATAAATTACCATTATCAAAATAGTATTAAGGCTACCTTGTCCAGGTTATACCAAAGGTGCTCTAGCGACTTTTGCCTTAGTGAATATAAGATATCGAAGTTTGTGGCAGCGTCCATATTTACTTGGGTCGTTAAATAGATTGGGTGACTGAAGTTATTGTAAATTAGCTTGGGATCTTGCTTTAACACAAAATTTGAACTTGGAATACGTTACCAAATTTCAGCTCTCTCTCTGTCTCGATTTCACTAATATTCCTGAGATACACTGCTTCTACTTTATTTAAAATACAAACAATATTCAATCAAACTTCTATAATTATTGCTATGCAACCGTGTCAACTCGACGTCAAGCTTCGTCTGTCTCTGCTGACCCCGTGTCCCGTCGCAAAAAACATCCAGATAGGCTCCTCCTAGAAACATTAACCAAAGCGAGTAATCTGTTTTTCATTGGCTGTCTTGTGTAAGACGTTTGTTAATTGGCCAAAAGCATGGCGTCTCCGCTTCCCGCCAAGTTGTCGCTGTGCCCGCATCTATTTTACACATCTGTTTACCAGATATCCAGATATTCCGAAAAAGGTTACTTCGACGTATAATTTATTGCTTTTCTAGTGTCGTCTTGTAATATTATTTAAACTAAATTCAATAGATTTTTATTTTCTAAGTGTTTTGGGTTTCGTTTGCTTATCTTTGTTTCTAAGTAATTTCTCTCCATCGATATTTCAATAGGCAGTTTTTGACAAGGGTTGAAATTTATGGATGGCTATTAAAGTAAGCTATTTATTTATTATTTATGAAAAAAAGAATTGGTCGTTCGACTCGTCCATCTCACACTCCCCCAAATAGATTTGTTTAATCACCTAGTACTTATATATCTCTCCATCGTTACACTAGGTCGTTGAAAAATCTATTTCCTTCCTTACATTCTCACGCTAGCCTTAAATTTCCCACGTCTATTTATTTTGTTTTCAAGTACGACAATAAACCCTTTCAACTCAGTCTCCCTTTGTTTGTTTAGTTTGGGTTTACTGTTTTTATGATGGTGGCTACGCATTTATTTGTCTCCTTTGTTCGTCCCATCCCATAGCAAATTCTAATTTATTTATTGTTTCGGTAGTAGCGAAACAGGTGTATTGCATTGTAATTCCCTTTGACTTTGTCAGTATGGACATCAATTAACGTATATACGTTACTATATGGAACTGCTCCAATTACATAAGGTCCTTCGTATAGCCGCATAAATTTCTTTGTTAACTTTTTGTCGGCATCTGACTTTGCAAAAGTTTTAAGTTTCACTAGGTCTCCTATTTCGAACTGTATTAATTTATGATTTTTGTTATAATGAAGTTCTCTATTCTCCGCTGCTTTGATTATATTTTGTCGTGCTTGATTACGAATCTGCTCTAGTGTTTCTAATTGTATATCGGTTCCCCTTGTTATGTCTTTATCGAAATCAGTTGACAGTAGGGTCCTCTTACCCCATACTATCTCATTCGGTGAATACCCCGTTGTGGTATGTACTACTTGATTGTAACAATCCTCTATGTTCGGTACTAAATCTACCTAAGATTGGTGTGATCTGTCGCAATACGTCCTGAACAATCTTCCTAATTCTTTATTTACTCTCTCCGTCGAATTCGGTCGCGGATTTCTAATAGATGTGTGCGTTAATTCGATGCCTAGCAGACGAATACCCGACTCGAAAACCGTTGAAGTAAAATTCGAACCTCTATCTGAACATAGTGTTTTTATCTTGACCTGTCCGTGAAATTTCTTAATGCATGTTAATGTTGCCTTTCCACTCGCTTGGCGTAGTGGGTATAATTTGATTAATTTACTATAGGCATCTTGTATTACAAATATGTATTTGAATCCGAACCGTCCAGTCGGTAAAGGTCCATATATATCGCAAAAACACGTTCCCCTATCTCCTTTGCTATCACGGTTTTAATCGGTCCTGTATGTGTCTCTGGCGCGTGTTTCGACTTCTGACATACCTCACAAGCTCTTACGACCCGACCTATTAAACGAGACATGTTTGAGAAATAGTATCGACGTTTCATCAACGCATAGATCTTGTAACGTCCGAAATGACCTATTTCTTCATGTATGCTAACAATCAAATCCCTTTGTAATTTCTCGGGAACATATAATCTCAAAGTGTCTCCTTTTATGTCTGTCCTATATAGAACTCCATCTTTAAGTTCATAATATTTTGATTCAGGTGTGTCCGCTATCTTCATACGTCTAATTATTTCACTAGCTATCTTGTCACTCTCTTGAAGACTACCTATTTCTTTCCATCGGTCCCGTACTACCTGTCCCAACGACACTTTGAACAAATTCATTTCAGGCCACACCGTTTTATTAGTTAATACATCGGTGGTCCCTTTTATATGTCTAGATAACACGTCAGCTACTGTGTTTGACTTCCCCTTTACATGCTCAATTGTGTAATCGAACCGCCCTATGTAATGTACCCAGCGTATCATACGTGCGCTCAATAGTTTACATGTCTGTAGAAATATCAGACTCTTATGATCAGTCCTAATTACTAACCGTGCCCCTCTTAAATAAGTTTCAAACTTTGATAAACTAAAAATGATAGCCCATAATTCTTGTTCTGTAACTGTCCATTTGCGTTCCGTCTCTGACAATGACTTACTACAGAATCCTATTATCTGTTCCTCTCCTACATCATTTAGCTGATAAACATAACCTGAAACTCCTAGGTTACTGCTATCGGTTTGCAAATAATAAGTCTCCTTAGGATTTGGATGTGTGAGGAGTATCGTGTCCACAAATAATCTCTTAACCCTCTCAAAACAATCATTTGCTTCTTGCGTCCATGACCATTTTGTATTTTGTTTTAATAGGTCACAGAGCGGTCTAACTTCTTCGCTATACTTCGTAATAAACCTTCTAAAATAGTTGATTAATCCCAAAAATCCTCGTAATTGCTTTTGTGTTTGAGGTACGGGAAAATCTAGTATGGCCTCCACTCGTTCGGGATCCATACACACCCCCTTCGTATTTACTATGTGTCCCAACAACTTCACTTCTACACGTAGGAATCGACATTTTCCTAGTCTACCAGTTAATCCCGCGGCTCCTAATTTGTCTAGTACTCGATCTAGATGTTCTAAATGTAACCCTATGTCCCCTGTCGTATATATGACAATGTCATCTAGATAATTTACGCAAAATTCACGTACTCCTTCTAATATAGAATCCATTGCTCTCGAGAATCCTGCCACAGATGTCTTTAATCCTTGAGGCAACACGCGATAAGTATAGGTTCGTCCCATGAATGAGAACCCTGTATACTTTCTTGAATTTGGATGTAAAGGTATTTGAAAATAAGCATTATTTAAATCTATTAAACTGATATAATTTATTCCGTGAAAAGACTGTAAAATCTCTGACGTGAGTGGTGGCGTTCCGGCGTCCCCAATCATTTTCTTATTTAGCTCGCGCGCGTCTAGTAAGATTCTTATTGTCCCATCTCGTTTCTTAGTGAAAGTGAGTGGACTACAGTACGGAGTTGCCTCCTGTCTGATCACACCTAATCCTTCTAATTCACTTAATTCCGCTTTAACTTGTTCCCTATAGGCCAGAGGTACTGGATAACTATGCTCCACAAAAGGGATTTCATCTACTAACTCAATAACGTGCTCATACCTATTAGTCAATCCTAGCTTGTCTGTAAATACTTTACTATGTTTGTCTAGTACAGATAATAATAGTTCCTTCTGTTCACTACTTAAAGTGGAATCGTCCAGGTGATATTCCTTGTTCTTTTCACCATACGTCTCTTTACTCGACTTGCTTTGCTCTACCGGTCTAGTGCCTTTGTTTAGTATCGAATTAATTGTTGCTGCATTTGTCTCTCCCCCTAACCTTTCGAATTTGCAATCTGAATTCAGTTTTACGCAAGACCTAACCCCCAAATGTTCTAACGTTAACGACCGTTCGCTTCCACAGTTCACTACTCCTTTTACTCTTTCTAGCCAGTCATATCCTAGTATTAATGATCTAGGTAACCGCCGCATAACTAAAACAGGTGCTTCAACTAAGGTACTACCTAATTTGAATTCTATTAAGACCATTCGATTCGTACTTTCGCTACGTGATTATTAACCCGATCCGATTCTACTGTATTTCCTTTTCAATTAACCGTTTAGACCCGTATTATGTTAATTTATTCGTCCGTTTAAGTAACCTCCCCGTCAGATATCTGGTAAACTGCTAGGGATAAACACAAGATAAACAACACAAGATGAAACATATTAATATCTCTAGTCACGCAGTCTCCTCCTGAAGAATTTAATCTAAGAAATAAGCTAATCTAGGAAATAATTTTAAGGAAAATATTTCTGTCGTTGTAGTCTCGTCCTGAAGAACTTAATCTAGAAAATAGACTTAAGGAAAATATTTCTGACTTTGTAGTCTCTTCCTGAAGAACCTAATCTATAAAATAGACTTAAGGAAAATATTTCTGACTTTGTAGTCTCTTCCTGAAGAACCTAATCTATAAAATAGACTTAAGGAAAATATTTCTGACTTTGTAGTCTCTTCCTTGGAATCCAGTAAATTGTACATTTATTTGTAAGGCATACAGCTTATTTCTGCTCCCCCTATACATAAGGTAAATTTAAATGTACAACACATTAAACATAATAACATGCACAGTATGTATTTTATCTCTCCTCTCAGTATTTCCACAATTTCTAAATTCTCTCTCATATACCCAATCGCAATCACGATAATTAATTTCTACGTTGTGTTCTTTTATTTTATATAAATAGATCTAGTCATATCGTTATTTCGAATATGTACTTAGATCCTGGGTCACGCGGCATCAAATTCTGTGATGGTAGGCCTGGTCCTGAGACCAGATCCTGTAACGGTACGGATGACGGCCTGTGTTGTCATCATACCAAGGTTCTGAGTTGGCTCGCGTTGATCGTCTAGTCTGTTCGTTTTCGTGAATGAATATATTGAGAAAGAGTCGAACTTTCTTAATTAGCCTTTGGTGATCAATACTGTGTTTAATCTAGGAAGGATCGAACTTCCTTACACCAGTGTTTAGGAAACAATACTGTATCAAGAGAGTCATTTCGGGGTTTTCAGTCAACAATTAGATTTAGATTGACCACAGGTCAATCTTGAGTACACTCCACTGCGCGAACAATGTAGACTTATCAATCATTCTACTCGATAACGCGGAGCTTGTCTCAACGCGTCTATACTATTATTTTAGTATAATACTTATCAGTCTTGTTCGGATTTAATAAAGGATTTTACAATTTAAATTCAATTTGACACGTTAGAATGATTGTGTAAGTTGATACATGTGTGTTAGGGCTTATTTCAGCCACCACGTCTGACTGATATCGTTCTAGCATGGGGGAACCCTACACCGATCAATCGGTATTTGACCATTTTTATAGGGGGGTGCATCACGACCCCTTATATAGACGCTACGAAGCGTTGGTGATTCCCACATCCCGTAAGGGCTGGTACTTGCATTTTTTTATTGCCACATTCCCATTTAGGGCAGGCACTCCCCCTGAACCATGGTTTTGATATGTGTTTATATTTGAGTTATATTTAGATTTGGCCAAATCTAGGTCGGGGTCGGATTGCAAGACATGGCGTGTAATGGTATGCTAAGTTATCACTGCCAGAGGCGTCGCCCAGTCGTGTCTCTCAATACCATCAGTCTATCGGAGTTAAGGAAATATTAATGTGCATTATATCACAACACAGCCGAAATGTCTCTCTCTCAAGAACAGTATTTCTCCTCCAGAATACTTAAGTGATTATTGACTTGAACCAAGGTGTTGATTGAGTTACTGTAAGTTAGTGTCTCTACTCACTCAGTTTGGGTTTTACTGATGTATACTAGGTTTAATTCAGTTCAGAAGGAACTTATAGTCTTAAACCCTAATGAAAGTATCTGACTTAGGTCTGGATTTCTATCTCTGACCTGGTCTATAGTAGTAGTATATTTGGTTAATTCCAATAACGTAAAATCATGTTATTCAAGGTTCAGTATACATATAGAGAGTTCATTATTGGAGATTCAAACTGATTTACTACACTGATTTAATACAGTGCCTCTTGTTACGACTTGATCTTAATTTTATCAATCTTCCATTATTAAATTCTCTACACAGGTAATCTTGGAATATAAAAGAAAGAGGTGATTATGGTTTAAATTATTCGTTTATTTCAATAAAATGAACGAAAGAAACTGTTTGTTTATTTAGGCCAAGGTTCGCTAAGATGGTAACGAACCTAGGTCGAGAGTCCCATTCCTAACCTAGTCAGATAAGGGAAAACGGAACATCTCAAGCGAAAAACCCTTCTGACGTACACAAATTAGATTAACACACATATGTACACAATATTGACAATTATTTACCAGCTTATATAAATCGCAAGACAACTGAGAGGAGAGGTAATGCACACATAATGGATACACAGTTTTATTCAAAGTACTTTAGCCACAATATCCCATGATAATTTACAGTAGTGTATTCAAATTCCTGGCTTAAACCATCTCGCGTAATTCATGGTCTGCGTGATGTATATTGTTTATACAATTCAAAGAGATTTCTCCACAATTTCCACCTTACCATCTCCAACAAACTTCTACACAAGCTATCACTAGGAGATAAATTACCATTATCAAAATAGTATTAAGGCTACCTTGTCCAGGTTATACCAAAGGTGCTCTAGCGACTTTTGCCTTAGTGAATATAAGATATCGAAGTTTGTGGCAGCGTCCATATTTACTTGGGTCGTTAAATAGATTGGGTGACTGAAGTTATTGTAAATTAGCTTGGGATCTTGCTTTAACACAAAATTTGAACTTGGAATACGTTACCAAATTTCAGCTCTCTCTCTGTCTCGATTTCACTAATATTCCTGAGATACACTGCTTCTACTTTATTTAAAATACAAACAATATTCAATCAAACTTCTATAATTATTGCTATGCAACCGTGTCAACTCGACGTCAAGCTTCGTCTGTCTCTGCTGACCCCGTGTCCCGTCGCAAAAAACATCCAGATAGGCTCCTCCTAGAAACATTAACCAAAGCGAGTAATCTGTTTTTCATTGGCTGTCTTGTGTAAGACGTTTGTTAATTGGCCAAAAGCATGGCGTCTCCGCTTCCCGCCAAGTTGTCGCTGTGCCCGCATCTATTTTACACATCTGTTTACCAGATATCCAGATATTCCGAAAAAGGTTACTTCGACGTATAATTTATTGCTTTTCTAGTGTCGTCTTGTAATATTATTTAAACTAAATTCAATAGATTTTTATTTTCTAAGTGTTTTGGGTTTCGTTTGCTTATCTTTGTTTCTAAGTAATTTCTCTCCATCGATATTTCAATAGGCAGTTTTTGACAAGGGTTGAAATTTATGGATGGCTATTAAAGTAAGCTATTTATTTATTATTTATGAAAAAAAGAATTGGTCGTTCGACTCGTCCATCTCAATGTTATGCTTTTCAAATATAACTAACACGAGTACTTTCATAGTAATAACATACCAAAATCAATAAGTTTTACACGCTACAAAAAAAAGTCAAGAGAAAGTCCGCCACTCAAGGCTCACAAAAACACAATCAGTATAAAATCGACATGATAATTGCCGGCAACGAGGAAAGCGCTCGCGTGAGAGGTCGCGTGTCTGACTTGATTAAATTCTACTTGAACAGGTCTGTTTGGTTATTCACAGCCGTGGTAGCAACGTGCCGATAGAAAATACAAGCTGTTTTCATTGCGCACTCCATAGAACAAAGAGACGCGTCGGTGTTCACTTCTAGAGGCGGCATCGAAATCACTTTCCAAAAAATTTAAGCGTCTTAACTTTTTCTTGGCACAAATGACGTAGAAGTATAGATGGATACTGACGCATGCATATGGTCCATCTTGGAAGAGGTGTGCTCAAAACACTACAGGCGCTACGAATTTTACTGGTATTGCCGTTTCTAGATGTTGACGACGACGCGGCGATTCCGTGCTCTGTGGCTCGTACCCCACTTAGCGTGACTTAGCTCATGCATTTGATAAAGTATGCCATAGTATATTTTCGGTAAAAATAGAAGATAGTGCCCCGATAAAGGTCGTTGATTGTGACAGTTTCAAGATTATATCAATAAAATTATTAGGTCATTAAATTTTGAATGATATGGGTTGTTATTTGGGTTTTGGGTGTGCCACAAGGAAAAAACTCGGACCCATTGTAATTAATTTAAAAGTAATCTGCACACATTATTGAAATACGTCTATAAAATAATTTAATTTAATTTAGTTAAAGACTTTGGAAGACTTACAGCTAAATACAATAGTGATAAATAACAGTATGATAATCTGACAGCCAATTACAAGTCTTCACGTCTAGAGCTTGTCTGGTGTAAATATATACTGTGAAACAAAATATGTAGCACACTGCCAAATAATACTAAAAAAATAAACATGCAAATGCAAATAGATCATCACCTAAAAAATTAAAATTAAACCAAAGTCAAAAGAAATTTAAGATTTAAAGAAATTCATTGTTAAACATTTTTTTGCCGAGGTCACACTTGTTTCAGAAAGATCAAAGTCGAACTGTTTGCACACCTTATTAAAATACCTACCTACTCACACGCGCAACGTATGAATTATAATCTTTGATAGTATCTTACAAGGAATAAAAATGTTCAGAATGTTGAAACTGAATGAAATAGGAGGTAAAGCTTAACAGAAGCACATAACTTTTAGTGCAAACGGTGCTAAGGTTCGAAAAATCGAGTGAGTTCTTGTGAAACATAAAAAATGTAACAAGAATTTTATTAAGTGACTCTAAAGAAGAAGTAATCTTACTTATCTAAGGGAATATTCAATTTCTTACCTTTTATGCATAAATCTCCAAACCAAAATCCACTGATATTGTTAAGAATATTGTGCCTACTTTATATTTTCGCTTATTTTTCTTAATCTTCCAGTAAATCCGCTTACATACTGAAACCTTTGTGAACACGAAACGAACGAAATCCCTTTTTCCGTACGTAGCTTGGTTTTGGCGCGGATAGCAATTTTATTGGGGAGTCGTGTCAAAACAAAATTGGAGTACTAACTGCGCACTTTTTATGATGCCAATTAAAAAGGTGTACGTAGTGTGTAACGTGCTAGTTTTAACTCCAATTCAGTTCGTGTTCAATTTAGGTTTAATAGCCATGCGATTTTTATCGGGCACTTTAGTTTTTTTTTTTTGTTAATCGTGCTTTTTTGTTTTCTTTTTTACAGTGATGGTCAATTTATTTATTTAACATTTCAAGCACAAAGATGATGTTGATTTTGGTTAATTCTTTTCTTTTTTAGTATCTACTAACTCTAACTGTTGAGTTGGTTAAACGGTTATGATATAACATCATTTTATTTTTTGCAATTGAAACTTTTAAAATCCTTGAAATTTAAAATATTTCACAGCATTCCACCAATAAAAACAACACCATCAGTATTGATTCATCCTCCGATCCCAGCACAGGTAAACATACCGATCGAGCAAGGTGTTACCAGACCACTCACGGACTGCATTAAATATGAACACCATAAATTGAGAACGTGGTAACATTCATAAAAAATGAATCCATTTCGATTTTTATATTCCACGCATCACAGACGCGAACTATAAAAGAGGTGGCGGGTACGAATGGCACGAAAAAAGTGGAATATTCATGCTCAATGACTTGGAAAAATTCAATTACACAACTGTCCCTGGCTTGCATTCTAATGGACAGGCTGGGACTGGCACAACAAATCTAATCAAAGTTTACTATTTAGGGATCAAGCCGACCTTTGGCACCTCGGAGTGAAGGCCTTGAAAGTTGTGATGTCAAGGTGTCTCGGTGAGGGTTAATCAACGTTACCGTGTTCTGAAGTGTTGGTGTGTGATTTACTGTTTCTGTTTTATGGTTGTGTGGAAAGTGTGTTGCTATTTGGTCAGGAAGCACGTACAGTGTTACGTTTAACGTAGTTGACCTACTATTTATGAGTTTGATTAAAGACCTCTCAAGTTATTTGTCATCATAATCATCGGCACTCTGGTCCCACCTACTTCACACTGCTTCATTTTGTATCATGTTTTCCTCTGGTCTTACCAATGATCTTATGAATGGCACCTGGCTGTTAGTCTGCTGTGACTTCTTCTACCATCACCAAGCTATCATTCAGTTAGAGCTACTCAAGTGAAATTTGGGATGATTCAATAAATTAACATAAACTTATGTAAAAAAGAGACGAAGAATTAATAAAAACTCACTAAAAGTTGTAACCCATCCTTAATCCTATTAATTTTCCAAGTCACACTAAACAACTACAACACCAAAAAGCATTTAATCTTATCATGCTAGGTACCGCAAATGGTAGCATTTATAAACCGACCCTCATATTTCTCTCACGCATTAGCATATTTAGTTCAATGAGTCTCAAACTATGAATTATAAAACGTAATTCAAGAAACCTAGTTAGTGAAGCTAACTTAGTAACACCACCTTGTAAGATATTCGCCGACAAAGTTGAATAATAAAACAATTCGCAGCTACGTGTTAACATGAAATTATGAAGCGAAAACGGTGACAAAGAACGTAAACTAATGAAGTAGATGGACTAATACGATTTATTTTATTTTAATCTAAGTATTTATTTTTTTGAAAAGATTTACAATTATCTTAACCTAAATCTTATCTAATCCTAACCTAATCTCAACTTTATTCTTCAGCGTTTTTGGTAGAAATTCTGATTATAATTGTCAAACAATGCTTATTTAATAAAACATCGTGTATGTTTGTATTCTCCGCACCAGTATGAAAATGTATGGTATGTAGAAGTTTAAGTCAGCAAATTTTAACTATTAATGCTAATAAAGTATCTACCGTTTGGAAAAATCCTTTCAAAATAATAACAGATAAACAACAGATGCTTCTAAACAGGTGGCTAAGTTTAACACTAGACGCAGACTTATAGGATTACGAATAAGATCGATACTACCAACAGACAAACAAACGACTAAGCCTCTCTACTGATAATATTGTACTGCAACACTAAGCCTTCTGCAAAGCATGTTGATTAAGGCATTATGCTCGTTAGATCGCTCATTATACCCATCTACAGGGAAGGCTCAATCAACAACAAACCGGAACGAGGCATGAAGGATTATAAGGAAAGAGTTAAAACTTAAGCCGAAGTTCTTAGGGACTTAGAAGATTTTTTATTAAGAAATGCAGTTTCTTATGGAACGTCTTAAGAGGGATGTAGACTTTACATTTTATAGAATGTTTTTCATTTAAGTTTTTTTTGATGGGCTAAAAAGGAAACGGCTGCTGAAAGTTGAACACTTTGGCTCGGATATTTCAGCTTATACCTACGTTTAGTTTGACAATACCCTGTGCTAGAGAATATTTTATCGAAAAGCAATTTGGAAATGATGTCATCATTATGATTTAAACATTAAAATATTAATTGATAGAAAGTTTACCATGGATATAAAAAAAGTCTTTAAATTCAGCTACGCGATCTCCGCTCGTTTATTATGTTTATCAGACGCACAGTTGTCAAGGCATGCGACGCAAGATAAAATGTGGGTCATTGTCTTTGAGGAAATGTCGCATACGCACTGCACTTGATATCTGAGCTATCCATAAACTGGGAGTATCCACTCCCTATTTTAAATCTTGAAAAATGATAAGTGTGATGTGTCTTCTCAAATGTTAAATCTCTTGAAAAGTACCTATTAAAATAATTTGTTGATAAATTAATTTAGATGAATGAAATGTTTAAAAAAAAATAATCAGTGTCAATGCAGGTGTATTGATGAATTGCTTCATGAAATATTTGACTGACAAATTTTTATTAAACGAATCAACTTAAGATTAACAAAACAGACTTCAACTCTAATAATAAAAATCATTCCCATCTTACAGTTTCTGTGCTTGCTTGACTGGCAAGAGACGGCGGTTGAAAATAGACATCAAAGAGCGAACTAAGCATCGATTTGCGGTGTCTACTGCAGTGTAACACGCCGGGGCCGTCAACCGTAACCTGAGAGCAGTCGAGCGGCGATTTAGAAAATTGTTGTTTTACTCCAATCTTTTGTAAAGGCTGGTCGTTTGGTAGTGAGAAAAGCCTATGAAAGAAAGAAAAAGTATTTATTAAACTCACACAGGGCATAATAGAAACAAAAATATAGAATTAGGCATGACAAAATTATTTAAAAAAGTAAACATGAGAAACATTACAAACAATTAAATTTGATTGGTCCTGTGCAAGGCCAAAAGGCTCCTATCTCAGCAAGGTGCTGTGACATTTAAAAAAAATGCAATATACTTAGTGTGTTTAGTATCAGCAGATTTACTTTACGGCAGATTTTAATTTTCGTTACATTATGGGTGTAAATATACCATTATCGAAGCCGAAAGGTAGGTAGGCCTTTTTTTTTTTCGGATGGGAAATCATCAAATGACTTCTCCCGCTCTGGGCGGAGCAGGAGGTCAGACTTTTACTGACTAAAACCCATCCATGTTCCTTCATCGCACTTTGTGTTCCGGGGCCAAGGTATCTCTTTCGAATAGTCACGCAGCCCCGGCAGGCATCGGCCTTGCGGACGACCCCTTCCTTTTTGCTGACTCTCGAGGTGACGGCGTCCCATTCCGTCTCGCTCCTGACCATGGATTGAACCAGGGCCGGAAGCGAGAGGTCGCCGCCGCCGATCGCCACTAAGGTGCCTGGGTCTTATTCTCCCTGTCATTGGTATATATTTTTTTGTTCTAGACTGTACCTGAGCACCGGTGGCCCTGTGGTGGCGGACTTAGAAACAGTAAGTCGTGGGTTCGAACCCAAACATGCGCATTACTTTGTGTAATTTATTTCATCACCACTACTCTCAAAACGGTGAAGGAAAACATCGTGAGGAAACCGGCACGTCCTAGAACCAAAAATTCGAAGACATGTGACATCTACCAATCCGCACTGGGCCCGCGTGGTGGATTATAGTCCATTCCCTCTCATTGAGAAAAAGCCGTGTCCCGGCAGTGGGAACCTTTAGGCTGATGATGATGATGATGTACCTGGGAACCTTCTAGTTACGGGGGGATATTTGGGATCAAAGTTCAACTTATTCACAAGTTTTTTTTCATACTTTTTTTTTTAATGAAAATGTAATAATTATATTTTAACTTAACTTTATTTAAATATCAACTTCACATGAAAAAAAATTAAAATAAACTAAGATAACTAACTTAAACTAAAAACTTAAAAAATGGCGTCAAAAAACTCCTCCTCAACGCTGTCAACTGGTAATGTCCCCAAGAGACTGGCGGAATTACCACGCTGTATGGCAACGCTAAGCCTTTGGCCAAGGTAAAAGCCAGCCCTAGGGTCACGGGAAGTGTCAACTAAACGTTTGGAAATTTCCTTGAAAAGGCTGTGAGCGCTCGGACGGTCACGGTCCTAGAGTTTCAACCCCAAACGGCTCGAAAATATAGTTACCAATAAGGTTACTATACTTTCGCCGCTTGAGGTTCTCCGCTGCCGCAGCGACAGCCCCTGCACAGCACGATGAACTAGGAAGATGGGAAGGCGCAAGAGTATCGACACATGTAGCATCCCACACTAAAGGCCTACCCATCTTCCATGGAAACAAAGACATGCCGTCCGGTCTCTTGCCATCGTCGCGTGCCAAGCCATTGGGTTCTAATAAAGCTGGAACGCCGACGGTGACAAGAGATCGACGGATGATGTCATTTAAATTCGCGTGCCGTGCAAAACGGCCCGCACTTCGGCTGCAAGACAGGCCGTGGTGTCCGAGGCTGTTGACAACTTCACCACAGTGACAGCGATGAGGAGAACAGCATGGGGCGCCTAGGCGTAGAGCAACAGCGAGGCGGAAAGTGGTGTCGTCGAGCAACGTGCCTATGCTCGACGACGGTAGTGCGTGAAGCCAAAGACCCGATTCCCACTCACCCACAGCCAGCAGGCGCGCACGCTCAGCAGTAGTAGCAGACGTGTTCAGTAGATTTATCTGAACTACTTTGCAGAGCGGCTCATCCCACCGTCTCTGGGAAAATGGGTGGTCGGGTTCTTCAGAATTCGGGCAAGCGAGTTTCCAAGCGTTGATAGCCTCGGAGAAGCACGGCACATCAAAATCAATCAGTGTGGAAGCCAGGATTTTCCTGATTAATTTCTCAGTGCCGTGGACCGAGGATATAAAAGCCGGTAAACTAATACTAGAAATTTTGCGGACACCGAGCCCTCCCATACGAATGGGAAGAGTAGCTTGGGTCCAGGCTCGGTCGTCCAAGGCCACATTTAAAATGGATGATAAAGTATTTCTGATAATTTGATCCATTTTGTCTAAAAGATGAGTGTGCTTCCATAAAGAAGAAGCACGTAGGAAATATGTTAATTTAGGGCCAAAACAGCAATAACGGATAATGGTAATGGCCGAATGCATGTTAATTTGGAGTAACCTTTCCGAAATATCATTGAAATTTTGAATTTTTTCCTCGATGAAATCGGGAAAGGAAGTTTCGAAGATTGGAGACCCAAGGAGACGAAGAGAACTTTTTTCAATAATTTTGATGTTAGGGGCTATTGCGTTAAATTTAGGAATAGTCATTTGTCTGTCGGTACAGTCTGCTAAAAACAATTCACATTTTGCAAGGTTTAGGTCAAGGCCAATGGAGTGAAGATTATTTTTTAAGAAAATTAAATCATGTAAAACTGTATCTACATCGCCGCCCAAGGTTCCGTCATCAAGATACCAGACGTTCAATTTTGAATTTAGCTGTCTAACAATTGGGTGAATAGCTAAACTAAATATCACTGGCCCGAGGGGGTCACCTTGTTGGCAGCCAACAGCAGATTCCAAAAGGTTGTCACGGTACAGTAATTTAGAAGGGTGTCTGTAGCACTGCCAAAGAAAACTATAAATTTGAGGTAATTCTTTTTTAATTTCTGTTAACAAGGTGTCCCTATTAACTGAATTGAAGGCATTCTTAATATCAACCTTCAGGATGACCTCACCTTTGCCAGAATTTAGGTAGGTCGACAAAGCGTGTACGGCAGCCTCACAGCCCCCTTTGGAACCATAACCTAGCTGCAGGGGCTGAAATTTTTCCGAAACAGCCTCACCATAAAATTTACAACAAATCTTGGCTGCCATACGACGGTAAGTAGTACCCAATGGGACGAATGCCGCCATCCCTCTTGCGCAGGGCACATAAATTGGCCCCGTATAAGACGTCGATGACGGTTTCGTTCACCTTGCCGGAGAGTAGAAGGTTAATCAGAGCCGTAAGCTCCTTCAAGAGTGATTCACCGGCCTCTCCGGCGCCTGAACAAATTAGGTCCTTTAAGTGCTGAGGACTTAGGCCGTCGAGGCCGCCGGCGGAGCCGCTTCGGAAAGAGCAAACGGCTGTGACTACCTCTCGACCTGTAATGGTGAGGGAGTGAATGTCCGAATCAGGAGGGTCGGGAAAAGAAAGGCCATCCGCGGGGGCAGGGTGTTTGGTCTCCAGAGCTGCGAGTGTTTCTGGAGAACACGGTGCCACCAGATCGCTACTGAAGAGAATCCTGGCTGCACCGCTAATGTCACCTTCCCCTAACTTTGATTCAACCAGATGAGATATACCTCTCGAAGAGGTATATCCCTGTGCCGATAAATTTGAAACAAAATTTTGAGCCGAAACATTACAGTTATCTTTGATTTGAGCAGTTAAAGTCTTTTTTGTGGCCAAATTCTTTTGAACATGCAGAATTCGGTAAGGGAAGGTAAGCAACTGCTCCCAAGTACTTAGCGAGTTCTCTCGGACGACAAGGCGCACACAACCTGCTAGGTTTTGTGCAACTAAGGGCCTAGCACCGCGGGGAACTCGCTTTAAAACAGGAACAGAGTTTTTGAATTTGGAAAGGGATTGCCAGATCGGGTCGAAAGTGGATGTATCCGAAGTTGTAGGTGGAAGATTTGAGACAGGGTCTGAGGGTGCATTTGGAAGTTTATGTACCTTACCAATATGCACATTCAGACCCCGCTTACCTTTAAAAAATCGTGCCTGGGCGCAAAGCGGGCATCTCTCCAGGGTGTTCAGCGATGTTGAAGGTTGACTACTACTATTACCCACCGCATCGCTGCTGCTACTACTCATTAAATATAAAGTACCTCTTAAAAATAAACTTAATAAAAATAACTTTATTAAACTAAACTAAAAAACAAACACTGATCAGTCTATTGTAGGTTGTGATGAACAGACAGGAGCGGAGGAACACACACTGGGGGCCTGGGGTATCGCACCGCCGAAGAACACATGTCGGCGCAGCCTCGGGCACCTTTGCCAGGTAAATGGGAGCCTGGTCTCGCCTCGCCTCAGCGTCGAACTCGTATCTCCTTTTAAAACTCTAATGTGTACCAGTCAACTGTGGTATGCTAGATGGTAAAATCAACATCATTCCTCAACAAAGATCCAACGAATTTTTGACATTTCAAGTCATGATAGTTTCCAACGCAGTGCGATGAATACACACGATACACACCAATTTGTCAATATAATATATATATATATATATATATATATATATATTGTAGTCTTTGACACCAATGAATTTCCGAAACATACAATGTTTCGCACCAAATAAATAAATTAAATTAATTTATTAAAATTATGATTGCCTTTAGACATTTTTTGTCTTGACGTCAAATACCTCCACGGCATAGAGTTTTGAGAGCGTTACATCGAGACCTACCGTCTAATGAATTTCACCCCAAAGAAAAGTAGCCTTCCAGCAATAATTTTTGTGTAGTTACTTAGTTTGATGTACAGAAAGGCTTCGTGAAGAGTTTAATTACTTTGACATATTTACATAATCTACACCAGCTGTTTTTGAATGTTTACAATTTTCACATTGTTGGTCCCTTTTTGGGATTTTTAAATGCCAAATTTTAATAAAGATAAAAGCTTACCGATTTTTGTTATAATACGTTTTAAGCTTGAATATTGAGTGCTGATAATTCAGACGACTGTGATTACTGAATTTCCAGGTACCTACACTAGCAAATTAGGCCTGTTAACTTTGTTAATAAAGAACGGTCAATATAAAAAAGTCAATTCCAGCCCAATAACAATGCCAAATAATTTTAAAACAACTCCACATTTTTCGTAGAAGCAGTACAGAACGAATGTTTATCCTGCATATTCGTAGCCAGTCGTTCTCCAGTATTTTTTATACAAACAAAATGACAAACAAGCAACGACCGCCTCATTTGCATTTCATACGAATCGGCAATGTAGGAAGTGGGTGGAAAAAGCGTAAGATGCAAACGGCTGCCAAATACAACGCAACTATGTTTTTGTGATATTTTTTTTTCGTATTGGTTGCTTGAATATTTATGTCATGTTGGCTATTGTTCTTGAAGGTGTTTATAATTACAAGCTTGTATTTTACTTGTAACGTTTGTAATTTGTATATTGGTTTAGGTCAAATCTTATAACTGAATTATACAATAGTAGTTTCCAACCGATTGAGCTGAAATGTTGCATACATGTTTAGTTTGGATGACAATGCATGGTTAGCTAAGTGACGTCATTCTAAAGTCATTCTAAATTTAATATGGTGGATTCCCAAAGATGGAGGATTCGTTATTTTTTAGCCACCCCCATGATATAGGTATCAATAAAAATAAAAGGTTTGCTGAAAAGAATTCGAAATAAAATTACGTCACACCTGTCATTTAAAAGCTGGTTTTCAGTTAAGTTAGGTTAGTAAGACTGCAGATAAAGCCGGACATTTATCAAAAAAATGGGTAGATTAACGATCTATTAAAAAAGTCTAACAAAAAAAACACAACAACTTTTCCTAATCTGGGAATTGAACCCAAGACTTCATGCTTAGCAGGATTGCTTGCGACCACTAGGAAACAGTCAAAGTCCCACTAAATCTTCTATCATAAGCAGAGGATAACTCTAAATAAAAACGTTCTTTAAAATTTATTTTCGTAATTATATTTAAAGCGTGCATAACAACAACAAACCTATTACTTATTTCTTAGAACATAGAACTCAAGGTAGTTAAGCTATTTATGGATTTACGCTCGGCAGAAAAAGAGCATCCTTTTATTTAGCTTTTGCTCCTCGTTCCAATTAAGTTTCGTGCTGACCTGAATTTCGAAAAGCTTTTTATGTACCCATCGATATTACGTACACGCTATTTTTATGCTCGACATGTAGTGACTAAAAATAGTGTTTTACATGTAAAATTCAATATTTAGCCTCGTTAAAAATAATCTCTTTCCATGTTGTATATTCTGTTCATTAGAGCAATCTAGCATCCTTTTCATCATCATCATTCATCATTTCAGCCGAAAGACGTCCACTCCTGGACATTGGCCTCCCCCAAGTGTCGCCACATTGACCGGTCCCGTGCGACTCACATCCAGCAGATTCCCGCAACTTTCACCAGGTCATCGGTCCACCTAATGGGAGGGCTTCCAACGCAACGTCTTCCGCTCAAACATCCTTTTACTATACGTAAAACTTTAAAGAAATAAAAAGTATAAATTCCTTCCCTGTTTTCGTAACCTCAGCCGATAATAATATTCGAATTCAAATTCATTTATTGTTTGTTTATCACAGGTGAAATATCAGTTCTTATGATTATTATAAAAGATCGCTGTAACATACCTATAAGGTGTACAATATTTTTAATTTTGGTTACATATTTATTTAACATCTTAATCATTATTCATTATTCGTCCTAAGTCAACATCCATCATTAGTCAGTTGTTAATTCACAGGTCAGTTTAAAAAAATAAGTGAATAGGAACTTTGATATTTTCATAGAAATTAAATTCAATTGATTAAAATTAAATTACTCATTGATTTCATACAAATTAAATTATTAATAGATTTCATTTAAATTAAATTACATATTGGTTTTTTACAAATTATTAAATAAGTCATTGATGTCAAACAAATTAAATGACTCATGACTCAAAACATTACATAAAGCATTGACATTATCATTAGCATAATATAGCTTATCTTTATGAGTGTGTATAGTCACCAGTCATTTTGTCACTAAAAAAGTCATTGAGTGAATAATAGGCTTTACCAATCAAGAATTCCTTTAGTCTCGTTTTAAAACTATGTAGGGTTACACTGCTTTTTACATCATTTGGTATTTTGTTATAAATTTTTACTCCTATACCAAATACACTCGTTTTAAATTTAACTGTTCCACACTTTATTCCGCTTAATACATTTTTATACCGTGCACTTCTCAATGTGTCATAGTTCTTTAAATCACGTTTTATCATTACTGCTGCTTCATAAATGTATAGTGAAGGTAATGTCAAAATGTGTAATCTTGTGAACTCTGTTTTACATGAATCGGTCTGTTTAAGCCCACATATACTTCTAACGCACTTTTTTTGTGCCTTAAAAGCATACTCTTTGTTAGTTGAGTTTCCCCAGAAAAGAATACCATATTTTATTGTAGAACCTACGTACGCATGGTAGACGGTCAGTAATGTTCTCTCGTTAACAACTTTTCTCAGCATGTAGAGGGCATATGAAAACTGGTTTAATTTTTTACAAACATGATCAACCTGCATTTTAAAGTTTAGTTCAGAGTCAATATTAATACCAAGAAACTTAGTGTTGTTCACTTCTTTTATTTGTTCACCTTTATAATGTATATGCAGCTCTTTTTTTGAAGTAGTATTTTTATTTGGGAAAGTCATATAGCTTGTTTTTTCAATATTTATTTTTAGATTGTTTACATTTAACCATTTTTCAATATCTTCAAGTGCTTTGTTAATGTTGGTTTCATAATTATCTTTGTCCAGCTTCGTAAAAATAGCAGTACTATCATCTGCAAATAGTACCATTTCCTGTTTTATAATTTTCGGTAGATCGTTAATATAGATGATAAACAAAAGAGGTCCAAGAATACTTCCTTGGAGCACTCCATACATAATAGTTCTAGGATCTGACGTATATATCTGTTCCAACTTATTATCATTTGTTATTTTTGTTATTTGAGTTACTTCAAAACTATTTGATAAATATGATTTTATAAGGTTTAGTGAAACGGTTACGGTAACGGTTTAGTGTTTTTTTTAGGTTTAGTGGTTTGGTGAAGAGGAAATCCTCTTACCCCATATTTTTCTAATTTGCTCAATATGTTATGTGTACCTTATAGTTTAAAAAACAATAATCAATAATTAGTTCTAAGCTCAGCTTCATAAGCTGTGTCTAATCACTGTTATCGGTGAGAGAATTTTAGACTTTTTTAAAGTAGATGACATTTCGTAAAACGTGTGTGTCATAATGTCACCAATACACTCAAGTTTGCTGGACTGGGCCTATTTGGCGCAGCTGTGAGACACATTTTTTATTTTTGTTTCGATAGAAGTTTTTATTTTTTCTTGTGTGCACTTGTGGCATGTGCCAAATAAAAATGTCTTCTTCATTCTTTCTTTCGAATTATCAAAAAAATAATTCTTTGAAACGAATACGATATTGATATACTCAAAAAAGTCCGAAACAATATAGATGAAGAGTTGCTACGTTCTCAAGTCTCCTGCGCACAATCTCAAGGGAATTCCTTGAAATAAAGTGAAATCAATCGCGAAATTATCCGGAAATGTAATGTATTCGTGTACCTAATAATAAAACTAGGGAGGAAAGGTAAAACAATCGCACTTAGGAAATTTTTGCCTTTGGGAGTTGAATGTGTATTACGTGATCTATGAGGTATTATGTTGTCTATGAGGTATAATGTTCAGCACTGAAAGCTTTTGACTTAATTCTGTTTCTTGTTTATTATTTTCTATACTTATATAATAAAATGTAAGATGTAATAAAAAAAAAACCCGACTGCGTAAAAAATAACCAATAACTTTAAATAAAAACTGAAAAGAAAAAACAAGTTTAAGAGACAGGACATTTTTACTGCAACAGTCGGGACCCATATTGAATGTAATGATTTTAGTCTAGATTATTTAATGGGTTCCGACTGTTTTTATTTAAGTACTAGTTATGTTTTACGCAGTTGAATTTTTTAGTTACTTAGATATACCATTTTAAAATCCTCATGATGAGCCGAGTAATTTGATATTCATATTGCAGTTTTCAATTTATTTTTCAATAGCTTATGTTAACCGGGGTAATACAAAGATTCTAACGATAGTACATCGGTTAAGGCGTTTAGAAGTAATGGTGGGATAAAGAAACTCACAAACATTTATACATATGTATGTATGATTGAATGTGAGTTTCTTTCATTACTTCTAAACGCCTGTATGTATGTACATACAGGCGTTTAAAAGTAATGGTGAAATAAAGAAACTCACAAACATACACACATACATACATGAACCCTGAAAACATAACACTTCTTTTTTTGGGAAGTCGTGTACAGGCCTAAAAATCTGTATTTCTGTAACTATAGCATTGATAATATCTATTCTGAAACCAATGTTTAAGAAATAAAAACTCAACTTTGCCTTTGGGATTTCAGAACTTGATTTTCTTATCTAATATTCAGAAGTTTTGAAACTTTGGAAACTAGAAAATGGCTACAGGCATGTAAGCCTAAAAGAAACAATCTAAGAAAGCTGAACAAATTCTATTTGACATTATATCTAGTGGATGAATAATATCTAAACACTAAATACTGTCAGAATATGTTTCAGCTGAATAAACAGTAACATGTAAGTTTATAAGATAATGTTTAAAAGAGACTTATGAGTTGACTGGTATATTATTATAATCTATGAAAGTCGTAATAATAACATCACACCTGTTATCCTCGAAGAGTTAGGCAGAGTATCTAATAATAGTAACACTCACATTTCGACAGTTATGTTCAAGTCCCATGGTGTGTGTGGCGAGCCTATTTTCATCAACCGGCACAAATCTAGACTCCGTAGCTTCTGAGAAATTCTCTTCTACTGAGAAATTCCAACCCAAAGAGATAACGACAAAATAGCCACCTTTCGATTGCTAATTACTAACGAATTAATACAGTTGCAATGATGATGCTTGCGAGAAACGCATCTTGGATGTAGAGACTTGCGTTACTAGCAAGCATCATTATTGCAACCGAATTTAATCGTTAGTAATTAGCAATCGAAAGTTAGCGATTTTGTCGTTATCTCTGTCGAGACTGCTGGCCCAGTTATTATAATCATCATCATCATCATCAGCCTATTAATGTTACCACTGCTGGGACACAGGCCTCCTCTCTATGAGAGGGAATGGGCTATTATCCACAACACGGGCCCAGTGTGGATTGGTAGATGTCAAATGTCTTCGAATTTTTTGGTTCTAGGACATGCCGGTTTCTTCACGATGTTTTCCTTCACCGTTTTGAGAGCAGTGATAATGAAATAAATCACACAAAGTAATGCGCCTGCCTGGGTTCGAACCCACGACTTACTGTTCGTAAGTCGAGGCCACCACCACTGGGTCACCGCTGCTGTTATTATAATAATAATTTGTAAATTAGATTAATAGTGATTTAACTCTATCTTCCCATCTCTGAGCTGTCTCTAACACGCATTACGAATTACCGGACCTCACAAAATCCGTACCTTAACAACCCAGCGATTATCAAATTTGTGCCCAGTTGCCCAGAATCCCAGTTGCTCACCCAAACGTGTCGTCAGCGAATTGCTATGTTTTATTAGTTTATGTGAAATTTTAACACGTTCTGCTCCAATGCTCGTCAGGATTATGATAAAACTTTAATCCTTTCTGGTAGGGTAACTTTCAACTCTATTATGGAAACTATACATATCCCTAATATACGTACGTGGTTTGTTTTAACTACGAATTTAGGTCAGCAAAAAGAGCCAAGCATTTTTTTTATAGTGTTTTTATTAAATAACTGAACACAATAATACTCCACATGGTTTATTGAGTTATTAACGTTTGAAGTTACAGTTACACATAAAACATGGTTTTACAAATATTTTATTTAGAACTAGAACGGTATAACATATTTTTTAAATAAAATATTTCTTGGAATTATATTTTCATTAACTGTAGCAGTTCTATGTCTAAGACTTTACGAGATACGTATTAACTAACGTATTTGTCTAAACCTATTTATTTAATTCTTCGTATCTTAACATACATGCACGGCTTGTAAATTACATGAAAACTAAGCTGTCTGCCAAAAAATTCGAAGACATTTGTGACATCTACCAATCCACACTGGGACCGCGTGGTAGATTATAGCCCATTCCCTCTCATAGAGAGGAGGCCTCTGGCCTGTGTCCCAGCAGTGGGAACATTAAATGGCTGACGATGAAGCTGTCCATACCGCACGCACATCATGCTTCCAACCTGCATATAAAGTGCGGCGCCGGAGTGTCACCGCTCAGCTTTTTGCCGTTGATCATTTTTTTTAGCAGAGAGACTGTACGTCCAACACTCAGTCTTTTCGTCACCACTTCAGTGTCGCACCGAGCACGTAACAACGTTGCGACGCCGCACCGCCCGTGTGATCGGTAGTGCAGTGAAATCTTAGCGCTACGGTGCCGCAACGCTTCATATGAAACGACACATACGCGTCATGCGACAGTGACTGCAGAAAAATGTGCCACCAGCCATCAAAACGCGAGTTGCGACGCGAAGGAAACCAATGATAAACAAGCGTATCACTTGACGCTCGTCGCGTCGCAAAAGTATATCGCCCGAGGTCGTGGACGGGGTGAAGACTAGCAAGTCTTACTAAGCTGTAATCAGGTTACAATATCACATACAAAAGCGACTATCTTACGTGAAAAGTAACCTTTCAGTTTCCAAGAAAATTTACATAATTTTAGTTTGATTATTTCTCGGCGTTCTAGGATGGAGGTGCAAAACTTCAATTTGATTTTGTTAAAATACACACAAACTACTAAGACTTACTAAGTTTTGCTCTACGCTTTTCCTCTTTATCTGCTTTACATGACGTAATATCACGCGTGTTTTATAAGACGGGGTGCGCAGTTGTGTAGAGACTAGAGGTATGACTATACGAGTAGGCAGTCGTGAGGTAGCGAGCCTGCCCTGAGTTGTAGGTAATGGATTCGATACCGAGAGTGTTGCTTATTTTTTTTTTCTTTTGGTATTTTTGTAGCTGCCTTAAGTTTTAAAATAGTCCGTTATATTGTTATTGGCTTGAATTTCTATAGGACTTAAAAAAAAAATGTAAAAAAAAAGATGTTATTTTCCTATTTATGAGTATTTCGAGTAGCACGATTTCAGAGATACATTTTTGATAGCTCGCGTATTACATGAGACTTAATGAAGAAGCGTAAGGGCAGCCCGCAAAATTCAAATTTTCTTACTTTTTTTGCAATTTGCAGGTCAGTTTCAGGTTGTATGATTAAAATATAATTCGCGACCGTAACAAATATGGCTAAACAGAGTTGATGCCTTTTTCATGAAATTATCATTCAATCGGATTCAATGAACTTGAGAGTTGTATTGACGATTTTAATGCGAATTTTGGTCACCATAAAACCTGGAACTAACTAGCAAATTGCAAAAAACTTAAGAAGATAGAATTTAGCGGGCTACCTTAAACTTAACTGGTGAAATGTGGGTGTACTATTACTATACAGTATGCTATACTTACTTTGTTCATGTATAATTCCTTCTGAGTTGAACAGAGTTCTAAGTGGACTTAAACAAGTTCGATTGTTGTTTAAAGCACCTGTAACAATGGACTTAGTGTCCGGCTGTTGGAGCATTGCTTGTAAGCACTAGATTCTCTAAACTTTGTTTCGGTTAGTTAAAATTGACTGGAGTTTGGGAAACATTCAAATCTGGAAGTACTTAGTTTTAACAAGGTGTCAGAAATTCAGAACGAAGTTTAATTCACAAACTGCTAAGAAATGTTGTGTATTTCGTATTTATCTCTAGTTAGGCATCTCTTCTTCTCTTCTCTTCTCCAACCCTTGGCCATCCAATGCTGAGTGTAGGTCTCTTCCAAATATCTCCACTTTTGGCGGTTTTGTGTCATGGCCAGCCAGTTTCTTCCGGCCACTTTAGTGAGATCGTCTGTCCACCTAGTCGGTTGTCTTCCCACATTCCTCCGCCCCGTAGTTGCCTGCATATAGATCGATAAAAACACGAAGTAAGGGAAATCGACGCAATTTTTACAATGGATTCAGTACGTACATGATTCTAAACAAGCATTTAAATTTTTCGTCGGTTATTAACAAAAGACTGCTGATATGACGAGTAATAGAGAAGTTTGGAAGAAGAAGACATGCTGCGCCGATCTTAAATAAATTGGGATAAGGGCAGGGGAATAATGATGTTATTAACAAAAGACACTTGTTTCATACAAAAGTCCAAAACCTTCACTATCAAAATTTATGTAAATTTATTTGTCACTGTCTATCATGGAGAGGTCTGTGTCCCAGCAATTTATTTATTTTATTTTATTTATTTGGAAAAACAAACGGTTACACATTACAGTATTACCTACACATAATTATATCTAGGTTGTGAGTAAATGACACCACATTTTCCACATGTTATAAAAACAGTTAGTTATAAAAACAATGCGACATGCGCTTACAATTAAATGCGAACAAAAAAATTACATAATGTGTTAATGTTAAACAAAGCAGGCATACAAATTCAAAGGAAAAAAAATACATGACTATATAATAAGTGTTAGTTATCATACTGACACAACTGCCAGATTCTCCTATGCCATCTTTGGCTGCACCGTCTTTAGTTTATTAAATAAATGACATTGCATGTTACAAATTAAATTCCTGAAACATCGTAGGACGGAAGAGGATTTTCCTGAAATTTTAATATCGTCTGGTTCAACGTTTAAACAAAGAAGTTCCTGATCCCTCACTAAAGTTTTAGTAAATTCAAGGAAGTTCCTGCTATTTGAACATCAACGAATTATTTCATAATTTACGACAGTGTGTAGTACTTTAAAAAGTTACGTACAAAATACGAGTCTATTACTAATATTTACCACAAAATCATTCGACGCCTGGCCGCCGCCGAGTGCACACGTGCGCTCCGCTCTGTCGCTGCCTTGCTCCCGCGCACCCCGCGCCCCCCGACTCGGTTTCGCCGCTACGCTACGTCAGTAGCGTCCGCCGCCTCGCCGAGCTCCGACGGCCCCCGGCCCGCCAAGTCGTAGTGTGACTACAGTCTTTGCCTTGTGCTCGGACTTAGTTGCGCTGCGCCGTGTCGTTAAAAACTGTCTTTTTCAAGACAAATTTCCTTAACGGAAATCGTCAAAACCTCGTCCGCGTTTTTTGCCCTTCAGGTGAAATCCACGATTTTTAGTGGTTCTTGACGGAAACCTCACGGTGTTAACGAAGTCAAGAGGGTGGTGACCCGACACACCCGCCGATCCCCTTCAGGGTGAGGCAACCCGTAGGAAGGGCTCTGACTGCGGCCTTGGGGGATCTCCTAGTCGCAGTCTGGTAGCATCTAATCCCCGTTTGTCCACAGCTGCACCCGGGACGTCTGGGTGTCTCTACCCCAGCGGCCCGGATCGGTCGCAAGACCCATAGGGCCTTGCCGCACAATAAGATCGGCGGCAGGTTTACAAGCTTAGGGCACACCTTAGCACTCACCTCCCTGTAATCCCAACAGGGTGAGAACACATCCCTGGGTTATCCCATCCGGGGAGTTAGGCTTTACAGTGTTTTCCGGCCCTTCTGGCCATTCAGACAGCAGTGGAGCTGGCGAGTTTGTTTGTGTTTTTCTTCTCGCCAGTGGAACACTAGGAAAAACTCAGGGGTAGCCTCGTTTTAAGGGAGCTGTCTGCCCGGGGAGTTTACGTTTCACGTACCTCCTCGGGATAGGTTTGGACTAGGCATAGGTTAGGTTATGTGCTAGATCCCCCCTTTTTAATTCTGCCATAATGGCAACGCCCCGAAAAGAGGCTTTATCGGCTTCTTTCGGAGCTCTCCTACAGCGTCTGTTATCAGACGATAGCCCCTATATTAGGGAAAAATACGATGGGCTCCTCGAGCCCTTTAAGAAGGAAAACTGGAAAGCTGAGCAATCAGCTTCCACTAGATCCCGATCTCCCTCTCCTATTCCCCGACCCAACTCCGCCGATATGGACGTTGTGGTCAGCCCCGAAGCCCCCGATAGCTCTCCCGAGTTGGTCTCCTCCTCTGAGTCCTCACCATCCGAGCCAGAGGAATTCCAACTCGTCCAAAACGGGAAAAGAAAGAAGGCGAGGAAAAACAATGCCGGAAAAGCCAAGAAGGCAGTCACGGCATCTAACGCCCCCCTCTCCGCTTCCCTTTCCCATATCCCCTCTACCGCCGGAGTAGCTGCTCCCTCAGCCGCGACCCCCATCAACCGCTCTCCCAGCCGTACGGCTACTGGCTCGGCTCCTGCCAGCCGCCCGGATAGTCCAATGGAACCGGTTCCATCTCAATCCGCTTCGACCAAGAAGCTCACACCCCCTGCTCTGTACATCAGAGAAAAGGGGAAGTGGACTGAAGTGTCCAAGATGTGTGCGGATCGCAAGATCCAGTACACAAGCGCGACTTCTACCCAACAGGGTATTAAAGTAAAGGTCCCCACCTCCACCGACTACAGACAGTTGGTGCATGCCCTTCGTGGAAGGAATATCGCCTTCCACACCTTCTCCCTCCCGGAGGAAAAGCCGACCCGCGTGGTCATCAGGCGGTTCCCGAAGGAGATCCCTGCCCAGGACATCCTGGAGGATTTAACCTCCCAGGGCATCCCCGTCTCGGCGGTTCACCGCCTCCACAAGAATAGGTCCCAAGGGGGTGACGAGTACGACATGGTGCTCGTCATCTGTGACCCAGTCGAGGGTCACCACCCAATATTTAAAATCAAATCAGTCTGCTCCTTATCACACGTCACCGCACCTAGACGGTATCCCCGACCACATTGTCTCAGTCGCAGACTCCGAGGCCGCTATCGACTCGTTTACAGTTCACGTGCAATCCATTTTAAAGGATTGCTCTCGGGAAGTCCCAGTGTTGAGTGATCAACGCTGGAAACTACGCGACGACATCCGTGAACTGATAAACGAGAAGAACGCGGCCATACGTGCCTATAGCGTCTGGCCCTGCGATGAGAACAAAGCTCACATGCGTTATTTACAGCGTGCTGTAAAGAAGCGCACTAGTGAGTTTCGTTCGAATCAATAGGACAAGATGCTCAGCGAACTGGAGCCAACCCACCAAGCCTTCTGGCAACTTCAGAGGAAGCTGAGGTCCTCCGAGGAGGCCTCTTCTCCACCTCTCATCCGTCCTGACAAGAGCGTCGCTTTTGACGACTCTGAGAAGGCAGAATGCCTGGCCGACAGTTTGGAATCACAGTGCTCTCCTAGCACCCTTCCAGTAGACAAGCAGCACCTCGATGAGGTGGATGCAGAAGTCGAACGAAGGACTGCACTCCCTCCCGTAGAAGACCCCGACGATCCCCTCCCTCCGGTCACTCCAGACGAGGTCAAGGATATAATCGACAAGCTCAAGCCTCGGAAAGCCCCTGGCGCCGACGGCTTCACCAATAGGATTTTTAAAACCCTCCCCGCTCAGGTCATAGTCCTTTTGGCAGCCATCTTCAATGGCGCCTTGAGCAACAACTTGTTTCCCCAAGTGTGGAAAGAGGCCACCGTCATCGGTATTCCCAAACCTGGGAAACCGAAAGCTCAGCCTTCGAGCTACAGGCCGATCAGTTTCCTGAGCGCGCTTGGCAAAATCTATGAGAGACTTATTTATAAGCGACTCAGAGATTATGCCGAGACAAAAGGCCTCATTCCCGACCAACAGTTCGGTTTCAGAACCGAACATTCATGCATACACCAAGTCCACCGCATCGTCGAACACTTGAGCGCTGGTTTCCAGCGTGGAGCGATGACGGGGGTGTTGTACTTCGACAAGGTCTGGCACAACGGCTTATTATACAAGCTGTATAAACTCGGTGTGCCGGACCGTCTCGTGCTCATCTTACGAGACTTTCTGTCGGATCGCACCTTCCGCTACCGCGTGGGAAAATCTCTATCTTCTCCTCACCCCATCCGAGCCGGAGTCCCTCAGGGCTCCGTCCTCTCTCCTCTAGTTTTCACGCTGTTCACCAGCGACATCCCAACGAACAAGAAAGTTCAGGTTGCCCTATTTGCCGACGACACGGCTATTTATTACACCGGCCGATCTCAGGTTTGCATCCATCGTGCACTTCAACAAGCCGCCGATTCACTCGGCGCTTGGTTTCGTAAGTGGAGGATCGAAGTAAACCCTGAGAAAAGCCAGGCTGTTCTCTATCAGAAGTTACGCCATCAGCGACCGTCACCTGCCCCCATCACTATGTTCGGCAAGCCTATCCCTTGGGAGAAGCAAGCCAAGTACCTCGGTGTCATCCTCGACGAACACCTGACTTTCGCGGCCCATATCAAAGCAGCTCGTAACCGAGCAGCCTTTGCCATGGGCAGACTCCACTTCATGCTAGTCAAAAAGAGCAAGTTGTCACTCAAGTGCAAGTTGCGTCTTTACACGGCAGTTATCCGACCTATCATGACATACGCTTGTGTCGTATTCGCTCATGCCCATCCCCGCCACATCCACAGGATGCAGACCTTGCAGAACCGCTTTCTCCGTAAGATCACCGGAGCCCCCCCGTACGTCCGTAACGATAGTCTTCACCTAGATCTTAGAATCCCCACCATTCAGCAATTCATGAAACGTCTTGCAAAGCGTTTTTTCGACTCCTCTATTAAGCATAGGAACCCCCTGATCGCATCGGCCGCCCGATACGACCCATCGCGTATCAGCTCAGTCCGCCGTCCTCGGCACACTCTAGTCACCCCCGACGACGCTATTACCCTCTTACAGGAGAGTAGCAAAGACACCAGCACCGTACGTAGAAAATACAGATACAAACCGAAGACATACCGACCTCGCCGCAGAGGTCCGGCGCGTAATCCCCGTTCAATTCCCCCCCGACCCTTGCTAGAGCCAGCCCGCGATGCTGAGCCAGTAATTTCAAACGAGCCCCTAATTAATGACACTCAGATCCAGCCTGTCCCTTTGCTGCCCCCAGCGACGCCCTAAGCCGAGGTTCGTACCCCACAGGGGGTGCCCTTAGGCGTGGTCGCTTAGTTTTTAGTTATCATGCCCCTGGCTGGAGGCCTTAGCTTCAAGGCATCCACAGGTATAGTCCGGTTAAGCAGTAGCCAGTCTCTTCTAGACTGAACTGCGAGATGCCATTCCCAAAAAAAAAAAAAAAAAAATTACCAACATCGTCGTATATTAAAATGAAAGAAACGTTATAACGAAAACGATCAAACGCCATAAATTCCTTTTCATCGCTGTCGAACGGTAATGAGCCAAAGAGACTGGCGGCCTTGCCACGTTGCATGGCAATGCTAAGCCTCAAGGTCTCCTCAAGGCTTCGAGGTCAAGATAAAAGCCAGCTTGCGTCACGGGAAGCGCAAACTACCGTTTAGATACTTCCTTAAAAAGGTTGTGAGCACTCGAACACCTAACGGCCCGAGGGTTTCAACCCCAAAATGGCTCAAAAACTGAAAACTAATGATTTTAAAATTAGTGGTTGGCTAATAAAACTTTAATAAAGCGGGTAATGGACCTATGGCATTATTTCTAGGAAACCAATGAACTGGGTTACATTTACCTCAGTGCAAATACGGCGTAATGGATGCGTGTTGACGTCACTTGATCACGCTATAACATAGCCTTAGCGATATGCCTGGGGTTAACGAAGTTGTTGAATTCTTTAGCGCTGAAAATGTCTATAGGCAATTTAGTTGCCAGGTGTTTTTTCTGTGTAATGTGTAATCACGTAGTTTCGCATTTTGGATAGTCCACTACTTGTTGTGCAACATGTTGTGTGTTAAGGAGTTCTTTTCAAGACAATCCTTTTTAATCCTGAGTGATAGCAGTTCATTCGAAAATAAAATGGATTGTATGGACAATCCATTTTATCTGTTTGTATTTTAAATGAATCATTCCCCCTGCGTCGAGTCCCTTTACGTCGACTCAAGATTTTTCTTGGTTTTGATGCACTGTCTTTTGTTTCGCCTCGACATAGCTGTCACAGAGTACAGTCACATTAAAAACGAAAACGACTTTTTAATTAATAAAGTTATTTTGCTCATTTGGTGATCCGTATTTTAAATAATACATTGATTACCAAAAAGTACTAGGCTAGCATAAGTTCAAGGAGTTGTGTATTGTTATATTCCGGGTATCTGAGTAGGTGTAGGTACTTACTGTTTAATATTGTCACAGTAAACTTGTGATTGAAATATTATCGTCAATTCCTGCTTGCCTAGTAGTTTTGTTGGTTGGATCGCTACACGAATTGCAGCAGATGCAGGATGGCCTAGTTGATTAATCAATACGTATTGGTCTCAGGGTGCAACCACGCTTTGCTACCATGTAGGAATATTCGTAATAAAGCAAGTATTAAATATACAATAAATTACACGCGGGGCAGACCTCGTCCTAAGGTCGATCCTCACAGTGGTGACACCCAGGCGGTTCCTCTCGCCCGATCCGGTGCAGGACCCCGTAAAGAGCCATGGACCGCACGACCCTCGCGTAGAGCCTCCGGCAGGAGGCGTTACGACCCCTCAGGTTGGGCAGGAGCCGCTTGAAGGCAGCCCTGGTCCGTTCCAGTTTGGGGGCCAAACGTCGGAAATGCTCCACAAAGTTCCACCCGCTGTCGAGGACGAGTCCTAGGTACTTCAAAGTCGACTAGATGCCGATGGATAGCCCTCCTACCGTCAGTAAGGATCCCGACGGTGGCGCATTCCGAGGCCCATGAATGCACATGGCCTCAGATTTGTGCAATGCCAGAATACGTCTACCTTGGCCAAACTCTGCAGTTTGGTAAAAACAACTTGAAGAGGGAGACTAACAGAAGATTCCTGCTGGGCTGGGCAACATTTGGAAAACTTCTTCGGGTCTTCTCGTCACGTAATCCACAGAGCCTAAAGACTAAGGTCTTAAACCAGTGCGTCCTGCCTGTTATGACTTACGGGGTCAAAATGTGAACACTCATGGCACGGCTGGTCCATGAATTCAAGGTCGTTCGGCGAGCTATGGAACGGGCTATGCTTGGAGTCTCTCTGAGACATCGCATTCGGAACGAGGTGATTCGTCAGAGAACCAGAGTCGTCGACATAGCTCACAGAATAAGTAAGCTGAAGGGGCAATGGACCGGCCGTAAAACCGATAAACGTTGGGGTAGACGTGTAGTTGAGTGGAGAACGCGAATCGGCAAGCGTAAGGTGGAAACGTCCTCAGGCTCGATGGAGCGACAATCTTCGCAGAGTGGCTCGATTCTCAGCAACTCTCATCCATTTGCTACCAAATGGATGAGAGTTGCTGAGAAACGAGCTGAATGCCGTGCGATTGAGGAGGCCTATGTCCAGCAGTGGACTGCTATAGGCTTATCATGTAGTACTTTTGTTAGGGTGCAGAACTTAAGCACAACGTGTCGTGAACAGAAAACAACTATCTTTAATACAGGGTGTAAACGGACCCTTCACGAAGCTGTCAACAAAGTATTCTGTACATCAAACTAAGTAAGTCTACGCAAAATACATTGCTGGGAAACGACTATTTCTTTTTCCGTACACGTTTTGCACAAGATCTGTGCAGACAAGAAGTACTAAGCTTCCATGAATTGAAGATGGTATTTCGATAATTAGTTTAACCTTTATTTAAATTATTATGTACAATATGTAGGTAGACTCCCTTGAATATATGCAAGCCTAGTAATTTTGGTCGCCAAAAAGACGATTTTAGTTAATATTTTGGAGAATAGCCTTGTTGTCTCAATTAGATAGAATAATTTTATAATTTGTGTAAAATTAATATTATTTTATTTGTAAAAGCGTTTCAATTTATGTTTCAAGTGTACTTTTGCAAACTCGAGGTCAAGCGTAAACTTTTTAAAACAGATGTCATTTGTTTCACAAGTCGACACAAAGGGAATCGACGTAGAGGGAATGATTCTTTTAAATGTAACAGTCATGGGACTGTTACAATTAAAACACAAACAGATTGACGTTATAATTTTCATATATTTCTGGATCCAAGAACTTCTGGTTAAAGTCAAATATATCATCTCAGTGACGGGATGTTCAACCTGCAGCATCATATTAAAATAAATTATTTAAATCTAAAGTATATTTTTGTTTACCACGGTAGCAAGGTAATAAGATGTATTGATAGTACTCGAGCCCTAAACTACAAAATTCCAACACTGCTGCCCCAGCTTCCTCTTGCCACGCAAAACAACCATAACTGAAAGTTTCTCACCTACAAAACAACCACACTAAATCAATAACACGTCCCACATAAATACAATAAAGAAATATTCACCCCAAAACTAAGCAGTCGTGTCACGTTCAACGGCCTTTATAAATAAATATACGTCGCCCTATAGTGGTGGCTAGCAATTTGTTTCACCTGTAATTTGATGTATGAGCGAGAAATATAAGAAAATCGTGCAAACGCCTTGCTGAGATTTATGGGGAACTATGTGTTTTTGGACTATTTATGAAGGTTTCCATCGGAAGGGATGGCTGCGTGGGCGGTTTATCATGAGCTGTCTTCATTGGCATGTCTTTATCTGGGGATTTTTGGGGTTAGTGTGAAAGGGAGATGAGGAAATAAGTAGGAAGGGTTTTTTTGAAGTTGTGTCTCGATAAAATTCTCATTTAATAAGTAAAAGTAGTTTCCAAGTCTAAAAATGTTGACAAATATGTACAGTAATAGATTTTATTTGTTGACTGTATTTTTTGTCTTCAATTATTGTATTGTACCTATTATATATATATCACGGTGGGGAAAGCTTAGACTCCTTAGAGGAACACTGTCCACAATTATTGGCGCCATCCGCCGCCATATTATCTTTCATTCTCTAGCCATCACATCGCCGTGCGATACGATTCTTCATTGTTGGTGGATAGGGTATTTGAAATCACACACAGCACTTGACTCAAACTCCAAACGTTTATTTCCATTTAGGTACAGAAACTTAAAAACTTTCTAGAGTTCAGTCGTCCATTCGCAAAGTAATACGGTTGAGGAGAAGAATGGACAAAGAATCTCCTCACACTATTTTAAATCGTATTACAGTTCTCATTTTCGCAACTTAATATCGATCACTTCAATAAACACTTATAATTACTAAGTATTTCAATTGTTTTGCTAATCCTAAGCTAACGAGACACATCTGCCTACGCGCGTCCATCTTGAGTCGGCGGAAGTAACACGCTCACCCAGTTCAGTGATTCATTACATCGTAAGTTCATTATAACTGACAAGCAATACCAGAATACTTCACAATTAATTATTGTAATAATAAAACAATACTAATATTCACAAACGCAAAGGTGTTATTAAGCTAAATTACTCGCTTCATTACTTTTTACACTTTGTTTTTAAAACCATTTCCGGCAGATCGAAGGCAGGTCTAATTAATACTAAGAACAGGTCTTTCACTAACAAATTGCTTTGTAAATAATCTTGTTACTTTTTGGTTTGTAGTTAGTTTTAGGAAAACTGATTTAGTCGTATTTTAAAATTATAAATTGAGTCATTGACCACTAAAATCGTACTTGGCGCCACATTCCACAACACTGTGGAATGTTGCCATACAAACAAATCATAGTGCCAAAAGAGCAATAACAAATTGGTAAAATCCCAATTGCCATAAAGTATTTGCTTATCTTAATTTTAACTGTAGTTCTAGATAAAGACTTTAGTTTAATCAATTACTCTCTAAATTGTCACTTGAAGATCTAAGTACTAGTTAATACAAAAACCAATAGATGGCGCTTAACTCTTCAGTTAATCGATAACAATGTTTGTAATAATCGTACTGCCAAGAATGGCAGGTTCATCAATACCATCATGGAATAGAACCATGAGTGTTATTAATATTAATCATATTAATAATATTAATCTTAGCAGCTAGAGACTCTTGCGGTGACATATATTTTATTAATCTAAAAAATATATGTTAATAATAAATATATTTATATAGCCTGCACAACTTCTGGATCAAGTGGTTCCAAAGATCACACGCTCGCTTGGCGTCCCAGTTTCAGTCAGCCTTAGAGTCAGGTTCACTACCCCAGTTCTTGACAACAGGAAATACCCACCTGCTCCATAAATCAGGTAGTACTGCGGAGCCCAAAAATTATAGACCAATCACTTATTTAATAACGGTCTATAAAGTTCTTACATCCATTTTGAGAGCTAAAATGAACCAACATATTGAGAGTAATACTATCATGTATGCCTCTCAGAATGGATGTAGGAACGGGTCCCGCGGCACTAAGGCGCTGCTCCTCATTGATATGGCCATTAGCCAACAGGTTCGCCGCTCCCGAAAGAATCTGTCTACATGTTGGATAGATTATAAGAAGGCCTATGATTCCGTGCCTCATACATGGCTCATGAGGGTGCTGGAGTTGTACAAAGTAGATGCAACTCTACGTACCTTCCTGATGTCATGTATGGGGCACTGGAGAACGGTTCTTCGCTATCCAGGATGTCGACAGATCCAAGGGAACAGCGAACCGATAAGGATCGAGCGTGGTATTTTCCAGGGTGATAGTCTGAGTCCATTGTGGTTTTGTCTTGCCTTGAACCCTCTCAGCACACTGCTGGAGCGTTCAGGTCTAGGCTATCTGTTGAGGAAAGATGGTCAGGTCATATCTCACCTTCTTTACATAGATGATCTGAAACTCTTTGCCCCCAACAATTTGCAACTGATGAAGCTACTGAAGGTAACAGAAACTTTCAGTAGCGCCATCAGGATGGAATTTGGTCTGGACAAATGTGCAGTCATGCATGTAAAGCGAGGGGAGATTATGGAATCCGTGGGAACCCAACTCTCAGATTCCATATACCTTAGATCCCTCTCCTCAACAGAAACCTACAAGTATTTGGGTATGTCGGAAGCGTTAGGCATTAACGTAACTGGCATGAAGCAATCGTTGAAGGAGCGCTTCTTTGGCCGCCTGAATAAGGTGCTAGGCAGTCTTTTGTCAGGCGGAAACAAGGTGCGCGCCTTCAACGGTTGGGTCATGCCGGTTTTGATGTATTCCTTCAGCATACTCAAATGGACTCAGACAGAACTTGATGCCCTGGATAGGAGGGTACGCACACTGTTGACTGCAAATCGAATGCATCACCCACGGTAGTCGGTGATGAGACTCACATTATTTCTGGGTGTTCTAGTCTGGCTAACGGAGAGTACTTGCATAGACACAAGCTTGTTGCCAGGATTATCCACCAGCAACTTGCTTTGAAGTACAACCTTGTGGAATCAGAAGTGCCATACTATAAGTATGCGCCCGACCCAGTTCTCGATAATGGTAATATCACGTTGTATTGGGTTGCGTTGTATCGACTTATCATCACTGACAGGACTGTTGTTGCCAATAGGCCTGACATTGTGGTGATAGATCGATTGGAGCGTCGCACAATGATTGTTGATATAACGGTCCCGCATGACGAGAACCTCGTGAAAGCAGAAAAAGATAAACAATTTAAATATCTAGATCTGGCTCGCGAGGTTGTTGACATGTGGGACGTGAGTACAGTAGTCATTGTGCCGATAGTCGTGTCGGCCAATGGCTTAATAGCCAAGAGCCTCGACCAACATCTTAGGAGGCTCTCGCTTGGCAGCTGGATCAAGGGCTTGATTCAGAAAGCAATACTTCTGGACACGGCACGTATTGTTAGGAGGTTCCTCTCTCAAGAGCACTGACCACCGGCAGCTCGGGCCCAGTTCCCAGCGCTGATGGGCTACTATTTTTATATTTTTAAATGTTTTTATATTAGGAATATTTAAAAATATGTTACAAAATAAATAAACGAAATATATATTTTATTATATATTTGTATTTTTTGTTGTCAATTTGCATTTGAAACTGGTCTGATTTTTCTGTTTAGAAAATATGTTTTGATTACAATCTTGAATGGTTGTAAACTTTCTGGAGAAAATAGGTGCTGTGACAATAGTGTCAACAAATTGAACCGAATCACAGACCTTATCTATTCAATTTCAGGATATTATGCAAAAACTTTAAAAGAACTTAGATCTACGCTAAGACGAGATTTCAGAAAAACAATTCTAATCTTCACGCTAAGCGTCTAAATTTAAATAACAAAATTCCCACCTCACACCTACATAATCCCTTCAAAAAACCTTCTAAATGATACCTAAGTACGAAATGCAAAAAAGTCTTGAGTTTGAGATCCACAGTGTAAGGCGAAGTTCACATAGAGACGACAGAGGTCAATGAACTTGGACTTGAAGAATTAACTGTCGATAATTCTTTGTTACTGTTTTTATTTACTTAATTTATAATTCAATTCTGGACGAATTACAAAAGAATAAAAACGTACCTCGTTTAATGATAAATTGTATAAGTAATATACCTACACTACATACCTTTGTAGTAGGTATAGCAAAAAATAGAGCCAAATTGAGAACCTCCTCTTTTTTAGATGTTGGTTAAAAAGACGTTTATCCAGGCCTGAATGTGTGTAAGCTTATCCAGTTCTGGATGACTGACAGAAGTGACGACATGTTTCATTGAAAGCCTTCCTTTCCTTGTCCTGTACGGATTTGGAAAATAGTAAGTACTGACTTAAGAAATACACGTGTCTAGCTTACAGATCATGTCCATATAATATATCTATGAATCACCCCTTACACCAGAACTTTAGGGTAACCAAGATACAAGAGATCAGACGCGATGACGCGAAAAATCCAATTACTCGGCGCCAATTCACGCATTCTAATGTAGGACGAAGCCGCGTGTTACAAAATCTAATCAAAGTTTATGGTCGCCCTAGCGGTTTTTGCCTTCTACCTTGGATTAGACTGACGATGTGGTGGGAAGATTAGCGGGGAGATTTTTATATAGATTTTTTAACTTTATCTGAGCAGGTAAAACAGGTTTGATTAAAATTTTGGGGTTGTACTTGTTTGAAGATGGCGTGGTTTTTGAGCGTTGAGTCCGGCGTTTGATTCTCAGAAATAATACTAATATAATATACTAGCTGTTGCCCGCGGCTTCGCACGCGTGAAGTTCGGTAACTGTCCCACGGCTCATAATAAAGGGATAAATAGTATCCTACATGTTAATCCAGGTTATAAACTATCTATGTGCCAAATTTCATAATGATCACAAGTATTATCATCACTATGACTATCACCACCATTATCACAATCATTATCACAATTACCATCATTATCACAATTACCATCATTATCACAATTACCATCATTATCACAATCACCATCACAGTCATTATCACAATCACCATCATTGTCACAATCACAATCACTATCATCATTACCATCATCATCACTATCACAATCACTATGACCACAATCACTGTCACAATCACTGTCACAATCACTGTCACAATCACTGTCACAATCACTGTCACAATCACTGTCACAATCACTGTCACAATCACTGTCACAATCACTGTCACAATCACTGTCACAATCACTGTCACAATCACTGTCACAATCACTGTCACAATCACTGTCACAATCACTGTCACAATCACTGTCACAATCACTGTCACAATCACTGTCACAATCACTGTCACAATCACTGTCACAATCACTGTCACAATCACTGTCACAATCACTGTCACAATCACTGTCACAATCACTGTCACAATCACTGTCACAATCACTGTCACAATCACTGTCACAATCACTGTCACAATCACTGTCACAATCACTGTCACAATCACTGTCACAATCACTGTCACAATCACTGTCACAATCACTGTCACAATCACTGTCACAATCACTGTCACAATCACTGTCACAATCACTGTCACAATCACTGTCACAATCACTGTCACAATCACTGTCACAATCACTGTCACAATCACTGTCACAATCACTGTCACAATCACTGTCACAATCACTGTCACAATCACTGTCACAATCACTGTCACAATCACTGTCACAATCACTGTCACAATCACTGTCACAATCACTGTCACAATCACTGTCACAATCACTGTCACAATCACTGTCACAATCACTGTCACAATCACTGTCACAATCACTGTCACAATCACTGTCACAATCACTGTCACAATCACTGTCACAATCACTGTCACAATCACTGTCACAATCACTGTCACAATCACTGTCACAATCACTGTCACAATCACTGTCACAATCACTGTCACAATCATCATCATCGTAATCACAATCATCACAATAAATCACAAAGAAGTCGAATCCATCATCTTCTGGAACTCAAAATAAATGCCATATTCGTAATCAGCACCCCTGATAATCTCGGTATCGACACCCATATTGATTTTTAAACATTTCAACCCCATCGCACCCCAACAGGGGATGATGGTATTACAGGTCCGCCATATTTAATCTTAAAATCGTTGTTTTTGCAATACACCTGACCAGATACACCATACAAACTATACCCATGTTGATTTTCAGACTTTGTCACCCCATTTTCCCCTCTTAGGGGTTGAATTCTGAAAAAAACCTAAAACCCGTTTCTACTCATTTATCAATAGGAGCACTCCTGCGAAGTTTCGAATAAAATAGTCTAACTAATCTTGTTTCCCCATACAAACTTTGGAACCCCGTTTATCCCTCTTAGGGGATGAATTTTGAAAAATCTTTTCTTAATGCACCCCTAGACCACATAAGGAACCTACTTGCCAAATTTGGAATCTGTAGACCCAGCGGTTTAGGCTGTGCATTGATTTTTAAACTTTGTCACCCCATTTCCCCCTCTTAGGGGTTGAATTCTGAAAAAACCTGAAACCTGTTTCTACTCATTTATCTATAGGAGCACTCCTGCGAAGTTTTGAATAAAATAGTCTAACTAATCTTGTTTCCCCATACAAACTTTGGAGCCCCGGTTAACCCCCTTAGGGGTTGAATTTTGAAAAATCCTTTCTTAGTGCACCCCTAGACCACATAAGAAACCTACTTGTCTAATTTGGAATCTGTAGACCCAGCGGTTTAGACTGTGCATTGATTTTTAGACTTTGTCACCCCATTTCCCTCTCTTAGGGGTTGAATTCTGAAAAAACCTGAAACCCGTTTCTACTCATTTATCAATAGGAGCACTCCTGTGAAGTTTCGAATAAAATAGTCTAACTAATCTGGTTTTCCCATACAAACTTTGGAGCCCCGTTTAACCCCCTTAAGGGGTTGAATTTTGAAAAACCCTCTCTTAGTGCATCCCTAGACCACATAAGGAACCTACTTGCCAAATTTGGAATCTGTAGACCCAGCGGTTTGGGCTGTGCGTTGATATGTCACCCAGTCAGTCAGTCAGTCAGTCAGTTTATCATTTTATACATATAGATTTAAACGTTGTTGAATGTTCTTTCACCATGTAAGTCAAAAATAGCCACTTTACAGAATATTGAAACTAAACTGCATAATTATTCCATGTAAACAGTACCATTTTAAAATTTGTCTTCAATTTCATATTAGATTGAAGGGTTTTTTGTTTCTGTGTTTCTTTCTTCTAGCAAACTGCATCAAAAATCTAAACGTAGTATGTATCCGCCTAAAATGACTTACGTGGTGTTAGAACTGCAACGACGTAAAGTGAGGTACTATTTCAAAATCACACATTACATAAAAACATAACATCACACCTATTTTCCATTGAGGGTTAGGCGGAGATGTACATAAACAAGGACTTTTTTAAATGAAAATCATGTAAAAGACGCGTATAATAAGAAAAGAATTTACCAATACCAATCTCTAAAAAAAAAATTATTTTGGGCCGGAAAACCCGCTTTATTTTCAATTAATTGCCAAATACGATTTTTAGTTGCTTTGAAAACAATAAATAGTTTAGTCATTGAGTTGACTAAACAGTGACGTCACAGTTTGCTATTGCCATACAAAATCTATGAGAGAACCGCGTTGTGACAGCTCTTAAAAGGTATCTCAATTGATTGGTCTGTCATCCACCCCATTTTTGCAATGCTTTGTAACTAAATAAACAGTCTTCTATTCTTTAAAGACTAAAATAAAAAAAAGAACTAGGATGCTTGGTGCTTACTGTTAGTCGCCGAGTTCAAGCTAAATAGTATTGAGATGGCTCTCACCATTCAACTCGTGATATATTTTCACTGCAAAGCAAAGAATACATTTGAAAATAAGGCTTTTTTCTAGAACAGAAACGAAAAATATGCAAATAACTAGCTTTTGATTAATATTTACAGCTTTAAATAATCTGTTTGGCAGCATCATAATTTCAGACGAAAGATGTCAACTGTTGATTATAGGTCTTCCCGAAGGTAACGCTACAATTTTAAGTTTCCATCTGGCTGTCTGTTTATTTCGGCCAATCTCCGAAACAGCTGGACCGGATTTGACGAGACTTTAACTGGCATATAGCGAATGTCACAAAGAGCAACGGAGGCTACTTTTATTTTAGAAAAAGGGTTAGAGAGTTAGGGTGCCGTGATTTAAAAGAGTGTCCATGGAGTTTCTTGCCCGTTCTTATTCATAGAGATCTACGCTAGGGAATGGGCAACTACAGTACTTTCTCAAGTTATTATACTTTGTGACTTGGACTTTGTTGACTTGGCTTTGTTTTTTTTTTGTTTGTGTTTTTGACATTCAAAAGTGTCGCAATGGTCTAATTGAAATAAATGCGTTAAGTTTGAGTGCAAAAAGTATAATCCTTGAAATTTTTAACAGAATCCGATTTAAATAGGGAAGTATTTTTTTATGATTTCACGTGGACGAAGGATGCGGGTGACAGCTACTTAGTAATATTATATTTATTTTCAAAACCCGCTTTCTTGATCCACTCAGACAGTAGCCTTAGACTTTATGCTAAATCATTGAGGCCAATATACCACAGAATTACATTCTATTGTCCAACTTAAAATGTACATGGTGTTTCATTGGCCATTTAAGTTGATTTTACGGGGTAAACACAATACCTCTCTTTTTATACGTCAGTGACAAATTGGTGTTTTATTTCTTTCGTTTAGAATTAAGGGTTTATGCTGTTATTTGGAATGTTCATGTCTTTGATGGGGATCTAACTTAGTGGTAAACCCTGAATTGTATTATATTAAAACCGAAAAAATGGGTATAATTTTACGGCTTATCCTTAACATAGCGTAGGTCGATTCGACCTTGCAAAACTGACAAAACTGTTCGCATTGAATTCATAAATTATGAATGAGACCTAGGTCAGGACTTACTCGTTTGAGTCTGAAAATAGTCGGGCTTATCTGAAAGTTGTAGAAACGTAAGTACAAAATTATGTAGGTTCGTAACATTTTTTTAGTTAACTATTTCTTAAAATCTAATATGTAAAACCTCGTGTCACATTGTTTGTGATCGAACTCCTCCGAAACGGCTTGACCGATTTATATGTTCTTTTTTTTGCATAGTTAGTAGGTTAAAGAATAGGTCGTAGGCTATTTTTAGTCTCACTCACATGAAAATTTCCCGCGAACTAAGTGTTGCCCGCGAAACAGCTAGTATCGCTGTATTGTGACCTACCCAGCCACAATCAATATTACTTAAACGGCTCTTAGATACCTACAATTAAGTTTCCTCTAACAAGTATCATCTAACTTAGCGAAATGAAACTAAGATACAAATGCTGTCTTCTAGTAGAACTCCTGTCTCTCTTCTCGGAAACAAACCATTCAACTCGACTCCCGGGAACTTTAACTGGCAATTATTATTGTATTTGTTCGAAAGTTTCGTGTGTCGCAAATGGAAGGAGCATTACGAGGGACTTAATGTCACATACAAATGGTAGGACTTGAAGTTACGAGCTATTGTTCATACTAAAAGAGAAGTATTCATAAAATGTCTGTTTTGCTCCCGGTATTTTGTAAACCAAGAAAATTAGTACAAAGACAGTGCTGTGCCTTCTGTATATTTCAATTAGTATTATCAATTAGTTATAATAAATGACAATTTTTTTTGGGAAAGCAATGTCATAACAGTAGGCTTAGCCAAGTTGACAATCACAATCGTTAACGCTAATAGAAAACTAACCAAATGTATGGGAATGACATCTATCAACGATAAGTCACGTGGTCAAAAAAAACGAATGGAAACTTTAAAGTTTAGTCAAAACTGTAAGTTGGCTACGATTTATATGGGATGTAGGAATCACGATTGTAGAAACGAATACATTTCATTCTATCATCTTGATTGATGTAAACTTGTCTACGAAAGTTTATATTCGTTTGTATTGACCACGTGACTTAACGTTTACGATTATAGAAAGAGAAACGATACGAATCGTTTGTAACTTGGCTAGGCCTGCAGTGGCGTTAAGACATTTAACTCGTTTCTTAACTCATCATCTGCCTAGCCAGTTCCAAACTATGTTGGTTATAACCGGATGCAGCACAAATACCAGTATTTTACATGGAGCGACAGCTTATCTGTCCTTAACAACTTTCGGCCCACTTGACTACCTGTAACGACCGTCAAAGATCTACAAATGACAGCCGGGATCAACGGCTTAACGTGCTTTCCGAGGGACGTAGGAAACTCGGTATGTAATTGGTGGTCACCCAAACACAGGCCAACTTAGTCAAGTGTGGCTTAACCTGAAGATCAACCTCGTAACTAACTCGTTTCTTAAAATAATAAATAAATAAATATCGCTGGACATTAACACACAGCGCCATCTAGTGCCACACTAAGCAACGAAGCTTGTGTCGTGGACACCAGATAGTTGATATACTACATAGACACTTTTTGTTTGTAAATACTAATACTAATATTATTAAACATATAAACATCCATGACTTGGAAACAAATGTCCATGCTCACCACACAAACATTTACTCCAACCGGGATTAGAACCCGGGACCCTAAGAACGTAAGGCAGCCTCACTACCGCTGCGCCATTCGGGTCGTCATATCTTAACTAATGTAAATAAATTTAAATCCGCCTTTAGTCTGTAAATACCATTTAAAACTTTCCTTCATATTACGCTGTCCTAAAGTAATAATGAGTCCCAAATTTTAAACTCAAAATCCAAAATTCAGTCTAAAAATAGTAAAAGAAAATGTTCAGCAATGTGACCACATACCTGAAGAAGTAACCGGATGTAGGTTGCGCGGCACCGGAAGTGCTGAATGTACGCCGGCACATTGTTAATAAGGGGCGGTGCGAGTTTCCGGTGGGCACGAGATTAGTGATGTGAATTAGCAACGGTAATTTTTAATGAAAATTTCGCGATTTGTTACCAGAAAGATAAAACTAAGAGTTTTTCAACTTTGCTGCGATTGCTGATTTATGAAATTTTTTAAAATTTAAGTCGGTGGTAAGCTAGCTTGTATAAAGGCTGTTTTACGTTCTTCGTGTATTTGTACATTATATTTATTTTGGCATAATAACTTGTATCATATTTGTGCAGAATAATCGTTTGTCTTCCATATCCGTTACATTACAGCTATACGGAAAGTACAGATTATCCGTTCACATGCATGATTCCGTGTAAACAAAATAAATATGCATGCAGTTTCCAATCAATGAATCGATACAACTGTCGATTACTCACAAAATTACACTACATTATATCAATACAATCATTACCTTACCACACAGGATATACCCAACACACGACGCTTATTTCCTTACATAATGTATGTAAATCGTCGGTACAAACTCAATTGGTTAGTCGAGTATATCAATTCACTTGAGCACATTACGCCAACACTACTCCATTGAGTTCGGGATTACGGTTTAAAGGCTCTAGTTGAGAATATGATGTCACATGTGTCCTGATCTTTTTAGTACGTGATTCTTTATTCCCGGGATTTTTTTGGAACGTGTGGTCGCCGAAAAATAATAGGTCAGTCGTAACGTGAATGTTAAAAGTGACCACGATTTTTTGACAAAGATTTTATGACTTGACGAGTTTTTGTAAAAAGAGTGGCTATAGTGGTATTCAGGCCGTTTAAAAACAGGGACATATTATGTATAAAATAATTGCCATCAATTTCTCAGCCGGAACGGAAAGCAGAACGGCAGAACGGATGGCCGATAAGGCCGAAAAGTTCTGGAATGGCGACCGCGAACCGGAAGACGTTGCGTTGGAAGGCCTCCCACTAGGTGGACGGATGACCTGGTGAAGGTTGCGGGAATCCGCTAGATGCGAGTCGCACGAGACCGGTCAACGTGGCGCCACTTGGGGGAGGCCTATGTCCAGCAGTGGACGTTTTTAGGCTGAAATGATGATGATGATGATGAATTCCTCAGCCACATATTGAGATATGTTGTTTTTATGTAAACCATTGACAGAACTATAATTGTCCGTGCATTATGAGCATTATTTGATTTTTGAGCCAGAAGGCAAAGCAATTTGTTTAGTATCGCGAGTTTTATATTTTACTTCACGAACACATTGTTTATTCTCTTCTGGAGGTGAAGCAAACCTAAATGATTGTTTTCAAAAATCAGGTTGAAAATGCAAGTGTGCCTACATTCATAATTACTAACACTAACTGACTAACTATATTTGTAATGATAGTTGCAGGATAGACAAAAAAAACGCGTTTGATTCTCCTCTTTCAATAAAATCATGCAAATCTTCAAAATCATACAAGCAATTTGAACAAGCATCAAGGCACTCGTCTTTATAACAATATAAACTACTGATCTTATAACAGGATTCGATTACCCGTCCATCCATCCACGTTCATTACAATATACCCATAAGATAGCTCGTTGATCCGACGAGAGCAAGCCTCATATTCGACACAGGAAAATTTACGGATGTTAGTTAATGAAAACGAAGGATACAAACCCAGTTTATTATCAATAGAAGCCCAATTTAATCAAGGCAAAGTCTAGAATAATAATTCCATTACTGAAACTAGGGCAGAGCCATTAAAGTCTGGAATCAAAATCAAAACTTCGGAAAACGTTTATGAAATTCATAATTAAGAACGTAATTTATGTTAGGATTTCCCCGCCCATGAACGGAGCGGTGGACATTGGTTTTGATAACTGAAAATGATAGCCTAATTATTAATGGGGCATTGTGAAGTTACGGAAGATGTATTATCTGTTTCAACCTGAGAAATTAAGCATTTTATGTTACAGTAACTTATAGCCGCGGCTTCGCCCGCATTGAGTTCGGAAATTGTCCCACGATATAGTACTCATCATCATCATCATCATTTCAGCCGCAAAACGTCCACTGCTTGACATAGGCCTCCCCCAAGTGTCGCCACATTGACCGGTCCCGTGCGACTCGCATCCAACGGATTCCCGCCACCTTCACCAGGTCATCGGTCCACCTAGTGGGAGGCCTTCCAACGCAACGTCTTCCGGTTCACTGTCGCCACTCCAGAACTTTTCGGCCCCATCAGCCATCCGTTCTACGAGCAATGTGCCCTGCCCACTGCCACTTAAGTTTGACAATTCTTCGGAATAGTACTACCGGGATAAAAATAAAGGAGTAAATAAATAAGAAATAAAGTATCCTATGTGTTAATCATAATAGTGCCAAATTTAATCCAAATCCGATGAGTAATTTTTGCGTGAAAGAGTAACAATCATCCATCCATCCACCAAATTCCAAATTCCCTCACGAAATTTCGCATTTATAATATTAGTAGGTTAGTAACTAAAGGGCCTAAATAGGAGCTCGTGGCTAAATAATAACAGTCACTCTTGGTCCGAAAAACACGTTAACGTTGGTCTCGGCTGTCACTTGTAGATCTCTACAAATGACAGCCGGGACCAACGGCTACAACGACTGTCCAAGATTGGACAGTCGTTACTGGTGCTCAGTAACCCTGAGAACCAGTCTTATCAAGGGTAGGTATCATATTACTCAGTACTAACTGAGTTGTAGAGGTCAGATATGCAGTCGTTCCATGTAAAATTATACTGGTATTCAACTGCATCCGGTTAGACTGGAAACCGACCCAAACGAAGCCGGGGAAAAGGCGAGGCAGTTGACGATTTTGCAAAAAAAAAATACTAATGGAGTGAATATTATTGCGACTAATTCAAATTGATTCTACAATAAAATAACGAAGCATAAAAAGCAACTACACTCGAGAGCAATGAATCCGAGTCACTTAAAGAATCCTAAAAATCTCGGAAACTAAAAATGCTAGGTTAATGCAATAAATTATATTTAATAGACAATGTAATACTCCTTAAATGAAGGTATTAAAACTTCTTAGTTATTGTATAGTTATATCATAAAAAAATCAAATTTGAAAAAGGGCCACTTTCGAAGATGGAACTACGAAATTACAGCATTTGGTTTTGCTTTTGTTTGTAATCTGTCATTTATGTGGGTACATAAACCATGTTGATAGTGCTCTATATTCATTATTCAAGCTGAAATTATGTCGCTTACGCCTGAAGAATGCACCAGAATACTTACAATGCTGGACACCGGCCGGAGTCAGCGCGATACAGCCAGGACTGTCGGTGTGTCGCTGTCAACAGTACAAAGAGTTCTCCGACGTTACGAAGAAACTGGTTCTAACCTACGCAGACCAGGAACGGGCAGAACCAGGTGTACCACAGCACGAGAAGACCGATACTTGGTGAACACCATGCTTCGAAATCGCTTTCTCACAGGAACTGAACTCACAAATCAGTTTCGACGCCTCGGAGGAAGTAACCCAAGTGCATGGACAGTAAGACGTCGGCTTGCTGAATCTAACTTAAAACCCCTTAGACCTGCAAACGGCCCTAAACTGGAGCGTGGGCATCGTATTTCAAGACTAAGATATGCCCAGAGCCACGTAAATTGGAGTATTGAAGATTGGTCAAAAGTTATGTTCTCCGACGAATCAAAATTTATGCTCTACAAGCACGATGGAAGACACAGAGTGTATCGAAGACCAGGGGAAAGATTCAAGCAAGCATGCATCGAAGAAAAAGTAGCCTACGGTGGTGGGTCTGTACTTGTGTGGGCCGGAATTTCTTCTGAAAGTCGCACAGAGCTGGTGATCATAGAAAACGGCTCTTTAACTAGCGTAAGATATGTGGAAGAAATCCTCAATGATCACGTTGGTCCATTTATGGTCAATTTAGGTGAGGATGCTATATTTATGCATGACAATGCCCGACCTCATACAGGTAGGATTGTGAATGACTACCTTCAAGAGATGAACATTACTCGTATGGAGTGGCCAGCGCGCAGCCCGGATATCAACCCGATCGAGCATGCTTGGGACGAGCTAGGCAGATGCGTAAAACAACGAAACCCTCCCCCAATCACGCTTCGTGAGCTCAAAATTGCTCTCACAGAGGAATGGGAGAATATTCCCCAAAATCGTATAAGGAACTTGGTGTACAGCATGCCAAACCGCGTAAACGCAGTAATGGAAGCACGAGGAGGCAATACGAAGTATTAAAATTCAAGAAAATCGTAATAAAGTTCAAAAATTTCATGTTTCCTATTTTTGTTTTAAGGAGAGATCAGCAGTTTTTTTCTTTATGTAATTTTGTGTTAATAAAATGTATGGTGACTCATATTTTTTTTACTTTCATTTAAAGAGTATTACATTGTCTATTAAATACAATTTATTGCATTAACCTATCATTTTTAGTTTCCGAGATTTTTAACATTCTTTAAGTGACCCGGATTCATTGCTCTCGAGTGTACATTATCAAACTGTCTAATCGTCCTTATTCAATTCAAGGATTTTATTATTTATGGAGACCAATCTTTTAACGTAGGTTGCATTTCCAACTTATGCAAAGAATCTAAATCAATCACATTACTATTGCATGCTGCGTCCGATCAATCCATGTCAGGTAGTGCTTAACTTGTGGGTAAAACGTGAGCTTGATAAATCAACTCTCAAAGCGCCTGCAGCTCAGCGGCAAGCGTTAGACAGGTGAGGTGGAGGACGGGTGTTCAAAACCCAACTGTTGCACTGAAGATGTACAACTTCGTTGAAAGGGGTGATATTTTCTTGCATGATTGCCCATTGATTTTCATTGTGGTGACATTAGACATGTGAAATACAAGATTGAAAATTTATATTTGCGTTCACTGATTCAACAATGGCAAGCATATTCTCTAGCAATAGTTTAAAATATCTTTGATATTTCGTCATCGTCGATGACATCATAGTCAGTCAGAGTAGATTGGTAGAAAATGCCTACAACATTAAGTCCGCTACTGTTCAGGCGTCTTACTATCATTTTAAAGTCAACAGAGCCTGCTATATCAACAACAGAAGTCTATCAACCGTTGAAAATGATAACTAAACCTCTACGAATAAACACTGCGAGAGAGAAAACCTAGATTCCCGAAATCATAACCGAAAAGGAAAAACGTCTACAAAAGTAAAAAGGCTACCCACAAACAGCTGCATTTCAAACTGAAAAACGTTTAAAATAAATCACATTAAACAGTTTCGTGCAAGATCGTTCGCGTAACGTACCGTTTATGTTGGCAGAATAAACTAGGTTACAGAATTATTTATAGCACAGTGTTAGAAAGAATTTGCATGTAATGTGCATCGGGAAATCGATGGCTTGGACCTTTTTGGTTGAGTTTTTTAACGTATATTTTGGGGAGTGAAAGAGAGGCAGCTGGTTCTAGTTTTTTTTTTTATATGTATTTACAAACAAAAAGTATCTATGTAGTATATCAACTATCTGGTGTCCACGATACAAGCCGCGTTGCTTAGTGTGGCAATGTGTGGCTGTGTGGAATGTCCAGCAATATTTAAATTTATTTATTTTTTATTTTTGCTTGCGTATGTTGAAATACGTAGGGTATTGTATTTATACCCTACCTTTGTTACTGAGTTGTGTATGTCAGACAGTCACTTCTTCTTTATTGATACCAAAACTAGTTGGTTGATTGATAAACCAGACATGGCAGATGGAATTGCAATTGAGAAAGGCCTCTTCCTACTATGTAATAATATAAAAAAAAATATAAAAAAAAAATATATATTATTATTGTATATTTATATAATATATATAAATCATGATCTGTCAAATGGCCAATTTGGTCGAGACGCCATTGTTTAACTATTGTGTCTACTTCGTGGACAGATCATGGGTTATGTATGTTATTTTACTATAAACAGCTTACAATATTCCATTACAACGAACATTTTACATCCAAAAACCATTTACTTGTTTTCAAACCACGGGGTAGGTGCACCACAATAAATAGAACGCACACCACAAAATTATTCCAGCGTTATTCGAAAACGAAATACGAAATGATTCCCGTTATTGTTTACCAAATAAAAGTACAAACTTCCAATTTGGTATGAATAAAATGTAATAGGAATTTGCGGCCATATTTCAATATAAACACTAGGGTATAATTTCTGGAGGCAAAACGTCACGTTTTCAATTTTCTTCGTGTCCTTGCCTCACCTAAAGATTTTTCCTTTATTTGTGTGCGCCAATTATTATTTTACGATCAACGGTTTTTGGTAAAGAACCTTTTTTATGTGATTACAAAACCTTTGCTAGCGGCATCACTCCCGTTATGTACGGAAATTATCTCACGGGAATATTTCAAATGGAGCCTATGACAATTGGGGATAATGTAGCTTCCCGTCAGTGAAAAGATTTTTTGCATCGGATCAGTAGTTCTGAAGATTACCGCCTAGATACAAACTTACAAACACATTTTACGTCTTTAAAATAGTAATAAAAAAAAAGACTCTTAACGAAGCCCAAAGACGCTTGTTCTCCCCATCATTACGATATTTTTTTTGTTCTAGACCATACCTGGAAACCTTATAATTACGGAGATATTGGGGGTCGAAGTTCCAACTTTAATACGTGATTGTAATGTATAATTTTTACTATAAACACCTTCACGACCCCTGTACTATTCAATTCATCCATCAGTACATTGCGTTACTTTGAGTCCTACCGAAAAACGTGATTTTGCACCTCAAAAAAAAAGTCATTTCCCAGCAAACATTTTTGCATAGAGTTACTTAGTTTGATGTACTTATAGAATGCTTAGTTAACGGCTTTGTGATGAGTCTGTTTACACCCTGTAGATTGAATGTATGTAGGTACATACCTAAGCAGGTCCTACCGAGCTCACTTCCGGTCGACAACTTTTCAACCTTATTACTTAGGCCCTTATAAGGGTGAAGACATCCGCAAGAGGACGGTTACCGACGTAGCCCGAAGACTTACCAAACTTAAGTGGCAGTGGGCAGGGCACATTGCTCGCAGAACGGATGGCTGATGGGGCCGAAAAGTTCTGGAGTAGCGACCGCGAACCGGAAGACGTTGCATTGGAAGGCCTCCCACTAGGTGGACCGATGACCTGGTAAAGGTTGCAGAAATCCGCTGGAAGCGAGTCGCACGGGACCTATGTTCAGCAGTGGACGTCTTTCGGCTGAAAAGAGTGTACAGTGGCAGACCGTCAGTGAACTCGGTATAGATGTGTATTGAGAAAATAAAACCCTCTGTTTAAACTATATTAAGAGTGGAAAGGGTTACATTCATCTTTGATCAATGATTGCATTGCAATTGCAATGATCGTTATGTCACGATCCCAATTTGCTAACCTTAGTTACTATAAACTATGCTTATTACTGAATAGCGACCCATCCATGCCAAAAGGCATGTCAACACATCATGATCAACATGATTCCATAAATTCTAAGTTAATAATAATATATTTTTACTCATAAACCTGCTGGAATATATTATGCTTCAAATGATCGTGAAAACTACATCAAAGTTAGTAGCGTAGATCACGGCAGTCAGGCATGAAAAGCGACTTATCATGCCTAATTGTAATAGGTCTATGCTCAATTGCTTAGTACTCAAATTATTTAATTAAAATACTAAATCACTTAAGCGTCGCCTCGCAAGAGTCGTTAGTAAGTCGCAAGTTTATTTTGATTGATAAACATAATTAGATACTTGTTCTAATTTGAAGGAAGGTATTTTAAATGTACTAAATGAAACTGTAAGGCTGAAAAATTACGTTTCTGCATGCTTAGCAATCTGTTTAGCTTAGTGCTTATTTACTTTAATAACTGTAAGTAATTGTAGGCATTAATCATTGTAATTTACTAGCATTAGAACAATTGATTAAAAACCCCACATGTGTAGCGCCATTAAAGGTTCACTCCAAGGTCAAGCAATTACTTTTATTTTGGACTTTAGCTATCAATTAGGTATAAAGAATCGTTAAAATATTGACTGTAGTAGATGTTTTAATTGGTGCTGAAAAACACTAATTAGGAATACGAGTCGTGTTCCTTACAGGATTTTCCATCGGGTAAAATAATAAGCGTCCTTTTAATTTGTATTACCTTGTTTTATTTTTTTTCCTTAGTGCTCTACCAAATTACGTTAGGAAATTTCGAGCTCCTTAGGCCTTGCCGTTAAGGCTGTGCTTGGTCTCCCAGTGAATAAATTAATTTAAGATTTGTGAAGAAGATTCAAAAAACCCTGATGAAGTGACATTTTTTATTTATATTTATGTATTTTATATTTCCTGATTTTCTCTTTTATGGTATAGAAAGCCCTCCTATTTTCAAATGCTTCTGTGTTATCTTTAACTCCAACTAATTAAAACCACTTTATCCTTTTTAAACCTGTTGGTAACAACAGCTGCTGAGTAGTGTTTTTTCAGTAACAACCACGGTGTCTAGATTTGTGCCCGGTTGAAAGCAATAAGCTCACGCCCTCTATGAGTAATAATAATAATAAACCATTTCACTTTTTTTTTTCATAACTAGTGAAATGTGGGTGTACTATTAGGTACACCTCTGCCTTACCCTTGAAGGTATCAACTTCTATCGCAACTATTACGCCTGTGATAGGCGTAATAGTTGTTTTAGAAGTAGATTCACAAAAATACGTAATTATTTAAGTGATTTTCCTGATTTTCTCTTTTCCAGTGCTTCTGTGGTTATCTTTTACCCCAAACAAATTATAACAACTTTATCACTTTTCAACTTTTTGATTGAAAGTAAACTGGTTAGAAGGTAATAATGGGCCAACGTTTCTTCTTTAATGGATCCGCTGTATTGCAGAACGAAAACCGTTTTAAAATCATATTTTCCTTATTATATTTTTTTGGTACGTCAAGTTAAAATTTTGACTGTTACAGCCATGTGGGCTGGGATCGGGTTCAAAAAGCCAGTTTGATCGCGTGACTGAATTGATTATCACACCATAAGCACAGGTTACCGGCTGGCTACTTTTTATTTTACACGACTTTTTAATTTTTTTTCCACTATCGAGCACCTTGTTTTTACTTGCTTGTCATTTTATTTTTCATTCGAAATTGGGTCGTGACTGTGTGCCAGTGTTGTTACTATCTGTGATGTTGGTATAGGTTTGAGTGTTTTAAATTGCGAACTGTTCGATTTTGCTTTATGGTAATAAGTTTAAAAACTTTTGGGTTACAGCTTATTGAGCGATAAATTATTTAGAAACGGGAAGTTTTGTTCATAAAATTATTTATTTATTTTAGCCTGAGCTTTTCTTTTTCGAGGCAATGTACTATTAAAACTTGGCTTTTATAAAAGATGTCACAAAAAATACGAAAGAGAATCCAACCACAAAATTCTTTACCGTACAACAAAAATAAAAAAAAAAAGCAAAACCATGTCAAAAACTATTCAAAACTAAGATTTCGGAGCTCGTCCGGTCGACATTAATAATAAAAAAGGTAGCCAAGGAAACTTTCCACCTAATCATACTTTTTCATCTCGGGGAAAAACTTTAGGGGTGGGCAAAAATATGAACAAAAAATATAAAACAATGTTATGGAGTTAGGGAGGACTATGGCGAACTATTCCTTTGTATTACGGTTTCGCTTCCTTACCGAGGAAGGAATGGTTAAATAACGTATTGTAAATTCCTTAGTTGAGTTTTAATTATGTTATATTTTGCTTTTATATTTCTTAAGGAAGTGAAGCTATACAGAGTTTCGAGTGTTTTATTTGCAAGAAGTTGCTTTTAAAATTAATTTTCACACACCATTAAATACAAAAACGATTTTTTCGCATGTAGCTGATATCGTTTCAATTTTCATCTCATACCATTGTTTTGCTGCTGATAACACTATCTCATAAAAAAATGTTTTTTCTCTAAACACACATCTGCTGGTAACAAATGACGTCAAAGCTGGAAAATTAAATAGACATACGTAAAAAACCGGCCAAGTGCGTGTCGGGCTACGCGCAGTGTAGGGTTCCGTAGTAGCCTGTTATCACAATATAGAACGAACCCGTTGGTATAGCGCCATCTAGCGGCAGCTTTGCGAAACTTATGATAATTTATTATGTTTTTCATTTTAGATTTTGTTTTTCAATGGAATTCTTTACCCGTTATAAACAAGCAACTAATTCATTTTAGTTACTTTATAGGATTTATTCTAAGGATTTTGTATTTGGTACAAAATTATCCAACACCCAACGTCGTAGTTCAACGACTATTACTGCTAAACTGATAAAGTTATCTTAACCACTATAGTTTTCCTTTAAAATTCATGAAATGCACTATCATCTTGAATTTTTCCAGATTTTTCAAACCGCAGTTTAACTTTTAAACTTTTTTTTTTTTAACTTTTAAACTGGAACAAAAATTTCCACTTTAAAGTTTAATATTTCGTAAATGGAGCATTAAATCGAAAAATAGAATTAGCAAAAGATTTTAAAAGACCTATTCAACGATACCCCACACGATGGGGTAGACGACGAAAAAAAAATCATTATGTGGGGAGCTACCCTTATAAAATATATTTTCCAAAATTTTATTTTACCACTTTGTCGGCGTTATTGGTGTATATACCTCTACATAATTACAGCTTTCTAGTACTAACGGTCTCTTAGCTAAACCTCGGACACACAGACAGACGGACATGACGAAACTGTAAGGGTTCCTTGTCAGGACTACGGAACCCTAAAAAACGATCTAATCTAGCAGATAAAGCACTACCTACATTTTTGACCTTTTGGATAATAGTTAGGTATACATTACGAACCACGTTAACACCGCAATCTGTGGATAAAAAAAATAACAAAAAAAGCGATAGTCATGACTTTTATGCGTGGTAGATTGTTAGTGTGACATGTCACCCTCCCACATTGTCTTCTAAAGGCGCGTACAGACAGCGTGAGGCATCCCCAGTAAACTGTTCAAAGCGCATGCCCCACACTTGCGGTACACGCCGCTCCGCTTGAATACGGGCTATACGCTAATGCGATACGCGTCTAAAAAAAAACTAAAAAACCCGACTGACAAGCCAGTCAGTCGGGTTTTTTTGTTTTTTTAATCATTTTATATTTCAATGGGTTTGCTCATTTAAATATAAAATAATTAAAACATGGATCGAGTTCCGCTTGCTTCCAAATGCACGAGTTTTTTGCTTTTCAGTCGGGTTTTTTAGTTTTTATAATTACTTTTTTTATTTTCAGTTTAATAATGTGAAACATTTCATAGACGATTTCAATTCTTGTTTTTTTTCACAAAACGGTTGTCGCCATATTGAATTTTGATTACAGTCATGTCTTTAGTGACACTCGCAAGATTAAGACAAATCGATTGACGTAATAATCATCAAAATCGGCCCATGGGTTTGGTATCTAGAGTGCCACAAAGGAACAAACATACATACTATTATAGGCTGATAAACACATTATCCTCCTCCAGTCGAGTAAAAAAAGACCATGCCACGAGTCTGTATCGATCTGAAAAATGTAGCTATTGCAAACGAAAATGTATACCTACACGGATCTACAGGGGGCAAAATGATCAGCTGGCAGAAAAAAATTAGGAGCTCCATGTTTGCGTCACAATGTCCCTTCCCTGCATACTATAGCTCTCAACCCGACCCATAAGCAACATACGTGACTTATTATTCAAAGCATTTACCTCTTAGTCTAAACGAAGCTTTACTCGTTGACTTTTGTCTCCAAGTAATAAGTGTCGCAATTTCTTGACGTTGACACAAGATAAAAACATTATTTAGCACTTCTTACTAACTTACGCAGACATTATTATCCGTAATTTTGTTTGGAATTGTCTAGATCAAGATAAAAATAAAGTTTATTTAGGTTCAGATGTTTTTACTGACAGGCTTTGACACTTTAAATACCTTATCTACAGCATTGTTTACTTACTATTGATCAAATAATTATATCAATTTAAAACTAAAATTCAACTTTATTAAACTTATTTATTAATTGTGATTATTTACTTGTGTTTAAATAAAAATTGTAAAAGCTTTTTTTAAACGTATTGGGGTGAATTTTCGTGGTAGATTATAGGCATTTTTTTATGGTTAATAACTAACAACATAATTATAATTATTCACATTATTAGTGCTTAATGATAATTGATGTTAATTTTGCAAATGGTTTTACTATCACTTTTACACGTTTCGCTTTACTAGTTACATCACATATTCATTGAATATTGATTTGGAACATCATATAAAAATAACACAGTACGTGCAACGGAGAAAATATCGACATGTTACACACTGAACACCGAACAACCAATCATATGATTGAAACAAAACAAAACACAATCGAAATCATAAAAATTCTTTATTACAAATTTTAGTATTCCATAAACAGACTCAAAACAATTTCGATTAATACCTCCAATCTTTACGGATATAAAGCAAACTGTAGTTTAGTAGTCCATAAAACGAGTTTTACGTGCAAAGCCGGCTCCTACAGCCATTGAGGGTGATCAACAATCTATCTAGATATTGATCTGCCGTTAATTCTCTGATTAATTACTGCGTAAATTCCAAATGCTTGGCACTGACTTGGCATCGCTTTACAGATTGATTGAAACAGGATGAATGGATTTACTACAGGGTGCATTTATTTTTAGTATTTTTATATTGTGCTTTTCCAGCAATCCCTATTTTAGTCTCAAATCAGTGTTGATAAAATCTAGCTTGATATGTATGAGTTCCAGTGTAATTATACATTTAAGCTAATTTAATCATTTCTAGAATTTCAACGTATTAACTCTGTTTTGGTACAGGATAGGTTACCCAAAGGTACCCAAAATCTAAAGGTAGGTTTAGGATTGACAAGAGGGAAGTGTTTGGTATATAATATATTACTTCACTCTTGATTATATAAAGATGCTGCAATCATCGTGGCTACCAACAGGGTATAATTGTAATATACAAGGTGTCGCTTTGTAACCTGGTCAAATTCAAGGAGGTATCTATGCTAATGATTCGAGAATCATTACCCAAATCAATAATAAAATGGGTAGGTTTTTTTATGGAAATAGGTAAGTGTTAACCACCCGTATTTAAACGCAGCCCTATAACCGCGCCTTCACACACACAGTGACATATCGCGCGATGGGTGATTCTGTAGAATATTTTCGTGTTATTCTGAAATACTGTCAAATTTTAACAATTTAAAATGGCAGCTTTATTAATTATTGTCGGGTATCGCAATCATATTGATTATTTATGTGTTTTGTGACAAGCTCCTCAATTTTGACTAGGATGCAAAACTACATCTCGTATTGTTAGAGACCTGTCGGTAGGTAAATCAAAGAAGATAACGTCATTACGACAATAAGCGTATTTGTGTTAGGTTAGGTTAGGTTAGGTTGGGGTAAGGCCCTTCTCAGGGCCCCCCGACGCTCCAGCGTCTGAGTCTAGCCGCGCGCCGTCTGCGGCTAGCTATTATGGAGGGGCTGAGTCATCTGACAGTGACTCGGTTGTTGGAGTGTCAGATGGGAGCGGCTCACGACCACTAAAGCGGGTCTTCCAGAGCTGTGGGTCCGGGAGCTCTTCGGCTTCGGGGTCCAAACCGTTGTCGAAGGCTAAAAAGCCGACGACGACGGCCGCGGATACCCACGTCGTTGGGCTCGCGGACGCCCAGCGCCAGGTTGACCTGGCCCGGAAGGCGCAGCTCCAGCAAGAGCTGGAGGAGCGGGTTGCCGCGAAGGAGAAGCGGGCGCACCTCGCTCGGGCCAAGTCCGGGTACGGTGCGTCTCGCGTTCTGTATGCGGACCAGTCTCTGGAAGAGCTCCAGAGGATGGCGGAGGAGGACGAGGAGGGGATCATGGAGGTCGCCTCTAAGTCCTCCAACTTGAAGGGGACCTTCCAGAAGGCCCTCAAGTGCCGGGCCGCAAGCCTGCGCGGTGTCGTCGCTGAGTTGGTGACGCGGACGACCACCGACGAGACGCGGCAACTGCAGGCGAGGGTGGATCGCCTGCAGTCGGAGGTCAGCCAGCTTCATCTGAAGCTGGCTGAAGCCACGGCCCGGCCACAGCAGGCCGAGGTGAGCCCTGTGGCAGAGGGCGCTGCCTCGGCCCGGCCACAACAGGCCAAGGCGAGGCCTGCAGCAGAGGGCCCTTCCTCCAACCTTGAGGATATTATCCGCAAGGTAGTAATGGAGGAGAGGGCCTTCACGAGAGCCTGCTTTGCAGGGATTGAGGACCGGCTCCTGCCGGAGAAGCGCCTCCGACCGCCGCTTGCGGCGGATGAGAGGCGGTCTGAGCCGGGGCCGTCCTCAACTCAGGCGGACAGGAGGCGGTCTGAGCCGGGGCCGTCTTCAACCCAGGCGGAAGATGCCCTTCTCCCTGCGACCACTCCGTCCAACGAGTGGACGAAAGTGGTCCGTGGGGGGAAGGGCAAGGGGAAGGGGAAGAAGTCGGCAACGGCCGTCCCTGCCAACCCTGCCGTGCCTACCGTCCCCGCCACCCCCGTTCCCAGCCAGTCGCAGACGACCGGCAAGGGAAAGGGCCAGGGAAGGGGGAATGGGAGGGGAAAGGGGAGGTTGATCCCCCCTAGAACCGCAGCCGTCGTGGTGACACTCACCGCGGAGGCTGCGGGGCGAGGGGAGACCTACGCCTCCATCTTGGTGCGGGCGCGCGGCAATGCCGATCCCGCCCAACTGGGCATCGGCAGTGTGTCGTGCCGGCGGACGCAGGCCGGGGCTCGAATTTTCGAGTTCCCGGGGGCCGAGGGGAGCGCCCGCGCTGACCTCTTTGCAGCCAAGCTGCAGGAGGTCATCGCGGACTCTGCCAAGGTGGCCCGGCCGGTCAAGTTGGCGGCCATTGAAGTGACGGAGCTAGATGACTCCGTCACCAAGGAGGAGGTGGTGGCTGCGGTCGCAGCGGTAGGGGGCTGTGGCGCCAGTGCGGTCCAAGGCCGGGACATAAGGCCCGGCCGCGGCGGAATGGGCACAATCCGCCTCGAGTGCCCAATCGCGGCTGCCAAAGCCGTCCTTGCGAAGGGACGGCTTCAGGTCGGCTTCAGCTGGGGTGCGGTTAGGGCACTCGAGGACCAGCCTCTACGGTGTTTCCGGTGCTTCGGCATCGGACACACCAAGCCCATGTGTCCGTCCAAAGTGGACCGGTCGGACACATGCTACCGCTGCGGCAAGGAGGGCCACAAAGCCTCCTCCTGTCAGGCCGCCACGCCGCACTGCGCGGTGTGTGCCGCCAGTGGCCGCCGGGCAGGCCACGTTATGAAGGGGGGGAAATGCAATCCCCCCCGTAAGCGTGGCAAAGCGCAGGCACCGACCGGGCCTGCGCCAGCTGTTGCCGCTAACGCCGCCGTTCCTGCGGCGGCTGCGGAGGAGGGTGCGATGTCCGAGTAATGCCCAGAGTCGAACATCGCATCCTTCAGGCGAACGCCAACCACTGCAGGACAGCCCAGGATCTGCTGATGCAGACCATGGCTGAGTGGTTGGTGGACTTGGTGGTGGTCGCCGAGCCCTACTCGGTCCCTGGCCGTTGGCTGGGCGACCGGGATGGCCTAGTGGCGTTGGTGGCGCGGTCCTCCACAGACTCCCCTCCCCTCTCGCTCTTAGAGAGGGGACCGGGATACGTGGCTGCCGCGTGGGGAGAGATAGCGATAGTGGGGGTGTATTTCTCCCCAAACCGCCCTCTCTCGGACTTTGAGGATTTCCTAGAGATCCTCACTGCCGTCGTAGGGAGGGCGGCGCCACGCCAGGTCGTGGTGCTCGGTGACCTCAACGCCAAGTCGGCGGCTTGGGGCAACCCGGCCGCCGGTTGTAACGTCCGGGGACGCTCCGTCGAATTTTGGTCGGCCTCGTGCGGTGTGTCCCTCCTCAACAGGGGGGCGGTCCACACGTGTGTGCGGCAACAGGGCGGGTCGGTGGTGGACGTCTCGTTCGCCACCCCCGCGCTCGCCGCCCGCGTCGTGAACTGGCGGGTGGAGCTGGTGGAGACCTTGTCGGACCACCGTTACGTGCGGTTCGACATCTCCACACAGCGGGGAGGGGGGACGGCCCGCGCTGGGCAATCTCCCTTCCCGCGGTGGGCACTCACCCGCCTGGACCGGGAGGCAGCCAAGGAGGCCGCCTTCCTCCAGGACTGGCTGTCGCCTCCCCCTGTCGAGGAGGCCCCGGACGTGGATGCCGCAGCGGTCCGGCTGCGGGGGTCCTTGACCGAGGTGTGCAACTCCAGCATGCCTCGGTCTCGCCGTCCGCCTCCCCGTCGTGCCGTCTATTGGTGGACGGAGGAGCTGGCGGGGCTCCGGGCCACCTGCGTGGCGGCCCGAAGGGCCTACGCGCGGAGCCGCCGGCGCAGCGCCCAGAACCGAGTCCGGGCAGAGGAGGACCGCCTGTACGCCTCTTACCGAGAGGCTACGGTGGCCCTCAAGTCTGCAATGGGCGCTGCGCAGGACTCGGCGAGGGCCGAGATGCTGGAGGGTCTCGACAGGGACCCCTATGGGAGGCCATATAAGGCGGCGCGGAACAAGCTCCGCCCCTATGGTCCTCCACTGTCGGAGACCCTCGAGCCGGCATTGTTGGATGGGGTGGTCCGGTCCCTGTTTCCGAGCAGGACCGACTTCGCCCCACCAACAATGGATCCCCCGCAAGGGGCGGCTCCACCGGAGGCGGAGGTGCCCCCGGTCACGGCGGCGGAATTCTACGCGGGGGTTTTGAGCCTCCGCGCGAAGAAGACCGCCCCCGGGCCGGACGGCGTCCCCGCGCGGGTGGTGGCGATCGCCGCCACCGAAATGGAGGACAGGTTTCGGGACCTCTTCAGCGCGTGTTTTACGGCTGGGAGGTTCCCGAAACCGTGGAAGGAGGGGCAGCTGTGCCTCCTCCGGAAAGAAGGACGCCCGGCGGACTCCCCCTCGGCATGCCGGCCCATCGTTCTGCTCGATGAGGTCGGTAAGCTGTTCGAGGGGATTGTCGCCGGGAGGCTGGAGAACCACCTGCGGGGGGTAGGGCCGGATCTGTCGGACGCCCAATACGGTTTCCGTCGTGGGCGTTCGACGATCGACGCGCTGGCCCTCCTCAAGGGCCAGGTGAAGGAGGCGGTGGAGGCGGGGGACGGAGTGCTGGCGGTGTCGTTCGACATTGCCAACGCCTTCAACTCCGTCCCCCACTCGACGATATTGGAGGCACTCCGATATCACGGAGTGCCCCAATACTTGCGGGACCTGCTGGCCAGTTACCTGGAGGGCCGAGAGGTCCTCCTCGTAGACAGGTCGGCCACTGTGAGGCGGTACGGCGCAGAGTCCGGTGTTCCACAGGGGTCGGTGCTAGGCCCCCCCTTGTGGAACATCGGGTTCAACTGGCTGTTGCGGGGTGCCCTCCTCCCGGGCACGAGTGTCATCTGCTACGCGGATGACACTCTGCTCACTGCCCGGGGGAGGAACTTTGCCGACGCGGCCATTCTGGCCTCGGCTGGCGGGTCCTTGGTGGCAGAGAGGATCCGCCGCCTGGGATTGAGGGTGGCGCTGCACAAAACGGAGGCCGTGTTCTTTCGCGGTCCCCGGCAGCGCTGCCCTGCCGACGCCCACATCGTCGTGGAGGGCGTCCGTATAGGGGTCCAGCCTCAGATGAAATATCTGGGGCTGGTGCTGGACGACAGGTGGCGCTTCGGCCCGCATTTTAGCGGGCTGTCGACGCGCCTGTTGAAGGCCGCGGACGCCCTCTCGTGGCTCCTCCCGAACCTGGGGGGGCCCAAGGCGAAATGCCGGCGCCTCTATGCCGGCATTCTGCGGAGCATGGCCCTTTACGGGGCTCCCATCTGGGCGGACTCCCTCCATAGGAGGGAGAATGCGACCGCCATCCGCAGGCCCCAGCGGGCCATTGCACAGCGGGTGGCGAGAGCGTACCGCTCAGTGGGCTTTTCGGCGGCGTGCGCTCTGGCCGGCACCCCTCCGTGGGAGTTGGAGGCGTGGGTGCTCGCCAGAGTGTACGAGTGGACGGCGCGACGAAAGGCGCTTGGGGAGCGCCCCATGGGCGAAGAGCGGGAGGCGGTGCGGCGAGAGGCGAAGGACGCCATCGTCCTCCATTGGACGGAGGACCTCGCCAGCGCCGCCTTTGGCCGCCGGACGTTGGACGCGCTCGGGCCGGTCCTGAAGGGCTGGCTCGAGCGGTCCCACGGTTTCCTCTCTTTCCGTCTGGTGCAGGTGTTGTCCGGGCACGGATGTTTCGGATCGCACCTTCACCGGATCGGGAGAGAGGAAACCCCGGCGTGCCACGACTGCGGCGCGGTGGAGGACACGGCGCAGCACACCCTCGAGGTGTGCCCGGCGTGGTCCGAGCTGCGCCGTGGTCTGACCGCGGTGGTCGGACCGGACCTCTCGCTTCCCGGCGTGGACGACTTCAGCCGGCAGCAGGGTGCGACTACTACGGACAGTCGTGCTCTGCCACAGAACGGGTCTTTGGGGGAAGACCAGTTCAGCCGGCTGTTGAGCATAATGGCCGCCCGCTTCGACAGCTTAGAGCCCAGGCTTAACCCCCCAGTTAGGCTTCGTCCACCACTGGCGGCAGACACGCGGAGGAAGGAGGCGGAGTCCGCTCCAGCAACGGCTGGGCCAACGTGGGCTCAGGTGGCAAAATCGCCAGCGACGCCAAAAACCCCGGCCCCCAAAAAGGCCACGCAGGCGCCTAAGAAGCCCACCGAGGGCGGCAAAAAGGTGGGGAAGGGGACGAGAAATCCCACTGAGGAGAACAGCTCGTCCCCTAAAGAAAAAGAGGGCGAGTGGAAGACGGCCGAAGGCCGCAAAAAGAGGCGGAAGAGGGGTCGCAAGGCCAAGGGCTCCAAGGGGCAGGCCCCGAGAATCCGCGTCCCCCGCTCCGAGGCTGTAGTGGTCACGCTGCAGCCCGAAGCCAAGGAGAGGGGAGTCACGTACCAGAAGGTACTGGCAGACGCGAGAGGCAAGCTGGTCTTCGCTGACTTTGGCACCCCGGACGGCTTCCGTTTTAGAACGGCAGCCACGGGGGGCAAGATGTTTGAGTTGGCGGGGACCAGCTGTGCTGAGAGGGCGGACTCTCTAGCCGCAAAGTTGAGGGAGGTCCTCAACCCCGAGGAGGCCCGGGTGTCCAGACCCATGAAGACGGCTGAGCTTCGCGTCGATGGGCTGGACGATTCAGTAACCTCAGAGGAGGTGGCGGCGGCCATAGCCCGGAGCGGCGGATGCCCGCCAGAAAATGTGCGGGCAGGCGACATCCGCCTTAATGCTGGCGGGCTTGGCACCATTTGGGTGCGTTGAAAAAAAGGTTAGGTTGGGGCGGGGGACCACCCCACAGAGCTTACGTCCACGTCGTGTCCCCTGGAAACGGCCCAGTTTGAACACCGTAACGGAGTGGCAGACTGGGTACGGCCAAAGTGCTCTGTGACTCGTACTCATTTTATTTCATTGCCTTGTTGTGATACGAACCTGCTGTGGCTGCCATGCCAAGTCCTGCACGGGACGCCCGCGGGCGGTTTTTAAAACCCAAAGGTCCTTCTCAGGGCCAACCCAAAGGTCCTTCTCAGGGCCAACCTAAAGGCCCTTCTCAGGGCCACCCCGACGCTCCAGCGTCTGAGTCTAGCCGCGCGCCGTCTGCGGCTAGCTATTATGGAGGGGCTGAGTCATCTGACAGTGACTCGGTTGTTGGAGTGTCAGATGGGAGCGGCTCACGACCACTGAAGCGGGTCTTCCAGAGCTGTGGGTCCGGGAGCTCTTCGGCTTCGGGGTCCAAACCGTTGTCGAAGGCTAAAAAGCCGACGACAACGGCCGCGGATACCCACGTCGTTGGGCTCGCGGACGCCCAGCGCCAGGTTGACCTGGCCCGGAAGGCGCAGCTCCAGCAAGAGCTGGAGGAGCGGGTTGCCGCGAAAGAGAAGCGGGCGCACCTCGCCCGGGCCAAGTCCAGGTACGGTGCGTCTCGCGTTCTTTACGCGGACCAGTCTCTGGAAGAGCTCCAGAGGATGGCGGAGGAGGACGAGGAGGGGATCATGGAGGTCGCCTCTAAGTCCTCCAACTTGAAGGGGACCTTCCAGAAGGCCCTCAAGTGCCGGGCCGCAAGTTTGCGCGGTGTCGTCGCTGAGTTGGTGACGCGGACGACCACCGACGAGACGCGGCAACTGCAGGCGAGGGTGGATCGCCTGCAGTCGGAGGTCAGCCAGCTTCATCTGAAGCTGGCTGAAGCCACGGCCCGGCCACAGCAGGCCGAGGCGAGCCCTGTGGCAGAGGGCGCTGCCTCGGCCCGGCCACAACAGGCCAAGGCGAGGCTTGCAGCAGAGGGCCCCTCCTCCAACCTTGAGGATATTATCCGTAAGGTAGTAATGGAGGAGAGGGCCTTCACAAGAGCCTGCTTTGCAGGGATTGAGGACCGGCTCCTGCCGGAGAAGCGCCTCCGACCGCCGCTTGCGGCGGATGAGAGGCGGTCTGAGCCGGGGCCGTCCTCAACTCAGGCGGACAGGAGGCGGTCTGAGCCGGGGCCGTCTTCAACCCAGGCGGAAGATGCCCTTCTCCCTGCGACCACTCCGTCCAACGAGTGGACGAAAGTGGTCCGTGGAGGGAAGGGCAAGGGGAAGGGGAAGAAGTCGGCAACGGCCGTCCCTGCCAACCCTGCCGTGCCTACCGTCCCCGCCACCCCCGTTCCCAGCCAGTCGCAGACGACCGGCAAGGGAAAGGGCCAGGGAAGGGGGAATGGGAGGGGAAAGGGGAGGTTGATCCCCCCTAGGACCGCAGCCGTCGTGGTGACACTCACCGCGGAGGCTGCGGGGCGGGGGGAGACCTACGCCTCCATCTTGGTGCGGGCGCGCGGCAATGCCGATCCCGCCCAACTGGGCATCGGCAGTGTGTCGTGCCGGCGGACGCAGGCCGGGGCTCGAATTTTCGAGTTCCCGGGGGCCGAGGGAAGCGCCCGCGCTGACCTCTTTGCAGCCAAGCTGCAGGAGGTCATCGCGGACTCTGCCAAGGTGGCCCGGCCGGTCAAGTTGGCGGCCATTGAAGTGACGGAGCTAGATGACTCCGTCACCAAGGAGGAGGTGGTGGCTGCGGTCGCAGCGGTGGGGGGCTGCGGCGCCAGTGCGATCCAAGGCCGGGACATAAGGCCCGGCCGCGGCGGAATGGGCACAATCCGCCTCGAGTGCCCAATCGCGGCTGCCAAAGCCGTCCTTGCGAAGGGACGGCTTCAGGTCGGCTTCAGCTGGGGTGCGGTTAGGGCACTCGAGGACCAGCCTCTACGGTGTTTCCGGTGCTTCGGCATCGGACACACCAAGCCCATGTGTCCGTCGAAAGTAGACCGGTCGGACACATGCTACCGCTGCGGCAAGGAGGGCCACAAAGCCTCCTCCTGTCAGGCCGCCACGCCGCACTGCGCGGTGTGTGCCGCCAGTGGCCGCCGGGCAGGCCACGTCATGAAGGGGGGGAAATGCAATCCCCCCCGTAAGCGTGGCAAAGCGCAGGCACCGACCGGGCCTGCGCCAGCTGTTGCCGCTAACGCCGCCGTTCCTGCGGCGGCTGCGGAGGAGGGTGCGATGTCCGAGTAATGCCCAGAGTCGAACATCGCATCCTTCAGGCGAACGCCAACCACTGCAGGACAGCCCAGGATCTGCTGATGCAGACCATGGCTGAGTGGTTGGTGGACTTGGCGGTGGTCGCCGAGCCCTACTCGGTCCCTGGCCGTTGGCTGGGCGACCGGGATGGCCTAGTGGCGTTGGTGGCGCGGTCTTCCACAGACTCCCCTCCCCTCTCGCTCTTAGAGAGGGGACCGGGATACGTGGCTGCCGCGTGGGGAGAGATAGCGATAGTGGGGGTGTATTTCTCCCCAAACCGCCCTCTCTCGGACTTTGAGGATTTCCTAGAGATCCTCACTGCCGTCGTAGGGAGGGCGGCGCCACGCCAGGTCGTGGTGCTCGGTGACCTCAACGCCAAGTCGGCGGCCTGGGGCAACCCGGCCGCCGGTTGTAACGTCCGGGGACGCTCCGTCGACTTTTGGTCGGCCTCGTGCGGTGTGTCCCTCCTCAACAGGGGGGCGGTCCACACGTGTGTGCGGCAACAGGGCGGGTCGGTGGTGGACGTCTCGTTCGCCACCCCCGCGCTCGCCGCCCGCGTCGTGAACTGGCGGGTGGAGCTGGTGGAGACCTTGTCGGACCACCGCTATGTGCGGTTCGACATCTCCACACAGCGGGGAGGGGGGACGGCCCGCGCTGGGCAATCTCCCTTCCCGCGGTGGGCACTCACCCGCCTGGACCGGGAGGCAGCCAAGGAGGCCGCCTTCCTCCAGGACTGGCTGTCGCCTCCCCCTGTCGAGGAGGCCCCGGACGTGGATGCCGCAGCGGTCCGGCTGCGGGGGTCCTTGACCGAGGTGTGCAACTCCAGCATGCCTCGGTCTTGCCGTCCGCCTCCCCGTCGTGCCGTGTACTGGTGGACGGAGGAGCTGGCGGGGCTCTGGGCCACCTGCGTGGCGGCCCGAAGGGCCTACGCGCGGAGCCGCCGGCGCAGCGCCCAGAACCGAGTCCGGGCAGAGGAGGACCGCCTGTACGCCTCTTACCGAGAGGCTACGGTGGCCCTCAAGTCTGCAATGGGCGCTGCGCAGGACTCGGCGAGGGCCGAGATGCTGGAGGGTCTCGACAGGGACCCCTATGGGGGGCCATATAAGGCGGCGCGGAACAAGCTCCGCCCCTATGGTCCCCCACTGTCGGAGACCCTCGAGCCGGCATTGTTGGATGGGGTGGTCCGGTCCCTGTTTCCGAGCAGGACCGACTTCGCCCCACCAACAATGGATCCCCCGCAAGGGGCGGCTCCACCGGAGGCGGAGGTGCCCCCGGTCACGGCGGCGGAATTCTACGCGGGGGTTTTGAGCCTCCGCGCGAAGAAGACCGCCCCCGGGCCGGACGGCGTCCCCGCGCGGGTGGTGGCGATCGCCGCCACCGAAATGGAGGACAGGTTTCGGGACCTCTTCAGCGCGTGTTTTACGGCTGGGAGGTTCCCGAAACTGTGGAAGGAGGGGCAGCTATGCCTCCTCCGAAAGGAGGGTCGCCCGGTGGACTCCCCCTCGGCATACCGGCCCATCGTTTTGCTCGATGAGGTCGGTAAAATGTTCGAGGGGATTGTCGCCGGGAGACTTGAAAGCCACCTGAGGGGGGTAGGGCCGGATCTGTCGGACGCCCAATTCGGTTTCCGTCGTGGGCGTTCGACGATCGATGCGCTGGCCCTACTCAAGGGCCAGGTGAAGGAGGCAGTGGAGGCGGGGGACGGAGTGCTGGCGGTGTCATTCGACATTGCCAACGCCTTCAACTCCGTCCCCCACTCGACGATATTGGAGGCACTCCGATATCACGGAGTGCCCCAATACTTGCGGGACCTGCTGGCCAGTTACTTGGAGGGCCGAGAGGTCCTCCTCGTAGATAGGTCGGCCACGGTGAGGCGGTACGGCGCAGAGTCCGGTGTTCCACAGGGGTCGGTGCTAGGCCCCCCCTTGTGGAACATCGGGTTCAACTGGCTGTAGCGGGGTGCCCTCCTCCCGGGCACGAGTGTCATCTGCTACGCGGATGACACTCTCCTCACTGCCCGGGGGAGGAACTTTGCCAACGCGGCCATTCTGGCCTCGGCTGGCGGGTCCTTGGTGGCGGAGAGGATCCGCCGCCTGGGATTGAGGGTGGCGCTGCACAAAACGGAGGCCGTGTTCTTTCGCGGTCCCCGGCAGCGCTGCCCTGCCGACGCCCACATCGTCGTGGAGGGCGTCCGTATAGGGGTCCAGCCCCAGATGAAATATCTGGGGCTGGTGCTGGACGACAGGTGGCGCTTCGGCCCGCATTTCAGCGGGCTGTCGACGCGCCTGTTGAAGGCCGCGGACGCCCTCTCATGGCTACTCCCAAACCTGGGGGGGCCCAAGGCAAAATGCCGGCGCCTCTATGCCGGCATTTTGCGGAGCATGGCCCTTTACGGGGCTCCCATCTGGGCGGACTCCCTCCATAGGAGGGAGAATGCGACCGCCATCCGCAGGCCCCAGCGGGCCATTGCACAGCGGGTGGCGAGAGCGTACCGCTCAGTGGGCTTTTCGGCGGCGTGCGCTCTGGCCGGCACCCCTCCGTGGGAGTTGGAGGCGTGGGTGCTCGCCAGAGTGTACGAGTGGACGGCGCGCCGAAAGGCGCTTGGGGAGCGCCCCATGGGCGAAGAGCGGGAGGCGGTGCGGCGAGAGGCAAAGGACGCCATCGTCCTCCATTGGACGGAGGACCTCGCCAGCGCCGCCTTTGGCCGCCGGACGTTGGACGCGCTCGGGCCGGTCCTGAAGGGCTGGCTCGAGCGGTCCCACGGTTTCCTCTCTTTCCGTCTGGTGCAGGTGTTGTCCGGGCATGGTTGCTTCGGATCGCACCTTCACCGGATCGGGAGAGAGGAAACCCCGGCGTGCCACGACTGCGGCGCGGCGGAAGACACGGCGCAGCACACTCTCGAAGTGTGCCCGGCGTGGTCCGAGCTGCGCCGTGGTCTGACCGCGGTGGTCGGACCAGACCTCTCGCTTCCCGGCGTGGTTGACTCCATGCTGCGGAGCGAGGAGGCCTGGTCAGCAGTAGCCTCCTTCTGCGAGGACGTACTCTCGCAGAAGGAGGAGGCGGAGCGGGCGCTATGCGCGGGCGATATGGTAGCATAGATGCAGGTCTACCTTACTGCCTCCCTCAGAGGCGGTAGGGTGGCGGGGTCTTGAGGGAGAGCGCTACGGTCGTGTAGATCCTCAAGGCAAGTCTGGTGTGTTCACCTTCACGTGGTTGCCGCCCTGTTCTTGGTCTAATTCCATAAGAAATAGACGCAACAAAAACCACCAGGCGCTTTCTGGGGGGGGGGGGGCGCATCGCACTTCGTATGATCAACTCCCGTCATGCGAGGTGCGGTGTGCGTTTCCCCTGCGTGCCCCTCTGAGCGTAGCAGAGGGCATGGCAGGGGAGTGGGGTCCTCCTTTTGCGAGGTTCTCGCAGAAGGAGCCTCCTCCTTGTCCTCCTCCTCCTCCACCGGGGCGGCGCGGTGGGAGGATCGTGTTTGGAGGACATGATCCTCTCGCCGCGCCGCTCCGCGGGCGGAGAGGGGGGGAAGGGGCGTTTGTCCTCCCTCCTCACGGTGACGGGCGGGCGACAGGCGCGGAGGTGCCTCCACCCGCATTGCACCCGTCACCCCGCGGGGGACTGGGCCTCCCGCTTCCCGGCGTGCGTGCGTGAACACCATGCTGGGGAGCGAGGAGAGGAGGCCTGGTCAGAGGTAGCCTCCTTTTGCGAGGTTCTCGCAGAGGGAGGAGGCGGGGCGGCGCGGTGGGAGGATCATGCTCGGAACATGATCCTCTCGCCGCACCGCTCCGTGGGCGGTGAGGGGGGGAAGGGGCGTTTGCCCTCCCTCCTCACGGTGACGGGCGGGCGACAGGCACGGAGGTGCCTCCGCCCGCATTGCACCCGTCACCTCGCGGGCGACTGGGCCTCCCGCTTCCCGGCGTGCGTTGGCGGACGCCATGCTGGGGAGCGCGGAGGCCTGGTCAGCGGTAGCCTCCTTTTGCGATTTCGCAAAAGGAGGAGGCGGAGCGCGCGCGGGAGGTCTCTCTCTCGCTGCGCTGCTCCGCGGGCGGAGAGGGGGGGAAGGGGCATTTGCCCTCCTTCCTCACGGTGACGGGCGGGCGACAGGCGCGGGGGTGCCTCCGCCCGCATTGCACCCGTCGCCTCCGTCGGTCATTCCCGAACCCCCTCCTCCACGCCCGTGCCGTGAGGGCAAGAGGGGGGGTCCGCCTTGTGTTCGTCGGCGGTGGACTGGAAGTAAAGGCTGTGCCGGATTCCCAGTCCCCCTCCACTATGACGAAGCGGGAATGCGCTGGGTCGTTTTAGTGGGTATACCGGGTTTTGCACGCCCGGGGAGTCCCACATACCCCTCCCGTCCCCCGACGGGAGGGCATGCGTAATGCATTTTTTCCCAGCGTGAAAAAAAAAAAAAAAAAAAAAAAAGGTTAGGTTAGGTTAAGCGTATTTGTGTTAGGTTAGGTTACTCCTCAATTTTGACTAGGATGCAAAACTACATCTCGTATTGTTAGAGACCTGTCGGTAGGTAAATCAAAGTAGATAACGTCATTACGACAATAAGCGTATTTGTGTTAGGAACTTATAGCAAATCATTTAGAATATAAAATGTGTGTCCAACGAAGACCTATTTTACTGTTTTTTTTTACCAAGCAATGCTGCAGAAACGTTTTGTTGCCGTTCGATATCTACAAGCGCTTTCAAACTAACTAGCACATGAAATTTTGTCTCTAACGCTGGCAAAACACCAGCAAAGCTCTAGGTTTTACAGGCGTGTATACAGGGTAGGTAACCACTTTTCATCAGGTGGGCCGTCGGCTTGTTTGCCAACCTATTACTAATAGAAATTAGGTTACAGCACTGATACTAGCCTTTACTTACCAATCATAGGTAGGGTTATCAAGTATTTAAAGCATATTTTGTAGGTACTTTGTTTAAAATTGTGAAAAGATTACATACACCATTACCATTATTGACGACCCAAATGGCGCAGCGGTAGTGAGACTGCCTTACGTTATTAGGGTCCCGGGTTCGAATCCCGGTAGAAGCAAATGTTTGTGTGATGAGCATGGACATTTGTTTCCGAGTCATGGATGTTTATATGTATAATAAGTATGTAAATACAAACAAAAAAAAATCCATGTAGTATATCAACTATCTGGTGTCCACGATACAAGCCTGGTTAATTAGTGTGGCACTAGATAGAGCTGTGTGTAATGTCCAGCGATATTTATTTATTTATACAACCTGTGATCCCAAAGGCTTGGCAAGAGGCGTACCTTAAATTACTCCTACATTTCACCAGCTGTAATTAAGTCCCTTGTTATAAGATGCGAGCCTATTGCCATCAACCATGCATAAATCCAGACTCCGTGGCTGTTAGTGAGAAATGCCTAAAAAAATCCAAGAACACGTCTTATTTATCGCGAACAGACAGACAGATGCGGCGGAGGTCTTGGTTTTATAAGGTGTAGTGATTATTATACTAACAATACTAACCTAATACCTAAGCACCATTGTTACTAATACTTAATACTAACAAGACTATGTAGTCGGAAATAAACTTTAATTTATCTTATTAGTCACATTTAGTTGTATGCTTAAGTATGAGTGTTTAGAGACTCACCGACCCCACAGTCAAACGATTGCAACGGTTTTGTGGGGCTTAGTTTATAAGTCTACTTACCATCTTTGAATAATAAATAAATAAAAACTTAGCTCTACAAGGGAATCGAAGCCCAGACCTCGTTCTCGGCAGTCGACAACTAGACCAACTAAACTGTAGGTGCTCTATTGAAATGTTCATACTGAGAATATTATTTTTATCTGGATGGAAGTATGATTCTCCGATTTTTTTTCCAATAAAGCTATAGATGGCAGTTGTATGCGTTTAATCAAACACTAATTAAAAATTATAATTATAAACCACATTATTTACTGTCCGCACAAACGAGAACATTAAAATCAATGTATTTACAGTAAATCGGGTGAAGTCATTTACGGTTTAATTTAAAACAAAATTCGCGGTAATTCACCAAATACTTTAACGTGTGGTGTTATATTTTGATTTTAATAACCGTAGTATGGAGTAAATAAAAACAGTTTTCTGTTATAATAGTCTCAATGATCGAGAAACCCAATAAATATGCTTAAGATTTCTAATTAACCTGGTTGATTGAAAAGATTAATTAACCCTAGCGTAGGGTGACTGTGTGCTAAACAAAATATTGAGACTTTTCCAAAATCGAGGTTCAAAGTATGTCAAGAACAACAACCAATAATAATAATAATTGGTTTGTCTATTACTTAGCAGACAAGAAGTTTTATATTATTGCGAGTTAAATAAAGTCGTAGAAGCTTCCTTATGCTGATATTTTGTTCTGTCACCGGCAAACAAAACTACCATAGAAACAAGATATTGATACAGTTTATTTATCACTAGCAAAGTTGACTGAAATCAGCACTTTAAGCAAGTACCAAGTTATATAATACAGTAACCTCAAAACGCTCGCCATTCGTTGCTTTCTCCCATTTTTCCATTGTCGACTAGCAAAAACTGTAGGTACTATTTTTAACAAGTGATAATAAATTAACACTTTTTCAAACATTTAGTAAAACCCATTTCGTGTTCATTAATTATTATTTTAGTAACTTCCCACTCTAAAACCACTAAAACAAGTGTTAATGACTATTTTAATTCCTAAAAGTAAAACTTTAAAGGAAACATTGTACAAGTCCATAAAATATTCAAGCTCGTGGTCACTGTACGCCCGAAATATTAAACATGGACTTTGTTAGTATTAAACATGCCTTCAAGATTTATTTTAGTAGCTTAAGGGGGAGTTAAAAGGTTTATGGGATAAACAGTATTATTCGTCTTCATTTGTACAGGTGAAATAAGATATTTTTAAATTAGAAAATGGATTAAAAAACTTTATTTTTTATTTTTCAGGTTTGTTTTTTTTAGGCCAATGCATTTACTTAAAAATACAGGCACAACCGTACCATCCTTTTCTCGAAGCCATTCAGGACATTAAAAAAGTGCCTGCCTGGGTTCGAACCATCGACCTACAAGTCTTAAGTCGCGACTGTTACCATTGGGCCACCGCTACTGACTAACCCAACGGGAAGTATGAATAAAATAACGTTGTAAATATGAATATAAACAAAATACATTCAAGCGATTACATACGAAAAGAAACATTATAAGCCTATCCTCCCCACGCAGCTAAACAGATTAAATTTTTTACGTAAACCTACAAGTAATTTTTTTTGTACAAATATACCATGTCAAATAAATCCTTAACCAGACGAAATAATACACGAACGCTAACTCTACACACAAATAACTATTTTTAGGCACTATTTGCCTAGGAACATATTTATGGATGGCATTCACTATTCTTGTTATCTGAATATTATCGTGAAATGGCAGCCCTATCCTCGCGTCGCGCTTCGCACCTGCAAGCCAGACATTCGACGTCCGACCGCCGAGCTGAACGGACGTGTCCCCGAACATCTCCGATCTGTCCCGAACGCGATCGGTCGCGAGTGAATCTCGAACGGTGTTTACGTTCCAATTTCGTGATTTGTGACTTTTTTTGTTATCCTGGAATTTAACTCTGCGATATACGCAGCAGATGGGAATTGCTAAACGTGAGTTTCCTCTATTACGATAAAAGCTTTGTTTTTTTTTTCGTTGTGGACTAAGGTTTGGGGTCGAAGGTCGGTGTTACGGCGAGGTAACGGTTGCTAAAGTGGGTTTTGTGATTTTTTTATTTGCGGTCGGTAATCTGCGGGACAATCACTTTTGATATTTTATTTCTTCAGAATGTATTCGGCGTTTGTGTGGTCATGTTACCTAATCAGGAAAGTATCAACCTTATTACTATGTTGCCTTGAACTACGGATTTGAATACATACATACATTAATTTGATTATTAGCTTTAATTCACGAAAACGTAGCAACTTTTTCGTGGCTGCCTACGCCGTAGCAGTGCTACGACAGAGCAACGAAGACAATCTTTCTTTCTATATTATAAATCTAATTTTTCACTTAGGTAAATCAAAACGAAACTGCAGCAAAAGTGAAATACTCCTTTTACATTATCATATTATTTCTGTATTTCATGAAAAAAAGAACCCAAATAGTATGAATTATAATTAACGTGTCCTTTGCTTCAATTGATTGAAATGTACGTTATGTGGATAGAAGCTTGTGGATTTAAATCTAGATACAAGTAACGACATGATTTATTGATAGGAAAAAATTGCAAAGACTTCATTTCCACGGAAGCCTACACAGGTGGCAACCTCATAAAGCTGAAATTCCATCCAATTTCCGTACTCTATTCCGCTGAACGTTTTTTCAATATTGAAACGACAACGCTGCGAGAATTAGCAATGCAATTTTGAAAAGCACTCTAACTGGCTGAAAGCATCTCCATATAGGTTGAAATAATTATTTACATATGCAGCTATGAATAAGAATGCTTCGTTCTGTAGTTAGTTAGGTGGTATGCTTATTTTATTGCCCCGTGCATGTAAAATATTCATACTCGATCATTTATTACATTCACAATGTATACTACGGTGGTAACATAAAATTTGATAAGATTTTTATATACCGTGTCTTGCAAAGCAAAATAATAGAATAAAAAGCTCTTAAACATAACTTACCAGTCTTCAAACCTATTTCTCTAGATGATTGAAAAATGCAATGATTTTTTTAGAAAACATAGCATATTTGTTCAAAATCTCCATGATTTTGTGCTACTACATACTATATGCATGTATTCCCATGCAATGCATGTAGAAAACATAAACAAACTGTCTTTTGTAATACATCTGAAACAAGAAGCACAAAGAAAAGCATTTAAATCAATCAAATTTCTCTTTCCATTTATTTACTTTTCCTAATAACAAAGCTACAAAAAAAGGTTACTAACACAAAAAGCCGGATAAATATTCGTCCAGATATATATTCATCCGGATATATATTCAGCCACATGACAATGATGAATTGTGTAATTATCTCCGACATTTTTAGGGTATTTAAGCGGGTTAGGCATTTAAACTGTAAGGGTATGTAGGCTGGAGTTTTTTTGCTTCCAAGTAATTAAATAGCCCAGGTTGATTAGGGTTGCGTACAATGAAAAAATGATTACTTTGTGTTTTGAGCCACTTTAGAGGTTTCTTGGGTTATCTAAGAGCTCTCCATTAAAATTAGATTAGGGTGGTTTGGGCAAAAATTGCGTTGCCAGGGCGCAATGATTGTGGATTTGGAAATGTAAAAAAATATATAATATCTGGGTCTGATAATCACACTAACAATAAATTCTATGTGTAGATTACGAAATTCAACCCTCTTTTGATGCTAGCAGAAGACTCCATTGTCAATCAATGCAGATGCCTCATTTCAGTCAGTGGTTATTTAACATATTTAACACTTTTTACGATCTAGAAAGCATGATGCTTCTCATGTAAGAAGTTGTAATAAGCAGTATCTTTGCGCTCTTGAATATATTTCCATTTTTTTTTAATTATTAGTGCTTTGTACCTGTACATACATGAATGAATAAATAGTTGGAGCATGAATGTTGGGTTGCCATCTTCTCGGATTTATTTTTAATCATTTTTATAACACACAAGTTGACAAAGACAGTGACCATATTTCAAACCACACAGACAAATAAAAAAGTGTGGCTTTCTTCAAAGCTTGCTACTGAGGTAAGCCAAAGGATTGGTGATCGCAATAAATCGTAACTAGCAGTACAAAGTAAGATGGTACTACAGTGCTACTATCCTCTTGCAACGTCTTTTACAAGTCCCACTGGGCTCATGTACCTAACTCTTTGTCCTCACAGTTCTCTTAGTGATAAAACGGTTTTAGTATTGTTACCTACAGTGTAAGTAAGACAATGAGGTGGCTTTGAACTACTTTGCGTATAAAAGTAAGACAAAATTTGTCAAAATAGAATAGAATAGAATACTCTTTATTATGTACACAATAAAAATTACAGATACAAATGTAAAACATTTTACAAGGGGTGACACAATGGATGGTCTTATCGCTAAAAGCGATCTTGTAAAGACAATCTTTGGATGGATTTAAGGGGGAAGGAGAGACAATACTGCAGGTAGCCTGTGGTGTTCCATTTACGTATATACAATAAATATATACATACATAAATATATACAAAACTTATATAAATATATACAATATTATCTTTTTATTATTATTATCAAAAAACAAGTGCGAAGAACTAAAATTAAAAATACTTAGTAAACATTAAGCTTAAGGCTTAAGGAAAATATCTAGTTATCTTTTTTTGGTGTTTGTTTAATATAATACAAATGCAATGTAGAGCTCGTGGCTAATTAATAACAGCCACTCGGGTTAGACAGAATAAGCCGCGCTTGCCTAGGTTGATGCCATGGATGGGTTACCACCCATTACTTACCGAGTTTCCTCCCTGACTCGTAAAGCACGTAAAGCCGTTGGTCCCGGCTGTCTGTCATTTATATATCTTCGCCAGACATGACAACCAGTCTACAAACCCCAATATTAACTGGGTTGTAGAGATCAGATAGGTAGTCGCTCTATGTAAAATAGTGGTACTCAGCTGCATCTGGTAAGACTAGAAGCCGACCCCAACATCGTTGGGAAAAGGCTAGGCAGATGAAAAACTCATAAATCTTCCTGGAATAAATTCTTTAAATGATTGTGAATGGTAAATTACATCAATATCAGAAGAAGAGCAACTACACTGGCCTGCAAAAATAAGTACTACACTTTTAAAATTTAAATTTTTTCCAAACTATAGAAGTTAGATTTAAAATAAAAAAAAACGTTTTATAGCAATTTTTATCAGCTTTCTTTAAAACTATAGACAAAACTAAACTATTTTTTGAGTCTTTTTTGTTTCGAAAGTATATCTTGTGAACTTAAAAAGTGATTGCAATTTTAAAAGTACGATACTTATTTTTGCACGCCATTGTAGATCACACAGACAGGCACAAACACTGTTTTATTTTATAATATGGATAAGTACATAGATAATGTCGGTATGGATTATAAAAAAAACACAAAACCTTTAAAAGGTTCCATCAAAATAGGTAAGTACCTTTTAAAATAAATCAGATTTCAGTATTTCTAAACAAAGGGCTCTATTGAAAATAACATGATATTAAGTGTTTTTTTATTTATTTCTACTTATAATCACAAAGAACTTTTTGCTTCAACCAACTTTCTAAAACCTTTATTAAAACATAATATAACCACCTAACAAAATCTAAATAATTAAACACTAGAAACTTAAAACGTTCATGATTTACTTTTTGATGTTGACTTTATTGTAGTTCTTTTGATACGCTTACGTAACAGATATTACTATGGAAAAATAATAATTCTCACCTTTATTTGGGTACAAGGAAAAACATGATAAAGGCTGTCTTTTCTTGTGAAGTCAACTGAAGGTTGTTTGACACAAAGATGCCCGTTGGTTACAGTCAAGAGATAGATGTTTTGTGTTTATGTGATATTTAATACTGTCGTATTTTTCCGACTGAGGCCGACAGAAATAAACAAACACATTTTTGATTATAATTGACAGATATTGATGAGCTATTGGTTCACAACCAGCGCTAACCAGAAGTAGCGTGTTACAAACACAAATCAGAAACGAGCAGTCAGAATGTCACAGCGCTAATACACTGGCCTGCAAAACTAAGTATCACACTTTTAAAATTGCAATAACTTTTTAAGTGTAAAAGATATACTTTCGAAACAAAAAGGACTCGAAAAAGAGTTTAATTTTGTCTATAGATTCAGAGAAAGCTGATAAAAATTGTTATAAAACGTTTTTTTTATTGTAAATCTCTAACTTCTATAGTTTAGAAGAAAAAAAAACAGTGTAGTACTTAGTTTTGCAGGCCAGTGTATTTCAATGGCGGTGCATTCACGGCGCAACCAAACATGATATAGTTAATAACGTGGATGATGTACCTTTAATCTCTTTCGTTATTACAATTACAATCTACCCATCGAAAAAGCCAACATAATGTAAGAACCTACCTTTTTTCTTTATTGTTTGGTTATTGCCTAACCTAGTGTCACAGTTTTTATGCAGCCCATGGGCCTATGACTTGGCTTTATATGCAGTCGGGGAATATCTCTCAGGCATGCTGGTTTCCTCACGATGTTTTCCTTTACCGTAGCAAGTGATAATTATATATTATTGTAATGTATGTATTGTACATGCGCACATAAATTATATGAAATAACGTACCAACAGACGGTATTTAAAGTCACTCGCAAAAGAAACAACCAAATCAATCGCCCAAATCAAATAATCAATAGAGTGTTTTTCGATAAGAGAACTTCACTTTACATGATCACTCCGATACCCGAATCTATAAAGTACATAGAAGAGAAAAACAACAAAATAAAAGTAAATAAATTCAGATTTATGTCTGATATCCACGCGTGTCAGGTTTGGAACAAAAAGTTGGCGCCCAACCAGGCCAAAGTTCAACATTATTGTTAGTATAATTTGATTTCTGTACCAACTCCAATATTGAATTTCCAAGGAAGCTTGTTCAAGTTACGTTTTCTTATGTTGGCACAATCATTTTCGTTGTTTACTTTGTTGTGTTGGTAATGGTATGTTATGATCTTCTATAAAGTTTTGCTAGGCTCTGATCGTGTTCGTGTATTAAAGTTTTCCCCAGTATAAATATGTTTGAAATTGTTTGTGTTCACTTATTTTAATATCGAAGTTTGAAGAATCAATACGCTTAAGGTTCGCTTGATTAATATTGTTTTGTGTTGGTAAATAATCGCTTATAGGGTCTTCGGTATTAGGAAGCCGTTCTGTTGAAATTGGTTTTAGTTAAGCTAGGGACTCATTGAAACAAATTCATTTCTTTTATAACAATCCTTTTGCAGTCTTACTATTACTGTTAGCCTGTGTTATTCCACTGCTGGGTCAAGGCCTCTCCCTATGACTTCCAAAACTTTTGATCTAGGGATAATCAACATTATCCCTAGATCAAAAGTTTTAGAAGTCATAGGACCAAGAACCAAGGACAAGTGGTCCACCACTTGTCCTTGGTTCTGTCCAGCTCATCCTGCCATCTCCTGCGAGGTCTACCTTGTCGCCTTCTAGCTGTGTCAAGGCTCCATATCATGGTTATTTTGGCCACAGCTCTTACTTTTACAGTCTTTGCTGTTTTTTTTTAAAAGAACATTCGACTGCCTATCGTCTATAGTCCAGTTTTTAAATGGCCGCAACCAGGGACCTGGATGTAACCAATCACAATATAGTGTGTGGACCGTCAATGTGATATTCGTTTGTAAGAGTACTACTCGTATGTACGTGTTGACCGATAAAATACCCAGGTTATTTTTGTTCTGATTCCAATATCATAATAGGTATATATTTACTAAAATGAGATACGAAAACAAGCATTTAGAATGTGTATGACATAAAACAACAGACTATAGCAAGCACCTCGTTTCAGTAATCACGTTTCTACGAACAATTTTCAATACAAAATAACAACTATATTTGGCCTGAAGGCACCTAAATAACACGTCAGTAACCTTATTATATTCTCGTGACGTAATTATTCTGATGTAGTAAACTAATGTACGGTGCTATGTAGTTATGTACCTAACTATGAGTATATGTATTGGCAAAAGTACAAGTAAATATATTTACTTGGTGAAACTTCAACAAGAATAATTATGCATTAGATAATAAGCAAGTAGGTTATGGATTAAGGTTATGATGTAATATGAAAATAATATCAGTCTTCCTTTTCTTTCGTATCGATGATAAGACCTTAAATTCTTGAACCCAGAAAGCCACGTCAGTCGCGGCGTTTGTTGCATATTTTAAGTCCTTTAGATGTGCAAGTGTAAGAAGACATTGTACATTCCAGCTAGAGAGCAAACTCTGGTTGTAGTCTTGTTGGACTGGTGGTCACAAGTGCGACTGCTAATCGTGAGTTTCTGAGTTCAATTAGTAGGAAGGGCAATTTCTTTGGGTTTTGCGGGCAGAAATTTCTCAATGGCAGGTACTGAATTTGAAGCTGGTTTCTGGCAATATTATGCTCGCTACCTATTACATGGTGTTTGGACCAAACCTGACATAACACTTGACGGAAAAGAGGCATAATGATCATGATGTGCGATATGTTGGCAAATTTACAAATGGTCCATCTGACTGTAAATAGCCGCTACCGCCTGTCTGCAATACCAGAGATATTGCAGAAGCTTTGCCATCCCAAAGACAAAAAGTCTAAAAGAGGTTTTTTTCGATTCTTTGGTGGTTCATCAGACTTTTAAATGCCTCATATTGTACCCATTATATCACTGGTACTCATTATACTGCTGACCTATATAAATCCAATCCGAAAATTCTTCGAAAATGGAAATCTAATTATAAATTAAACTTCACCTAATTTATTTGACGTCAATTGTGGTTTACCCCATTTAGCATCAAGCTAAGAAACCTTATATTGAGTTTCTGACATAAAACAATTTACTTTTCCGTCCTATTTGTAATAGAAAACTAATTACGCAAGGAACACGGAATAATTTCTTCATAATCAAAGGATGTTTTGTGTAATCGTTTATTTTGGCTTAAAACTACGGTCTGGAGTAATTGAAATGGCGACCCTTAGTGTTTTGAAATGGAGGTATAAATGTGATGTTTTCTTGTAATGTCTCGGTTTGACAATTTTCGTACCCTGTTATACGAAAAGGATCCTATTCCTTGTTAAAAAAGGTGTCATATCGCGTACTTTTTGGTTGTTCTCGGTTTTGGAGGACTATGTGCCAGTAACTCGTAACATTAAATTTGTAACGGTGAACAATTAAAATTAGTACTAGTGAATGGCCGCGGCTTCGCTCGCGTGTAATTCGATAATTGTCCCACGGGATCATACTACCGGGATAAAAAAGTATCCTTTGTGTTAATCTAGGTTATAAAACTACCTGCTACTGCCTAAGTTTTATCCAAATCCGTTAGGTAGTTTTTGCGTGAAAGAGAACAAACAAACATCCATACATCCAGGATAAATCTAATTTTGGAAAGTCAAAAATGTGAAATGGATCAAATGATATTGTTTAAAGATGGTAGCAAAACATGGATCCAAGATTTGAAACTAAAACCAGAAAAGTGATAAGACATGATAATATCAACAAAACCGAATGCCAATAAACTTAGTTCGTCTACTTAGATAGGACTTCGGAATTTGTGGACGTGTAATTTATATACATAGTTATTTACACATCGTCTGAGAGTTCCAACTTTCTTTACCTATTATTTGATATCTACAATATTATTTTAACGTTTGCCAAGGTAAAATAACAATATCATTTGATCCATTTCACATATTTGACTTACCAAAATTAGATTTAGGGCCGACATTTGTTTTTCTACTCTGACGTATATCTAAGCTATTTATTACCACGTCTGTCTAACATGTAATAAGATCCTTCCTAAGTGGAAGCTTGACTTATATAAATGGTGTGTCATTTTGCGAACCTAGACGTTTTATTAAGACTAGTTAAATATTTCAGTTCAGGGAACGTAATACAACAAAACATGTTATATCTCATTAAGGTTTTGTTTGTAATAGTATCGTATTAAGTTTTGTTAATCTGGAGTCAGAATAAAATATGGAGTCAAAATATATAGCAGACTAGCGACCCGTCCCCGACTTGATAAAACAACGAGATCCCCTTATAATAATATTAATGGATTCTTCTTCTATCTTTATCGTGTGGTTAGTGCCTAACCTGGTGTCAGAGTTTTTATGCCACCCATGGGCCTCTGACTTGGCATTATATGCCGTTGAGGGTTACGTATCATAATACCTAAGTTTATCCTAACTTTTTTCGATATAACTACGGTACAAAGACCTACTCTTAAAATACATAAAGATCGTTTCACAGATTTTTGTAATATGTTTTCCATGACACACATCAACCTTCCAGCATATTTTTTTTAAATGATGCAAAGAACTGCACTGATAAATAGAAATATACAAAATAACGATTGTAATTTATAAAATGTTAAGGGGTGTTTTATTTTTTCCATAGTAACTTTGTTTAATTAACCTGTAACCACAATTTTATCTGTAATTATATCCATGAAAGCATATAATTATATATTAATAATGTAATCTAAAATCGGAAAAAACACACAATATAGATTAAACAATTTAAATATAAAATATACGCAATATTTGAGAAACCGCAACATATTTACATGATGCGCACACTCTGCAATTTTCACGAACAACGCAAAATTAAAATTGTTTGAAAGCGAAATAATTCGTGAGTGGTGTTGCCTCAATTAAAGCACAATTTACATTATAGAGCCGTCAAGCTTACAGCTCCGATAAAATATTAATTAAAATGTGGCTTTATCGATATGAGAAACAGCAATTTGTGAAACAAACTTTTTATGACAAACTATTTGGATAGCGGTATATAAAGGGTATCTATTTTTATCAGAGCAGCAGATAATTTGCTCACCTTGGTACAAGAAATGACCTTTGATCATCACGTTTTCAAACCACGTGTTTCACGATCAAAACATCCGCCCTTTGTCCTAGTGACGTGAATGAGTGAGTGTGAGTAAGAGAGTGAGAGTGAGTGTTCCGCCACTTTTTCCCAGCTAAAATAGCTGTAAAGAAGAAGTGGCGGAACAAACTCCTCAGTACACACATCTGTCAGTTAGGTTAAGTAAATATTGATAATGTTGTCTTAAATCTTTTTCTATAAATTTCTTTCAGCAGCATTCACCATAATCCTGTGAGGCTTTGAAAAACATAATATCCAAGAATTGCATATTGAAACAGTTTTTATTTTGTCTCAAGAAATGCTATCTTACTCGTATATAAAACAGCTTCTTGTACCATTAATACTAAAACATAGTACAACTTATATGAAACTTCTTCGTACAAATACTCTTTATATAAAGTTCTCATAAGCCACACACACATAGCGACCGTACTTGCTGCACCAGTGCCGTTTGCTAAGTTCACTGTCTTAATAAAGATGTTTGAGGTAGTCTGGAGCATGTACCGTATATTTGGAAGTATTTAAATGCAGCTTTGAGGCCACTTTCATGCATACCGTCATAGGCTAAACAATGTGATTTCAGCTATAATTCAGTTTGAATCCTTGGGGTTATACCTTTAATAATAAAAAATTGCCCACTTCGATGACTGATGAGGCGTGTAAATAGCCTGCACCTTTGAGTAGATTGTTTTTAAGAACAACCAAAAAAAAATTTAACAAGAAACCTATGTTCAAGTGGACCTCAAAATAAAACCAATTTCCCTATTAATGAATCCTCGAGTAACCAATATCAAAGAATTATTAGCAGCAAAACTTGCCCACGTACCTCGACAATCCAGAGATCCCACTCAGACCCAGGGAGATGGGAAGATGACTCATTCATGGCTTGTAGGTATGGGCTGCCGGCCGGCGAGCTAAATCTTCTTAAATCCACCGGTAGACTGGTTTAAACTGCAAAAATCAACACTGCACTATAAGTTCTTATTGAAGCACAGATGCAGGTCCACTTATTTTTACGAGTATCATCAAGGTTTTACCAAAATTGAATTGTTAAAGGCGGAGCGCTGCTCGCACACACTGTCGCAAACGGCGGCGGGTAGAAGTCTCTTTTGCCGCTAATGCCATCTGTCGGCCATGTTGAGAGAACTCTCAAGAACGTTTCGATACATTGATCAATTGAGAAGTTAATATTTAATTTAAAATGATAACCTATCATATTCTATGAGAGAATCCTAAAATATTTTATTTAATTTTTTATATTGAAAAAGGCATTGACGCTTCACCAATGGCTATGATTACCTCATTGGTCTAGTGGCCGCAAGCGCAACTACTGAGCATGATGTTATTGGGTTTTTTCATCAGAAATTTCTCAGTAGCAGCTACGGAGTCTAGATTTGTGCCCAATAGGGTAGATGATAAAAAAAAAGTCTAATTAGTCCGTCAGATATTTCCAAAAAATGTTGGACACATATTTTTTCTTTTTTCACGTAAACAAAAAATTAAGACGCCACAGTGCGTCGAAAACTCGTGTGACGTCACATGTAAGACATGTTTTACTAAATTATGACGTCATAAGCCCCCACTCATGATCTTTAACGCGTTTTATCTTCGTCAATTTTTATTAATTTGATAAAACACAAAACACGTATCCAATATTTTTCGATAATATCTAACTGACGGACAAAACAGAATCATAATTTTTAGTCAGTCATCATCCCTGTTCATGTTAACAGGCTCGCTTCTTATACATAGGACTTAAACATTATCACTGACACTAAAAAAAAACGGGATATTTATCATGTTTACTGTTTGTTTTGAGTTCCCGATATTTGGCACTGTTGCAAGCATCATGCTCACGGATAACACAGACCCACACATTCACCCACACCAATACACCAAATAACACCTCACACATATTTGACCAGTTTAGTTGAAGTCCCAGATTATTGCTGCAATTATAAATGCAGCGAGTTTAAATAAATAAATAATAATTGCAATCAACAGCACCTGCCTTAATTCTAAATCACAACCAACAACGTAAGTCGGGACCTCTGCTCGTCGCATTGACACATCACACACCAATCCACACCAACCCACGTGATAATCTCTGCCCTGCACACATGTAGGGAATTAAACAACAATGAATCATATAGGTGGTCACATTCCGTTGCCAGTTGGCACAAATCCAAGCAATGCCAGCATTGCCACTGGATGCCATTCCTGATTCCAGATTAATAAAGAAAAAAAAACTACAAAAAAATTGTCAAGCTCTCGACCTACAGACCAACCGCTTGGCAAAACTTTTTGTTAAAAGATTCCAATCTGGCAGGTTTAAATTTTAATTCATAAATGTAGTTTGAAAGTTGAACCTGTTTAATGAATGAAAATTGTACTTTATTCTTGTTGAGAATAATTGGATATCGTATAATTTTTTATTTGAAATCGAGTTGTGAATTTTATAGGGTAGTGAAGTTGGGGTGTGTGCGATGGATGTAATATTAATTGCAACATTATATATAGGTTTCATTTTGATGAAATATTTTTTTTTTAAATTTAATGGCTATTAAGGGGGTGACATATAAAATGATGACGATTACAGAATTATGGAGAGCATGCTGGCTGCACCGACCCAAAATAAATTGAAAAAAGGGTAATTGCTTATTTTCATAAAAGTTAGACTTGACTTAATCATCATCTAGCCCTTTCCCAACTATGTTGGGGTCAGCTTCTAGTCTAACCGGATGCAGCTGAATACCCGTATTTTACATGGAGCGACTGCCTATCTGACCTCCACAGCCCAGTTAGTACTGGGTAATACGGTACCCCTTGGTAAGACTGGTTGTTAGACTTTTTGGGCCTCTGACTACCTGTATTGACTGTCAAAGATCTACAAATGACAGCCGGGACCAACTGCTTAACGTGCTTTCTGAGGCACGGAGGAAACTTGGTATGTAATGTGTGATCACCCATCCACAGACCAACCTAGGCAAGCACGGCTTAACGTAAAGATTGACCCGAGCGGGTGTTATTATTTAGCCACGAGCTCCTCATTCACGAATTCTCGCAATTGTTTATTCTTTTAATAAGTTTTCTTAAAAGTATTTTTAATTCGGCAGATGGGTGAAGGTCGATCATAAGCAGGAACTCATACTTAGTATAGTAAAACACAAAACTAACTATAAATAATATATCTCTTAACTTCCAAAACGTTACACTATAGCACTTTCACATGACATGTGCCTTCATGAAGGGCAACAATAGACTCAATTTCCGTGAACAGAATCAGAAGGCAGGCTTGATTATCACATGAGGACTTTATTGTGTGAGGAACACGTGTTCGAACTACCCTCCTATAAAATACATACCTCCGTCGCTTTTCACACACTGTTGAAAATGGATGGGCTATTTTCATCCAGGACATGTTGAGGACAATGTTGGGAGACTTGTCGTGATAATTTGTTTTTTTTTTTAAGACATCTTTTATTTAAAATACCTTTTTTTTTCGGATGGGAAATCATCAAATGACTCCTCCCGCTCTGGGCGGAGCAGGAGGGAGTGTCAGACTTTTACTGACTAAAACCCATCCATGTTCCTTCATCGCCCTTTGTGTTCCGGGGCCACGGTATCTCTTTCGAATAGTCCCGCAGAGATACCTCACGTCTGTAATCTCTCAAGAGTCTCTAGTTTGAGATCAAGGTACTATTAGGTATATTTCCAACTAAGAAGTTTACTTAATAGCACTCGCCGTGATCCGTGGCTAACGTGATCTGATACCGTGATCGGTGGAGACAAACCCCTCTCACAGTTCACCAGTTGTGTTTAAGTCCCAGTAATAGATAGCGAACCTATTACCATCCGGGCTCACGTGTCTACTCAGTAACAATACTGAGAGATTTCTGATGGAAAAACTCAAAAAAAATTTGCTAGATCGGACACACTCACGCTCAACCGTCGCGCTTGTTACCACTAGACTAACGAGCAGTCTTATTTGATTTCTATGCAACAATTTTTATTACGAGTGACGTCAATAACAAAACAAACACAACTGTCAAATCGTGGCTGTATACAGGGTTATTTGTTAGTAACGTTAACGTTTGTGATGTTAGCATCATAATCAACAACTTTTGTTCTATGACTTTTAAAAATTCAGCATATTTTAGTTCATCAAATTTTCATTTCAAAAAAAAAAATATATTTAAATTGAACGCAACAATATGGGTCCCGACTGTTGCAGTCATATGTCTTGTTTCTTGAACTTGTTTTTTTCTTTTCAGTTTTTATTTAAAGTTATTAGTTATTTTTTATGCAGTCGGGTTTTTATTTTATTTTTTTTATTTTGATATACCCTGTGTCACTCTAACAGTAAATACGAATCTAACGACACCTCTCAAGCTAAAACCCATCGAGCCGTTCAAGCTGCAGAGCGTGCCAAACATTTAATTTGCCGCCAAAAATCCGCAATTTTGTTTTTTTATTTTATTTTGATATACTCAGTGTCACTCTCACAGTAAATACAAATCTAACGACACCTCTCAAGCTAAAATCCACCGAGCCGTTCAAACTGTAGAGCGTGCCAAACATTTGAATTTGCCGCCAAAAATCCGCCATTTTGTTTTTTTTTATTTTGATATACCCAGTGTCACTCTCACAGTAAATACGAATCTAACGACACCTCTTAAGCTAAAATCCATCGAGCCGTTCAGGCCACAGAGCGTGCCTAACAATTATACATACATACATACATACTCTCGAAAAACATAACCCTCCTTCTGGTGCAGTCGGGTAATAACACTCTCATTGCCGTCTTTGATGATTCAATTACAAATTAAAATAATTGTAGGTATATCAAACATTGTGTTTCCTTCTTTCTAAAATAATATCCAAAGCTATCTAAATAAATACATCATTTTCATAATGAAGATTAAACAGAACACAACATTTTATTTTTGAGACAAGCACGCCGTCATAAATCTTTTATCTTTAAAATAAAGATAACTAGACAAAGGAAAGAAACAATACTTCTCGATTTCGAGTTGAACGTCCTCGCAAATCCACAAATCTCTGTGTGGGTGTAAACTTAGGTGTGTGGGTATACACCAATTATTTAAGGTGTTACATTTATTTTAGAGTAAAATGTGTTTCAGTTACTGCTAGCCTACATCACTGCTGGGCAAAGGGTCTTCCAGTTTTCTCGATCCAGGGTGACTGGTTGTAGGTTTTATGCAGTTCGCCCTGCCATCGGCTACAAGGTATATATCTGCATTGTTGCAGTTGTCAGATATTGGCAGAAAATTTCGTCATTCCGGGAAACAGAGTTTCGGAATAAAAAAGGTATATTGATAAAAACATGTAAATATGAATATTAGGTTTTTTAATCATCACTGTTATATTTTCAACGTAACGTATTTTGTCACGAATTATCAAATTAATGTTCAAAAGTTATAAAACAATGAAAACAACTAAAGGGGTTTGAATATTTTGGTCGGATTTTCTTCCGACATTTTGTTTTTTTTTTTTTCAAAGTAGCGGCCGCGCATAAGACCTATATAAATCGATAGCTGGTATCAATACAAACAAGTTTGTTTAAGGCAAAATGTTTTAAAGTGTCACGTACGTTTCCGAGATATGAGCTATCACGTTTTAAGTCTATACACTGGTGGCATCTTCAGCACAACTTGGATTTGATCAGACACGCTTAAAACGTGTATCAATCGATAGCTGGCATCAATACAAACAAGTTTTTGTCTGAGACAAAATGTTCTAAAGTGTCAAGTTTCCGAAATATATGGCTACCAGCACAACTTTGATAGCTTAAATCTCTGAAACTATACGCTTTAGAAAAAACTTGTTTGTATTGATGCCAGCTATCGATTAATAAACGATTTATCCGTGTCTGTATTGATATCAGCTATTGATTAATATAGGTCATAAGCGACGCCGCTACTTTGAAAAAAAATCAAAATGGCGGAAGAAAATCCGGCCACGCTTCATACAAAAATCTTCCAAGCCCTTTCTCTAACTATTCCAATATTACATAATAAACAAACAGTACAAAACTTACCTACACAAATAATTTAAAAAAAAAACATTGACCAAACAAAATCTTTTCAAAAATCTCTCCAGGAAAGTCTCCAAGGATTTTTTTCCTCAAAAAAAAAACTGCCAAGAATTCTAATTAAGTATGCAAAAATAACGACAATCACCATTGGGACCCTCACAATGACAGCCTAAGCGTTTAGCGTAATCTTGAGAGGTGGAGAGGTCCAAAACGAGGATAATATAATATAATGGACCCCAACTTGTTTAGCCTAAAATATCTTAAGGGGGAATGCTGCTAAGAAATCTCGCGAAAGTCTTTTGTTTTTGCTAATAATTGTAATTGGGATAAAATAACATCACGTCATGCCTGTAATCCTTGAAGGGTAGGGTAGATTTCACCCACATTTCGCCAGGTATATTTAAGTCCCACGTGATAGGGGGTGAGCCTATTGCCATCAAACGAGCACAAATCCAAATTCCGTGTCTGCTGCTGAGGAATTTTCTTTTAATGACAACTTTCGTTTTCGAGTCATTAGAACTTGAATGAAATTAATTAATGCTATCTTTGTATTTCAACTCATGATCCTTACTATCGCCACTTTTTAAAATCAACATTATAACCCCATACTCTCTCATACAATCAAAGTCAAACAACTAGCCTTACCAAGGGGTTAATTACCTGGGAAGTGGGCTGTGGGGGTCAGATAGGCAGTCGCTACATGTAAAATACTGGTTGGTATCTGCATCTGCATCCGGTTAGACTAGAAGCCGACCTTTACAAATTTAACCTAATTAATTATTTTATTATTAATTATAACCTCATACTGAGCCACGAAATGCAAAAAACTTTCGCTGGCTATCTTAGATCATTCGCCTTAATGGAATGACCTTTTTGACTTTGAGATCTAGTTACATTGTAGACTGTTATTACGTACCTTTGGGACCCATTGTCTAGTTAGAATAGCTTGATTATGTGTTTGATATTTTAAGTCTATTATACTTTAGCTATTGTGGTATTCATATGGGAATTATTGTTAATCAAAATTATTGAAATACGCCTACAGTTTGTTACAACTCTTTTTGTATCAGATTAAATATTTTAGGAAAAAACCAGAAAAAACATTTTTGGAAAAATGCTCGAGTTTTACGATCAGCAATAACACTTAGCGTTATAATGATAGTCGCTTAGTTTTATTACAGACAGTAACTGTGATATAGCAAAATTAAACTTAAAAATATACTGCAACAGAATAAGACTCGGACACAAAACCGTTTAGGTTTAATCCAACTTCATTCCGTTTCTTAATCCAAAAGATACCCAATTTAATAAATAACAAACATTTTATTTCACAAGAACAACAATCTAATTAGTTTCTATAAAACTTTTAAAATTAAAACGGTCGGCTAGGATTAAACTCGTAGAGTGCTACAGTGCTACGCCGTAGCCGCGTAGCAATGCTACGAAGTGTACTTAGTAACTTTGTAATGCGCTTACCACCGGAACTCAAATAGCTTGTAACCGGTTCAAATGAAAAACCTCTAGTAAACTATAAATTAAATTGTGGATCCTTTGTTTTTTTTTTGTAGTACTGTAAACAATGTTACTACTTGTGAAAGAGTTTCCTAAGAAATAAACTCACAGTTCTTAGTTTATAAGTTTTGCTTGCAGTAATGTGATATTAAACTTTCGTAAAGTTGGTGTCACAGATAGGAAGTTGTTTTGTTACCTGTTGTAGCAAATTTTAACTATTTCAGACACCGACTCAGTTAAATGCTATGCCAGTAGTGGCTGAATAACTCAATGACCAAAAGACCTACGTCGTGTTTTGTTAATCGTGAAAGATTTCTTAAAATTTTACTTATGAAAAATAAACTGCCCCACATTAGGAATTTTTCCTGTATTGTGGGTGCGTTGATAAGCATTTAAACTCACATACACTAACGGCCAGAACGGTACAATTAACTGTAGGCCCTAAAAATATTTGTTCAGTGAGGGAATCGAACCCGTGACACGCAGCATAGCAGTCAATCGCTCAGCCACTGCATAAGCCGTAGAAAATAAAATATGTTAGTGTCTCAAATTAATAAGAACAAAAATAAATCAGCGACTTTCAAGTCAAAAAAAATTACAAAGCTTTACGAAATCAAAACAGTCTTACATCCTTGATTCATTAATTTACATAATTGATATACAGACAAGCATGTTTCACTTTGATAAAATTTTATTTTTCACAGAATCTTTGCTGAAACGAAGAAAAATATGAAGACAAATTAATATTATGAGTTTTGTTCCGCAGCTTTGCGAAAGGGTTGGTTTAGTAAAAAATATTTTTTTTACGTCATGGGTATTTATAAAATGTCATAAACAGTGCTAAAAGGAAATTGATAATTTGAACATTTTTTTTTGTAGAGTTGTAATTACTTTTTTTCTGATTTGTGAAAGGAAAAAAAATGATCTTTGTTTTCTTTTTCCTTATCAAATTAACGGAAAATTATTATTTCTGTTTTTTTTTGGCAAACAATCTCGACATCTTGGCAAAATGATTTCAGTCTTTTTATTAAAATTACTTTAAACAAAAATAACCCACCCCTGCTTCGTACGCTTTTATAATTTTGCAAAACATTTCTTTATTTTATGTTTTAATATTATTGTGTTATACATATAAACTTCCGTATAAAAATAAATAAATCCTATAAGCAATGGTGAAAACTGAATCGATATCCGTTGCGAAGTTTTTTATAACAACTTGCTCACACAGACTACACGCAACGCGATTTCATTTTATAATTTGTATTACTACATAGCAGCATTACTACATAGCATAACATCACGCCTGTAATCCCTAAAGGTAAGGCAGAAGTGTACACCCATATTTCGCCAGTATGTTTTAAGTCTCATGTAGTAGGGGGCGCGCCTTTTACCACTAACCGGGTACAAATTCAGTCTCCGTGGCTGCTACTGAGAAATTCATGAAAAAAACCCAATAAAACTTTGTCCGACCCGAGAATCGAACCTCATGCTCAGCTGAAACGGTTTTGCGGGGCATAGTTCATAAATAAGACTTTTATAAACTTTCCTTTAATAAACAAATAAAATATAATTATGTCGCAATCGAGTCGTATCCGGTACGCCAGCGCCATCCGGTGGCGCTCGATGGAGTTGGTGGTGCGTGCGCCAGCAGGTCAAGACTTCACTGCTCGGTTGGCAAGCGGCGCGTGCGGATTACTGAACCATCGCGCGTTCTATGATACTTCCCTACGTAGCTATACAGTGTTTCGCATCCAGTGAGTTCCCATTGCCCAAAACCCATCTTCTGCCCACATAGTGCTCGAACCTAACGAAATTAATCCTGACAACCCGACATAATAATATATAAAATACAACAATCACTAGATCAACAAGGCAAGCAACAAATAGTAGAACACATCGACTGTTTTTACAAAACATAATTATTAACAGTTTATGAATACGTCTATTCTACTTGGAACTTACACATGAAAATAACGTTCTCAAAATAATACCGTAACCGTAAATAATAACGTAAAGTAGGGTGACCTACTTTACGTTAACGTTACGTAACCTTTCTTCAATCTAAATCAAACCAAAAGAAGAATCGCATGAACCCTTATTAATTTAGTTCTTTATCCCAACAAGTAAGTAACTACACTGGCCTGCCAAAATAAGTATCATCATCATCATCATCATCATCAGCCTATTAATGTTCCCACTGCTGGGACACAGGCCTCCTTTCTATGAGAGGGAATGGGCTATAATCCACCACGCGGGCCCAGTGCGGATTGGTAGACGTCACATGTCTTCGAATTGTTTGGTTCTATGACATGCCGGTTTCCTCACGATGTTTTCCTTCACCGTTTTGAGAGCAGTGGTGATGAAGTAAATTACACGAAGTAATGCGCCTGTCTTGGTCGTTGTGTTCGAACTCAATAACTTTCAAATGAAATTCTCCATTTGTTACACTCAAGCACTGTTGCTCAAAACTTACATACAAATGTTGGTAAAATGTTCCCACGGCTGGCCTATGGGAACATTCTTTTTAATTCTAATTCTAAAAAAGAGTTGGAAAGGAATGGGGAGGCCTTGGCCCAGCAGTTGGAAAGAATATGTTAAACAAAATAGCATCCAAGAGACCTATGTCTTCGAATGTTTGGTTCTAGGCATGTTTTCCTTCACCGTTTTGAGAGCAGCGATGATGAAATAAATTATACAAGGTAATGCGCCAGCCTGGGTACAAAACCACGACCTTCATCTTATAAGTCAAGGCCGTTACCACTGAGCATAAAAATCCAAATATTACGTTACAATGAAACGCTCGCAGTTAGTTCATACCCTTACATCTTTTCAAGCCAACTGAGTGATGCGAGTCACAAGGCCCACAAAGGTATTTCCTATTGCTCCGAAGAGGATTTTTTTCGTATAAAAAAAGGTAATAAAGTAATATTACGTACGTTATATATAGTGAGGTAATATAACTATAGTTGTACGGTTGAAGGTAAAAAGGTTCTATTGAAATGTGCCAGCTATATGTTCTGTTTTGTATTTGGGACTATTATTGCGAACTAGGAGTAAAACTATTCTTATAATATGAGAGGAAATTGATTTGGTAACTTTTATTTGTTTTTTTTTTTGACGGCCGTTTATGCTGCAACTAGGTAAAGGCCTATATTTTTCCAGGAATTCTTCTTCTGCGTCACCTGGACACAGCCATAATTGCAGTGCGCTTCCAGTAGGGCTATTACGTATCTCTGTTGACAGCTTGAAATGATAGTAACTGGGCTCAGTGTCCATCAATTAACGGTCAAAAGGTTAGTTTCGTATTATGTATGACCCTGTTAGTCACCGTAAAGTGATATCCACTCAGTGTGATACGTAATACCAATATTATGACATTTACGGTTGTCATCAAAGTTTGGTGTACAGCCGAAGCTTGATAGTCACTGGATATCAGTAAGATACGTAATAGTCCTGCTGGTCACCAATTCATTCGGGGCCGGCCGCGACGACACCTATCTTAAGGCTCTTATTAGTAGTAAAAACGACTGATCTAGCCATAAGTTCAATTTAAAGTCACAAAATAGTACAACAAAAAGGAAGAATCGAATGCGAATTAATCCGTCTTGCAGCATACTCCATACATTACATGTACAAAAGGTCGATCAAAGTAATTTATCGAACATTTGGTTTTACAGTCAAAAAGAAATAGCTTTTATCATCGAATTTTTAGCTCCGCATTTGAGCCTGTATTAGGGCATACATACATAGGTACATATTCGTACCGCATTCAAACCAGCTCACGTCGCACATAATACTACCAACATAATGGCATGCAAAGTTGCCTCTAAACAGCTCGAATACACCCCATATATGTGTAATACTTTGAGTTTTACCTTATTTGAGAGAAAGAATAAAAGCAATACATACAACGGGAAAGGAACATGCCACAATTTCACAGCCAATTTGCAATAAAGGATCTTTGCAGTACGCCCTTCGTTCTCTTTTAGATATATTTACGCAAATTGAGTAGAATGGTGAAATATTTGGGGGATTTGGGTACCTCATTAGTGGTTACGTTGCAGATAGCATGGTTTGATATGTGTGGAGAAGAAACTAGTAAAATAAAAGCGAAATAATTGTAGGTTTTAGTAGTGAAAAAAAAATTTCTGGTGACTTTTTGAGAAGGTCAAAAAGTCTTACTATTGCTTCTCTAATATTCGAGAAAAAATGTGACTTTCTTGTCTAATTTTAAATGTTGCTCTGTAATATATGATGATAATCTGAGTACTATTTTACACGAAAATCAGAGACTAGTGAAACTCATACACCCACTGAAAATAATTACATATTCAATTAAGACTTAGTATCATATTTCTGACTTTTATTTATTAAATCAACAGCTAAATATAGTCTTCAAAATAAATGAGGAAAATACATATTGCTTTCAATTCTAGTTTGAGTTTGAGTAGAGTGTTGATTTCCGTTTAAAAACCAAGCATGTAATTAAATACGTTATATTTACAAAAGTCAGTAATTTCTTAGATGCCACTAATAAGGTGTAAAGTATTTTTTTTAATTTTCGAAAGAGATCTGTAAGGTGGGCCAGTAAACACTGTAGCACTGGTGAGATTGCAGGCAAACTTTCCCAAGACTGGCACAGAAAGTATGACGTCACATCTAGCGCTACATTTGAACTGAACTGCCGTATATTTCTTCGCGTTTGCAGATAAAATAAATAAATAAATATCGCTGGACATTACACACGGCGCCATCTAGTGCCACACCAAGCAACGAGGCTTGTGTCGTGGACACCAGATAGTTGATATACTACATAGATACTTTTTGTTTGTAAATATTAATATATATATATATATATAATATACTACATATTATATTCGCACGATTACCACATACATAAACACAGATACCCAAAACCAACCTTCAAGCAGTAGCCCATCAGACAAAACACCTGTCTGGTTGGTAAGTTCCTCATGGCATCCTCCATAGACAAGGATGAATTTTCTGTGGAAGACTTTATCGCGGCGATTTTTAAACCTACCACTTCATTAAGTGTCTTTTTTAAGACAGATTGTATAAAATTGGTTTCTGCTGTTCTCCAAAGTGTCTTCCTATTTGATAACCTCTGTTTCTCAACGTTTACCATTTTTTTTGTATCAGACAAGCAAATGATAAAGTTAATATAATATAATAATATAATATCGCTGGACATTAACACACAGCGCCATCTAATGCCACACTAAGCAACGAGGCTTGTGTCGTGGACACCAGATAGTTCATATACTACATATACATACTTTTTGTTTGTAAATAAATACTTATTATACATATAAACATCCATGACTCGGAAACAAATGTCCATGCTCATCACACAAACATTTGCTCCAACCGGGATTCGAACCCGGGACCCTAAGAACGAAAAAGAAAGAAGAAAGAAAGAAAAGAAAGAAAGAAAGAAGAAAGAAAAAAGAAGAAAGTTGATTTATTAATAAATTTCAAGATAATTTAATAATAGGCAATAACAACTCTTAGATGACCACCAAAAAGGCAGGGCGTAACAACTAAATTATTATTTTTAATATCATAATAATAGCTTATACATAATCCGACATAGACTTATCTAAAACTCGCTGACATTTTGTTTCTTTGGCTGTTAACAAACAAGTTTGCGAAGGCGAGGCGGTCTCTATTTGTCTTGCCTTAAAATTCAGTGCGGGTACAAAGAAACGTTGGCTTTCTCTGACCGACCGGGATTTATCGCTAAAAGCTAATGTGTGGTCACCGTTGTGGGTCGAGATTCCAACTGCTTAAATTTGGAGTTTGGAAGAATGATTTTATTTTTGGAATAGGATGAGATTTGTTTCTGTTGAAGGGTTTTTCTTATTGGGAAGCACACCAAAACTCAAAAGCCATTTTATAAAGCTTAATGACGATTAGTAGGTAAGTTTTACACATTTTTATATAGATTAGCTGAACCGAGCGACGTAGTTACAGTGCATTTACGTGTACATTGCTCTCGTGTTTTGGCATTGCTGGTATAGTGCAGTGCCTTTTTTGCATACGTTATAACCCTAAAGGTATGTTCATCGGACTGGCTAAGGAAATAATGCTGACAGATATTTCAGTACATTAAACTATCAAAGTCCGCAATCTGGTCCGTTTTGCTGTTCGCTCGCTTTGGCCACACCTTAGTACACCAGCTAGAAGTTATATATTCTTTTACAGAATCATTCATCATCCACAGCCCGAACTCACCCACAGCTGGGTATAGGCCTCTCTTTTCTTGTGCCAATCTCCACGGTCCTGTGCCAGCCTCATCCAGGTATTTCCCCCGACGACAACTATGTCGTCTGCCCATCTCGCCGCCGGACGACCCACGTTCCTTTTGCCAGTTCTTGGACGCCATTGTGGTGACAGCCTTGGTCCACTTGTCATCACTGCGCCTTGCTAGGTGTCCTGTCCAACTCCATTTGAGTTCCGCAGTAACGCAGAATCATTAATCAACACAAATTTCGATATTCAAGATTTAAGGCTCTATAGTTTCACCCTAAAATAAAATTTAATAACCCTATTATCCAAATTACAGTAACACAGTCATCATAGCAACGTATTCGCGCATTGATACCGTATGTAACCGCAATGTTCGCGGCAAATGTATGCCAGGGTTTACAAATTAATTTATCATCGTCGGGTTTACCATATGAATACATTAATCATAGTGGAATATCATACAAGTTTTGTTTGTTAGGGTAGCGCGAAAGCGGATTATTGTATTAGTTTTAAAACTTTTAGTATTGTCTGGAGATGAAATTGGTAGGGTTAGAATGAGAGATTTTCTTTCTAATTTAGGTTTTACTTCGGTATTACGCATCGGATACCAAGCTTATAAGGCAATGTTAGGCGTGGTTGTACCGTGCTCAATTTTTTAGTCAATTGTGGACAGTCAATCACCATTATTTACCTAGCCTTTACCTGTTGGGGCCGGCCTCCGCCTCCAGTCTAATCGGATTCAGAATACTAGTATTTTACATGAAGCGACTCCACAAGCCAGTTACTGGAAAATACAAAAATGTCAGTAAATAGGTCTTAAAAGCTATAAAGAGTTTGGAAGAATCAGCAGCAAAACAATAATGTAAATATTGTCTTTACTAAAATAAATAACTTACTTCTCAATAACCTATTACGAAAGTAATATAGGTTTAGGTTTGAAAGAGTGGAGTGGGTTACAGAAATTGGTCAAGAAATTATGGCTACACAGTAAGTATGCCAAGGTTTGACCGTAATAGCGACTAAACACACTAATCAAAATCAGTACAAGAACATACCGCGTAAAACAAATAAGTTCATGTTATACGTTTGACACACTTCTTAGAGACCTAGCACTCGGCGTATTTAAAAACGCGCAGACGACGCGCGTTTTAGGAACGCCCGTTTTCTCCGTCCTGTAGATGCCGATTTTTGCGTTTTTATAGATTCAAACGCGCGTAAAACGCGATATAAACGCGCGTGTGAAGCGCGTTCGAAACTCGTTTGAAGCGCGTACAAAGGGTCAACAGACGAGGAGTCTCTCACCAAAACGCGGAAGCTACGAGCTACTACAGCGCGTCTGTATCGCTGTATCTGAGCGTATACGCGCAGTAGACGCGCGTTTCACGATCGCCCCGTGAGCTTAGGTTACAAGGTTGCGTTCAACTCGCGTTTCTGCATTTGCGCGTTTAAAATACGCCGTGTGCTTAGGCTCTTATTACGTCCTACAACAAAAGTAATACGATAAAACTAATTTCATTAGAAGCTTTTCCGAATTACTTTGGACCTACAAAACAAGTAGGTAAAATAGGTTTTCACTTGCTAAAGAATAAATCACTGTTTAGGCGTTGATGTTCATGGATAGCGTTGATATTGGTGACCTTTAGAAAGATCCTACAAATCAGATTATTTCAAACTTCGTTTTGGACGGATGGCAGCTGAAGAATAGTGTAGTTATGACAGACGTATAACATGGTTTACTTTATTACCCATTTCATCACAGAGAGTATAGCTATATAACATAACACCACGCCTATAATCCCCGACAGGTTAGACAGAGGTGTACTTAATAGTACACCCACATTTCGTCAGTTATGTTTTAGTCCCATGTAATAGGGAGCAAGCCTATTGCCATCAACCGGGCACAAATCCAGACTCCGTGACCGCTAATGAGACATTCCTGATGGGAAAAACCAATATCAATTTCCCCGATCCGGGAATCTAACTCAGGACCTCATTTTCAAAAGTCGCGATTGTGACCTCAAAACCTACGAGGCAGCTGTCAGTAGCTTTAAGCGTATGCAACTAGTAAAATATAAATAGTTACCCGCATTTACCCACTCTGCAGTATAAAAACTAAACTACTACAACAAACTCTACAAAAATCAGGACAAAGAAAGCAGTAACATTTAAAAACCCTAATTAACTAACAGGAACCGTATACACACGTTTTAAACATGCCTGCCTGTAATTTGGCGTCTCCTCAACGCTCTGTCATTACAAACTTAAACCACTTAATTGCAACTATAAAACTTAACCCAACGGCAAATAGTTGAATTTCGAATAACACAAGAAAATTAGGTTAATTATTATTAGAGGTCACCCCTATTGTTAGGTTAAGGAGTTCTGTGAGTACTTTGTAAGTAACAATATTTAAAGTTTTAATTAAGAAACAAGAGCTTGAAATATGGGCGTTGAAACTGTAGTATGATGGAATTAGATGAATGGAATACTAGCCTAAGGAGATGTGTAGGAATGGAGCTTGAAAATAATTATACAGGATGTTTGTTTAGGGTGGTGTATTCTCACATGAATAAGGTAGGGACAAGACGTGTCATTTTAACCCAATTTACCCCTGTATCAACTATAAGTCTATTTTAAACAACGTGTTTTAACTCGTTGCTCGTGTAACCAACTTACTTCAGTCATGAGCCTAGATTTGGACAAGAGAGACTCTGAGCCGGGACTTGGCCTCTAAGTCCTGGCCTGTCTAAGTCTAAAATGTTGGTCCTATTTTATTATGAGTTTTTCCTTTTTTCAAATGTGATCTTTACTATTAAGAGGGCTATTACAGTTGTTCTTGTTTTTGAGTGTTTTAAGAGTCTAGCACTAAATACAAGAAAAAAAAAATATTTAAAGCGCTCCTTAAAGAAATATTCAAAGTTTCTTAGGCATATTTTTTTGTTAATTTTGTTGCTATAACTAAACCATAATCACACATCAAAAATATCAGTTTAGATGTGTGATTATGGTTTAGATATGACCTGTCCATTTCCATTTGAGTGTTCTGGTCTTTTACGAGTATAAGAGTCTAGTAATTGATAGTGAGTGATTGTTATTGTGTACACTATCGCATTATGTAACCCTGTAAAGATAGTCGTAAGATAGAGAAAATAAATAAATAGTCTAGGAATAATGTCATAACAATCAATATAGACGTAAACATGCACGTAGATTTCCAATACTATACCTACCTACCTACATGAACCTTTCAGCATCCGTCATTGTCTCACAGTAGCGTTTCGACTATGCATTGTTAGTAGGGTACGTACCCAAATACTTGGCATAGCAACCGGGCAATTTTGCCCGTAGAGCCTAGCGATCAAAAGCGTTCTTCCACCCACTATTCTTGGTAATTGAGTGATACTAGAACGTCTGCAAGCCCGGTTCTAATGTGTTCGTCGGAGTGTTACTAATAGTTGCAAGATTCTTGCCTTTGGTAAATCTTTCGTGTAAAGTGAAGCATTATTAACATGGTTGTGACTGCGAGCGATACGACACATGTTTACATCAATTTGTTTCCCTCGTGTGAGTCACGGGGCGGCGCAAAGACTCGTGGTATTCTCTCAAAGCAATAGGCATGACGACAGTATAAAAAATTGCAAATCTATTTAGTCCGTCAATTAGAGTATTGGAAATTACGTAATTTTTGTTTTTGTAAATCAATAAAACGCATCAAAGCTCGGGAGTAGGGGCTCGTGACGTCAGAACTAGCTAAAAATTATACCTAGGCGTGACGTATTGAGAATTTTAAAAGCGTCATATCTTCATCAATTTTGGTTTACGTAACAAAAGAAAAAACACGGGTCTAATATTTTTTGATAATCTAACTGACGGACTAATTAGATTTTTTTGGTGTCTCGCCTATTGTTTTATCCGCAATCGTTGTCCCAAGACGGGTGTCGGTTTAGCATGTAATATCGTGGCCAAGGGTTAAAACATCATGTATAAATCAATGCTGCATGACTGCATGGTTGGCGCATTGGCTGAGCGATTGGTTGCTGCGCTGCGTGTCGCGGGTTTCCGCACAGTTAGTTGTTCCGGGTCTGTCTGTTTGTATATGTGAGTTTTAATGTTTGTAAACGCACTCACGACACACGAGAAATTCTTAAGGAACGTTTAAAAAAAGATCTTCCACACCAGTTTTAACACGATGAGATTTGAATTTGGCCAGTTACCAAGGTCAAAAGATGATCTTTTCATGAAAGAGAACATTGTCTTTATTGTTTTCTTATAATGGCTACGCGTGTCCCTTGATAAATATAGACGTGACGCTTATCAAGTACTTACATAAAATTAATATCTTTGCTTCAGTCGCTTTGAGATACCAACAGAGCAAAATAAGATAGCTATTTAGGTATTCCATAGACGGAAAACATTGTAATAAACATCTATTTTTAATCTTCACCGCGTTCCTAAAACCAATAACCATGTTATTGCGATTCTAGACCCGAAACCAGTGGATAATAGATTAGTGATTCAAAAAACGTAAAGCATCAGAAATAAAATATTCACATCGGGGGCGTCGCCCTGAAAAAAAAAACTTAATTTTTATAATTTAACTTTCCAAAGGCGAAATTTGACGCTGAAAAATTGTAGCTTTATATTTTTGTTCGCTCATTTTTCAGGAGGGGAGACTGAAAAATGTCCAAATAACGAAATTAATTCTACGTTCCCCGGCCGAGATTAAATTAAATCGTTTCCTTGTCCTGCTCTTGCGACCAGCCCCTTTAATACGCATTGTACCAATGAGAATTCATTCTGTTTTTGTCAGTTTTCATGTTCTAACAAAAGATGTAATAGTATTTCTCAGCGGGTCTCGGGTTTGTAAACACACGGTACGGTATTAAGGGCGATTCTGGTGCTTTTAGGATTATAATTTGTTTCAGTGTTGACTCAATGCTCGTTGCCGTATTTTTTGCGTTTCAGGATGTGGAATGGATCTCTTCGGACAAAGCAAAACAGGGGTGAGAATTTGTGTGTAAATGGAATGTATGCCTGAATGGTTCCAAAGGAATTTTATTAATGTTCATGGGATCCCTGTTTCAAAGCCCTGTAATAAGTAGTATATCCCCCGAATACTAAAACTTCACTCAAAATTTAAGGCTGCTTAACATTAGAGCAGCTCCTAAACTTTAAATTTCGTATGGCCAAACGTCATTTTTGAGTATCTGTTTAATATAAGTGCTACTTAAATTTTGGGTGACGTTTCAGTATTCGGGGGTATGTATGGCTCTTCTTGATACTGATACTGTCAACTAAGATAAGGTATTTGAATTGCTTTTATCGCCGTGGGTAAATAAAAAATCCATTATTTCTTCGAATAGCATTTATTTTCTCCAATTAGCCAGTACAAATAACAAGATGTTATTACATACATCATCCCACAACGTTTTACATATAACATAATATTCTTTTCCTCAAGCACCATGCGCCCGCCCACATTCCACTTCCCTATGTTTAAATAAAACATCATAGTGCCCTGCCACAGCACTTTTAACAGCTTGAACCCATTATGCTGTCGTTACGTAAATACTTTTAGCTTATGTACATACCTTTACATAATGTTTGTTCAACTCTCTTAAGGATACATTGTCTTTTTAAGATCCACCCTGTATAATGTTTCGTTTAAATTTTTTATCCCAGATTTTTTGGGCAAATGATAGCTGTATTGTCCTGTTTTATCATTAGTAGTAAACTCTGTTATTGTGAGTAAAAATTACTCACAATAACAGAGTTTGCTTTGTCTTTCACATTATATATTTGCTCTATATGTATAATCTAACAGCATAGTTGGAAAAGGATGGTATTTTTACTTCCCTCAGCACTCTCAATTCAAATTGTCTTCTGATAACTTTCCAAAAGTGATGAAACAAGTCATAAAAATGGCCTCTCAATACCATTTTCCTGCAGAAAAATTGCATAACATATTTGTGTCTGCATGGTTAATACACAAACCAATAACGGTAACATTTTATAACGTTTGTTCAGTCAATAGCAGTTACTACTGAATCGATAGCTTTGACACCAATTCGCCTATGCAATACATATTTTAATCCTTTATGGATACGGTTTTGACAGTTTTGAACATATAAACTATTAAACATTGCAATGCGATCCTAGAGATGATAGGAAGCAATAACGCCTTTTTTTTGTTCGCCCAAAAATTTTATATTCCATTGGTCCGGAAAAAATAACGACATTTTTATGTTGATCGTAAAAGATTTAACCCGTAGTCGCCTTAAAAGCGTCATCAATGCAGTACTCGTGCGATAAAGCATTAAAGGCCTAGTGGTTATGCTAATAAGGTTGAGAATCGATCATCTGGGTTTTATTCTTAATGTTAAGGCTTAGTGACTTCATAGCTAACATTAGGGTCGGGTTTTGCACTCGATGGTCGGCTTAAGTCAAAATTTAAATTGTGGAAACTAAATTTGCATAGAGAGTTTTGTACGGCCATACTTATACGTACACGCTGGGTTGGTTGCTGAATATAATAAGAATGGAACTTTATACCCCTTTTACAGTAACTCGACACCTAACGTAATGCAGAGCGCTGCGACTGGAGAGCGAGTTTCAAATGGACACGCCTGGCAGTATTACAGCATTGTTGTCGTTTTGTGAGAAAAAGAAGTGGACATTTAATATTTAGAAACACTTAAAAGTGTGCTGTGGATGGTAAAAACTACGGAAGATAATTGGCAACTGAAAAAAAAAACATTTGAAACAACAATTTGAAATAAATATGCTGTAAACTTTAACTTTTGTTCTACTATGCCTAAGAATCAAATAGTACACCATGCTTAAAAAGATCACACAATTCAAATTTCATGAATAACTTTCTAAACAACGACTTTGAAACGTCACAGTGCCTCTAAGAAAATACTGAAAAAACTGCGCGGAACTTAAAGTGCAGTGTGAAAAGCCCTTACGTCACCTCTTTTTGCATTCGCCAACATTCATGACTCCATTCACGGAGGTTCTTACGTTACAAATGCTTTCATATTCTTAGTTTTAAGCTCTTTTTACTTCACTCTGTTTTTTTAACCGACTTCCCAAAGAACAAGGTTAGGTAAACGAGAGCTATTTAAGACCTACATACGTTTTTGGGTTAAACAGTTTATCCCATGATCTATCCACGAAGTATACTCAATAGTTAAACAATGGCGTCTCGACCAAATTGGTCATTTGACAGATCATGATTTATTGTATTTTAATTTATGGTGGTGGTCCAGAGTTTATGGGCATGATAGATAAATAAATGAAAAATTGAAGAAAAGTACTCTGATCTTTTAACCCGTATGTTTGTGTCCAATTTTAAGCTCTTCGAAGTAGACACAATTTTCTTCTTCTTTTTTAAGGTGTGGTGCCTAAGCTTTCTTTTTTTTTTTTTTAGGATGGGAAATCATTAAATGACTTCTCCCGCTCTGGGCGGAGCAGGAGGGAGTGTCAGACTTTTACTGACTAAAACCCATGTTTCATCCTCGCCCTTTGTGTTCCGGGGCCACGGTATCTCTTTCGAATAGTCCCGCAGCCCCGGCAGGCTTCGGTCCTTTCCCTATTGCTGACTCTCTTTGAGGCGCGCGTGGAACACGAACGCGCCGTCGACACGGCCTGTCGTCATGAGACGTACGGACGGCGAGCTAGCCCATAGCTCCCCGTCCACAGACCCGCGCCTACGGTGGCCGGAAGCCACCACGTGGCCCCCGACGCCCGGGGCGTCTCCCGCGGTGGCCGGGACGTGAGGATATCTCCCTCTTACGTTCCGCCACCTTCTTCGCTAGCATGACTGCTTCGCAGAAGGAGGTGACGGCGTCCCATTCCGTCTCGCTCCGGACCATGGCACGAACCAGGGCCGGAAGCGAGAGGTCGCCGCCGCCGATCGCCACCTCGAGGACACGGCGGTGCTCCACCCAAGCAGGGCACACCTCCACCATGTGCTTCACCGTGTCCTCCGGTCGATCCTCACAATGGAAACACCCGGGCGTCTCCTCTCGCCCGATTCGGTGCAGGAACTTACCGAAACATCCGTGTCCGGTAAGAACCTGCGTCAGGCGGAAGGTGAGGAAGCCGTGGCGTCTCTCCAGCCACTCCTCAAAGAGGGGACTTACCGCCACTATTGTGGCGTGCTAGTGCCTAACCTGGTGTCAGAGTTTTTATGCCGCCCGTGGTCCTCTGACTTGGCTTTACATGCCATCAACAAATATTTCTCAGGCATGCTGGCTTGCCGTGTCGACGGCGCGTTCGTGTTCCACGCGCGCCTCAAAGAGAGTCAGCAATAAGGAAGGGGTCCGCAAGGACCGAAGCCTGCCGGGGCTGCGGGACTATTCGAAAGAGATACCGTGGCCCCGGAACACAAAGGGCGATGAAGGAACATGGATGGGTTTTAGTCAGTAAAAGTCTGACACTCCCTCCTGCTCAGCCCAGAGCGGGAGAAGTCATTTGATGATTTCACATCCGAAAAAAAAAAAAAAAAAAAAAAAAAGGCATGCTGGCTTCCTCATGAATTATATCGTGTGTTTTGTAAGACAGGAAAACGGTTGTAGGGTAGAAACGAGGCGCCTAGGAGAAGGTTCAAAACCTGGAAGGAGACCTAACTGAGTAACCGTCAAGAAAAATAGCCTAGGGTAATGCATACTGGATCTGATGTCCACCCTGAATGTTCTTTATTTAGGTCGTTTTATAGCCATGTGTCTTTTGTTTACGCACACAGGATTACCCCGGATTAAGTAAAATATAACCCCAAAAGAATCCCTTACCCACATCCTTTTACGCATTATAATAGATATGTAAATTACGCATGAAAACGTGCAAAGCGGTTCCAACTTTAAGAAACAGAGACACGCTATGTCGACTGCTGTACATATCCTTCTCTAATTTCTCGCCACTGATCTCGATTCTCGGCCACTTTCATCCGTTTGATACCAGTCATCCTGCAAAGATTGTTGCTGAAACTAGCCTAAGGGCTTGAACCAAGTCGCCTTTTCAGATTCGCAGTCTCCACTCAAGCAATCATAACTGTAGAACCTCAAAACCTTTTGATCAAAAACCTTCGCAAGTTTGGCTCCGGTAACTTTTAAGCCGACTTTATTCTTCCGATCCTCTCAAAAGGAATTTGTATTTCTTTGTGCAAACATCGAGAAAATTATGTAAACAAGACAAAGTGAATATAACACTTTTATCTATTAGGTAGCCGCCCTTCTCCGGGACTTCACATTTTTACGATTATTTTGAAAGTGCCCTGGGGAGATCCTTTTTGCGATCGGCTGAAGTTTTAAGATGTGAGCGAGGGTTGGCAGAATAACAGTGCATTTTACTATGTAGTTATACGTGACTATGTTTACCGGCTCTTACTAAAATATACTCCGGTAAAAGCCTTTGCCCGTTTGTGGTGACGAACGGTTTTGTCCAGGGAATGAAATGGTGTGTCGTAAAAAGTTGGTAAACTAATATGAGTCCTACTTACCTCTAATATAAACTTCTTTTAAATGGTTTTCTCATCAAAAGGTTTTGAAATCTAAATTTCATGTTCATCATCATCATTTGTCTAGCCTTTTCCAAACTATCTTGGGGTCCGCTTCCAGTCTAACTGGATGCAACTGAATACCCGTATTTTAAATGGGTACTCCTTGGTAGGACTAGTTGTCAGACTTTCGGGCCAAAAATAAAAAACCAGTACCTTTTAAACACGAAAAGCCCAACCCTTCAGCATTTCCTTGTTTATTTAGCTGGAGAGAAATTGCAGAACGAACTTCCTAGTAAGTTCAATACAACCTCTAAACCAATGTGATCCAAAGTTTTTTTCCTGTTACAAGCTACTCATTTATCAGAACTAAAACTAATTATCTTTAGATGGGCAGAAAAAGTAGGACTAAAAACTCCCTAGGAACAATATAGTTCATTACAATCTACAGACCTGCCATCCAAACTCTTTTCTATTACCAAACTATTCATGAAACAGAACTACAACTAATTATCTTTCACTTACACAACAAACAGTAACAAGGAAACTAAATAAGATCCGTCTCCAAAACTACATCTAGAAACTTAACCTATCAAAACCAAACCCGCTGTCCGCTTCCTCTCATCCCGTCCAACTGCCAACCCAGCTTAAATTATAAACGACGCGGACACCAGCACACCTGGGACGCTGGACCTACTGGAGTAACGCTCATGTTTATTTTTACGAAGACATTAAGTCCCCCAGGATTAGCGGTTTAGATTAGTTCTCGCAGTGGATTTTCTTTTGAGTTTCCTTTCGTTAGGAGTAATGGGAAAGGAGTAATGGCTTTGATTGTGTTTTGTTTTGAGAGAAGAGTTAGTTTTGTGAGTAGTTATTTTGTTTGCTAAGGCAAAATAATTTTTTGTTGTTTGGTTTAAACATAATAATTTAATTTCATTTATCCATTTTATGATTTAATAATGTACACTGTGTTGAATACATAGGCATACAAGCAATTTACATATAAATACAATTATGGATTATTATATTAAAGGTAAAATTTGCGATAAATGGGTCCGTTTCCATATGTTTTATAATATGGACTATTAGTTAAAATTCCAAGTCTAATTCGAATTTAGTGCCAAACAGTTTCAAATATAATGTCAAACAGTTTTAAATATAATGCCAAATGATCGCTGAAATATATTATTAGTACTAACATACGCATTTAGAAAAATCAATCGGTTTAGTATGTGAACGTGTAACATTGCTGTCTTCAGTTTTATAAAAAGTTAGTTTGACACTCATTAGAGCGTAGCGTTTGATCTACAAAAAGCTTAGTTGAGGCACTAGTAATTTTTATAATGTGCAACGTGTAGTAATTTTCTTAGACCGGAGACAGAAAGAAGTACATATCATAACATCACGCCTGTAATCTCCAAAGGGTTGAGCAGAGGTGGACCCATTTAATTAGTACCATGTTATAAGGGCGAGCCTATCGCCATCAACCGGGCACAAATTGAGACTCCGTGGCTGCTACTGAGAAATTCTCGATGGGAAAACCCAATGACTTTGCCATACCTGGGAATTGGACCCAGGATTTCATGCTCAGCACTCTCGCGTGCGACCGCTAGACCAACATAATCCAATAGAATTTAAAGCGTTATGTAACTGTTTAAAGCGTTATGTAACTGTTTAAAGCGTTATGTAACTGTTTAAAGCGTTATGTAACTGTTTAAAGCGTTATGTAACTGTTTAAAGCGTTATGTAACTGTTTAAAGCGTTATATAACTGTTTAAAGCGTTATGTAACTGTTTAAAGCGTTATGTAACTGTTTAAAGCGTAATTTAAAATGTCGTGATGGCCCAGAGGTTTAGGCCTCGCCTCTCATGTATGAGGCTGTGGGTTCAAATCCGGGCAAGTGCCAATGTGACTTTTTCAATTCATATGTACTTTTCAAAGTTTATCTTGGACATCACAGACATCGGTGAAGGAAAACATCGTGAGGAAACCTGGTCTTATAATTAATATAAGTCTGAAATCACCAACCCGTCTTGAGCAAGCGTGGTGATTAATGCTCGTACCTTCTCTGTATAAGAAGAGGCCTTTGCCCAGCAGTAGGACAGTAATAGGCTGGTATTATATTATATATATGTAACTGTTTAAAAAAACCTAGGTCTAATAGTGGTTATGACTACCGAAATAGTGTTGATTGAGTTAAAAAATTTCAACAATTCAATAGGCATGACACGGCACGACAGTATCAAAAAATTGCAAATCTATTTAGTCCGTCAGTTAGAATATAGGAAATTAATTGACACGTATTTTTTGTTTTTGTAAATCAATGAATATTGACAATGATAAAACGCATCAAAACTCGGGAGTGGGGGCTCGTGACGTCAGAAATAACTAAAAATTATACCATGGCGTGACGTATTGCGAATTTTAAAAGCGCCGTATCTTCGTCAATTTTGGTTTGCGTAACAAAAGAAAAAACACGGGTCAAATATTATTTGATAATCTAAGTGACAGACTAATTCGATTTTTTTTTGTCGTCTCGCCTATTATCAGTCCGTTACTTTTTCTCATTTTCTAAACAAAATTAATAAAATAGGACACCTAAAAGTATATGCTGACGACACCTGTCTCTTTTACTTTGACAAATCAATTCATAACATTTATAAACGACGCTCAACATGGCCTTGATTTAATAAACGAGTGGTTAAAGTACAGCCTTCTTACAATTAATACGTCAAAGACCTATTCATTTTTACCACTAAAAACAAGAGTATACCGGACTTCTCGCCTCTTAAAATAAATAACGAAATAATAAAACAATCAACCAACGAAAAATATCTTGGATTAAGGGTAGATGATAAACTAACTTGGAAATTACACATCAACCGTCTCAGAAGTAAATTAACATCGTTATTGGGAGCATTACGGAAAGTAGCAAACTGTATTCCAAATAAAGTGCGCACTTTGATTTATAACTCGTTAGTCAAATCGCATTTAGAATATTTGAGTGAGATATGGGGTTCCGCAGCATTAACTAATTTAAATTCACTTCAAAGAGTTCAAAATAAAATAATTATAACTTTGTTCCATTATAATTATCTTACTCCAACAAAGACCTTATACGAAAAAACTAAACGCTTAAATAATAGACAGCTATACATTTACTACACCTGCTTTCTTATTAAAAACATAACTTCAAACTCAATACAAACTAACATACAATTATAGAAAGAAACAATGTCACATAACCTGAGAAATAGATATAAAAACAAACTTGAAGTCATCAGCGTAGCGTAGCGTTTTTTTTTTTATTTGAAAGACCATAATATTTGAAGGAGTTCATAATGTTCAATGAATTACCGGACGATATTAAAGAGTGTGATAACGTGGATACATTTAAAAATAAGCAGAAACATGTATGTACATTATAACTTCTAATAACTTCTTATATTATGGGGGAAATTGTATTGTATTATCATACTTATTAATTTGTATCTCATCATAAGCGGACTGTACGCTCTTATGAGAAAGAAATTTCTTTAAACCGAAAAAAGCTTATCTCTTGAACCGTTATAACCTGTCATCACATTATTCACGATCAACAGAAATAGAATGAAAACGGAAGGAAAAAGTATTCACTTTAATGAAAAAGTTATTTTCGAACACGACTACGTTTCTTTTTGTCTGATGGCAATCGAAAACTTCAATTATAATATGACAATCCCATCCCGATACTCATTTTTTATTTTCTTTTGTAAATTATGGAATTTTATTCTGAAATGAAGAGATTATTTATCTTTTTTTTTTATAACTTCATGCTTCAATATTCAAAAGAAACGTAATTTTCACGTAACAACATAACATCACACCTGTGATACCTAATCTTTAATGAATAATGATGATTTAATAAGTACCTACATAATTTCTATAATGTAATTTCGATTAATATTATCACGGCTTATGCACCATCTCTTCCTACCAATGCCATGTACAGTCGTGGTCTTTTCCGCCTGATCAGTTAATTTAAAAGAGCCACGCCCCTTCAAGTTTAAGCCTATTAGGAAAGCGTCAACAATAACTCTCGTTTGGCGTGCGTCGTCAGTGCGCTCGGCCGATCGGTATCTTTTCATTCATTATATCTATACAAATTCAACGGCTAGAGAGCATTTCTGTTGTAAGTGCAAGCAAAAATTAGCTTAGTTGTGATCAGGCGGGAGTGTCCTTGATACACCAGACCATGTTTAAACAGATAAAATTTTACTTACTTTCTTACTGTATCTCCGAAGTGTTAGGCAGACGTGTACCTAATAGTACACCCATATTCCGCCAGATTTATGTTTAAGTCCCATGTAATAGGGCGCGAGCCTATTGCCATCAATTGGGCACAATTCCAGAGTCCGTGGCAGTGTACTATTATGGACAAATCTGCCTAAGCTTTCGGGTATTTATGATGTTATGTGTTATGAGTACCTACATAACGACTTGGAAGAAATTTTACTTGAACTATCTAAGCTTTTTGACAGGCATTGTTTTTAGTGTAGTGTTTTATCATCCTCAAATAATAAATAAATGGAGAGAAACGCGACACGACAAACAGAAAACAGACTCTATTAGTGTCTAGTTTATAAGTGCTATTTTTCTTCAAAAGGTAAAAACACTGTAAAACTAAGTAATAGGTACCCCAGACATTCTCATTTTAACAACGAGAAAGTAACTTTGTTTAAGACAGAAAGCACTATAATAAAATAGAGATAAAGCATTTTTTGTTTTGTATGTCTGTGTACAGCATAGCTACTTTATCTTCATTACGAAGCGTAAAAGGACAATGACATATACATGCAGGTTTTCAGTTGAAAATATGCTGCTCCATCAATTTATCAAGTCCTGGTACTGTGAAGGATAAGAATTATCATCATCCAATTGAGTATAGTCAGTTTCGCACTATCACTTGAATAAAATATACGTAATAAACACCAATAATATAATTAAATTACTTTATAAGTTTCTTCCATACTTAGAGTGCCTCGTTGGTGTAGTGTTCACAAGCGCGACTTGAGCTTGAGGTCCTGGGTTCGATTCCAAGGTCGAGCAAACTGTTATTGGGTTTTTCCATCAGGAATTTCTCAGTAGCAGTCACGGAATCTGCCATATTTTTTTTCTTCGGTTGGTACATCATCAAATGACTCCTCCCGCTCTGGGCGGAGCAGAAGGGAGTGTCAGACTTTTGCTGACTAAAACCCATCCATGTTCCTTCATCGCCCTTTGTGTTCCGGAGCCACGGTATCTCTTTCGAACAGTCCCGCAGCCCCGGCAGGCATCTGCCCTTGCGGACCTTTCCTTTTTGCTGACTCTCTTTGAGGCGCGCGTCGAACACGAACGCGTCGTCCACACGGCCTGTCGTCATGAGACGGACGGACGGTGAGCTATGGGCTAGCTCGCCGTCCGTCCGTCTCATGACGACAGGCCACAGGCCCGCGCCTACAGGGCCGTGGCCTCCGACGTTCGGTGCGTCTCCCGCGGTGGCTGGGACGTGAGGTTCTCTCTCTCTCACGTTCCGCCACCTCCTTTGCTAGCATGACTGCTTCGCAGAAGGAGGTGACAGCGTCCCATTCCGTCTCGCTCCGAACCATGGATTGAACCAGGGCCGGGCGCAAGTCTGCCACCCTTAACTAATGTTTATATAGCTGGGACTCTTTGTGAGGCAGGAAATAACTGCACTCATTCATAAAGAACCGTCGAACCAATCGAACTACAATCCATAAACAAAAATAGCGTGTGACTAATCAGCGAGCTAATACAAAACTAACTAACAACAGACGTCGACACCTCGCGTGATAGGTCGGCTCTCATAAATGTTAAATACCCTCATTCGGTAGAAATCAATGCGGAACATTACTAACTAAAAGTTGAGGTAGTGATTGGTTTCCGAGAGTCGATAATGGGTCTAAAGCTTGTTATAAAATAGCAGGTATGTTAGAGGAAGTACGTTAACTGTTTAGTAGCTATTTCATTTGGATAAACTAGTGGATTGGTCTAGTGGTTGCAAGCTCGACTGCTCAGCGTAAGGTCCTGGGCTCGATTCCCGTGTCGGGCAAAGTGTTATTGGGTTTTTCCATCAGGAATTTGGATTTCTGCCCGGTTGATGACAATAGGCTCGCCCCCTATTACATGGCACTTAAACATAACTGGCGAAATGAGGGTGTGCAATTAGGTACTTACACCTCTGCCCAACCCTTCGGGATAACATGTGTGATATGTTATGTGCATTTGATATATCTTACATTTACAGTTCCTGGAAATAGTCGTAGATAAAATTCGATGAATATTTTGCTATTAATTCCCCAGTTTTCAGGAAAAACTTGACATAATTTATCTTTTAATGTGACGTAACATCACGCATGGTGTACTTAACCATCCATTCACATTTCGCCAGTTTTGTTTAAGCCCCATGTAAGTCCCATAGCGGAGGGGCTACCGCCGACAATCAGGCATTTTGACAAGTCTATTACTGCAGGATGCTACTGACAAATTCCTGATAGAAAAACCTCATATAACTTTGCCCAATCTGGAAACCCAACAACTACAACTGCCCAGCTGCAGTTGTTGGGTTGTCGATGCCGATGTCATTAAAAATGTTGCTATCAAAAATGACGGCCAGTACTATTACATAACTGATTTGATATCTATAATTTATATGGTTAGTATTACTGACGATGTAATATCAACTACAGACATAAAGCTATTTTCTCAGTAGAGTGATTTCGAGCGGCCTCGACCAAGGAACGCGGATAAATAATCTCTTTTAGTGGGAAAATTGACCTACCCAATTAGGTGCAAATTGATGGCCCGAAGTGGTTTCACCAAAACGATTTTTTCGACTATTTTTTCAGCAAAACAATCTATTATTCTACAAAATAGAAAGATCGGAGATATTCTATTTATAGGCCACTACTGTTAAATGAAGAAACTAATTGAAGTTTCAAATGGAATAATTCTTTTTGTCTTTCCAATTAAAAGTTTCTGGTTCTATTCAAGTTTTTCAGTTACTGTAGTAAGAATACGATTATTTTTTATAGCCCTGGTTTTGCGTTACGCTGAATGGAATTGTTTTACGACTTTCCGGGATGTTTACTGCTTATCCCTCGGCGATAGTTGTTGTTTCTCTTTTCGGTACCCTCGTATGTGTTCGTACTAGTTTCGTTTTGAAGGCGTTGTGGAACGAAAGTTGTATTGAATATTGATTTTGCTGTTTTCGCGTTTTCTTGGTTTTTGATGGTGGTAGTACAACTAGTTTGTTTCAGTGTCATAAATGTTCGGCGTAGAAACGCAGAACATTTATGACATTGACATTTTTTTTTGTTGTTGTTAAGTTAATGATTGACATTTTTTGTTTGTTGTTATGTTGACGATCCGAATAGCGCAGCGGTAGTGAGGCTGCCTTACGTTCTTAGGGTCCCGGGTTCGAATCCCGGTTGGAACAAATGTTTGTGTGTTGAGCATGGACATTTGTTTCCGAGTCATGGATGTTTATATGTATAATAAGTATGTATTTACAAACAAAAAGTATCTATGTAGTAGTATATCAACTATCTGCTGTTCACGACACAAACCTAGTTGCTTAGTGTGGCACTAGATGGCGCTGTGTGTCATGTCCAGCGATAAAAAAAATAAACAAAACATAACAGCACACAACACATCACAACAGCAAACATCAAGCCTGTTATCCGCTAAGGGTTATGCAGAAGTGTACCTAATAGCACCCACATTTAGCTAGTTATGTTTAAGTCCCATGTTATAGGGGGCGAGCTTATTGCCATCAACCGGGTGCAAATCCAAACTCTGTGGCTGCTACTGAGAAATTCCTGATGGAAAAACCCAATAACAATTTGCCCGACCCGGGAATCGAACCCAGGACCTCATGCTCAGCATTCGCGATGGCACAAGACCAACGAGGCAGTTGATTAATTAAACATTCCATAAACACGCTCCTTTTTCCCACGAGGGTAGGTAGAAACTATAGAACACCGCCTGTTATGATCCTTACGTCCTTTCGCCTCGTTCACGTTCATAAATCTGCTATTTCACGTATCGGTTATTAAAGTATTCAAAAACTAAAAGGCCCGTTTTGATATTTGTGACCGTTATAGCAATAAAGTTCAATTTCCGATAGCGGTGTTAATTTACTATGGATTTGACAGCTGTCAAAACGGACTTCTTAGATTTCGTCGACTGTAAGTATTACTAGCCCTTGATTCAAAAATTACTACACACGACTAACAATCAGTTCCTAAAAATTGTTTCTCCTGGGTACATTTATGACCGTCAACGTAAACAATCCAACATTTTCACTCATCATACAATCCTTACATGCACATTTCTGCTCAAAGTCAATATCAGTACATCCATAGACACGACGAAAATACTAAACGTCAGATTACAAGAAAAACGAAAGCGGAAAAAAACACGACCGTGACAAACGGATCACCTTTCTAAATAAAACATGCAAAACGCTGTGAGGTGTGAACGTGTGAATCGACCTACATTTGAGTACATAAACTAGGTACAGTTAACAAAAAAAACTCATTTGCACTCAAACACACTACTACTGTTGTACGGCGGGCGCGTCAATCTCTCAGAACGACGATCGGTATGTTAGGTATGGGGTAGGTTACAAGCGGTAGCGTTTTCGTGTTAAAAATGTTGGTGGTAAACTAAAATCCATGTGTGACTTGGCAATTTAAAGAACGTCTATAACGTCAATAAAGGAACCCGTAAAAAATAAAAAACAAAAAAATTAAAACAAAAAAAAATATTTGCAAGATCAACCTAATTTAGTACCTACTCACTTATAATAGCAATCGTTTAGAATTAAAATTATTTTATATTGCTATTTGAAGTTCGTAGGTACCTACTAAATAGGCGAGACGACAAAAAAAAACTAATTAGTCCATCACTGAGATTATCAAAAAATATTTGAACCTTGTTTTTTCTTTTGTTACGTAAACCATAATTGACGAAGATACGACGCTTTTAAAATTCTCAATACGTCACGCCATGGTATAATTTTTAGCTAGTTCTGACGTCACGAGCCCCCACTCCCGAGTTTTGATGCGTTTTATCTTTGTCAATATTCATTGATTTACAAAAACAAAAAATACGTGTCCATTATTTTTCAATACTCTAACCGGCGGACTAAATAGATTTGCATTTTTTTGATACTGTCGTCATGCCTATTATGTTGATCTTGTAATCTTTTTTTTGTTTTTTAATATATTTTTTTTCATTTATTTTTTACGGGTTCCTTTATCGATACTGAACTCGCCCCTAAGCTATGGCACGCGACTACTTTAACACCCTGTATAAAACCAACTTATTGGTACCTGATTTTTTGTTGTCGTATCAACACAAAATACCTCAAAATAGTCAGCATGGTTGGTAACGGATTGTGGAAAACAGTAAGAACAACTTCACAAATAATTTAAAAAAAAATTGATTCCTCAAATATGGGTTAAACTGATGTGTTCAATTGGTCATGCTCATGTTCGGTTTTAATGCCAAATAATAGTTATTTGTGCAACTAGAGAGCAAAGTGGGTTTTTGCTGCGAGTGTTGATTTTGAATCCCGAGTAAGCGAAGGATTCTATAGTTGAATCACGAGCGTAGCGAGGGATTCAAAGATACGAAATGCAAATAACTTTGGTCTCGTGTAACACATACAACTTTTCACCTCAGCAGCGAGAACATATACCTAAAGGTAAAAAAAACAACATGGTAAAAATTAAACTAGACACATGAGAGCAGCGGTGGCCCAGTGGTGGCGGCCCCGACGTACGAATAATAAATCGTGCGATCGAACCTCGGCAGGCGCATGGTTTTGTGTAATTTATTTCATCACCACTGCTCTCAAAACGGTGAAGGAAAACATCGTCGCATCGACATGCAGGCATGTCCTAGAACCAAAAATTCGAAGACATGTGACATCTACCAATCCACACTGGGCCCGCGTGGTGGACTATAACCCATTCCCTCTCATTGAGAGGAGGCCGTGTCCCAGCAGTGGGAACATTAATAGGCTGATGATGTCATCATCAGCCTTAAAACAATATCAAAAAATCAAAAGTATAAAGTAAAATGGTTGCAGTTTTGCAAATTAAAAGTAACAGTTCAGTCTCCATTGTTTATAAATATCATTATTTTTTAGATATTTTTCGCGACACTTTTCAAGCAGGAAACTTAATTCTAATTTTTTTACAATATGCTTCAATTCTTCGGGTGTTAAATAGCAGACTTCGTCACTGGACTCACTCATATTTATTTGTTATTATTACTTTATTATTCAAATTTTATTGTACTTTGTAGCTAGCGTAAATTGACCAAATCAAAATTTAATTAAAACAATACAAATTTAAATCGAGCTATTTTTTTTAATGCATTCTGAAACTACACTCGCGGCATTCTGCCTCAATAATAAAGATTGTTAAAAATAAATAAGTAGATACATGATAAACTTTGTATTTTTTTCTTCAACGTTCTTCATATCTAATTCGATTATTCGAAATATATCAATTATTCATTTAAAACCTAAACACATGATTTAGAATATTACGGTTATCGATTTACAATATCGGTATCCGAACGTTTTATTGTTTGTTTCTTTTTTGGCCCTACTAGATATGGAATTTGAAAATCGAATTTCGAATCGACTTGTTTCTATCTCTCGCTTTTTTCGTATCGAAGTGAGAGTGACAGAACCAAGTGAAGTTGAAATCTTTCTAATTTTGTGAGTAGACCTGCACATGTCTAGCCACTCACCAGCCCCGCGCGTGAATTTTTTGCACCAAACCGCCACGCGTGCAAAAAATTAAGAAATATTCGCATGTAATTTGACACTTTAGATAAACAATCGGAAACTACAAGAGTTATAGCTAAATAAAATTTACAGTGAATAGCTGAATAGTTATGGAATCTATATATTAAAAAAAAAAAAAACTGATATTAATTTGAAACTCAAAAAAAATGTAGAACATGAAAAACAGTGATGAAAACGGATATTTCGCTATTAAAATATTAATTTGAATTTTTCTAAATATTAAATTTTATTAAAACTTTAAAATAAACTAGATTATATTTCCTTTCCAATAAGACCATAATCTTATTAGTTTATTTACTATAGTCTAATTAGAATTAAATTAGAATTTGGATACTCACTGTTTATTTTGACGCGGCCTGCGCCAACGACTATTTTTGAACACGGTTATTTACGTACCTATAACTTTACGAAGCCACTTGTTTTTGTATATACAATTTAATAATATGCTCACAATACTAATTATGCACTGTTTTTCCGTTAACACACACGTTTTAATCACAAAAACACTTATTTCTTGTATAAACACAATCACTATAGGTATTTAAACCTACCACTTTTTCGGAGGCGAAATACTCAACTTTGAGATTCGAAAACTAGATTTCCTTTATGATAATATAGTAGCACAGATTTTCACGATTAATTTGATATATAACACTATCCGAAAATTCCAATATACATAACAGAACAATTGAAATACGACGCCACACGTCAGAAATGGCGGAGTTTGTTTACACTAAAGTTTTTACTTTTATTTTGAAATTTGTCGATGGAATAGTGTTGCTATTGTTGGTCCGAACGTTGAGGAATATAGTATAGAGATTGCTACAAGAGGAATAAGCTCTAGAAATAGCAGTTTAGTAGATTTTTTATTGCATTTGTTGGACGAATGCGCTACTGGCTGCACATGCAGCCAGGGACATTTAGCAAAACAGCTACTGGCTGCACATGCAGCCAGGGGCGGTTGAGTGGCGTATTTAAAAAAAATAATTAAAAAGTTACTTTGTCTCACGCTCGCAGCAAAATCGAATTTTGCTCACTGTCTGTAAACAGCAAAACCTGCTTGTTTGAGGTGCTGAGGTGAAAACACAATTTTCTTTCTTTTCTTTCTTTCAATCTACAATATGGAAAAAGAAAAAAAATACTTATTTGTATTTGTGTTAAATAATTATTTGCACTAAGCAAACGTGCGTAACCCGCTTTTTTCAGATAACTTGTGCCTTAACCCCGTTGTAGTGGCTCGAGTAACTCGCGTCGAGTGCCCATTTGTCCGTCACTGACCGTTTCGAGTGCCTACAGAGTGTTGTCCCGTATATTTGTTTTGTATAGCCCACTCGTGTAAAATGCCTCCTCCCGTCCCAGCACATAATTGCTACAGTAACTTGCTAACCGTACTTGATACTGACCTGAAGTAATTAGTTTTATTTTAATGAATTCGTAGTTAAATTGTACGCTCGGGAAAGTCGTCAATTTCAGTTAAATAATGAAGACATTTCAGTGAATTTCAGGTGTTTTGTTAATGAAATATCTCGTTTCGTTCTTATTTGATTATGAAAGTGAATGGAATTAAAATGTTAAGTTGATGCTTAACGTTTTAATTTAATCTGATTGGTAGTGTCTGAATAAATTACTTAAGTATTTCGCAAATTAAGTTATTTCTTATTAGCATTTTCTATTACAGAAACTGTGTTTGAGTATGATTTTAATTACACAGAAAATAAGTCTTTAAATGCAAGAAAATAATAATCTTAGCTAACACTGTTATTCTAACTAAACAGTGTACTTCTTAATAAGCTCGAACGTCTGCAGATTTTGTGTATCCGCTTCATTTTCGGGCTTCTTAAGTACGACCATTTGTCGGAGTTTCGGAAGCAGCTGAAGTGGCTACCTATTCGGCAGCGTCGAGATCGTCACACTCTTTCGTTTCTCTTTTCCATTCTTCACAATTCTAAGGCTCCTTCGTATCTTCGGGAACGCTTTGTGTATCTCGTTCCTAGAGCTAAACCTTGTCGCTCATCATCATCTCTTCTCCTTCGTTTCCCTCCCCACTCTTCAAGTCGGTACAATGGATCTTTCACTGTTCGTGCTGTGCGCCTTTGGAATTCACTTCCACACTCCTTGCGGGATAGCCCTTCGTTAGAGGTGTTCAAGATAGGAATAAAGGAATATTTCCTGTCAACATGATCAATATGTATGTATGTTTATATATATATAAGATTTTATAGATATGTATGTATATACTGTATGTATTACGTATATTATATTGTATGTTTGTAGTTTAGTTTATAAAATTAATTAATTTAAGTAACGGCTTGTAACGTTAATGCACATTCATAAGTGTATCCTCTTCTGTAAATCTCGCCATAAAAATTAGGTTTGCTCTAAGAATATGTCTATTTGCTTTTTTTTTTGGTGTACAATAAAGAAAAAGTAAGTACTTCAGCTGAAATAGCTAGGCACCTGTAGCATAGAATATTTAAAAAACTTACAAAATAACCCCTGAAAGTCATCATGGCACCTTTTATCAACAAACGTGGAGATAAAATGCAGTTTTACATCAGTAAACATTTTGATGAAGCGATTAGCCACATTATCATTCTATGTAAGGACATAGAATGATAATGTGGCTAATCGCTTCACGACTTGAATAAGGATTCAAGTCATGATCAATCCGTATCTATCACCCGAAAATGTAAAATGGTAAAAAAATAACGAAGACGGGGTTACTTACACATTTTATTATTATTATTATTTACTTCCAAAAAAAGGTACTTATAATTTATAAATAAAATGCCTTAAACGGTATTTGTAACCAAAATGATTTTAGCCTCTGCAGCCGAACTAGGAGGAACCTGTATTGCGGCTTACAGGAATTTAAAATATTAGTGTGGATTTTCATTATCATCACATTTAAGTAAAGTTCATTAAAATTCATCTGTATAAATTGTAGCTTTCCTTCCTAAATACAGTGACCAGCGTTCACTTTTAACAAACCTACGCATTTATAACAAACAAAAGTTTGACATGTGCGTTAGCAATCTGTCACCATACAGTGTCACAAAGTGCTACAATTCACGAGGAATGTTTTGAAACTGTTTCAAAACACATAACTCTTGTTGACGCGAAAAAAAACTTATTTAGATATCTAACAGATAAGTTATGGCTGTGTGTCACGAATTTGTAAAACGGTAATGAATCAAACCGTTTTGTCACAATTTAGATAAGGGGTTCAATAGGGAAAACAATTTCCCTTTTATCACACCGGTAGAAGGTAGCAACTTCCTATTGATGTGATAAAATTGAAATTGTCGCAATCGCGAATCCTAAGCGTATAGGGTAATTCTGTGGACCTAGCCAGTTGCAAACCCTTGCAAATCTTTTCGTATACAAAAGAATTGACAAAGATCATGGTGGCCTATCATTATGATATGAGTGATCCTATACGTTTCTGACTTTTCTATCACTGATATCGCTGCTATTCTGACATAAGAAACAGGGTTAACAAGTATGTATGTATAGTTATGTATGGCAGTGATAGCCTACTGGTGTGATCGTCAAACTACCAAATCATAGGTTTCGAGTTCGAACCCAAGACACGAAACTCTGAATTTTTGGATTGCTTGCACTGTATAGTTATCACTTCCTTCGGTGAAGGAAAACATCGTGAGGCCCATGGGTGGCATAAAAACTCTGACACTAACCACGCGAATAAAAAAAGAAAGTAGCATATAATCAGTCCCATACAAAAGAAAAAAAACTGGTATGCTATAAGCTGCGTCCGGTAAAACTGGAAGCCGACCCCAACATGGTTGGGAAAAGGCTAGGCAGATGATGATGATGACATTTTGATTCTTCTGTCATCGTTGTATCAGCATTTTCTAGCAGCAAATAATAATAAAAATAAAAAAATGGTTTATTTCTCTTGCACATATACAGGAAAAAGTATTTTATTTGTGGGAGACTGGCGCCTAAACTAAGCCAAGGCCTGTATTTTAGGACACCAGCAGGGCTATTACGTATCTTTCTGATATCCAGTGACTATCAAGCTTCGGTTGTACACCGAACTTTGATGACAACCGTGAATGTCATAATATTGGTATTACGTATCACACTGAGTGGATATCACATTACGGTGACTAACAGGGTCATACATAATACGAAACTAACCTTTTGACAGTTAATTAATGGACACTGAGCCCAGTTACTGTTATTTCGAGCCCTACAGGTCCCCACTAAGATAGTTGTTAGGAAATCTAACAAAAGTAGGGCTAAAGATAGAAAAGGCTAGGCAGATGATGATGACATTTTAATTCTTCTGTCATCGTAATATCAGCATTTTCTAGCAGCAAATAATAATGATATTAATAAATGATTTATTTCTCACCACAATATAGGTACATTAGACAGGTATCAATACAAAATACGTAACAACTGTACTTATACTGTGGGAGACTGGTGCCTAAGCTAGACGTGAGGTCTGTATTTCAGGACACCAGGTCTCCACCCCTTGGGTAATGTTAGATTTTAATGTTATGTATGTACAATGCAATAATTATTGCGGTTAGAATTAACAAAAGCAAAAGTTTTTTTATTTTTTTTAAAATTAGAGATAAAAAAAAAAAAGGTAAAGAAAATAGTGACGATTATGGGTTCATGGTGTTACTACTATGTTTAGTAGGTATTTGTAAGGTTGTGTAACTGTAAATGTGTGGGTGTAAGTGTGTGATATATGAATAGAATTTAACTTTGTCTTGGACCTCTTTATAAGACCTCCAAGTAAAAGGTAAGCCGGTGCCCCAGGTAAAGCGTTATTAGGTTTTCCATTAAGAATGAAATTGAAGGATTTTACTTTATGAAACACTTACTTTATTACTTTTACCTGAAACCCGACTCCATTTACATTGAAATAGTTTGAGCTACTCAGCAAAACTTTCACAGACGATAATCATAATACCTTTGTGGTTGAAAAATTGAATTAGCCTAATTCTTTGCTTCTCAGCCATATTCCATTTATCACTTCTAGACAGGTTTCTAGGTCAATAGACAATACCTAGCAGTTTTATTTGAATATCACTTACATACACTTTGACTGCCTAAGTGTACGGCCAGACTGCCCGCTCGAATCGAGCGTGCGGCGGGGCGGGGCGTGCAGCGTTCATGTCAAACACATGCATTTATACAAGAGTGGCCTGAGTAGACGCCCGCCTCCCCCAAGTATTGCCACATTGCCCGGTCCCGCGCGACTCGCACCCAGCGGATTCCCGCAGCCTTCACCAGGTCATCGGTCCACCTAGTGGGAGGCCTTCCAACGAACGTCTTCCGGTTCGCGGTCGCCTCTCCAGAACTTTTCGGCCCCATCGGCCATCCGTTCTGCGAGCAATGTGCCCTGCCCACTGCCACTTAAGTTTGGCAATTCTACTCCCTATTACATGGGACTGGTAAATCTCTGTCTAACCCTCCGTAGAATACAGGCGTAATGTATTGTTTTTATGTTATGAAAATATACTTCGTGATCATAAACATCGGTATTTCTAACGTTGCAAATAAAACTGACAACTCTATGCTTTTGTTTTGAAAGTGTATCGTCGCAGTATCTAGAAATACAGAAACAATAAGTGGTTGTGTGTTGATAGATACAACACAGTTTTATAAACATACAAACACTACATTAATTTTTGTACAAAAATAAAAATATTGTTGCATGCTGTGAGGAAAAACAGAGGTCTAGCTTATGCCTTATTTTTTTTATTTTTTTTTTAGAATGGGAAATCATCAAATAACTCCTCCCGCTCTGGGCGGAGCAGGAGGGAGTGTCAGACTTTTACTGACTAAAACCCATCCATGTTCCTTCATCGCCCTTTGTGTTCCGGGGCCACGGTATCTCTTTCGAATAGTCCCGCAGCCCCGGCAGGCTTCGGCCCTTGCGGACCCCTTTCCTATTGCTGACTCTCTTTGAGGCGCGCGTGGAACACGAACGCGCCGTCGACACGGCCTGTCGTCATGAGACGGACGGACGGCGAGCTAGCCCATAGCTCCTCGTCCACAGGCCCGGTCTAGCTTATGCCTGCGGTTTCACCCGTGTGGTGTACGGAATTTATCCCATGGGAACGTAATACCCGAAACAAAAAGTGTCCCAAGTTCATGGTGCACCGGAGTGCAAAATTTCAACTACATTAGTCCAACCGTTATAGTGTGATGAGCTAATACCCACGGCTTTGCTAGCGCGTGCTTTCGGTTGTCCCACAAGATCACACTACCGGGGTATCCTATGTTTTAATCCAGGTTATAAACTATCTCTGTACCAAATTTCATCCAAATCCGTTTAGTCTAGTTTGCGAGTAACAAACATCCATCCATCCATTTATTCACACTTATCTCTGGATAAGTGTGAATTATGTACTTCTTCTTCTGGATAAGTCTGGATTCTGAACCAGTCTTACGCAGAAGAAGAAGTACATAATTATACAAAAGAAAGAATGAAAAAGTCCTAAGTACCTACTAATCTTCATAACAAGCATACTGATCACAAAAAAAAGAAAATCCCTGTTTATCAATACCAATTTCTCTGGATATTATCATCATCATCATTGTCCTGCCCTGGTTTTATGTTACTCGGGGTCGGCGCAACACGTTTTTTTTTTTCCATTCTCCTCTGTCAACCGTCACGCTATTATTTACTCCTTTATCTTCCATATCATTGTAAATGGTCATCATTGGTTCATTGATTGTCATCATTGATTCATTGGTTGTCATTGTGTTGTAAATGGTACACCACAGGCTACTTGCAGTATTATCTCCCCTTAAATCCATCCAAAGGTTGTCTTTAAAAGGTCGCTTTTAGCGATAAGACCGCCCATTGTGTCACCTTTTGTAAAATGTTTTACATTTGTGTCTGTAATTTTTATGGTGTGCATAATTAAGAGTATTCTATTCTATTCTATTCTATCATTCCTCATACAATCCATACATCGTTTCTTTGGTCTTCCTCTCCCTCTCCATCCGTCTCTGGATATATGGGACATTATTCTTTTCCGTTTAAGAAAATAAGTGTAGATTTTCTCCTGAGATTCTAATCCAAAATAAACCATAGTTCTGCACCACCTTTAACGCCATATAAAACTACTCTACTAAAGGAAACTGCACTTAAAAGACATCTCCATTTCAGACTAACGACGAAACTTATATAGGTATACTCATCCCATTTAAATCCCATGTGGGCCAACAGAAAGGTCCAGACACGGACGGCGTACGACCTTTTGCAAAATGAATTCAGTTACACTAAATTAATTAAAAGTATAGCTGTCTACTAATGTATAGGATGTTGAGGGTGGAGGGTTAGAAGGGTTGGTTAAGATACGAAGGGAGGAACTAAGGTCTTGTTTGCTGTTTTAAGATTGCTTTTATAAAGGGTTTAAAAAGACTCTTAACGAAGCCAAAAGGTACTTGTTTTCCCTGTCATTACAATCAGTTTTTTTGTGCGTTAGATTGAGTCCTTCCCAAAAATGTGATTTTTCACCTTAAAAAAAAGTAATTTCCCAGCAAAAATTTTTGCGTAGTGTTACTTAGTTTGATGTACGGAATGCTTGGTTGACGGCTTCGTCAAGAGTCTGTTTTTACAACATGTATTTGTAGGGGTATTGCAGAGGTAAGTGAGAGGCAGGTACAATTTAGACCACGTAAAAAAATATTATAGTAGTTTTTTGTCATAATATACCTATTTTGAAAAGGTTTAGTATATGGTAAATAATTATGAAATTTGGTTGCAAGCGGCTCGACACCTGATAGATAAGATTTAAACAAAACTGGCAAAATGTGGGTTAATTATTCATACATCTGTGCCCAACGCCCAACCGAGTTTTTTGTTTTTTTTTTTTTTATTGTAATATTTTAATAATATTATTAGTTTAATCTTGTTTCTAATTTGGTTGCAAGAGTATGGTTTAGGTTTAGTTTATGTTCTTAGCTGTCGCATTAGGGTAAACCCTGTATTGATAGTTTAAGGTGTTATAAATAAATAAATAAAAACCCTATTTATTTAATAAAACTGTTGAACTTATTAAAAATATCAGCAACTTTGGTTAAAGCAAGGCAAATGATTGATTCTTTTGCAGGGAATATTCAAGCATTGACCGTTATGATTATTAATATTTTGTTCTTAATTTAAATTGGGTGGGTCGGCCCAGCTAGTCCAGCTAATAGCAATACCTCCACAGCGAGATTTGATCTCTGGCGGAAGCTGTTTAAGCCCCCTGACGGCTTCATCGAACCGTCTGAAAGCCTTCCACCTGGGTATGCTTTGCCGTGGCCGACTTGGAAATCTCTGAATAGACTCCGAACCCAGGTCGGCCGTAGGAAAGACAACCTCCTGAGATGGGGGTTCATGGACGGCTCAGATCCCAAATGTGTATGAGGTGTGTCTCCACAGACAATGGCCCATCTTTAATCTTGCGCCGCATGCCCTGACACCTGCACACTTGACGATCTTATGACTGCATCAGCGAGCGGAGTTCGCGTAGCTGAATTTTGGGCCAAACATGTTTAATAAAAATTTGCCATCGACACGCTAAGAAGAATTTAAATTAATTTATTCTCATTTCTATGTAATGAAACTGTCTGCAAAAAGACACGAGAAATAAAAATTCGAGCCTAATTACATACAACCTTCTAATAATTTCCCAGAAAAAAAAGTCAGGACTAAACAAACCACAACTTAGAACCTTTTCCACTCTTTACCAGCATTGCCCAGCTGTTCAAATAACAGAAATTCGCCGACGACCGGTCATTGTTGACTTTAACCGGGTAACCGCGGTTACTTCTGTAAATACGTAGTTCGGTTTCTATTAAACATAAAAAGGTAAAAAAACAACGGCCAGGAATTTTATTTTTCTTCCCAGTAGATATTCTTTGGTGTATTATTTTCTTTTGTTTTTGCTTCAGGAAGAGGTTAAGTGAATTTTCCTCTAACAAACGATTAGTCGATTACTTTGCGGGAGTGGAGTAAAGCGGTTTGTTGTTTATGTAGGTGTAGCTGGCCGAATTTTGTTCTGAATGAATTCGTTGATCAGAGGTTAGTTCAAAAATAGAACAAACGGAAGAGGAAAATTTGGCGGTTCGTTTCACTTCGACGCCACTATTATAAAACATAGCTACTATAACTTATTCCAGTATAAAACAAATCAATATGTTGTGCTACATAAAACATATTTTTAATTAAATCACAAACAAAAGACAGGTGTCACGCAACAATTCGAAATTTTTAACCTTTCAGGAAAATGTGGAAATTATGTCATTATCAGTTATATTAAATAAGACCCAAGATATAGCATTTATTATATATTGGGTCCTATTTATTATAAATTCTATTATGCAAGTTTTGTTTCAGAAAAAATCTTATAATGTAACTAACATTTTGACCCTATAAACACTCACCCTACATTTTACATCTGACGTCAGAATAAAAGTCTACGTAACGACCTTAAAGTGACTGGCCAGTTGTTTACTAGTCATTTTGTATGAGTCGCCCTATAATGGCTTAAAATAGAATTGATTGTGAGATTCTAGACATAAAAATCCTTTCATGAAAATTATAATACAACATGTAATAGCCGCAATGATTACAGTATGTTGATAGCGTAATAATAGAGCCAGTTAATGTTACCCAACCCAACTCATTACTCTATATACCTAAACCCACTTTTGACCGCAACCAATGACCGCTGTGTAGACCGGTCATGAGTCAAAAACTGGTGCCATATTTAATTTCCTAAACTTAACTGTCATTATAAAGTCTGTTACTTTATGAAAATAAATAATAACTGGACTTCAAAACAAGGCTAACTTTTAAGTTTTGCGTTGGTTGGATTGTTATACAATTTTAAACATTTCATTGAAAATGTATTTATATTATTAGCAATTTTAAAGCAGCTATAACACGAAAACTATAAAGAATCGCAGAACATACATGAGGTATTTTTGGATACCCCTGGGCGTGAGAAATATTTTTTTTCTTACCTAGTGAGGTAAGAAAAAATTGTACCAGCCAGTATTTTTTTTTATAAGTTTTAAATGAAAATCCATCCATACTAAACGAACATTTTCTTCTGCAGGCAATGTGATGGACGATGTCAATCAGAGCGAACACATAGCGAGGACGGCCGGCGCCATGTAACTCTGTAATATGAATCTAAGTAACTTCGTGGTTTACATCACGAGCCTGCTGTGGCTGAACCTCACCGATGCTAAGATTGGTAAGTCTGAACACTCTGTACATTACTAAACAAACATCAAGCCTTGTAATAGCTGGAGGGTAAAGCAGAAGTGTACAGTTACGTGCTACGATAATTACTACACTTTCGTAGACAAACTAAAATAAAATATAATAATAATAAAAAATATATATAATAAAAAAACAATATTTATGGAAAAAAAGGAGAAAAAAATAATAATATATGGAATGCAAAATAAATAAATATGAAATATGAACTCTAAATCAAAATCAAAATCAAAGCATTTATTTCAAGTAGGCCAGTTACAGGCACTTTTGAATTGTCGAAACCAAGATGAAAATTAAATGTAGCTACAGTCCCAGTCACAAGGCATAAAAACTGTGAAAGTACTGTAGTTGCCCATTCCCTAGCGTAGATCTCTATGGAGAAGAACGGGCAAGAAACTCCATGGACACTCTTTTAAATCAGAATATTGTTACAAAATCTTGGTTACATCATTCATGTTGAGATGGTATATTATGTGAGAACAATGTAGCAAGATGTGCACGTTAAAAGTGTCCACAGTAAAACAAAACAGAAAAAAAACAATTCAAAAACTAAAATAATTCATTAAAATAAGCCATGGCAACTGAGAGATGACCAGTCACAACTGACAGCGCCCGTTCACGGACATGACGCATAGATCAGCACCATTCAACTCAACCATTTTGAAGGGAACTAAATGATCCGACACATGCGCCACCATCAGCGAGACTTTTGAGTGAGCATGACATATTCTCAACCGCCAGGGCACATTCAAGTCAAGAAAAGACGTAGGTTTCCAGCGACTGATAGCATTCTAGTACATAGCACTCACACAATATGGGCAATGCGATTATATAATACTAAAGAGATTGAATCTATACAATGCAAAGATAGTTGTACAATCTTCAGCAGCTCCAACAATACAATTAGTGCTATCCATTTATGCGCCCCTGTCCTTGTGGAGCAGGACCGGCATTGAGCCAAGCATTTTTATCAGCGATATAATCGTCCAATTTGTAATATGCTTGCTTACTCAATGTGCGTTTAATGCATGTTTTAAATTTTGTTTCATTCAGTTCAAGAATGCTTTGTGGAATTTTATTATAGCATTTCAAACAGTACCCCATGAAAGAAGAGTCTACTTTAGCGAGTCTGAAGCCTGGCTGAACTAATTGGTCCCTATTTCTAGTACTGTAATTGTGTCTGTCACCTCTTTTACCAAAATGATGTAGATTTTTCCTCACGTACATTATGTTTTCGTAGATGTATTGACAATGTACCGTCATGATGTTAATTTCCTTAAACAGTTCCCTCAGAGAATCGCGCCTACGAAGATTGTATATGGCTCTGATGGCTCTTTTTGCAGAATAAATATAGATTCAATGTCTGCAGCCCGTCCCCATAATAAAATGCCATAAGACATTATACTATGAAAGTAACTAAAATAGACCAATCTAGCAGTATCTACATCAGTAAATTGACGGATTTTTCTAATAGCATATGCTGCTGAACTTAGCCGCCCCGCCAGAGATGTTAAATGAGAACCCCATTGAAGCCTTGAATCAAGCGTAATCCCCAGGAAAACCGTTTTATCTACGAATTCAAGTTTCTCTTTATTCAATACTATATCACAATCGCTACTTTTGACATTCGGTAAAGCAAATCTTATGCATTTCGTTTTTTTTTCATTGAGTACCAAATTGTTTGCTGTGAACCAATTATGGACTTGAAGTAGGGCATTATTCACGTCGTCTAGATTTTGGGCTCGTCTATTTATCTTAAAAATTAGGGAAGTGTCATCGGCAAATAACACCATATTTTGAGGTTGGTTTTTCAGTAAATACGGTAGATCATTTATATATACTAAGAAGAGGAAAGGACCCAATATTGAGCCTTGCGGAACCCCCATTTTGACTTTTAAACCCTGTGAATTAACACCATTTATTTGAACATATTGTTGTCTATCACTCAAATAAGATTTTACCAAACTAAGTGCAAGTTTACCTAGTCCGTAATGCTCAAGTTTCAAAAGTAATGTGTCGTGATTTACACAATCAAATGCTTTGGAGAGGTCACAAAATATTCCTACAGCGTCTTGGGACTCTTCCCACGCCGCAAATATGTGCTTTAATAAAGTTACACCAGCGTCAGTTGTACAACGTCCCTTAGTGAAACCATACTGTTGATCGTGTAAGATTCTGTTGGTGTTAAAATGATGGAGCATTTGATTAAGCATTACCTTTTCGAACACCTTGCTAAAAACTGGCAACACGGATACAGGCCTATAATTATTAGTATCTTTACTATCCCCGGATTTGAAAAGAGGTATGACTTTACTGTATTTCATTAAATCAGGGAAAACTCCTTGGTCTACGCACAAATTAAAAATTAAAGCTAAGTAAGGAGCTATAGTCTCAAGTATTGATGTACAAACTTTGATAGACATTCCCCATAGATCTTCGGTCAGTTTGATTTTTATTTGCCGGAAAGCTTTAATAACTATCATAGGGTTTATGTGTTCAAATTTAAATTCAGCCTGGCATCCAGACACATTCGCCTTTAATAAATCAATTGAGACTTCAGGAGAGGAATTAAGAGCCTCCGTAGTTTTTAACGGTATATCGGTAAAGAAATTAACAAATTCTTGAGCTACTTCCTGATTAGAGCTTTTAGGACCACATGCTGTATTTAATGTATAGCTAGTATTCCGTATTTTCTTCCTGTTAGTCTCGCTATTTATGACTTTCCAAACTGTCTTTATTTTATTTTCTGCTGTTTTGATCTTGTTGCTAATGTGCAGGGCTTTGGCAACCTTGCATGTATTTCTAAAAATTTTTGAATACTTAGCAACATATTTGTTAAAAGTTTCAGTGTTTATATAAGGCTTAAGGCCATAAAGCTCAAATAGTGTTTCCCTACTTTTTCTGATACCTCTAGTTGCCCAATCACTAAATATAAATTTAGGGCAAATACTTTTTGTCTTCTTTTCAAAAGTTTTGTTGAATTCAGTGTGAACTATTGAAAAGAAATTATCATAAAATTGATTTATATTAATATCATCATGGCTAAATACACTTAACTTGTTCTGTAGGGAAATATTATACTTATTTAATTTGTTAGAAGTTATGGGTCTAAATTTAATCTGAACTTTTTGCAATGGTGTATTACTCCTAAAAGTTACAGTCTGTCCGCTATGGTCAGACGGCAGACAATTAACTATGGCTTTATCTATGTAATCACAATCGCAGAAAACATTATCTATGCAAGTAGCAGAAGATGGAGTGATTCTAGTAGGTTCTATAAAAGTGTTGGTCAAGTCAAATGACTTAAAAAGATTTAATAACCGACTGCTATTTGAATTTTCTTCTAAAATATTGATATTAAAATCACCACAAATAATTGTTGATTTATTACTAGCTGCAAGTTTTGCCAGGACATCTTCCATTATTGACTCAAATAAGGAAAAGTTTTGATAGTTTGGGGGTCTGTATACACACACAATAACATGCTTATCTAGCTCAACACAGGACAGTTCGACGCAATGTTCAGCCGAGAGACCTACTATGTCGTTACGCTGCTTATATTTAAAACAATTTTTTACTAAAATTAGGGAACCTCCACGAAGCATAGTTTTACGGTTAAAGTAGCTACCCACCATATAGTTCTCATAATTAATAAGCATTTGGTAATCCTTAAGCCAATGTTCAGTAAAACGCATTGAATTTCCTTTATAACAAAATAATGTACCTTGTTAATAGCTTAGTTAGAACAGTTTGTATCATTTTACATTCAAAGCAAGCTTGAATCTTAAAAAAATGAAAACTGTGTTTTATAGCACAACCGTGTTTTCACGTGGAGTGACATGAAGATTCGAATGACGTCATTGCGACGCACCCTATTTTGAAAAAAATACGAGTGGCACGCCAGCTCGAAAACACGTTGAATCGAAAACCGCTATATCGAATGACGTTATTGCGACGCACGCTATTTCGAAAAATTGTTCATATAGTACGGCTACTACAAAAGTCTTGATTCACTGTTGCGAATAGCATATTCCAATCTGAATTTCATCAAAGTACACTCAAATCATGTTCAATCTGAGTTTCAGTCATAAAACGTAGGTAGTTTTTGACTTCTTGGTAATCACTGCGTGGAATATGCTATTCGCAACAGTGGATTAAAATATCTAGACTTTCGTACTAGCGTACCGTTCAAACATTTTTTCGAAATAGCGTGCGACGCAATAACATCTTTCGATATAGCGGTTTTCGACTCAACGTGTTTTCGAACCCACTCGTTTTTTTTTTGCAATAACGTCATTGAATCTTCATATAAATAAATATAAATATTACTGGACATTACACACAGCGCCATCTAGTGCCACACTAAGCAACGAGGCTTGTGTCGTGGACACCAGACAGTTGATATACTACATAGATACTTTTTGTTTGTAAATACATACTTATTATACATATAAACATCAATGACTCGGAAACAAATGTCCATGCTCATCACACAAACATTTGCTCCTACCGGGATTCGAACCCGGGACCCTAAGAACGTAAGGCAGCCTCAGTACCGCTGTGCCATTCGGGTCGTCATATCACTCCCGTTTTCACGTATTTACCTGCAAAGCGACTATGTTGTCTGAACGAAAATACGTTACGAGACCGTACACGTCAATATTATTTAATACAGGATGACTTTCTATACCGTTCGTCCCAAACGAGAAAAACGGCAAAATACACAAATATTAAAGGACATTTTGAATTGAAATCAAATTCAACTCCATCTTTACAATCCTTTTTCAGTAAAGGAGGGGATTTGTTAAGGCTGAATTTCTATTTAGTCCAAGCTTATTCGGATCATTTCGAAGTGAAAGGGTCATGGCCCTCCTCGCCAACTTCAATTAACTTCATTCACTAAAATTAATTGAAATTAAGCTTCTTCATTATTTTTATCTTATTCAATGCCCTTACTGACACAATAAATTAAATTAGTTTTGAGTGAAAATAATTGAAATTAATCAGTCTTTGAGTTTGTTAGAAAAACGATTTAAAATTCACAGACACGTTCAATAAAAAGCGTGGTCGCGCCGACTGGTGAAAACTTACGATTTTCGACCGTGGGTGGCTGGGTTGAATTCCCGGGTTGGGCAAAATGTGTTATCAGAATTTCCCACAAGGAATTTCTCAGTGTTTGCCTCGGGAAAACGTTAAGCTGTTGGTCCTGCGCCTGAGCTCTCTCCGGTTGTGTCGGATTGCCGTCTCGTCACAGTTCCAAACAAAACAAATATGTCTGCGCCCGCGTCTATCTATGTTCGTCAGTGTTACCAATGAAAGTTATTTTCTTCGTATGTATTATACTTCACAATTAACTATGTATTGTTTATTCGTCTACAATTGATTTTTTCAATACAATTCCTCGAAAACGGGTTCTTATCGCACTACGATTAGGTTCAACATGCAATGTATTTCACACACGTGGATCTTTTTCGTTTTCCATCACCGCGTGCTGTGCCGCGTGCGGAAAGGAGCCATTCCCGCACGCGGCGCAGCACGCGGGTGTTGGAAAATTGCCACAGATAAAACTATACCTATACTTAGTACAAATTGGTGCAATGCCTATAGTCGGCGGTGATTGTTTTGTTTTCGTTATTTCTTCAAAAGTGTATTGAAAAACGTCATTTGATACACGTGGACATTTGTTATTGCAGATCTCGGCTCAAAAACAATTCCGCCTCGAATGCAATAACAAACTTTCTCCAGTTGTATCAAATGTACTATTTCTTTCTTTCTTTCTTTCATAGGACTCTAAAAGTGAGTGAAAAGAAGTTGCACCAGTGCCTGCGCACATACTTGTGCACTATTATTTAAATTTCCCGTGGCGATGTCTAATCTCTGTTGTGATTGGCCACCGTGACCGTAAACGGTCAGGAGTATTATTATTATTATTAGGACTTATGGACAAGGTCGAACAATCCAAAGTAATAACTTACATATCATTAAGCTACGACAATAGAAAGCGATTGGAAACTATGTTCATATAATATTCATATTAATAATTCATTTACCTTCACTTGGTCCTTGACTATCAATCTAGAGGTCACGTGGTACAACCCACTTACCCCCGAATACTGAAACGTCACTCAAAATTTAAGGGCTGCTTAACATTTGAGCAGCTCCTAAACTTTAAATTTCGTATGGCCAAACGTCACTTTTGAGTATCTGTTAAATATAAGTGCTACTTAATTTTTTTTCGGATGGAATATCATTAAATGACTCCTCCCGCTCTGGGCGGAGCAGGAGGGAGTGTCAGACTTTTACTGACTAAAACCCATCTATGTTCCTTCATCGCCCTTTGTGTTCCGGGGCCACGGTATCTCTTTCGAATAGTCCCGCAGCCCCGGCAGGCTTCAGCCCTTGCGGACCCCTTCGTACAACACGAACGCACCGTCGACACGGCCTGTCGTCATGAGACGGACGGACGGCGAGCTAGCCCTTAGCTCCCCATCCACAGGCCCGCGCCTACGGTGGCCGGAAGCCACCACGTGGCCCCCGACGCCCGGGGCGTCTCCCGCGGCGGCATAGTTCACGGGCCTGTGAAAGCTATGTACCCACCCTGTACTAGCTTGTCGCGTGCTTGAGAATTATTGGTTTTAGGACATACTAGTTTCTGTTCGATATTTTCTTTTATCATATTGAGAGCACAAGAGCTCGTGGTTAAATAACAACAGCCACTCAGGTCGAACTTCGGCTTGCCTAGGTTGGAAAGTAGATGGATCATCACCCATTACATACCGAGTTTCCTCAGTGCCTTGTAAAGCATGCCGTTGGCTGTAATTTGCAGATTTTACAGGTAGTCAGTGGCCCAAAATCCTGACAAGACTTACCGAAGGGAATAGTATTACCCAGTATCAACTGGGTTGTGGCGGTCAGATAGGCAGTTGCTCCATGTAAAATACTGGTTTTCAGCACCATCCGGTTAGACTCGATGCCGACCCTAACATAATTGGTAAAAAGCTAGGCAGATGATAATGACATTGAGAGCAGTGGTACAATAAATTACACAAAAGAAAGTTCTCGCCTAGGTTCGAACCTAAATACAACTCACCTTTACAACAACATCAAGTTTTTCAGTGCTCTACAAAACTTGGTTAACAATTCCATTCTCATTTAGGGATTAAATCTAGGGCTCTATTCCAAGCAGCGACGAATCTGGCTAGTGACGACTAAACTTGTTCCTATTATAATAGATTTATTTCATCATATGAACACTGCCTAATACCTATCTATCAATCATTTATATCCGTCCAATCTGTCTGGCTTGTCAGCTTTCTATTCTCCTGTGACGAGACATTTTTTCGGGATAAAACTTATGGGCTAAAAACTTTGGGTTTTTATAAAGATAAATAATGGTTGAAGCTTAGTTTTATTTTGTACTGTTTCCTTCAATTGAAGGATTTTGTTACACTCGTAGTTCTAAATTCTTCAAAAATCTTTATATTCGTTCGGTTAGTTTTTCCTGTAATTCTGGATTTTTGAAGTTGGAGATAAAGGGCATTACAACCATTACATACCGAGTTTCCTCCGTGCCTCGGAAAGCACGTTAAGCCGTTGGTCTCAGCTGTCATTTGTAGATCTTTGTCAGTTGTAACAAGTGGTCTGTGGCCCGAAAGTCTAACAACCAGTCTAACCAAGGGGAAGGGCGTATTACCGTATTACCCAGGACTAACTGGGTTATGGAGGCCAGATAGGCAATCACTCCATGTGAAAAATGCTGGAATTCAGCTGCATCCGGTTAGACTGCAAGCTTTGGGGTCAGCTTCCAGTCTAACCGGATGCAACTGAATATTTCCATAGTTGGGAAAAGGCTAATGAAGATGATGGATGGTTGGAAATAAAGGAAACAGAATAAAACCATGCAGCCATACATATAATATACACGCACATAAACAGACAAGGGAACAAACAAATGTTACCCTGACACTAATTGAACTCTAAAAAAAAAATTGAGCAGCTAAAAACTTACAACCCGTGAAAAATAAAATTCCTACAACAAAAAAAAAACTAAACAAGACAAAAAAAAACCTGCTACCAACTTTCATACCGTAAGCAAAACTTCTTTTACAGCCTCCAAGAGAAACTAACCCATAATTTTGTTTCAGGGTACTTTTGGCACATCACAGATCTTCATTATGACCCGTTTCACAACTCCCAGGAGCTACATAGAGGTACTTTATGAAACGTATTCCGTTGTTTTATGCTGATGACTATATTATTTTTGTTCGCTGACATAGTACTATGAACATTCATAAAACACGCGATAGTGAACGTTATAGTGAACTATTTCGAGTTATTGTGATGAATATCAGCGTTGTATGTTTTATTTTCGTGCATATTATTTGTGAATTATTTATTAGTGTTGGCCTGTTGGGTGTTTGATGAATGAGGGTAATCAGGGAGAATAATTAATTAATCATGAAAGTGTCAGGTTGATTTTATCTTATTTCTTCACATAATTCGGAAATATAATGACTGATGATGCATTTGAGTACATTATTGTACCTACCGTCTTTTGCATGGAAAAGACGGTAGGGGTTTTATGATGTTAAACCATGGATTAAAACACGTCATCCGACTGAAATCACTTTGCCGGTCTTCTCTCGCATAATAATCGCCTGTAACATGCATCTTTCTATCAAATAATGTGCACTGATTGACTTAGATGACGAAGAAAGAAAGATGATGCAAATTCAAATTCCGTCGGATGAGTTTCAGCTCCAAAATATCCCGGCTTCGGACACCAGACAGTGGCACATACTGTACTTGACTAACTGTCAATGTCCGTTGTTCGTAGACGGTCCGCATTTTGTCCTTTCCGTGTGACAGGACTTCTATTAAAGAAACTAACGTTACCTACCCGTCGTCTCTCCCAATATTCTTAATATTTTTGAACCTTCTTACCAGGTTGCCGCCACAACCGCGGTAACAACGAGCACAGTCACCGTAACGGGCGACATCGCGACCACACTTGCGACAGCTCCTGGCCTCTGATACAGAGCGCCGCCGCTCTCATGGCGGAGCGGCACCCTGACACCTTGGAGTTCGTGCTGTGGACTGGGTGAGTACTACTGATTCACCAGGTTGATGCCACAACCGCATCAAGACAACTCGGTGTGACAGCCCATGGCATCCTGGCAACTTGGGGTTTGTGCTGTGGACTTGGGAGTATTACTAATTCACAACTGCTACAGACTTACAACGGGTGATTATTTTTATTGGATAGTAAAAACCCCCAAAGACGACCCATCTTTTGCAATTCATTACTCATCATTTGCAATATCAGAAGCATCACAAGTTTCAGTACGAAATAAATCGTCGTAATCGTTGAAATGCTGATCCTGAAATATCTCAATAACCTGATAGACATCCATCCATACCCTCTATACCAGATTACGCTGCAGCAAAAAATAGAACAGCAGAATTCATGAACACTTTTCTATCACCAGGGATATCCTCTCTTCATCAATGGAGCACCTAAGCGAGGATATAAAGCTTGAAGCCGTGAGGAACGTCACAGACATTCTGAGCAGGACATTCAGCAGTCAGTTCGTGTTCCCAGCGCTGGGACACAATGACCCTGCTCCTTCTAAGAGGCTAGTGGATATGTGGATGCAGTGGCTACCCACTGAAGCACTACAGACTTTTGAAACTGGTAAGTACAACGTTTCTGCTCTTCTCTATTGTCAGTGTGCAAAACTGCTGCAGTGAAAAAAAAACTCAGTTAGGCAGTTAGTGGGCTAAGAGCCAAGAATGTCTTGAACTTTTAAAGTAAAACTTGGATATTAGAAGGGTAACCTATTTTATAATTATGTAATCTCAGGCGAAGTGTACTTTTTTATACGGTAGTAAATCTTTTTTCACCCATTGCTCAGTGAAAACGATAGAAATATGAAGAATTTAACGTTTTTACCTTCTAGAGAAAGTTCCTTACTGTCCTAGCTGAATCCAGCAGATTATTTCGTAGAATACTAATGAAAAGTTCGTTTCCAGGTGGATATTACACGATAGAACAGTCTCACAGCAGGTTAAGGATCGTAGTCCTGAACAGCGTGCTCTGGGCGGGTGGGGCTGCCAGGACTGATGGTCCTCACAGAGGCAGGCAGCAGTGGGAGTGGCTGGAGCAGGTCCTCAGCAAAGCTAGGAGAAGAAATGAAATGGTAAGCTCTTTAGTACATTGCTGAAGGGCAGAATCTATTTTAGATGGGTGTTTTCATAAGTTTTGTTATATTTTTTTTTGATTTTATAATTTTTTCGGTCTCGTTTTACAATCAAAACTTATATCCTACATTTTCTGACCTTTCCTACAAAAAGAAGAGGAGAAAAGAGGTCAACTATATCACTATCAGTAACTGTACTATTTTGCCTCAAAAAATGTATCTCCATCATCAGTTCCTAAAGATACATTCTAAACTTCTGCATTTAAGCACAGACTTCTACATAACATCAACCCTGTTATCCCTTAAGGGTTTGGCAGAGTTGCATTTACACAGAGTCTTAATAATCTATGTTCTTCTCTAGGTCTACCTAGTTGCCCACGCCGGCCCAGGAGTGGAAGAGCGGCACAACGCGGGTAGCTCTTCAGCGGCAGGTGGAGGGGAACTGACTCCTACTGCTAACCAGCACCTGGTGCACGTCATCCGCGCATTCAGCGATGTGATCGCTGGGCAGTTCTACGGTCATCGGCACGCTGACACGTTCAGACTTATTTATAGTGAAGGTTAGTGATGATGTGGTTCCTTGTATGAATCGAGACTTTCCAGGTCACAGCAGCCAGTGATTAGCCAATCAAAGATAAATCATGATCTGTCAAATGACCAATTCGGTCGAGACGCCATTGTTTAACTATTGTGTCTAATTCGTGGACAGATCATGGGATAGATAGACCCTTGGTTACAATTTGACAACAATAATGACTTATTACGTTGCAACGAGGCTAGTTTTCGGCTTCGAATTGTCTATGACTATGATGTTCACTGTACTCAGAGGACGGCACGGTGACTGAGCGATTCGCTGCTGCGCTGCGTGTCGCGGGTTCGATCCCCGCACATAACAAAAATATTTGTATGGCCTACAAGAAGTGGTTCCGGGTCTGTCTGTTTGTGTATAGGAGTTTAAATGCTTGTAAATGCACCGACGATACAGGAGAAATTCTCCATGTGGGGCAACTTTTTTTTGTACGAAAAATAACTAGCTGTAAATATAGAGGCTAAGATGCTTGTCTATTTAAAGAATAGGTGTCTTCTTTTCTCTTTCATAGGTAACAATTATCAGAATCCTATCAACCAAAGCTGTACTTCAAAACACAGCCAAGAGAGAATCTATCACATAAAATCAACAAAAAATGCTTGGCATACTATAGTTGGTGCCAGTTAAGATCGTAATAGCAGTCATTGCCCTTTCCCGAATATCTCTTGTATCGCTTTTCATTAGAAAAAATGTTAAAGATCACGATAGATAAAGATTCAAGACTTGAACAGGCTTATTTTTGGATATCAAAGTTAAGAACTTTAATAAATGTAGGTGGGTCAATGACCGCTTTTGCGATGTTAACTAGCACCAACTATAGCTTAGTAATCACAGAATGTTGTTATTAGCCAGATAGAAATAGCTAGGCAGTACTATCCGCCCTCCTGACGGAAGGTACATATATGTGGTTTACACAAAGGGCTGGCTACCCTTAAACTTCCCTGGAGCATCGTAAAAGGACTAAGGGATTATGAGGATTGATAGCGTTATCTACCTTGTGGGCTAATAGAAACAAACTGCTATTACACATTCGTTCGCGTCGTTGTGTTTATGGCAATATCTCTTTGTGGTCGTTTAGTGGGCCTTAGAGGCTCATTCGGCACTAGCTTTGGGGTTGGCAAGATTAAAAATTAGTCGGAACATTGGTATGTGGAACGAGGTTTTAGGTTGGAACTTTAGGGTTGGAAATCTTTGACTTTCTGAGAGTCAAACTAACACAGCTAGAAAGCGTCGCAGCCCTCATAGACAATGACGGGGTCATCATCATCATCTATCAACCCACTGCTGGGTATAGGTCTCCCTTTTGTTCTGCCACACGTCCCGGTTCTGTGCGTCTCTTATCCAGGTGTTTGCCGCGACTGACGAGGCGGAGTGCTCAGGACAATCCAACAACCAGTGGATCACACTAACCCTTAAATGAAAGAATTTGAAGTCATGATGAGGCTTGTGCCCAACAGTGGGTTGATGCAGGCTAACAGTAAAATTTCACGGTTCATCGTCAATTTTTGCAGTAAATATTGATACTAACAAAACCTGTAATAAAGGCATTCTCGCACATAATTTGTCATATCAAACAAAAGTAGATCCACGGATAAACACAACATTATTATGAATGTTTGAGTTTATTCGAGAATATAAATACATGTCGTCTTTGATGCAATAATTTTAACAAAAGCATAATCATATTATTTAACTTTCCTTGAGCAATATTGAAACAACTATCCTCCTTTGACGTATAAAGAGTACGTGAAATAACATTTTCCCGAGTTACGAGACGTTTGTGCTACAATAGATATGAATAATAAAATGGCGTTCTTTTGTGTAGTAAAAAATATTATGATGTTATTTATCTCTTTCCTATCTGCTGGAAGCTTTTCATAGCATTCTCTCAGTGCTGTACGAATCTAGGGCATTGGCTCTATTTTTGAAAGCTCTTTGTGGGGTACTGAACTGTGGAAAGGTTGAATTGTGAGATTTGTTATACGTCTTTCGAACGGTGATACAATACGTCAGTTTACTATGTTATTGATGGAAGCTAGGATATATCCAGATAGATTTTAGGGTTTGTACCCAAAGCGACTCTAATATACTAAGCCTCCGCTGTCCGTCCATCCGTCTGTCTGTCAGCGTCTATCTTTACAAATAGACGCTGACAGACAGACGGACGGACGGTAGACCGCTAAAATGTTCACAGTATGTGTATTTCTGTTGCCGCTATAAAAACAAATAATAAAAATAAATTTAATGGAGGCTCCCCAAATACGATGGTACAGAACCCATTATGCGCGAGTACGACTCGCACTTGGCCGGTTTTAAAAAAAAGAAAGTAAATGCTGGAGCTGGAAGTATGTTGACGACTATCAGTATTTAAATAACATTGTGGGGTGTGATGAGACGTCACCACACCCGCATCGCGCAGCTACTTCAAGCATTGTCTTAGTTAAACAGCCTATAAAAGGCAGACCTGAAGAAGTCATCATTTCAGTCGAAAGACGTCCACTGCTGGACATAGGGCACCCCACGTTTCACCACATTTACCGTGGTCCCGTGCGTCACGCATCCAGCAGATCAACGTAACCTTCACCAGGTCATCGGGCTTTCCGACGCAATGTCTTCCGGTTCATGGTCGCCACTCCAGAACTTTTCGGCCCCATCGGCCATCCGTTCTGCGAGCAATATGCCCTACCCACCTGTGTGCCTGAAGAAGGTCTTTCTGAGTTTTTTTTTTTTTTTGGGAATGGCATCTCGCAGTTTAGTCTAGAAGAGACTGGCTACTGCTTAACCGGACTATACCTGTGGATGCCTTGAAGCTAAGGCCTCCAGCCAGGGGCATGTTAACTAAAAACTAAGCGACCACGCCTAAGGGCACCCCCTGTGGGGTACGAACCTCGGCTTAGGGCGTCGCTGGGGGCAGCAAAGGGACAGGCTGGATCTGAGTGTCATTATTTAGGGGCTCGTTTGACATTACTGGCTCAGCATCGCGGGCTGGCTCTAGCAAGGGTCGGGGGGGAATTGATCGGGGATTACGGTAGGTGTCGGTATGTCTTCGGTTTGTATCTGTATTTTCTACGTACGGTGCTGGTGTCTTTGCTACTCTCCTGTAAGAGGGTAATAGCGTCGTCGGGGGTGACTAGAGTGTGCCGAGGACGGCGGACTGAGCTGATACGCGATGGGTCGTATCGGGCGGCCGATGCGATCACGGGGTTCCTATGCTTAATAGAGGAGTCGAAAAAACGCTTTGCAAGTCGTTTCATGAATTGCCGAATAGTGGGGATTCTAAGATCTAGGTGAAGACTATCGTTACGGACGTATGGGGGGGCTCCGGTGATCTTACGGAGAAAGCGGTTCTGCAAGGTCTGCATCCTGTGGATGTGGCGGGGATGGGCATGAGCGAATACGACACAAGCGTATGTCATGATAAGTCGGATAACTGCTGTGTAAAGACGCAACTTCCACTTGAGTGACAACTTGCTCTTTTTGACTAGCATGAAGTGGAGTCTGCTCATGGCAAAGGCTGCTCGGTTACGAGCTGCTTTGACATGGGCCGCGAAAGTCAGGTGTTCGTCGAGGATGACACCGAGGTACTTGGCTTGCTTCTCCCAAGGGATAGGCTTGCCGAACATAGTGATGGGGGCAGGTGACGGTCGCTGATGGCGTAACTTCTGATAGAGAACAGCCTGGCTCTTCTTAGGGTTTACTTCGATCCTCCACTTACGAAACCAAGCACCGAGTGAATCGGCGGTTTGTTGAAATGCACGATGGATGCAAACCTGAGATCAGCCGGTGTAATAAATAGCCGTGTCGTCGGCAAATAGGGCAACCTGAACTTTCTTGTTCGTTGGGATGTCGCTGGTGAACAGCGTGAAAACTAGAGGAGAGAGGACGGAGCCCTGAGGGACTCCGGCTCGGATGGGGTGGGGAGAAGATAGAGATTTTCCCACGCGGTAGCAGAAGGTGCGATCCGACAGAAAGTCTCGTAAGATGAGCACGAGACGGTCCGGCACACCGAGTTTATACAGCTTGTATAATAAGCCGTTGTGCCAGACCTTGTCGAAGGCTTTCGCTATGTCGAAGTACAACACCCCCGTCATCGCTCCACGCTGGAAACCAGCGCTCAAGTGTTCGACGATGCGGTGGACTTGGTGTATACAAGAATGTTCGGTTCTGAAACCGAACTGTTGGTCGGGAATGAGGCCTTTTGTCTCGGCATAATCTCTGAGTCGCTTATAAATAAGTCTCTCATAGATTTTGCCGAGCGCGCTCGGGAGACTGATCGGCCTGTAGCTCGAAGGCTGAGCTTTCGGTTTCCCAGGTTTGGGAATACCGATGACGGTGGCCTCTTTCCACACTTGGGGAAACAAGTTGTTGCTCAAGGCGCCATTGAAGATGGCTGCCAAAAGGACTATGAGCTGAGCGGGGAGGGTTTTAAAAATCCTATTGGTGAAGCCGTCGGCGCCAGGGGCTTTCCGAGGCTTGAGCTTGTCTATTATATCCTTGACCTCGTCTGGAGTGACCGGAGGGAGGGGATCGTCGGGGTCTTCTACGGGAGGGAGTGCAGCTCTTCATTCGACTTCTGCATCCACCTCATCGAGGTGCTGCTTGTCTACTGGAAGGGTGCTAGGGAAGCACTGTGATTCCAAACTGTCGGCCAGGCATTCTGCCTTCTCAGAGTCGTCAAAAGCGACGCTCTTGTCAGGACGGATGAGAGGTGGAGAGGAGGCCTCCTCGGAGGACCTCAGCTTCCTCTGAAGTGGCCAGAAGGCTTGGTGGGTTGGCTCCAGTTCGCTGAGCATCTTGTCCCATTGGTTCGAACGAAACTCACTAGTGCGCTTCTTTACAGCACGCTGCAAATAACGCATGTGAGCTTTGTTCTCATCGCAGGGCCAGACGCTATAGGCACGTATGGCCGCGTTCTTCTCGTTTATCAGTTCACGGATGTCGTCGGGCAGTTTCCAGCGCTGATCACTCAACACTGGGACTTCCCGAGAGCAATCCTTTAAAATGGATTGCACGTGAACTGTAAACGAGTCGATAGCGGCCTCGGTGTCTGCGACTGAGACAATGTGGTCGGGGATACCGTCTAGGTGCGGTGACGTGTCGGATTTCAGCATATCGCTTACTTTCTTCCAGTCAGTTATTAGGGTGGTAGGAGTGGGTTGGCTAGGGTCAGAGATACCCGAGCGAGAAACTAGGTGCATGAGCACTGGGCGGTGGTCAGAGTTAAGCTCGTGTAGCGTCTCAATTAAATGTAACCTAAGGCTAACATTCTTGAGCAGCGCTATATCGAGCACATCGGGACGATGACTAGTGGTGTCGGGATAGTGCGTGTTCTCCATAGGAGCAATTGGATCGAAGTTGATGGTCTGGCCTAGATCGCAGACGACTCTCCCTCTCGGGTTAGTCATACTACTATTCCAGGCGGGATGTTTGGCGTTGAAGTCGCCCGCTACGATAACGGAACCACTCATGCCGAAGAGTTTGGTGAGATCATTAACCAGGAGGTTATGATTCTCAGACGTGTTTGAGGGGGGCATATAGGCAGACATTATATGAAGCGGTTGATGACCTGTCATGGCTAGCCGACAGATTGAAACCTCCAGTAGGGATTCTAGGGGAGGGGGGTCGATTGGGATGCAGTGCAGTTCTTTGCGGTAGTAGATGAGTGTACCGCCTTTGTGAGGTCTTTCTGAGAATTTCAGCAACACTGAAGTAGTTTGGTTGATATTATGTTCTTCCCTTCAGTATTTTACTCATCCTGTCATCAAGCCATAAATAAATTATTGCATAGACTCCAGATGCTATGGTCTATTTTATGATAAAAATTGTTATCTCTTGGTAATGTGCAATAAGCCAATATCAGTTCACTGCTGGACAAAGATCAGAGAGATCGCTCTTTAATTGCGTCATGTATAAATCTTTTCAAAAATTGTCCACAGGTCGACCAGTATCTTGGGCAATGTTGGCCCCTTCGGTCACACCAAGAGGCGCTGGCAGTACTTCAAACCCAGGATTAAGACTTTATAAGTTCGACTCTAATACCGGAAAGGTAATGTTTAGATTTTCTTGACAAAATTGCAAACAGATAACAACCGACAGCTTCTTAGTTAGTTCAATTAGTTACTCAGATATAAATCAATTCTTAGAATGAAATACTACGGAAAACTCTGGTTTTATTCTCAAAATATTTTTGTTTGCTTAGAATTCATTATTTTGCAGAACTATGATTCTACTAATATTATTATAAATGAGAAAGTTTGTGAATATGGGTGTATAGATGTATAGATGTTTGTTATTCTTTCACGCAAAAACTACTGAACGGATTTGTATGAAAATTTGCACACGGATAGTTTATAACCTACATTAAAACATAGGATACTTTTTATCCCGATAGTAAGATCCCATGGGACAATTATAAACTTCAAGCAGGCGAAGCCCCTGGCAGAAGCTATTATTATCATATTTTAATGAGTAACGTCACCAATTTTGTTCATTTTAAATTGTAACTGACAACAATTATTTTTTCCACAGGTTTTAGATTACACACAGTATTACTTAGATGTAAATAACATAAGAGGGGAAGCTCACTGGGCGATAGAATACAACCTCACCCAATACTACGGACTGAGAGAGGTGAGCGCGGCGTCACTGGACGTCTTGGCGGAGAGGATACGGAACCATCACGACCGTGGCGTCTTTACTAAGTGAGTAGATTTTTCTTTTACTTAAAATTTTCATAGTTTCAGAAATCTCGATAAATTCAAGATTTAAAAATCCATAATAATTATTGTAAAAAAGTAGCCTATGTCACGCAAGATGATTGTGTTCTTCTTTCTATACTTCTTTATTAGGGTCGCGCTACATCTTGCAGAACGGGATGTTTCTTGCTATAGCAAATAACGGTTCTGAGCGACGAAAAAGAATAGGAGCATGGAAAACTACGATTTTGAGGCGCAACCCTTCGTCAACACTTCAGCCGCTCCACGTCATACTGGTATTCAGCCGCATCCAGTTAGAGTGGAAACCGACACCGACACAGTTGGGAAAAGGCTAGCTGGCAGATAATGAGACCTCAGTAGTCACCCCCGCTTAATCATCTACTTGCAGTAAACTTACAATAAATAAATTGCATTGTTTTGGTCTAGATATCTAACAGCACTTCGAGTTCGACATGCACCAGACGTCGCAGAATGTGACTCGGCGTGTGTGCACGTCCATTACTGTGCAATAACTCGCGCCGACTACAACGACTTTCGTGTGTGCGTCCGCAACCCCGCGTCGGCGCTAGCGTCGCGCGCCGCCCACAACTCGGCCGCCATCTTACTTTACGCCATCTTGATTTTACTAAAATCGTAATATTTTGTGTAAATATGCTTCTGTTTCCCAAATGGCTTTTTGTCTGCAGTAGTATCGGTGTTCAGTTTTACATTCCTTCATTAATATTGGGAGATGAAACAGTTTGTACATATTTAATCTCAGAATTCATTTGTCTCACAAATATTAGTTGGACTAATAATATTCATGACAAACTTCTCATTAATCATAACAGTGTTTTTCCTAAATCATTTTACTTTCAAAGTGACAAGATTAATTGGAAAACTTAGCTCAGGTTTATCATTTGTTTCACCTGAAAGCATTGTTTCTTGATTATTGTAAAATACATTAACGAACGCTTTAATTTCGAAAAGTAAAAAATGGATTATAAATCATAATAAATTATTGAGTGTAATTAGAAATTGTTTATTGTGATCTTCGTCGCTAATTTGATTGTGATAATTGACATTTTTGTATATAATGATAAGTGAACTGAATCAGAGTGTAAGTAAATGAGATTAAAACATTTGAAGAAGAAGTTTGTTTTACTTTTTAATTACTTCGACTACTGCGTGTTACGCTTTAATTGATTCAATATCTTTTACACTGGCGTGACCGATATAGCGTTGCAGAGCCAGCTAGCTGGAATGACAGTGTGCTGACCTTCTTTATCAAAGGACCGATGGAGCAAACGAGTCCTGGAGTGGAGAATAATTATGTTTCAGTAAGCGTTCGACGTCCCCAGATAGATGAATCGAAGGCCCCAAAGAAGTAGTTCGAACAGGGGGCCTAAAAAGTCCTCTTTAGCAGAATCATAAAAGGATAATAATATGAAATACATGACAGTGTGTTCTAGCAGTGGACCATGGTATTACATGCATCATTTGGGGTCAACAACAACCTCTTGCATACTATCTTACATAAGTAGTGCTGAACCGATCGATCGAAATGAAAGTCCATTAAATGAGCTACCCCAACAGCCCCTTTCGACGACCGTAGAGAGAATAAACGATGAATGAATGAGAGCATGAACGACTATCTTTCGACATTCAACGTAAACAAGTTGTAAAGCTTTATGCTAGAGTTATTTTCTTAGAGACTATGCAATGCTGGGTAAGTACATCAGCATCATTCTCCTTCCGTTATCCTAATTTATTTGGGGTTGGTGCAGCATGTAAGTAAATGGTAAGCATGCACTGGGTAAGTCTAAATTACTTTATTACGTCACGTCACATTGATCGATACTTATTTTTTAAAGTAAATAGCATCCCTTTACAAGACGTTTTAAGCAAGAACTTTAGAAAAGACCAATGTGACAGGACGTTAAATCACAACCAGAAACATAATACATTATGTCCAATTTTTAGACCCTTTCATTAAATTAACAGGCTTTAAAAGTACACAGAAAATTGAGCTAAAAGGCTATCTATCATCACGAATTTACGCCACCCATGTACATGTACTCGTTACATATAAATACAATTGAAAAATATGTCATTTAATTGTTTGTTATGTTTCTCATGTTTACTTTTTTAAATAATTTTGTCATACCTAATTCTATATTTTTGTTTCTATTATGTCCTGTGTGAGTTTAATAAATACTTTTCTTTCGTTCTGTCTTTCTTTATGTGAATAGTATATCTAGATAAACGTGAACTAACTCCGCCTGTATATTACCTTTTCACGTTCAACCAACTGAACACACATTAATGAAATTTAAAGCGGTGATAGATATTTTGATATGAGTATATTCTGATCTGGATAGTACATTCCCAGGAGATAAATTCCGACCTACACGCGGTCGTAGGTCGTAGGTCGTAGGTAGGTGTGGATAAACTAGTTTAAAACTACTAACTGACATTTCTATTCATGTAAATCATGGTATTTTCACATAAATTAAGACCTCTTATATATAGTGACATTTGTGCTAATTCCGCGAACTCATGCATTCTATTAGCGAGTCTTGAGAGACTGATATCTAACTTCTGCGAATCTCGTTCAAAGTGCACTTAAAACTATTAAATTCAGTTACTGTAAATCGCAGACTCATCAGCTGTTTCATTTTACTGGCATACTTGTACCGAAGCGCGTACCGTGACGACTTTACTTACAGAATAAGTAATTTTTTAAGTCCGATGTAATAGGTCACCCCCTATTACATCGGACTTAAATGTATGTACTTATAAAGTCGTCAAAGTCGCAGGAAAATTTTAAGAGCGGGACCAATCTATTATAGAAAATGCCATAAAAATAATAATTTAGTAAACGGATCCAAATGAGCGGGATCAGTTGACTAAAGAGCCGGACAAGGGACGCACAGAACCGGAAAATGTGGCAGAAAAAAGGGGAGGCCTATACCCAGCAGTGTGTGATTCCGGGCTGATATAGTGATGATGAATAGGGGCCGAGCCTATTGCTATCAACCGGGCATAAACTTTTGACGACCCGATTGGCGCAGCGGTTGTGAGGCTGCCTTTCGTTCTTAGGGTCCCAGGTTCGAATCCCGGTAAGAGCAAATGTTTGTGTGATGAGCATGGACATTTGTTTCCGAGTCATTGATGTTTATATATAAAAAAGTATGTACCTATTTACAAACAAAAAGTAACTGTGTAGTATATCAACTATCTGGTGTCCACGACACAAGCCTCGTTGCTTAGTGTGGCTCTAGATTGCGCTGTGTGTAAACCAGCGATATAAACCCAGACTCCGTGGCTGTTACTTAGAAATTCTTGATGGAAAAACCCAATAACACTTTGCCCAACCTTAGAATCGAACCCACCCACTCAAGCTCAGCAGCCGTGATTGTGTCCACTAGATCAACGAGGCGGTCTTAGTAAGTAGGTATACCTATTAGGTTATGTTTCTGCTATTATTTGGAACCAACGCGAAAAGCTTGAACATTTCAACTTTTTAAAAAATGACTCTAACACATTTACCTAGTTAAGGTGAAAGCGTTAGGCTAGCCCGCGAAATTCAAATTTTCTTACGTTTTTTGCAATTTGTAGACCAGTGCTAGGTTGTAAGTTGATTAAAATATTGTTCGCGACTGTAAGACGTATGTAGTTACAGAATTATAATCTTCAAAATCATCAATACAACCCTCCAAGTTCATAAAAGTCGAAATCATTCCTCGACCTTTATGAACTGGGAGGGTTGTATTGATGATTTTGATGATTATAATTCTATAACTACATAATTATGTCTTACAGTCGCGAACAATATTTTAAGGGGGAGGGGGAAGGGGGTCTTTCTTTTTCTTTCTTTCCTTCTAAGAAAGAGGGTAGACAGATTTGTCTGCTCATAATAAATAATTTTCGTCCCACCCGCATACCTCTTCAGTATTCCCGCGATCATGATGCTTGCAACAGCGTCGAAATATCGGGAGCTCATCGAACAAAAACAAAATTACGGATATCATCCCGTAAGTACTTTAAGTGTAATATGGATTCATTCAGATTGCATTATCAGGATTTTATTCTGAGGACCAATTTTTGAAAATATTTGTGTCCGATACACTCGCTCTGGGTGGGTATTGTGGTTGGGATGGTAAAATAAAATGTATATTGTAAAATTAAACTTATTTTGTGATTGTATTTTGTAATTATAACATAGTTGTACATTGTAAATTAGTTCTAATTGTTACTAACCCTTAAGGATCATTGTTATCTAGCATTAAATTAAATTATTGTTACCACTGCTGAAACACAGGGCTCCTCTGTGTGAGAGGGAGTAATCCACCACGCGGGCCAGTGTGGGTTCAAATATTCATTGCAAAATGTATATCGTCTGTAATGTATTTGCATAGGTTTTATGTGGGTATCTATACAAATTGTAATTGTGCGCTCACCCTACATATTTAAATATATCAGTCTCGAATATTACATGTCTTTGTTTGCACTCAGAATCCTCACCGTCCATTACCATTACCAACGAATATTTAATTAATACTGTTGTACAATCCAATTTCATTTAAACCAACTCTTCATACAATACTTGCCATTGTCTTCAGATCAAATCAGCTTAATTAATTCGTCGCCGTTATATCCAATAGCGAATTCCTTTAATAGCAAAAACACAAAGGCTGAAAGTCGTCCTACGAATACTAAAGGTGAAGCAAGCCTACCCATTGTTATAAACGGGCCTACAAAAATATTCGCATTTATATAAATACGTACATTATTGAGCCAAATATCCGAGCAATAACTGATCTCAACATTCATATCCCCGTATCCATATGAATATATTTCTAAGGACCATCCTAGTATTACTAATCTTTAGGGGCCTCCCTAAAACGACCGAGAAAAATGGGTCATCTCTACCTTTCTCTGAAAGCTTTAACATCCAGCGTAAACTGACCCTTGTTTTCTTTGCAGCTGTATTGTATTGGAGACCTGTGTTACGTCGATACGAATACGTACTTTATGCCATATGAATACGTCTCGATGTACAGAAGGGTGAAGTTCGTGTAGAAAAAAAGTGGTAAAATGATGGTGAGCATTTATGTGTTGAGAAAGGGGTATGAAAGGGAGGCGTTAGTTCGGAGCCCCTTTGTCGTGTTGACTGACATTTGATGCGTATAATGATGAGTATATTATATTGTGCGGTAACCATAAAGATATTTAGTTTTCTTTAGCCCTATTTCTGTAGCAATAAGTAGATAGTTCAAGGGCAATAACGTGGGTGCTGATCAGCAAAAGTTAGTGTCTTATTCGTAAAAAAATGAATATAGTTTCCTAGATAACAGTTTTTTTAGTAGCCTTGTATGTCCCACTGCTGGGCAAAAACCTCTCTTATATCCTTCCAGGTACTCTTCTCCAGCGCCACCTCGAAACAACCTTCGTGATGCGCGTCCAGCTTCAGCGATCAGTCCAATCCCATTTGAGGCTGGCAGATGCCTACGTCTAACAGTTTAGCTATTAAAAGAATGTTCATACAATTCAGTGCTCTAAATACTTGTAATATTAGCTACAATTTGCTTCATTGTTAATTTATGCAAGCATGAAATAGCGTAATTATTGTCCTCAAAATGTAAAATAATAAGCAAAGTACGTATTCAGAGATAAAAATAAATTGTTTAATAATGAATCGTAAGTCGACAAAGGAACTATAATAATATAGAATGTTGTTTCTTCTTTCATTATTAACTTTGTTCAAAGATAAAATAAAATACGGTATAAGGTAATTGTATGATTTTACTTGAGTTTGTTCGCACTTTAATTAAAACCCATAAATAAGTTCTGGAATTAATTTAGAATTTTATTACTGTTCTTAATATCCAAAGAAGATCGTGTAAATAAACTATGACAGTAAGTAAGAGTACATTATTAACGTTGAAAAAAATCATAGTTACGTACAACTTATTCAGCAAAGCTTTGTTCTTATCGGACAATTATTTATTGCCTGCATGTTCATGATCATTCTGCCTAGCCTTTTCCCAATTATGTTGGGATTGGCTTCTAGAATAAACGGAAGCAGCAGGAATTATATTTTTTTTTAATTCTTTTTTTTTCCTTTACAACCAACAATTGTTTACACTGTAAATATTTTGAGTAATTACCTACCATTATGTAAGATTAGTGTAACAATTTCTTGCAGGTTAGCACCGCATACTACATTGGTGTATAATTAACTAAAATTAACAAGTTTAGATTAAAATTATGTAAAGGAATCTAAAACTAATATTAACAGTAAAAGTAAAATTCAAAAGTACAAAGCAAACAGAGACACAAAAAAAAAACAGAAAAATAATAAAATTTAAATAAAATAAAATAAAAATTACAATTAAAACCAAATCAAAACCTAAATTATAATTAAAATCATAATCAAAATTACAATTCAAGCAAATTAAAATCAAAATTAGTATCAATGTCCAAAAAACAATTAAAAACAAAATCAAAACCGTTTTCAAAAATTATTACATGGAACAACTGCTTATCTGATTTCCACTGTGACTACTGGGTAATACGATATTCCTTGGCAAGACTGGTTATCAGACATTCGGGCCACTGACTACCTGTAACGACTATCAAAAATCTACAAATGACAGCCAGGAACAACGGCTTAACGTACTTGCCGAGGCATGGAGGAAACTTGATAATTATGCAAAAATGGTCACCAATCCAGAGATCGAACTTGGCAAGCGCTGCTCAATCTTCAAGATCAACCTGAGTGGCTGTTATTATTTAGCCACGAGCCTGTATGTTACACCTAACAAAATATCACAATCAACCCAACGTTCTCGACATTAGGACGCATGCCGTCTTTTTTTTTCGGATGGGAAATCATCAAATGACTCCTCCCGCTCTGGGCGGAGCAAGAGGGAGTATCAGTCTTTTACTGACTAAAACTAAAACATGGATATATTCCATCATCGCCCTTTGTGTTCCGGGGCCACGGTATCTGCCCCGGCAGGCATCGGCCCTTGCTTCCTTTTGCTGACATCTCTTTGAGGCGCGCGTGGAACACGAACGCGCCGTCGACACGGCCTGTTGTCATAAGACGGACGGATGGCGAGCTGGTCCATATGTCACCGCCCACAGGCCCGCACCTACGGCGGCTGGGACGTGAGGTTCTCTCCCTCTCACGTTCCGCCACCTCCTTCGCTAGCATGACTGCTTCATTTTGTAAGAGGGAGATCCACCAGACTAGTCCAGTGTGGATTGAAAGATATTGCATGTCTTCGATGTTTTGGTTCTAGGATGTCTTTGGTGAAGGAAAGCATTCGTTTAGAGAGCAGTGGTGATAAAACAAATGTCACTAAGTAAAGAAGCCTGCTTGGGTTCGAACCGATGTAACGTTTCCGTTTTTTATCCAAGTGGATACATCTACTTAGGTACAAAGAAAATGCGTCGTAAAAATAATTAATATCGTTAAGTTTAGTGCCTAGGCTGTAAAATAAGACTGAGAGACTATGTCAGCAAGAAAGACATTAGAGACTAATAGAGTCGTCTTGTCTGCTAATGAAAAGTACTATACTACTTTGTCTACTATTATCATAAATTCCACTATTGATGTAGACGAATACACTCTAAGAAGAGATCGCAGCTAAATATTAACAGCCCTTATTATTTTTTATTTTTTTCGGATGGGAAATCATCAAATGACTCCTCCCGCTCTGGGCGGATCAGGATGCGAGTGTTAGACTTTTACTGACTAAAACCCATCCTTGTTCCTTCATCACCCTTTGTGTTCCGGGGCCACGGTATCTCTTTCGAACAGTCCCGCAGCCCCGGAAATATTAACAGACCTTACGTTGGTAAGGGCTGGAGAGAAGTTGTTCTCTCGTGGGTGAAGATATAAAGCAGAACATAGCTGGAGTTTACATAAAGGCCTGTAATTCTCGAAGAGTCGCCACATTTCGCCGGTTATGTTTTTTTTTAAGACCTATGCAATTGGGGTGAGCCTATTGCCACCAACCAGGCGCAAATCCTGACTCCGTGGCTGCTACTGAGAAATTCCTGAAGAAAAACCCAATAACACTTTTCCCGATCTCGAATTCAGGACCTCATCTTCAACAGTCGCACCTGTGACCACCACGCCAACGAGCGCAGTCCTACTCGACTTTAATGTGACGTAAAATGGATAAACACTGTTTTTTGAATGAGCGTACACGGAATAAACTTCGAATTTTAGCTATTAGTGTGTCCACGTGCAGCGTAGAGTCAACGATTATTATGTAAACTATAACAAGGGGCCGAGGTTAGATAAGTTTAAGTTGAAGCTTTTTTTACGTTTGAAAATCCTCAATGGATGTCCTTCGCCGAGAGGCTGGTGGAAGGGGCTGTCAGACTCCTACTAAATTAAAATCACATGGTGTTCCTCCTCGTCACTTGTTGTTGGGGTGCGGGCACACAACTGCATTCTTCACAATTACCCCAGCAGGGTAAAGTTGAACCTCGGCTAACGCAGGCTTATCTCGTTCTCATCATGTATTATATTTCACATAACGTAGCATGACATCACGCCTGTAATCCCCAAAGGATTAGACAGACGTGTACCTAATAGTACACCCACATTTCGCCAGTTATGTTTAAGTTCCACGTAATAGAGGGCCAGCCTATTGCCATCAACCGGGCACAAATTCAGACCCCGTCGTCCGTCGTCTATTATATGTCTTTCAGTAACCCAATAACCATGCCTTTACTGAACAGTTCCATAAAAGACCTATAGGCCAAAATTATAAGCTCCTATATTCATAAAATAACCTCAAAAAGTATCCGCACCATTTTAGTAATTCAATTCTTTCCAAAATTAATGAGTTCCAATTCTCAGGAAGCGGTAGACCCAGGATTTTTCGTGCAATTAAATTAGGTGTCTAATGATCTAAGAAAGGGCCTTTGTTAAGGTCTAGCAATTTTACTAACCTTGAGCAAAAAAACGTCGTAAAAAGAAGTATTTATAGCAATGACATTGACAATGTTTAAGAAGTGTTTTTCTGAAGTGTTCAGAGTACTGGTCAGTAAGAAAAATAATATCTAATGTTAGTGAATAAGGTAATTGTAGGAAAAAACGATTTAACAATGGATTTTACTGACAGCATACGTCTTCATCAGCGTTACGTAAAATGGGAGGGATTTGTAACCATTATTTAACTAAATATCCTTAATTCACTGGGACAAAAATAATTTCATAAGTTTTCCAACAGCCATGTTTTTTTTTGTCTAGCCTGCTCTATTCCACTCTTCGGCAAAAGTCTCTTTCCATTTCTCGCGAACCCACGCATTCTCCTTCCAGTTCCAATGGAACCTATGCAGTTCTTCCCTATGACGATTAGATAATAAAAAAATGAGAATATGTCTACCAATCAATCAATCAATCAAAGCATTTATTTAAAGTAGGCCAGTTACAGGCACTTTTGAATTGTCGAAACAAAGATGAAAATTAAATGTTGCTACAGTCCCAGTCACAAGACATAAAAACTGTGAAAGTACTGTAGTTGCCCATACCCTAGCGTAGATCTCTATGGAGAAGAACGGGCAAGAAACTCCATGGACACTCTTTTAATTCAGAATATTTTTACAAAACCTTGGTTACATCATTCATGTTGAGATGGTAAATTATGTGAGAACAATGTAGCAAGATGTGCACGTTAAAAGTGTCCATAGTAAAAACAAAACAATTCTAAAATAAAATAATTAATTCAAATAAGTTAATTCATTAACTCTAAAAACGGGAAACTTCCCATGTTAACTGTTTGTCCCGAGTTCCCGATATTTCGGCGTTGTTGCAAGCAATGGAATCACGGATAAACTTGATCATGATCCGTGATGCCGTGATCATTATTCGTGATCCGTGATCTTTATCCTCCGTGATCATCTTAACATAGTATAAAACAAAGTCGCTCCGCTGTCTGTACACTTAGATCTTTTAAATTACGTAACGGATTTTAATGCACTTTTCAGTAATAGATAGAGTGATTCAAGAAGAAGGTTTATATTTACTTTGCACCCGTGCGAAGCCAGTGCGGGTCGCTAGTTAAAAATAAAATAATGTATAAAATGTCAAGTGATAGCAATTTAAGACCATTGGTATAATACCAAAACTTCCAAAAGAACTGCCTTGCTCTTCACGTGCACCTGGATTGCCGAATACATTCGATGACCTTGCCCATACCCTGGAGGAAATAGCGTGAATTGGACAGAAAGCCATATCATTCACCATGAAGGTAGACAGGGCTCCCCTTAATCCAGTGGTTTACGCAAATCTGACCCCGACTTAACAGGACCGTACGACTTAAAAGAATACAAACCGTAATTTAGAAATTCTCCGACAATATTTTCTAAAGCATTCTTCGTAAAATGTCCCCAAGAATTCCACTTGACAATAATTTTTTTTACATTATTGTCGTAGAATGTAAACGGTAGGCGGAAAAAGAAAAAGATAATAATAAAGATAAAGATTGGGGATTAAACGTTTGTTTAATTCTCTGATTATTTTTGGACAGAGAAATGATGGTATTAAGATTACTGATATACATATACATTGGTACGTAAATTATTTTGTGATCGTTATGGATAGAAGTTATAAAGCTTTTTGTTAACGGAATTATATTTATATTTATTTTTGTATGATAATTTAATTCGTTGGTATCGATAAATCCTCAGGCAAATTTTCATTACATAACTAGCTTCTGCCAGCGGCTTCGCCCGCGTGAAGTTTGATAACTGTCCCACGGGATCTTTCTACCGGAATAAAAAGTTTCATCCAATGTTTTAATTCAGCTTATAAACTATCTGTGTGCAAAATTTCATCTAAATCCGTTCTGTAGTTTTTGCGTGAAAGAGTTACAAACATACATCCATATCCACAAACTTTCGCGTTTATAATATTAGTAAGTAGGATAACAGGACATGCTGAATGCCTAGAATGTGCTGCTTTTAACACGCCAGTGCTGCAGTGCTAACAAAACCAGGGTTAACTAGGCACAGTCACTCACACACACATAACATAAACTCACGCTTTTTTCCCAATAGGGGTAGGCAGAAACTACAGAACACTACCAGCACACAGTGTTACATTTTTTTTTGTTTTTTTTTTCCTCTTGTAATATTTTGGTTTTATACTGTGTGCACTTGTGGCATAATCCAAATAAATGTATTTTCTTAATTTTCTCTTACCTGCTATGGTGCTTACATTCAATCAATCACATTTTAGAGTCCTAGCCCACGGCGTATTTTAAACGCGCAGGCGACGCGTGTTTTCTGCGCCGAAGAAGATTTTTTCGTTTTTATAGATTCAAACGCGCCTAAAACGCGACACAAACGCGCGTGTGAAGCGCGTTCGGCGCGTACAAAGGGTCAACCAACGAGCAGTCTCTGACCAAAACGCGGAAGCTACGAGCAACTACAGTGCATCTGTATCGGTGTATCTGCGCGTATACGCGTAGTAGACGCGCGTTTCACGATCGCCCCGTGCAACGCAAACTTGTAACCTAAGCAGGTTACAAAGTTGGGTTCAAATTTCGTTTGGAGCGCGTATACGAGCGACATCTGCGCGTCGTCTGCGCGATTAAAATACGCCTTGTGCTTAGGCCCTTAATGAAACTCCGTACTATACTACTAGAACAGGTGCTCAAAATCGAAGAAATCACCAGTCATTGCCTTGAAGTCGATCGTAGTAACACTGAAAAGAGGCTATAAGTTACATAATTAATATTCGTTGAACACATAAGTACATTTTATTAGATTTCTTGCAAAACTAGCTAATAAATCATGATCTGTCAAAGGACTGATTTGTTCGAGACACCATTGTTTAACTATTGTGTCTACTTCGTGGACAGATCAAGGGATATACAATCCAACCATAAAATGAACTCCAAAACCAGCATCCACAAATTAACTCCTCAAATTCTTTGCAAAACTTTCCGTAAGATAAAGCGTGGATTTACACTATCATAACTTCAAAAATGTCTAGAATAACTTGCCTTGCAGCAAGATGCAGTATGTAGGATCGCCTATTGTGCCGACAATGACCTCTGGAGGTCTTTTCACGATATTTCATGTGGCTTGGCATTTTCATCGGAGCTCAGCGTAGCTATTTTGAGCTATCTATTTATTTTTCTTGCTGTTGTTTAGTTTGACCTAGAATGTGCTGGTCTTAAGGTTTGGTGTTGCTATTTGGATTGGGTCAATGTATTACAACTTTGTCTTAGTACGTAACAGATAGATAGTTGGTTTTCAAAGGATTATTAAAATTGTTAAATTGGTCAAACCAATGGCGAAAAGTCAACTGCGTATTAAAAGCGAAACTTCTTTAATACAGTTTTATGCATACAAAACCATTAAAAAGTGTTAAATACGATTTCGAATAAAAACACGAAATAAATGCATTTATGATGTTTAATTCTAAGTTGTAAATACACAACACGGAAATGAACGGGGCCACCCTTATTCAAAACCACACATTAGTACCGTTTCAAGCACCTTTAAAAAAACAACACATGCACGCCAATCGAAGTTTAAAAATTCACGCTACACAGAAATACTTTTTCAACGAAGAGGTTCACGGTATACAATAAAGTCGAATATAGGTTGGCAGGCCGAAAAACGTGCTTCATTTGTTTACTTTTCGAGTCACGGGGCAAGACCGCAGCGGTTGGACATAAAATCAAATTAGCCGCTAATAAACCAAAAGCAATCCGCTTTTACCAGCCAATTTAATATGGCCGAATTGTGGTGCACGCCCGCACTAACTTTTTTAGCGTAGAATGGATTACTGGACGTGTGCTGGTTTTTTTTCAGGTTCAGATGCCAGTTTTGTTAGTTTTTCTCTCTAGCGATCTGAACGTGACATGAGTGTTTTGGGTGGTGTTCATATTTTATGTAGGTTAATGGTTTTAAAGGAACAGAACTATATCATACCTATTAATAAAAGACCAGATCATAGGTATCGAGTTCGAACCCAAGGCCTATGATTTTTCGGATTCATGCGCGTATTGTATAATTTTCACTTGCTTCGGTGATGGAAAACTTCGTGAGGAAACTAGCAAACCTGAGAGATATTTCTTGATGGCATGTAAAGCCAAGTGTCCAAACTCTAACACCAGGTTAGGCAATAATCACACGATAAAGAAGAAATGCCTTTGATCATCTAAAGAAGATCATAAAAGACCTATTAAGACAGTATTTTGAACTATTTAAGAAACGATTGAAATTATAATTCAAATATTTTTGACCGTTAATATCAATTAATCTTTGTATTTTACCAATACGCAGAACTTCGTTGTTATTTTTATGGTGCTTAAATTAATATTTACAATAAGATTCATAAATCAATGAAAAAAAACGGGGATTTTCGGGGCACAAAAATTATGTTTCAGGAAATTCTCTTAAACGGAGTATTTCCCCATACAAATAAAATGACTTCAACGAAACCGAATGATTAACTTGCAGTTAAATTGACATACTGCGTAATATGTAAATCTGATACCGCGTATTTTAAACAAACTGTAGTCGAAAGCGAAGTAAAAATTTACAAAAAAATACACAAAAATAAATAGGAACCGCGCGGGATACCGGTCACGCGCGCATTTCCTGACTGCGGTATTTTTTATTTTTTTTCCCTGTTACGACCATTTTATTCGTTGGAATGAGGACTTTTTTGTGAAAACTATCCGGGTAACTGTATCGGTATTTATTACTTTACCTCGTATTTCTCTCTGCATGCATGTTATTGGAAAATTCGTTGTATTTGCAGTTAGAAGAATATTTGGTTGAATAGATTTCTGAGAGATGTGTAAATTCGATGTAGTTGTTTTTATCGAAATGAACATAGACTGGTGTACGGCTCAGAATTATTATAGACTTGCCATGTAGGTATGTTAGTTCGAACGAAAACAGATATCACTATCCCAAGTTTATTGTAAAGTTACACGAAGTTATGTTTGATGCTAATCCGTGGTTTAATCGCTAAGGTAACTGTTGGTCAAATAAAGTTTAGTATAAGAAATTAATAAACAATTAGTTACAAAAAGTAGGCCGCAGCATCAGCAAATTACTTGCCTGTACGAGAACCGTAAGTGCTCCCGAGTGAATAATGGGATGAGCATCCATTAAATAAAGATTTTTATTATTATTAATAATAGTTAAAAGTAAGAGTCAAAGTCAACAATTCATGAAATGCAAAATAAATAATACAAACGTTGTTTGAAAGTAAACAATAAAGTAAATAGAATAAATAAATAAATATCGCTGGACATTACACACACCGCCATCTAGTGCCACACTAAGCAACAAGGCTTGTGTCGTGGATACCAGATAGTTGAATTTAACACCGTAAGTTCATCATACTGCAATGGAAGCCAGAATGTCACAGCACTAGTATTTCAATGGCAGTCCGACTTTCTAAAGGTTTTACGTTTACTAAAGTTGGACTGCATTGATTATGAGTGCGTGATTGGTTGCGTCGTGTACCTGCGGACCGTCAGATCCAGTTATTTCTGTGAGGGTTTGTAACTAAAACATATATTGTAAAGATAAAAAAAAACCGACGGCTGGGGCACAGTGTGATTGGATTTTACTTCACAAATTTCTCAATAGCAGCTTCGGAGCCTGGAATTATGCCCGGTTAATGTTGATAGGCTAGGTTCATATTACACGGGACTTTAACATAATCGGTGAAACGTACTATCAGGTGCACCTTTGCGTGTTACAGTTTAGGTCAAAGCTTTTAAAGACTAAAACAATTATCGACGCGACAAAGAAAAAGCAACAGACAAAAACCTAGTACAAAAACCTAGTAGTTAGCTAAAATATTTAAATAACATTCAGAAACCTGCAACCACTCCTTAGTTCACCATTCTCCCCTGTTATTACATAAACCATGGATTTTGGAGCTAAAGTATTCCCAAAGCGGCTGATATTCAGGACTTCACTACCCTTGTCACCCGACGTCACTCGGGAATTCGTATTGTATAATAATTACTTGGATATCTGTGATAACTTACGACTGTCTGAAGCCTGAATATCACATTTTTTTGTTTCATTAATAATATTGTAATGTTCGTTATATTATTATGTTAAGTTGGAAACGATTTTAATTAAGATTGTTGTCTTCGAGGGCTATATTAATAAATCACTGTCGTTTGAGGGCTCTATTTTAGGTCGTTGTTATCCTTGATTTTTAATAAATGAACTGTTACGTCGTTGAGAGAGAATTCTAGAAAAATGTGTAAATTAAATATAAAAGAAGATAGGCACTGAAGTCTACATCATAACATCACGCCTGTAATGACAGAAGGGTTTGGTTAAAATGCACCCATATTTTGCTAGGTATGTTTTAAGTCTCATGTCATAGGGGACAAACCTATCGCCATTAACCGTGCATAAATCCAGACTCCGTGGCTGCTTATGAGAAATTCCTGCTAGAAACCTAAAAATATTTTGCCCGACCCGGGAATCGAACCCAAGACTTCATGTCCAGCACTGAAGTCTAGTTTTCTATAAACGTTACCCCACTTACTTCGACTGAGACATGTTCCCGCGTCTGTCTTGGGCTAGTCGTTGGACAGTTGTACGATATAGTCAGAAGTAACCCATAGTACGTCATCATCATCTGCCTAGCCTTTTCCCAACTATGTTGGGGTCGGCTTCCAGTCTAACCGGATGCAGTTGAATATCAGTATTTTACATGGAGCGACTGCCTATCTGACCTTCACAACCCAGTTAGTACTGGGTAATACTATATATACCCTTGCTAACCCAAAGTACGTGCTAAGTAATAATTATAGATTCTAGCTCAAGACCACAAAAATATTCTCCTGGAAGTCATAAACGAAAAAAAAACCATTAAGCTTGCAATACCAACTCAAAAATTCCCCAAAAATAACACAAGGACTACGAACCACCTATTTCAGGCCATTTCAATTTCACACTTGGTTCTCTTTCGTCCCAAAAAAACTAGACATGAATATGACTTTCATAAGCAAAACGGTCGAGAATTGAGGTCAAACGGTGAGCGGTTCAAAGAATGAAAAATAATCGGGTGCACCGCAGCACCAGATTGCGTTAATTTAACTTTTTGGACCTTCATAACGCTTATAACACCATAAATCTTGGCTATAGCGCGACGGAAGCAGTAGATCAAGATTCTAATACACTAACACTTTTCCCGCGACTGCATCCGCAAAAATTGTGATAGCTCGGCTAATATGCATGATATAAATATAATTTATAGCCTATAGCACCCACGAATAATGTAGCTTTCTGTCAGTGCAAGAATTGTTTTAATTGGATCATTGGTTCCGGAGATTACCCCCTACATACAAACTTCAACCTTATTATTATAATATTAGTATGGAAAAAAAAACCGGCCAAGTGCGAGTCGGACTCGCGCACGAAGGGTTCCGTACCATCGTCTATACAACACAAGACAAAAAATAACGTTTGCTGTATGGGAACCCCCCTTAAATATTTATTTTATTCAATTTTCAGTATTTGTTGTTATAGTGGCAACAGAAATACATCATCTGTGATCATTTCAACTGTCCAGCTCTCACGGTTCATGAGATACAGCCTGGTGATAGACAGACGGACGGACAGCGAAGTCTTAGTAATAAGGTCCCGTTTTTACCCTTTGGGTACGGAACCCTAAAAAAGTAGAATTTACAAACATCAAAAGAGATCAATTTTGAAATAATGTATACCTGCTAAGGATGTTTTAATTTAATACTCACACACATTAAACTCATTTCCAATGGGTTAATTAACTAACAGCTAAATAAGATCAATAATCTTCCAATGTTGATACCAAAATTCATGTATTACTAATAAGTACAGTAATCGATCTGAAAAATAAAATACGTAACCAGACCGAGATTTAGGTACTTACCACCTACCCCATGTCACATGAGCCCTAAACCTGTCAGCAAAGTACCCAATACTATCCCTTTTACGAGGAGGAATCTCCGTATTCAGGGATCAAACATAGATCATTATTTCTATCTATCTTTTATTAGATACTGGCAAAAAATAAACCATTCAGCGTTTGCTACGGCGTAGCGCCCGCTACGCCGTAGCAGCGTAGCAGATTTCATTCATGAATGAAATATGCAAAACTTTTCTGGAAATCAGCACGAGTATTGTTTTGAGTTTATTTTTATTTTAGAATGCCCATATGGATGCCTTATGGAGCAGCGGTGGCCCAGTGGTGGCGGCACCGACTTCGAACAGTAAGTCGTGGGTTCGAACCCAGGCAGGCGCATTACTTTGTGTAATTTATTTCATCACCGCTGCTCTCAAAACGGTGAAGGAAAACATCGTGAGGAAACGGTATGTCCTAGAACCAAAAAATTCGCACTGGCGCCGCGTGGTGGATTATAGCCCATTCCCTCTCATAGAGAAGAGGCCTGTTTCCAGCAGTGGGAACATTAATAGGCTGATGATGATGATGATGCCCATATGCAGCTATATTTGAAAATAAGTCTACTGTAGGCACCAGTAAACTTATTTTCCAGTTAAACGTACGTATCAGTGTCTTTATCCAAGCTGTTCACCATTATTTATCTGAAACTCTAAACTAAAACTCACAATTTATTACAAGCATATATAGGGCATTGCATCAGTCCGGTGTAGTGTGCTTATAAGTCCTAGTTTTATAATGAACTAGCCTATGCCTGCGGCTTCACCCATGGGATCGTACTACCAGGATAGAAAGAATCCTAACTGTTAATACAGGTTATAAACTATCTGTTTGTCAAATTTCATCCACATTCAAGCATCCTCACCAAACTTATGCATTTATAATATAAGGAGGATTTCTTGTAATTTTTGAGGTCCAAACTATGTATTACTATTTAATACTTTCTCTTGACTACATTCGTAATACCTTATGCCTTAAACTTTTATTGTCACTTACGGGATATCTACCGTGATTAGCCGTGGTTGGTTTTCCGTGGTGGGCTGACAAGAGAAGCAATTTAAATAAGAAAACATAAACGTGGAATCCAATTTTAAGTATGCTCAAAAGTAGCAGCCGCCACATAATAAGGACTCCACAAAACCTGGTGGTCCAAAAAAGACAAAGAAAGAGGGTAGATAGATTTGTACGCTCCTAACAATTTATTTTCCATCCACCCGCATTCTCCAGTCAACCCGCGATCATGGCGCTTGCAACAGCGTCGAAATATCGGGAGCTCAAAAAAATAATAATCACGGCAGATATCCCGTAAGTGACAATATAAGTTTAGTTTTAAACCGTGAAAGCTTAAAACAGTACCTTATGCCTTGTTTAATCTAAACCACTTTTCCATCAAACAAGCTCATATCTTAAAGGCGTATTAACTATGAGACGACCCAGTTCCCTATCATTACACTTGCATGCTTTGCTTCCTCGGCGCATAGATATTTTGATCGAGCATCAATTATGCAAGCGTCTAGCTTAGCTCTCAATTTGAGCATGGTACGTGGAACATCCTGAGTTGGTACTTGTGAGGGGAATATACTTGATGACAAAGGTTTTCAGCTTGGGAAGTAGGTATGAATAGATTCTTTAGAAGGGGTTTTTGCAGCACCTTCTAGCACCATTGCCGACATGATTTCATACTAATCACAATGGTGCGAAAGTAACTCTGAATATGTATAAGTTATTTTTACACGCTTTAACGACTAAAATTGGTATACAGGTAGACCATGCCCCGAGTTAGGATACTTTAGATCTCTACACAGGTTAAGCTGCGGGTAAAAACTAGTTCAACATATTTTCAGATTCTTAACATGATTTGGAAAAGTACTTCAGGATTAAAACTATTGATGGGAATGTGACGATAAGTATAATTATCCTATTTACTTTTATCTTTACTTGTATAAAACAAGGATTTACTCATTAATACAGTTGTTTCGAATAATACGTAGTATTTTATCTACATAACTTTTCATTTTGACGACCCGAATGGCGCAGCGGTAGTGAGGCTGCCTTACGTTCTTAGGGTTCCGGGTTCGAATCCCGGTAGAAGCAAATGTTTGTATGATGAGCATGGACATTTGTTTCCGAGTCATGGATGTTTATATGTTTATTATGTATGTATTTACAAAAAGTATAAATGTAGTATATCAACTATCTGGTGTCCACGACACAAGCCTCGTTGCTTAGTGTGGCACTAGGTGGCGCTGTGTATAATCATTTCAGCCGAAAGACGTCCACTGCTGGACATAGGCCTCCCCCAAGTGTCGCCACATTGACCAGTCCCATGCGACTCGCATCCAGCGGACTCCCGCAACCTTCACCAGGTCATCGGTCCACCTAGTGGGAGGTCTTCCAACGCAACGTCTTCCGGTTCGCGGTCGCCACTCCAGAACTTTTCGGCCCCATCGGCCATCCGTCCAACCTGCCCACTGCCACTTTAGTTTGGCAATTCTTCGGGCTACGTCGGTAACCTTGGTTCTCTTGCGGATATCTTCATTTCTGATTCGATCGCGCAAGGAAACTCCCAGCATAGCCCTCTCCATTGCCCTTTGGGTGACTTTAAGCCTTCTGATGAGGCCCATTGTGAGCGACCACGTTTCGGTCCCGTATGTAATCACTGGCAACACACACTGGTCATAGACTTTCGTCTTGAGACACTGCGGTAAGTTGGACGAGAAGATACCGCGCAACTTCCCGAACTAGAAGAGAACGAACTAATAGAGTCTCCGATTTTGATAGGAGTGGGTGTGACATGGGCATTCAACATGACCTTGGTTTTGTCCATGTTCATTTTAAGACCCACTCTTCCGGAAGCTCTACTGAGGTCATCGAGCATCGTCCTGAGGTCCTCCATGGTCTCAGCCATGACCACTATATTGTCGGCAAACCGAAGGTGAGTGATGTACTCGCCATTGACGTTAATGCCTAGCCCTCTCCAGTCCAGAACCTTGAAGACATCCTCCAGTGCAGCGGTGAATAGTTTCGGAGATATGACGTCTCCCTGTCTCACACCTCGCTGCAGGAGCCTAGGTTCCGAGGCTTGGTCCCGAAGTCGGACTGACATGGTGGCGTTTTTGTACAAACACTTCAACCTCTCGATGTACCGATAGTCAATTTGGCACCGTTGGAGAGACTGCAGTACAGCCCAGGTCTCGATCAAATCGAAGGCTTTCTCGTAGTCCACAAACACTAGACAGAGGTGCAGGTTGTACTCTTCGGTCTTCTGTATAACCTGCCGCAGCGTATGTATGTGGTCCACGGTGCTAAAGCCTTTTCGGAAACCGGCTTGTTCGGTAGGCTGGAAATCGTCAAACCTGCGCGCGAGACGATTCGTGATGACTCTTGAAAACAACTTGTAGATGGCTTAAAAGTGAGATGGGCCTATAATTCCTCAGCCGGGCATTGTCGCCCTTCTTGAAGAAGAGTACCACCACACCCCTGCACCTGTGCCTGTGGCGTATTTCCCTCAAGTATGACTGAATTAAACAGCTTCTGAAGGGCCTTAAGAACCGGTTTTCCACCCGCCTTCAGGAGTTCGGCTGTAATTCAGTCATCACCCGGTGCCTTGTTGTTTTTGAGTTGCTTCAGAGCCATCCTAATCTCGTACAGGCTGACGTCCGGGATGTCTTCGGTATAGTGTCGGGTCAGTCTAGCTCTTGGGTCGTTTGCTAGATCTACGACGGGTTTATTGGTTGACGTGTACAACTGTCCATAGAAGCTCTCGATCTCCCTCAGAAGCTCCGGTTTGGCGGACAGGATCCTACCATCGTCGGTCTTCAGTTTCGTGAGCTGGCTCTGCCCAATAGCCAGATCTCTTGCAAATACCTTGGAGCCTTTATTCCGCTCAATCGCGTCTTTAATACGCTCGGTATTAAAGCGGCTGAGGTCACTCTTGAAGGATTTAGAGATCCGTCTGTTGAGCTGCCGATATTTACACGCCTCGTCTGAAGACTGCAGGATCATCTCACGCCGCTCCTTCATGAGCTTGAGAGTGTGATTGGAGAGTCTCTTGTTTTGATCTGTATGACGTGCCTTGAAGAACTTAGACCCGGTCGCATGGACAGCTTCCACGAACCCATCGTTATATTCGTCCACTGAGCTTCCTAGGCACTCGAAACGGTTCTGGAGTTCAAGCTGGAAGCTCTCGGGGTTTTGGATTTGGATCTGTGCTGGACGGAGCCTAGACTTCATCAGTCGATACCTTTCAAGCTTGATATTGATGTTCAATGTGCCTCTTACCATGCGGTGATCGCTCCCGGTTTTCACCGAATTGATCACAGAGACATCATTGAACATTTGCTTCTTGGTAGACATGATGAATTCAATCTCATTTCTCGTTGCACCATCGGGGCTCTGCCAGGTCCACTTCCTGTGCTCAGGCTTTTTGAAGTAGGAGTTCATCATATAGAGGCCCTCCTTCTCCATAAAACTAGCCAGTTGGTGACCCCGGCGATTCCGACGTCCAAATCCAAATTGACCCACCTGCAGCTCATCTCCGTCTCGTTTGCCCAGTTTCGCGTTGAAGTCCCCCATGACAACGGTAAAGTGAGTTTTGGAACCATGCATGGGTTTAGTAATATCCTCATACATGGTCTCCACTTCGTCGTCGGGGTGTGCCGAGGTCGGGGCGTAAACCTGTATGACCTTCAGCGAATATCTTGAGGATATTCTGAGTATAAGGTACGCCACCCTGGTCGACACACTCTCGATCTTCACTACGTTGTTCACGAGGGACTTGTGGACGATAAACCCGACACCACCCTGGGACTGCCGGTCACCTTCTCGGAAATAGAGCAGGTTGCCGGATTTCAGGATTATCGTGTCCTCCCCCTCTCTTCGGACTTCTGATAATCCCACAATACTCCATCGTAGCCTGCTCAATTACTCTTCGAGTTCCGTTATCTTCTCGTCGGTCCGGAGTGTGCGTGTGTTATATGTTGCCAGGTCCAGTCGCTGGTATTGGCAGCCAGATCCCTTCCGGAGATTCTTCGCACCCCTTGCCACGCCGTAGCCTCGACCGCTGCCGTAGTCGAGGGTAGACGGGCTGCCGGGCACTAGGGGCCATTTCTTTGATGCGCTTTTCATGTGGGGGGGTTTTGCCATAATCGCCACGCTTGGCAGGCGGGTTGGCGATCGCAGTACGGTTGTTACAAAAGCACAGAGAACGCTGCTGCCCATTCTCTAGTAAGTCCCTTAGTCGCCTCTTACGACACCCACGGGAAGATATGGGATGGTGCTATTCTTTACGTCCGACACCATACAGACTGTGTATAATGTCAAGCGATATTTATTATTTATTTATAACACGCAGTCTCTTACAAAAAAAAATCTTTCAAAATCAGAAATTGAATTTAGAAACAAAGACAAAAATGAAAATTAGGTACACTCCCAGCCACAAGGCATAAAAACTGTGAAAGTACTGTAGAAAAGTTTACCATTCACAAACACAAAACGAACCTGATTCACTCTTAACCCCGCTACTGTGGCTCGCAATAAATCGCGGTTGCAATTATAACGGCGTCGATTTGTTACATAACACACAGCTCCGGTAATGCCGTTATTATAACGGCACAATAACCGCTATTTCTGCAAAATTAATCAGCGAATGTGTGTGACAATAACAGATTGTTAAGTGGCTCTGTTTAAGAACTTGTAATTGATTGTAATTAAGCGGTTGTGTGAATGGGGGCTTGTAATTGAATAGTAGACGAATAGCCCCGTGTTGTGCAAGTAATTTGACTTTCACAACAAAAGCTACAAGTTCAAATGTTGTATTTATCATGAAATAAGACAATAAGAGTCCCGAAATTCGTAATGAAGCGTAAGGTTGGACGCCCTCGGGCTCGGTGGAGCAACGATCTTCGCAGGGTGGCTGGTAGCAACTGGATGAGAGTTACTGAGAATCGAGTTGAGTGACGAGTGATTGAGGAAACCTATGTCCAGCATTGGACTACTGTAGGCTGATGACGTTTAGTCCCTGAAATGTAAGGCATTGTTGCACCATAGTACACTGTTTCACTGGTTATGTTTAAGTACCATAGGGTGACTGCCTATCTGATCTTCACACCCAGTCACTAGGTGACACGATACTCGGTAAGACTGATTGTAAACACACAATCATTTTTGCGGTTGTGGCATGTGCCAGGTGCATTGTGTGCACTAGTTACATGTGCCCAATAAAATGATTTCATTATTTTTATTTTCTTTCTTCTTCCTTCTCGTTTCCTCTTTTTTTTACACATTAAAGATAAAGATTCGAGAGTAACAGCCGAGTCCAACGGCTTGACATGTTTTCCGCTGCGCGAAGGTGCCTCTCCATGTAATGAACGGTCATATCCAAATACCGATTTTAACAAAAAATCTACTATCAGAACTAGCCATGTTAATAAAAGTTAAAATAAACCGTGTAACCTGCCAGTACTCATTTACACAACAACACAACTGCATCGTAACTAAACGCAGCTTTAATGAAGTGGTTACAACGTAATTTAAGTTGGTTGCGCGTGTGTTCCATTCATCCTGGTTGTTTAAAACAGCTTTAGTATTGAATTAAAGTAATTATGTTAATGATTTGTGCTCGTTATCTAGTTTTATTATAAGATAGAACTACGAACGCCTTTCAATATAAGATGGAAGGAAATTTGTTTTTATCTTTACTCATCTTTTTCTCACTTTTTTAAGCTTCTTACGGTAGATGGTATGTGTACTTGTATTTCATAAAAATAGACTCAAAAGAATGAAAGAATAAGTAATACATACAACTGTTTGAACCATTTTATTACAATTGAATCTGTGTTGGCCCAATATGGAGAACAAAGTTGGGTAACTTTTGTCAAACAATATTTTTCTGTAAAACAATAAGGCTTTATAGCGTTTTAAACACTCAAATGAGACGTTGCCAATCATCATCATCGTAATCATTCTCCTGTTCATATTCCAATTTATTTGGGGGTAGCATGTCCTCTTCTTCCATACTTCTCTGTTACTCGTCATCTGAGCAGTCACCTCCTCTCTAGCCATGTCATGCTTTACATAGTCATCCATCGTTTCTTTGGTCAATCCATCATGCAACACAATACATGTTTAGTTACCTAGCCACACATACCACCGTTCTATACGAATGTCATCATTGTCATCATTATCATCTGCTTAGCCTTTTCCCAACTATGTTAGGGTTGGCTCCCAGTCTAACCGGATGCAGCTGAATACCAGTATTTTACATGGAGCGACTGCCTATCTGACCTCCACAACCCAGTTAGTACTGGGTAATACGATACCCCTTGGTAAGACTGGTTGTCAGACTTTTTGGGCCACTGACTACCTGTAACGATTGTCAAAGATCTACAAATGACTGCCGGGACCAACAGCTTAACGTGCTTTCCGAGACTACGGAAACGAAACTCGGTATGTAAGGGTGGTCACCCATCCACACACCAACCTAGGCAAGCACGGCTTAACCTAAAATCGACCCGAGCGGCTGTTATTATTTAGCCACAAAAAAAAACAAAAAAGTATATAACAATATGTTAACAATTACAAACAAAAGCATGTACTAACCCTACCAATAAATGATGACCAACTTATAACTAAGTTACGCAATATAATACGACCAAATTAAAATGTCCACTAGCTATAAAGCCTAAATATACGCGACTGTGACAACATGGAGCATTGTTAATGGAACATTGGCTATTTTATTATTGCCCCGGATTATAATGTGTGGATGGATATTTGGATAATGACGTTAAGGGATGTATAATGGTATAAATAGTTGAATGGAGCTGATTAGGGTAAATTTCGGTAATTAAACCATGATAGAGGTGTGGGTGGGTATGCGTAGTGAAGGTAAATATACGAAGCAGTTTCATTTCATTTATGAATAGTGAACAGTGAGTTTTAACAGTAAAGTGCTTTTGAAAAAATCCATGTTTGTTATAAACAGTGCCGTTAGTCTAGTCGTCACAATAGGCATGACGATAGTATCAAAAAATGACAAATCAAATGGCAAAAAATGAGTATTGGAAAATAATGGATATGTATTTTTTGTTTTTGTAAATCAATGAATATTGACAAAGATAAAACGCATCAAAACTCGGGAGTGGGGGCTCGTGACATCAGAACAAGCTAAAAATTATACCATGGCGTGACGTATTGAGAATTTTAAAAGCATCGTATCTCCGTCAATTTTGGTTTACGTAACAAAAGCAAAAACACCGGTCAAATATTTTTTGATAATCTAAGTGACGGACTAATTAGATTTTTTTTGTCGTCTCGCCTATTGCGACTGCTGAACATCAAGTCCTGGGTCTGATTCCCCGGTCGGGCAAACTGGTATTGGGTTTATCCATCAGGAATTTATCATTAGCAAAATTTATCATTAGCAAACTTAAGTTTGCTGTTCGATCCCTAGAAACGGCTATTGCTCCAACCGCAAATAATAAGTTTGTAATGGTACAATCGCTTTTTTTTTGTTATTAAACTACATATTTACGGTTTTCAGACTTTTCCCTTGACATGTGTTGTAAGACCTTGCTTTTTGCCAAATTTCGTGGATCTAGGTCAACTAGACTAGGGAACTACCATATAGGTTTTCGACCCAAAACCTATAGGGTACTTCCGGTTGACCTAGAATTGTCAATTTTGGTTAAAACCAAGGTCTTACAGCACAAGTAAACGGAAAAGACCGAAAAATAAAAAAAAAGTTGAAAATTAGGGTAAATTTTGGTACTTACAAGTTTTCGCGAAAATCTAAATTTACGAATATCTTTTCTTTTATCGTGTTGACTCAGGACCTTGATTTTTATACACCTAATAGGGACTTAATAGACCTCAGTATATGGTATAAATTTCAACTTGCTAGGTCCACCCGTTCCTGAGAACAGACTGTCGGTGGTGACAGACGGACAGACTGACGGACAGATGGACAAGAAAGTGATCTTCTAAGGGTTCCGTTTTTTCCTTTTGAGATACGGAACCCTAAAAATGGCCAAAAATGAAGAAAACGTGTTAAATAATAAAAAGAGATTTAATATATAATATGCTCTTTACTTGATTTTTAACTCGACATTTACAACAGACACTTCTAGAAATCCTGACCAAATTACTCAACCCACATTCTCCCAAAAACTGACTTTCTTAAGCCCCAAAACTCCTTACTTTCCCAATATAATTCACCTAACCATTTCCACGTTTGACAAATAATTTCTTCTGGAAGCCTTACAAACATTTGTGCCAGTATTCCGTCAGGCGAATGTAATTAATTATTTACGGACGAGAATTCGAAGCTCCCACGTGCAATAAACCGTCAATCTTCCCGTACTTATAACTAGGAATTCTGACAACGATGGCTCTTCAGTTTGTAGTTATTTATGTAGCAAAGAATTTCTCATATATGTATTTTTTTTTTAAAGATTATTTTAGGGCAGCTGTTAATGACCCATAACTCGTATGTAGTGTGTTAAAACAAGCTTGTATTCCGTACGGAAAAAACCAATGACAATTGCCAAAACTGAACGATGATGTTGCTTAAATTCAGTGATCAGACGAAATTTGAACGAACCATCGATTTTAACATTCACAAAATTGACGAGAGTTTTGCTATTGCGGGAATATCCTGTATGAGGTTGGCACAAGAGCGTGGAGCTTGGCACAAGCAAAGAGAAGCCTATACCCAGCAGTGGGTGAAGGGCTGTGGATGATGATGAAATTGAAGAAACCACATCTCGATCGACGATCTCGATCTCGCTTGATGGAACGCGATTATTGAAGTTGTATTTTTTATAAAAATAGCCTGAAAGCAAACTGCAAGGCGACCTTGTTTATTCAAAAACCTTATGCAATATACAGGGATAGAACCATGACCAGTGAGTTATAAAATTATGCAGGATCCTTTTGGATTAGCATAAAAATCGATGATCTTTAGAACGCCCATAAGTATATTAAATCTTGGAACGAGCATAATATTACTGAGTAGCTTTCGCCCTTAGGACATTATTAGGGCCGTTAGGCGCACCCCTAACTGCACCATAAGAAAGTATGGGTATTATGGTGTTTAAACATGAGGTATATTATTATGGGTATGCATGGGATTTTAATTTTTGGTAAGGGATTTTGAAAATCTCTTTGTAAGATGGTGGTTATTGCTTTAATATGGCGTCTGAGTGCTAATAATTACAATAGGCTACTCCTTTTTAAGGGCGCTTTCAATTTAGACGTTTTGTGTCGAACCACTGCGTTGCCGAAGCGGTGCGTTTGTCGTATTACGTACGGACGTTCGTTTGTTTTCATACAAAGCGCGCGGTGCGCAACCGTGTGGCGTCGGTATGTGCTGCGGTACAAACACCGCACGGTTGCCGCACCGCGCCTGCTTGGCAAACGCCTTCACTCATACAGAGAAGGCAAGTGCATTGATCAGCATGCTTGCCCAAAGTGGACTGGCGATGTTGTGATCTTCACCGATGTCTGTTATCTCCAAGACAAACTTAAACAAGCATAATTTGCTTATACTCCTAGAAAAAGTATTTATAAGTATAAATATCGCACTCATCATTACCCTGGTCTGCACAGGCTAAGAACCAACATAAAAAAAGTACACTTCAGAATAATTATGAGCTATCTGCAACATGCTTATTAAATACCTACGACGGTACCCAACCATCAAAGCCGACTGCTTACCCCAAAAAACCACACCTTCAAAGTAACAAAACCTTGCAGGTACGTACCGATTACACAGCGAACATTGAAAGCAGTGTACGAAGATATCATTTTTCAGTTCCCTCTGAGACCGGGTATCGGGTATCCTTTCATCGGTTTTACAAGCCATGAATCCGATGCGGTATCTCATTGGCAAATTTAGCGTAAACCATCAAACGGTTTCGAAATAGACTCGTGGTATCGTGGGGTGGATATGATACTTATTTTTTAATGCAAGCTTGAATTGGTATTTTTTCTTTTTTTGAATTATTCAAGTTTACTGCAGCACTAGTTGATTTTAAATTATTGCCAATGAATTGAGGTATATGACGTTTTCATAAGTTACACCTAAATATTATTGTATGTTGGATTTTCAACTTTTTTCTAAGTATTACTTAGCGTTAGTGAAAACTGGCATGACACTACTCAACACTTTATAAACACAACTATTCTATTTATTATGATTGATATAGTTGCCGAAAAAAAACTAATGACTTTGGTAAAATAAAATTCTGTCAAAAATATTCAATTATTTTTCACAAATGACGAATTTTGCAGTAAACCATTACTTTTTACATACCTACTAAATTTATATATAACGTACATACATTTATCCGTTTACAAAATAAAGCATTTTCTTTTAGCAAAAAATGTTAACGTTAAATATTAAGCTTTGTGTGCCGAGCTTTATTTAAAAAGCGCTAAGTTAAATAGTAAACACATGTTTGGAAAACACACATTTTACGTAAACAAAAATTTGCAAACACGATATTTTATGATTTAGAAACACGTTATTCTTATTTACAGATGGCGTCTGTTTTAAACGTAAATATGTTTGCTTGTATTTATAGATATTCGTAGAAATTTACATATAATATTTTAAAAAACACAACATACAGAGCTTGGTCTTCGACAACCCTTTGAACAAAATAATGTCAATTGTCTTCATGTGTGTTGGTAGAAAACTGCAAAAATAAAAAAATAAACATTCCTAATTTGTATTAACTTTGAATTTAGTTCATTGTTTCCTTTTAATATCAAATCGATTTTAAAGTGTTTTATTTAAAATCATATTTTATTTAATAAATATAACCCTGTACGAAGTATGAATATTTCGCAGGAAAATCGTTATGCATTGTGACGTAGCTTTGTTTGAAAACATCTTAAATTGTAAGTGTGTTACGGAATTACGGAGTCATGCATCATAGCTAATAACTTTTTAGCTAATATAAACCATATTCTGTGTCGTATTTTTTATTTATCTTTTGGTTCCCTGGCAACCATGAAACACCTTTAGCATCAAATCCTCTCACCATACACGGAACCATTTTCCTAACGACAGGCGTCCTAATGGCGAGATACCGAATGATCCACACCGATGATCGCTACATCTCATAAATTATTCGTTCTACAATTAATAGCAGATCAGTGCGAGGCTCCGCCAGCCGTCAGGTGTGTCAAATAGATTACATCTCTGACAAAATTTAATGAATAAAGTTTGCAAGAAAAGCCTTTGAAATGGACGGACTGATTGGAGGAGTTTGTTCGTTTGTTTGAGGTGTTTTTTGTGTGTGCTGCAGGTGTTTGTGGTCGATCATGTTTTGAGAAGGTTCATTGTTGAATATGAACATCACTGATTGCATTTTTTTTCCTTTTGTTGTTGGCCTTAACTGTCCCACTCCTGGGCAAAGCCTCCCCCCATTCCTTCCACTTTTCTAGATGCTGCGCCTCTAACTGATAGCATTAATACATTTGAGTACTTTTAAAATTAAATCTAGTGAAGCAGTATCCTCATTTATAGCTTCCTTTTAAGCAAAATAAACGTTTTCACTGAATGCATTTTATAAGACCTTTTTATCAAGGGGTATTGTATAACCCAGTACAAACTGGGTTGTGGAGATAGAATAGGCACTCGCTCCATGTAAAATAATCGTACTCAACTGCATCCGGTTAGGCTGAAAGCCAACCTGGAAAAAGCTAGGAGATGATGATTCAAATTTTATTCACCAGAAAGGTGCGAAAGTAGACCATATCACTTACCTATTAGATAAACGACATAACCCCACAAACCACGATATTGAAACAACAATAAACATGCAAATCCCGACATGCAGCAAAACACATTATCTGACATAACAATGCAAAAGCTAGCTGTGATGGAACGCCCAACCGATGGCACATCGGCAACTTGCAGCAAATCACGGAATCGCACGAACAATACGTAGGTACGTGTCGACACACACATAACTACAGATTTCAACTGCTAGGTCAACATGCTTCGGGTTCCGATACTGCGTAAATCTTCGGTGTGTGGCTACGAAGTGAGCGGGCATTATTATTTTTGGGTCATGTCAATAATAATTTGAAAATTCATTTCTAAAAGAGGCCAGAGAATAAAATATTGCTCGTATTTTTGACATCCGATCGGGCACAGGACTTGTAGCAAAACAAACCGAACTGAACATTCTGTAATTTTCTGTCCTTTTTATGAAATCTGAAATCAGGCCAATGAAATGACTGTTACTGTTAGCCTATGTCATCCCACTGCTGGGCAAAGGCCCCCTTGACTTCCATATTCTTTGATCCAGGGCCAATGTGGACCACTAGTCGTTGGTTTTGTCCAGCTCGTCCCGCCATCTCCTGCGAGGTTTACCGCGTCGCCTTCTGGTTGTTATCAGGGCTACACATCGTGGTTATTTTGGCCCACAGCTCGTCGGGCATATGGCAGATATGGCAATACCAGTCCCAATTTAGCTTTGCGACTTTTTGGGCAACGTCAGTAATTTGTGTTTTGGAGCGCTGTGTCGTACATGGTCGATAAGTTTGACGCCTAGGATACTGCGTTCCATTGCACGTTGGCAAACCTTGATCTTGGACTTTTGAATGTTTGTCAATGACCAAGTCTGAGATCCATATGTCAAAATGGGAAGAATGCACATGTCCATGATTTTTGGTTTGAGTTCCAAATGTAAGATTTCCTTTCATAAGCTCTATCATGGACCAGTAGCTCTTCCAGGCATTTTCGGTTCGTCTTATGACTTCCTTGTCTTGTCTGGACTGGAAAGAGACTACGTTCTGGCCCAAGTAGATGTATTCATGAACATATTGCAATTTTTCACCATTCACTCGGATCTTGTCTTTGGTGGTGTTTGACATCAGTTTGGTGTTCGACATGTACATCGCGAGTCCAACCTCAAGGCTTGCGTCACTGAGCTGGTTTAACATAAGCTCCAGTTCTGCCGCCGTGGAAGAGAATACGACAATGTCGTCAGCGAAGCGAAGGTTTGTTAACCGCACTCCGCCAATTTAAATTCCGCTTCTCTCCCAACTGGCCGTAAGCTTTTTAAACACTTCTTCAAGCGCGCTATTAAAAAGCTTGGGTGAAAGCGGCTCTCCTTGCTTTCCGCCTTTTTCTATGGAGAATGATGGTCCAACTGTCTGTAATCTAATTGAAGAAGTGCTGTTTAAGTAAACGTTACGAAGGAGGTTGATCGGTAGGTGAGATCGATTTCTTGTCTGTTCAGAGCGTCAAATATAGCTTTGTGTGTCATGAAATGACTTCCGTACAATATTAAATTATCATGCTGATGGTTACTGTCAAAACTTGAAATCACCTTGCCACTAATGACTACTTACTAGCTCTTTGTTACAAAGATTATTTCAAAGCCTCTTCTGAGATTTAACGAGAAATTGAAGCTGAAGCGTTTTTTGTTGTGCACTTATCTTCTTTATATCCTTATTCCCAGGACCCTTTGATTATTCGGTGACGCACGTATTGCACTTCTTACAAAGAAAAGCAATTTTATGACACGCTCTTCAGGAATGACCACGTAACAGAAATATGTAGGTATTTTCGAAACCGCTATTTGAACCATTCAAGAAAATATCGAGTTAAATAGTCCCAGCCCGCTGGTTGCGTAGCCCCAATCCTTCGTCGCCAACAATAAATATGAACACAAACCGATCTGCGGCATCGCGTGCCGTGGCAACTTAATGGACTATTAGCAACGGCCTCATGTATAGAATATGTAAGCCTTGTATGAGACTGTATGGCCTCATGTATGGAATTTGTAAGGCATGTGGTGATGCAATGCGTGTTCCGGTTGGCGAGCAAATTATACGATTAGGTGACGAATAAATTATACTGTGGTTCTGTTACCTAAGTACATATTGGTAAGCTTAGAGACCATGTTTTTTCTTCTATTTTCAGTGATTTCTAAATTCAAGTTCAATGAGCTTTCACCAGAATTTTGCCATCCCAAGAGCATATAAGTAGTGGCTTCGTGAAGGTTTTTTGACGACTAAGAGAACAAATAGGGTTTTTTCTCAATGTTAACATTATCAAACACCAAACACCTAAGTACTTTACAAAGAAATGTAAGATTTTGGATGAGATGAGAGATAATTGAAAATTCTTCAACAAACAGTCACGGTTGATATCAATGGATCATGTCTGTTAGTTGAAGAGTTTCTAATCTATTTTTTTATTATTTTAATTTATTCGTTTACTGCAATTGTGCAGTAGAATTAAGGTCGACTAGATGACGCGACAGTCCAGTCTGTTACCACCTTTTGCTACTACCAATATGAATAAAAACTTATAAGGTGCCTCTCCGAGACGGGCTGCAGACTGCAACCGCAGGCGACACTGCGGCTAGCGGCTGCGGTTGGACCGCAGTGCGGCCTGCGGTCGCTGCTGCTTCTATTCCAAGCGCGGGGGCATGCCGCGGCTGCACAATGCATAGAACCATGCCTCAGTCTCTCCAGTACCTTCGTGCGAGACAGAATTATAACCAAATTATTGCGGTAATATGGGTCGTACGTGTCTTAAAGGACTGGATGACCAGCAACAAAGTTGATTAACTTCTCTTCGTCATCTTGCGAAAAAGTCGACATTTTTTACGTATGTACTCTTTGTGATTCGCGACACCACTTTGCACTGCAGTCCCAAGCAGCATTGTCGCCGCGCTCGGAATCAATTTCATAGATATTCATAGAAACAAGTGGTGTCGCTTGCAGTTTGCGGTCTGCAGCCCGTCTCGGAAAGGCGCCTTTATTCTTTTCGCGTATAAGCTAAAAATATAACAGTAGTAGCAACTACAACCGGCATGTCCTAGAACTAAAAAATTCGAAGACATGTGACATCTACCAATCCGCACTGGGCCCGCGTGGTGGATTATAGCCCATTCCCTCTCATACAGAGGAGGCCTGTGTCCCAGCAGTGGGAACATTAATAGGCTGATGATGATGATGATGATGAGTAGCAACTCCAAAAATACTCCTAACGAACACGTTAAAGACCCTCCCACACACAAGTACATCGTTTTAACAACAGACAAAGGCGGTGGCGGCCATTTTCTGGATACCTCCTCCCCTTTATCTCGCCTCATTAATCTGAGCACTCTCGGATTTATAGCAAAGAAGAGAGCTAGATTATTTTACAATTAAGAGTGCAATGTGTACTTAGTTATAAACGATGTTATTAATAGATCTCGTTTTATGGGTTGGTGTTGTTTTAATTTGCTTCTAGCTGAGTAATTAATAGCAAAATGTCTGCCTTACCCCTGCCTTACCCTTTGGAGATTACAGGCGTGATGTTATGTTATGTAATCAACAGTCGACTTAGTATTGCGCAGTACCTACATCCTTCATACTTAAAAGCTTGTATACAGTGCTTCAGGCCATTAACTATGTATGTACAGTGAGTTATAGCAATTAGCTGACCCACCTTTGCATAAATGGTTAACATTTTTTAGAATTCGAATTGATCGGATTTTAAAATTCTTTTATACTTTATTTACTTTGGTCAATTGATATGGCGTTGAGCTAAACGTTGAACATCCAGCCGTGTGATTCTGTAAGATCTCATTCTAAACTTCGATTCAAAATCAAAATCAAAATCAAAATATTTTATTTCACATAGGCCTAGATGGGCACTTATAAAACGTCGAAAAAGGTACACGGTTCGCGTTGGTCGTTTCCATGGAGAAGAACCGGCAAGAAACTCCATGGTTACTCTTTTCAAATCATTTGGTATTACAGCATTAGTACATTCTGAATTCACTGTGAGTTTCTTGACTGACATTCTAAAAACTCGGTTGATAATTCGAATTTACACTAGCGCCACCCTTGCGAGCGTGTCAGCGAGTTGAACTAAATTAACAGTGAGATTTTGACAGATAAAGTATTAGATGACGTAAGAAGTGGCATTGGTCGCTTCAGAGCTGACTTCACTTCGCAAGGTGATGCTTACAGAATGCAAAATCAAGGTCATTTTGAACCTTATGCGAAGTGAGAGTTGTTTGAATTTTACAGAATCGACGTACAGCAGGGCGTTTTAATTTAGGCTTTGTTTACGTGAAGCCTAGTGTTCGTTAAAATAGACATAAGTTTCTCCAAAATTATGATTTTAACTGTTACCTACTCATAAATATAGATAAACGGTTTTGCACGTAACTTTTAAAATATGTATTTCAAATTACTCTACGCGCAAAAGCGTTATCTAAATTACTGTTATGCTAAAATGGTTTCCACCCTACTATAATTATTATTATTAAAACATTCCACCCGAAAAATGACACACATCAATTGTATCCTCTAACCTCGAAAAATTTAATTTCCCAAACATAAATCCCCGTCAGCAGGTAATTGCTGTTTTCACAATATAAAACAAGAATTATTAACATAAAACTTTTCAACACAAAATAAAGTTTCGTAGTCTAAATCCCTACTTGAGTTGGAGCGGGTGGCTTCGCTCATTAAATAAATTAGTCCCATCTTGGAGCCCAGCGGAAGCTTTGCCTAGTATATTTTTGCTAGAAAAGAATTTTCTACATCAGTTTGTAGGCGGATTTTATTATTTTGTCGATATTTTTTCAGCATTGAATGGGATTTTCTGGTTTGCATTTCGAATGGTGTTGCAAGTTGAAATGTAGGTTACTTTTGAGGGAAAATGTCGTCTCAATGTTTGGTGTATTTTCGCTCATTACTGTTATCGTAAAGCTACAGTAATTGCGAGTATTCCGTACGTGTTTCTAAGTATTTTGTAGTTTTTCTAAACTTAGTTACGTGAGAAGTAAAAAAACCCTCCATTGTCACTAGTACCATTAACAGTTCCATGATGGAACTACTGTTGTTTTTTTTAATCACTAGTTCAATTTTGAAAGAATCTGAAAATAATGGAACTAGTGTTGATTTTTTTATCACTAGTTCCACTAGTAAGATTAACAGTTATATGGTGGAACTTCTGTTGTTCTTGTTAATCACTAGTTCCATTTTGGAAGAATCTGAAAATAATTTTGAAACTAATGTTGTTGTTGTGTGTTTGTTGTTGTGGTTGTGTTGTTTATTATTTTAGGTACTTTGGTATTTTTACCCACCACAGTTTTTTTTTTCACTTCCTATAAGTAATGAAGTGAAAGAAAAGCCTTCGTCTAACATTAAGTTTATATTTTTTTTTTAACACTCTTGCTCGTAAAGCTGATGTAATTCCACCGGTTTTAAATATGTAAAGCGGGTCATAAAAAACGCGTGTGTTATCAAAGCAAATAGTTAAGTTATAGTCCATACAAATTCCATAACAGTATTATTTGCCATTTCAAATATGGAACTGATCGCCGCTGCACGACTCCAGCTAGTGAGCAGCGCGCTGTTGCTATTCAAATTTCGAACTAATCGCCGCGCGGCGCCAGTCAGTAGGCAGCGCTGGCGCGCTGTTAAAATGGCGAGAAAGCAACAGTGTGCATTCACAGATTGAGTTTATTTAAAATAAAAAAAATAAAAAACAGTTTATTCGGTAATTTAAAAACTTGGCTGCATGCTCTAGCGTCTTTGCCAACATTTTCACGCAGCCACGGCAGAAAATAATCCTCGCGCCATTTTTCTCAAATTTTTTTTTCTTTGTACTTGTATTGTGAATATCTAAAAATGACAACTTTCAATAATGAAGATGAGCAATATATTACTTCAACTCCACCGGGTATACTAACAGAAGCGCGAACCGCATGCAACAGCTTGCTGCCGTCAATATCCAAGGACAGATACATAACCACGTATGAAATATTTTTTTTTTCTGTTTCCTCGCAAATGTGTTAAAAAACGTCGTACGATATACGTGCGTATTGGTTATAACATGCGAGGCTCTATTACGCCCTCGCCTTCGGCTCGGGCTGAAATTCCGCCTCGCATGTTATAACCATCTTTACGCACTAATATCGTAATGTACTATTAAGTTTTTATATCTTGGATATTTCTCTCTTTTTCGTGGTTATAATACTACTATGGTTATGATTGTTACTTTCCCACCACCATATTTATCCATGCAAACCACTCCATACAAAAGTACAAAAAAACACCGACAAAAAAAAACCCACATAAAAAAAACCTCATACCGTAATTAATCCCTTACATCATAACGCATGACTAATATATGACGCAAACTGTCAAATAATGGCACAAACATTTAGTCCAACAAATCGTCGAACAAATCATGGGACAGTACTGCAACAGAAGCGACCGTTCCTTCGAGCGAACAATTAAAACTTGCGTCATTTATTACAAGAGATTTAGCTTGCCTCGGAGACACCGAGTGTTACGGTATGTATACTTACCTACTTGTAGGCAGACTCAAGTGTACTGGTACTCATGTATGAAGGAAAAGAGGTATGTAGGTAGGTATCTAAATGACAAATGCAATTCAACCAAGATTTGCCTTCGCTTGTGGCGTTTTTGTCTCAATAGGCCCGTTGTAACACAAACAGCTTTTGCTTTGAATTTTCTTTGTTACTTCGTACTCCCTTTACGGTATGAACTTTTATATTTCAGATTTATTTGGGCGTGTAGTGCCACTACAAAAACTACTATAGCAAATAGTACAAAAAATACTACAATGCTATTATGACACAAATAAAGAACTAACATCAAAATTCTAAATCGCGCAGATTGGATGCCATGTTCAGATATTTGTATTGTTTTTAGGGTTCCGTACTTCAATAGGAAAAAATGGAACCCTTATATTAGGGTTCCGTACCTCAAAAGGAAAAAACAGAACCCTTATAAGATGTCTTTCTTGTCCGTCTGTCCATCTGTCACTTCCGATTTTCTCAGGAACGGGTGGACCTAGCGAGTTGTAATTTATACCATATACTGAGGTCTATTAAGTCTCTATTAGGTGTATAAAATTCAAGGTCCAGAGTCAACACTTTAAAAGATATGGGTAAATTAAGATTTTCGCGAAAACTTGTAAGTACCAAAATTTACCTTAATTTTCAACTTTTTTATTTTTCGGACTTTTCCCTTTACTTGTGCTGTAAAACCTTGCTTTTAACCAAAATTGACAATTCTAGGTCAACCGGAAGTACCCTATAGCTTTTGGGTCTAAAACCCATATGGTAGTTCCCGTTGACCTAGAATCACGAAATTTGGCAAAAAACAAGGTCTTATAGCACATGTAAAGGGAAAAGTCTGAAAACCGTAAATATGTAGTTTAATAACAAAAAAAAGCGATTTTTCCATTACAAACTTATTATTTGCGGTTGGAGCAATAGCTTTTTCTAGGGATCGAACAGCAAAGTTAAGTTTTGCTCTTTAAAAAGTTTGTACGGAACCCTCGGTGGGCGAGTCCGAATCACTCTTGGTCGGTTTTTCTTTTACATTTTATTTCTATTTAATTTTTTCAATCTAATCCATATCCGTATCTGATGGTGGCATCACTTTCCCTATCAGAATACCAGCGCTGTGACGTTTTTTAAATGTTACAGCACCATGCTGAGATAGGAGCCTTTTGGCCTCGTACAGGACCAATTTCGTTTCACCATTTAATTTTGTGTGTTTTGTCCTGTGCGGGCTAATATTTGCCTTTTCATTCTCTCTTTTTAATTGGCGGCCCCGACTTACGAACAGTAAGTCGTGGGTTCGAACCCAGGCAGGCGCATTACTTTGTGTAATTTATTTCATCAGCGCTGCTCTCAAAACGGTGAAGGAAAACATCGTGAGGAAACCAGCATGTCCTAGAACCAAAAAAATCGAAGACATGTGACATCTACCAATCCGCACTGGGCCCGCGTGGTGGGTTATAGCCCATTCCCACGCATAGAGTGGAGGCCTGAGTCCCAGCAGTGGGAACATTAATAGGCTGATGATGATGAACTGTCGAGTAGTGGCCCACCAGACACAACACCCGTCTCGTCGGAGGATCATCTCTTTTCTTCAGTTACAACGCCAATAATGTCATAAATTCGGTGGTCATTGTTCAATTACTAAATTGTTGAGCGGTCATCAAGACGTTTGCGACTCAGTAAGCGGAAAGCACAATAACAAGGCTATTAGTAGTAATGTAGTCGAAATTAATTAATTATTATTCGCCAATCAGTTTGCGATAATATATCTGCTATTGGCTAACCACAGGGGAATAACTTGCATGTTCAGTTATAATAATATTATGTTCAGCCAATGGCTTAATTGCCTCGACCAATACCTGAGGAAGCTCTTGTTAGGCAGCTGCTCGCCTTTCTCTAGAGCCCTGACCGCCACTGGTAGCATGTCTTAAGCAAAAAAGACAATTTTGCCGCATAGCCGACCAGCAGTTCCAATTTCACTGCCATTCTTTATAAAATCACGTACACACTTTAAAGAAGAAAACTACCCCCATTCAACCTCCACCTTATTTGCCTAGTTTGAAGTCTCCAGTGCAATCAAACGCTAGCTCATGAACCACAAAGCAATGTGAAGTAGTAACTTGTTGGATTTAAAGATCAATAGCTTGCTGTAACAGGTTGCTAGCAGATAACAGTAACCTAAGTGTAGTACTTGTGAACAGTACCATCCAGCCGGAAGACTTTAAGAGCTTGTTCAGATGAATCCAGGCACGCGAACAAAAACGTGTTGAGTACTAGAATAGTCTGAACTTTGCCTTATGCTATGAAAGGATAACTGGGGGATTGAGTGTTTTTTTTGTAGAAAAGCACTTCATTTTAACAGTTTAAGTTGGGCTACCACCTACTAATGTGTTATTACAAAGAGTGAATTTCACCTTAAAAAATAAACACGACCATAAAATGTCAACGGTTAAGTTCAAAATCGAATGAGAAAATTTGACAGTTTGTGGTAAATTGATGCGCTGGTGACTGTACATTTAAACGACACATTAAATGATGACTCAGACAGCTCTTGAACGTGATTTTGTTGCGCTAATTGCGTTCAATTTGGTTGGAAAAATTCACCCAAAAGTTATTGGGTAGTATTCTTTTGTAAAAACCAATGAGTTAAAATTTTTAGTGCGATCTCTTCAGTAAAGTGTTTCTTGAACTTACTACAGTACAATAAGTTATACAGGGTGTAAACAACTTCATTACGAAGCCACCAACCAAGTATTCTGTACATCAAACTAAGTAACTTTACGCAAAAATTATTGCTGGGAAACGACTTTTCTTTTTGGGGTGAAAAATCATGTTTTGTGGTAGAACTCAATGTAACGCACTCAAAACATTGTGCTGATGTATGGATTGAATAGTACGAGGGTCGTGGGGAGGTGTTTAAAGTAAAAATCTTACATTAAAAACTTGTATTAAAAAAAAAACTTGTCAAAATGTTGGAACTTTAACCCCCAATATCTCCGTAACTAGAAGGTTCCCAGGTATGGGGTAGGACAAAAAAATTATCGCGATGTCGTGGAAAACAAGTGCCTTTCGGCTTCGTTAAGAGGTTTTTTACACCCTTTATTCAGATTACGAGATATTTATATTTCCTAAATACAATTTAATTTCGATTGCCATCACAAATAATTAAGCGACAACACAAATTTCAATAGTTAGTTAGTGTTCTCAAAATAGTCTATCATGCGTTCTGTTCAAAATAAGATTAGAACAACAAGTTTCCATATCATAACCGACATCTCTGCTCTCTCCTTTTCTCTAAACCCCGTGACTTGTCTCATAAGTCATAACATACGCTACTCCGTTTTCAACTTCCTGGTTCTGATGATGTGTGATAAATCGCAGTAATATATCGTAGGTGTAAATGAAAAGATGAGAGAGTGAGGGAGACGATACCTTATCTATCAGGCTCAAGCATGCACATGAAATATGCTGTGAAATTGGAGGTAGATGGAGAATTATGATAACTTACCTCGGCATGTATAATAATGGAATGTAGCGAGATGTAACACGCGACTTTGTTTGGAAACTTATTGACTTTTGTAGATCAGAAATTTTGTAAAAAGACGAGCGATTAACTACAGTGTTGCGCTGTGAATTGCGGGTTCGATTCCCGCACGGGACATACATTGTATGGCCTACAGGTAATTGTACTGGGTCTGGCTATTTGTGTTTGTATGTTTTAATGTTTGTAAATGCACCCACAAAACAGGAAAATTGTATAGTGTAGGGCAACGTTTAAAAACAAAAATAAAGGTTAGTTTCAAAGCAAATTTCCCTAAACAATGTTGTGGAGGTGGTTTCGCTTCATGTGAAATTCTGGTACGGCTGCATCTAGTTAGACTGTTTCAGGACCACAACATAGTTGAGAAAAGGCGAGGCAAAAGATGATGGTAAAAGTACAATAATAAAGTCATCGACGTCGTATAAATCGCACATGAGTAATTGAGCATGATTGGCAATGTTCAAAACAGCCTTGGTGAGCACCCTTTTTTGCCCGTGGTCCCTTCTCGTAGTCCCTGGACCCTTCCAGGGACTACGAGAAGGGACCACGGACCACGAAGAAAAAAAGCTCTGTTCTTCGTGGTCCATATAATACTGGAAAATTCCGTGGTCCCCTCTCGTATTCCCAGCCTGCGTAGCATGACCACTGTAGACACGAAAGAGAATGTCTACGGTGTCTCTTGTCTCTTTCGTGTCTATGGTGGTGGGCTGGAAGGGACCACAGAGGTTTTATGACGAGACAAGTAAACAGCTTTAAAAAATAAAACTCGTTTAAAGTGTGTGAGTGAATTTTATTCTCATTTTTAACAGTCACTCGTTTTCTCATTCTGGTTAACTTAACACAAGTAGCTTACTACTATTCAAAATCAAACTGCACTTTCCACCTAATCACCTGCCCATTCTATTCCATTTTCCGTTCAAAATAACTCGAATAAAAATAAAGCCCCTATGGGCTAGTTTACTGGCGCATAAAACTACTCCAATTTTTACGAGCTAAAAGTTTCCCGTTATAGTTGAAAAGTATAACTCGGATTGGAGCAAGCATTGATTTGAAAAGCCGGAATTAACGCCCGAGCGAAACTAAGTTCCAAATTAAATCGTTGTTTTTTATGGCGCCTATAAAAAGAGCCACAAAAATTCAGTTTTTGTTACTAATCTACCCCACATTATCGCGTAGTAAAACAACAAACTCGTTTTTTAGGATAATAAGATCTTTTTTCTTTTTCTTTTTTTGGTCTGAATTGGTATTAAGGCCTGCCAAAATGCGATAGAGGTTTTATCTCATAAGTAAGTTAGGTAAAGGAATTCTTTGTTTTTTCTTTGTGCTATGTGCTAATTTATTTTCTTTATTTCTTTTCAACACTGATTCCAGTCTAGAAAGAAACAAAGAAGTTACTATTATAATGAGATTGTGTTCTGGTTTTGTTACTTATTTTAGTTGCAGAAATTATCTCGAGTATGTTCGTAGTTGCGAGTTCAAATAGCTGTGTTAAAAGAAACTGCAGCTTGAATTAAAGTAAAGCTTTCAAGCGTTATAGCTCTTCATTAGGATCGTTTTATTTGCATTTTGTTGAACTGTTAGTACTGGTGATTTTAGAACACGCGAGCTTAGTAAAAATGAGGTAATATTGTTTTAATGTCTGTTTAATTTTAGTGCACGTTAAAGAATATACATAATTAGCTTATAATATCCACCCGTCTGGGACACAGGCCTCCTGTCTGTGAGTGAGGGAGTAGACTATAACTCACATGTCTTCGAATTTTTAATTCAAGGACATGCCGGTTTCCTCACGATGTTTTCGTTCACCGTTTTGAGAGCCGTGGTGATGAAACAAATTCCACCAAGTAAAGCGCTTGCCTAAATCCAAATCCAAGACCAACGTTAGTCAATATTGAACCCGGAAACTGCTATAACACACAAAAACAATCAATAAATATACCACTTTCTAACTATATCTTTTCCTCCCCAAAAACTACGAAGGTTAAACCCATTAAAAGCAATTCCAAACACTTAAATCAGGGCGAATGTGCGAATCAAACGCGAAGTGGTTGAAACAAAAAGAGTAGGACATCACAAACACATAATTCTATATAAGGAGGCAATCATTTCGATGGGATCACGACGGTGTAACGCGCTGCTACGCACATTATACAGAATAGGGACACACGGACTAGTTGACTGACTAGTCATTTTGCCATGACTTTAAAACTAGCTGCCATTTTGTTTCAGTTTATATTCATTTTAGAAATTTTCAAAAGACAAACAACACATTTCATAAAGGTTGCGTAAAGATAGCCATTTGTAACCACCTTTGTAGGCTTCCTTTGGGTTAGCTCGTTCCATCGTTGACCTCATTTCAGTCCTCAGAACGAGATTGAGGTCAAGAGTGGGCCCATATAATAAATAAATAAAAAACCTTTGAAACTGTACAGAAATCAATACGCTGCTGACCGTAACTGATATATTAATGTTTACACGCACACACGTAAACTCACTCCTGCGATCCTTACATACTTACTCATTTTGTTTCGCTCACTTTCATACTAAACAAAAGTAAAACCTAAAACACGATCCTGTAGTTGCGGGGCTATATTTGCAGGGAGCAATAAGAAAAAGCCAGGACGGGCCACGACCACTGAGGGACGAAGTCAAGAAGAAGAAGCCATTCTTCCTTGTTTTTCTCTGCAGTCGTCAGTTACCAAAATACTGGCCAAATGCGAGTCGAACTCGCGCATGGAGGGTTCCCTACCATCGTAGTAAGGGAGCCCCTTTAAACTTTTCTTTTTTATTTGTTGTTAGAGCGGCAACAAAAATACACATTCTGAGATTTTTTTTACTATTACGGATTATGAGATAAAACCCGCTGACAGACAGACAGACGTGCAGTGAAGGCTTAGTAATAGGGTCCCGTTGGTTACCCTTCGAGTACGGGACCCTGAAAACGAATCGCTGCTTTCCATCCCACCAACCAGTATTGCTCAACAATCGTCACAACGACTCAGTGGCGGATGTTAATGTGAGCTATTTGAAGCCAGACGTTGACAAATACTGCACTCCTCAAGGAACCGGTTAGCGTCGGTTATCTGCGAGTTAGTCTCACTTCAGGGTAAGAATGCTTTGATGAGAATCGGGGAAAATTGGGAATATGGTTAGTAAGATAGCACATTAAATAGAAGCAAGCGCAAGCATGAAGTCCTGGGTTCAATTTCCAGCAGGCCTAGCCAAGTAACAAACGTTTCATATCGATTCTCTTCCTACAATCGTAAACGCCTCGGCGTAAGCGATTGTAGAAAACACTAAATTGGTAGCCAAGTTGACACGACTGAGTCCATCGCTCGTTCTCTGATGTCTGTAGAAAAACCTACACTTTAGTCTATGGTGAGCGTTCCTACCAAAGAGTATAGCGATCAACATTGTAGAAACGATAACATTCTATTCTATCATTTTGAACGATGTAAACTTGTCTACGAATTTTCTATTGCTTTATGTTGATCACGTGATTTAACGTTGAGATGATGTCCTTCTACTAGCGTTAACGATTGTAGATTGTCAACTTGGCTAAGCCTGCTGGTCAGACAAAGTGCTATTGAGTTTTTTCATCAGGACTTTTTTAGTAACAGCCACGTAGCCTGAATTTGTGATCAAATAGAGATAATTAACAGGCAATTGAAATTCCAAAACATTTCTTAATTAATCGCAAACAGAAGAATAAATCTCGAGAGAAAAGACAGTCCGTTTGTGCTTGAAATCTAAATATAACCTCCACAGATTCTTCCACTGCAACTAACTTAAGTAACTTTCATAAGAAACTCGAACGTCTGTTAAAATTTCACAGCTTGGAGATCAAAGGAACTAATCGGAAGCATCAAAGAAACCTCCGCGATTCGCACAGGACTTATAAACGTCTGAAGAGTAACGGAGAAAACCAGTCCTAAACAGGCTCTGTTTACATAACACGGTAACTTCAAATAGTTCTTAATAACAAATACACGGTGTATGAAACATCATGATAGATCCTTTTTACCAAGGATTATCAGTAAGTACACGAATGGTTACATAATAAAACGATCGTCGATCTTTAGTTTAAGCCTTGTTTGCCCAGATTGGTCTGTGGATGAGTGACCACCTATTACACCTCTAAGGGACCGAGTTTACTCCGTGCCTCGGAAAGCAAGTTAAGCCGTTGGTCCCGGCTGTCATTTGTAGATATTTGACAGTCGTTACAAGTAGTAATTGGCCTGAAACTCCGACAACCAGTCTTACCACGGGGTATCGTATTACCCAGTACTAACTGGGTTGTGGAGGCCAGATAGGCAGTCGCTTCATGTAAAATACTGGTATTCAGCTGCATCCGGTTAGACTGGAGGACGACCCCAACAAAGTAAAGTAAGAAAAGGCTAGGCAGATAATGACATAACTTTCGGCCCAGGGTTGATATTTTTCATACAAAAGTTTAATATCTACACGGTCAAAAAAACACAGCTGTTTTTGTTATCATAACCGTCAAAATATTTCAATAAGAACCATGTTATGAATCCATGGTAAAAGCTTGCTTCACAATATCCATATTACAAACGATGACTGATTACATCGTGTGTAATATGAATTCATTACTTCAGATTTAGTATGATTAGGTTACGAGAAGCTGGAAGATCTCTGCGGCATTGAACGCGTTTATCTTAGCAGCTTGCGTACTACTACTATTACTACTTACTACTATAGTTTAAGCGAAAAGTATTGTACGGCACACCTAAATGGCAAAACAAGTAACTAATTTTCATTTATTAATAAGACCTGTGTGCATAGTACTGCATGTCACTCATGTTTTTACAAAATGAATATTAAGATAATAATACATGCGTCGTGTTCGTGAACGGGCGCTGTCAGTTGGGACTGATAATCTCACTGCCACGGTTTATTTTAATTACTTTAATTTTGAATTATTGATTTAATCTTTTACTCTGGACGTTCTTAATGTGCACGTCTTTCTACATCGTTCTAACATATGTGAATAATCTCAACATGAATGATGTAACCAAGATGTTGTAACAATATTTTGATTTAAAAGAGAGTGTTCATGAAGTTTCTTGCCCGTTCTTCTCCATAGAGATCTACGCTAGGGAATGGGAAACTACAGTACTTTCTCAAGTTATTATGCCTTGTGACTGTGACTGTAGCTTTTCTTTTTTGTATTTTTGACATTCAAAAGTGCCGTAATGGTCTAATTTAAATAAATGCTTTGACTTTGAGTTTGAATAAGCTTTGTACACGTATGGCGACACATCAAACTTTACTTTTATAGTACAACATGGCCTCGCTTTGAATAGATTTCCCGTACAATGACAGATCCGCTTAAGCTAGTTTTGTATTACTTGCGAGGTTGTTGACATGTAGGATGTGGACTCAGCGATCATTGTGCCGATGGTCGTATCAGCCCATGGCTTAATTGCCAAGAGCCTTAATCAATACCTAAAGAGGCTCTCGTTAGTCAGCTGGATCAAGGACTTGATTCAGAAAGCGGTACTCCGGGACACGGCTCGTATTGTTAGAAGGTTCCTTTCTCTGGAGCCCTGACCGCCGGTAGCTTGGACCCTGTTCCCAATACCGGTGGACTACTATCTTTTATATTTTTTTTTAATATTATTTTGAATAGGAATATTAATAAAAATGTAGAACATATTATAGAAATGAATAAAGGGAATGATATTTCATCACGACCTAATCTTATAATCACCTACTTCTAATTTATTTAAATGTCTACTTCAACTTGATACCCAGATTGAAGCAGAGAAAATATCTGATTTGTACTTACTAAGAACTATTTGCACAGATATATAATATTCTCTTAAAGCAGCTAGAATTTTTTTAAATCTAAAATAAGTAGTACAGAACTAGAACGTTCGTTTTATCCGCTTAGTGGAGTTCAAAAAACGGAAGCCGTGAGCGATTATTAATAAGAATCATTTTTTTTAATTATTATTAAAACATGGCCGTTTACTTTCTGATTGAATTAGGAACATCTGATCGGGTTTTAAAACCGGTTGGTTGGTTAATAAAACCAGCCTTTTCCAACGGCTTCGTCCGCAGGTAGACTTCCGGGAAAATTGCTGCTGGAATAAAAAGTATATTTTGTCTTGACCAAAGTCATGGTCTTTTATTGAAATTTCAGATCATTCGGCTATGGCGTAATGATGGCAACTAACAGATAAACATTCGCATAAAAACATTTGTATGGATATATGTATTTGGGAATTAGGTTTGGAAGGTAAGGTACGGGTGGATAAAATGGTATATGTTTAACGAAACTACTACTTTACTACTTTTTTAAACACTTTAATTTAAGATAATAAATAAGAAATTGTAAAAAAATAATAATATTAAGAAATTGCATTTTAATATACACTAATTCATGCCCGCGGCTTCGCCTGCGTATTGTTCGGAAGTATACAAAAACTATACACTAAAACCTTCCTCGAGAACCACTATCCATTGGTGAAAACAGTATGAAAATCGGTGCAGTAGTTTTTGGATTTATCGCGAACAGACAGACAGGTAGACGCGGCGGAGGACTTTGTTTGAAAATATTGGTGCAGTAGTTTTTCAGTTTATCGCAAACAGTCAGGCATACAGACAGACATATGTTAACGCACTCACAATACAGGAAAAATACCTAGAGTGGGGCAGAGATTAAAAAAAAGAAAAAGATTACATAATAATATAATTAACCTCCACACGGACGAACCCGAGGGCAAAAACTAGCTATTTATGTCCATTGGAACTAACACAGTAGTATATAGAATAGTCATTATCCTGACCTAGATTACTGTACAGAAAATCTACAAATATTATTAACAATATTATATATTACAAATATTATTTCTAAACATTAAAATACCTTCAAAACTTCCCTTCAAAACCAACTCATTCCCAACACCAGATATTATCTGAAAACTGTTTTCAGTTAATGAAAACATTAAGTACAGAGCGTACTCGCCTAGACCAGAACTAGACATAACTAGAGTCTGGTATAGACTAGTAATGAAAGCTATACTAAAGTCTTTGTTATTAATATTCCTCGGAGAACGGTGGTGAGAATTCTAGTTTTATTTATGAGGAAAATCTTTAGTAGGTAATGCGGGTTTTTGCGCACTACAATCGTGGTCTTTTCCGCCTGATCAGTTTTTTTTTTTCACTTAAATCGTGCGGAGGCACCGAGCCGCGCCCCCTTCAAGTTAAGGCGTATTAGGAAAGCGTCAACTTTGGCGCGCGTTTGGCGTGTCGTCAGTGCGCTCGGCCGATCGGTATATTTTTATTCATTACTACTATACAAAGTCAACGGGGCGGGGCTGGAGACCGTTTCTATGTTGTAAGTGCAAGCAAAAATTAGCTTAGTGGTGATCAGGCGGGAGTGTCGTCGATAGTCCATCAAAGGTTACGAAATATTAATAGAAACACAGTTTAGAAACAGTCGTATGACATTGTTGTCTGCAACATCAAATGTTGCGTTTATCTCGTTTTCTCTGACAAGCCGCTTTTAAAGCATTTCATGTTCCATTTCTTGTTGTTAAAACAATTTGCAACATACATCGACGTAGAAGGAATCAGGAATTTCTCAGTAGCAGCCACAGAGTTTGGATTTGTACCCGGTTGATGGCAATAGGCTCGCCCCCTATTACATTGGATTTAAAACATAACTGGCGAAATGTGGGTGTACTATTAGGAACACCCACATTTAGCTATGTTTAACCTATTATGTTTAACCTAATAGTAAAACCATATAAATCGTCAGTTTTTTTTTAGTCCCATTTAGAAGAAAGCTAGCTCATTGGCATCAATCGGACACAAAACCAGATTCCGTGGCTGGTACTGAAAACTTTTAGATAGAAAAACCCAAAAACACTTTGCACGACCTGGGAATGGAACCCAGGGCCTCATACTCACCAGTCGCGCTTTTTTTTTTTTTATTATCGTAATACTTAATGCTAGAATGAAACTTTGACCAGGCCCCTTATTCACAACGCTTCGATTCGATTTTCGATTCGGAAAGTCTTTTTTGACATTACGAAATCGAGCGAGATAGACATACGACTTCCCGAATCGAAAATCTAATCGAAGCGTTGTGAATAGCTATGCTGGTCTTCTACCCTCCTGGTGGTGTATTCCCGTTGACCACTGGGGGGTCAGCGGGAATGGAATAAAATAATCAAAGATTGTTCCCGTTGACCCCACTGTATGGTCCAGAAGTAACTATCAGCTATAATTTACCTTTCACCTAATTTACATTTACCGACTTACCTTATCATTTTCCCATTACCACACGTGAAGTCCTCCATTTCTCATTCCCACTGCACGTTAACGCCCACATCCACATAAAATTAATAGTGTTAAAGTCAATAAATCTCATCAAACAGCGAGCTCGATAATTATGTTTCAATAAAACCATTTCATCTTCGTAAATAATTGGGTTCTCATTTTACACTGAACCGGTTTTTATTAATATCTCGTTATGACTTAATGGTTTGGGTTTTGGGATAACGTTGCATGGTTTATTTCATTGGTGTAAGTTGTTTTCGTAATGAGTTAATGTACTTTTACTTGTATTAAGGAAAGAGTATTATGTCTCTACAAAATACTGGTTGGTAATGGAAAAAGGAACTTTACAGCTGTGTATGGTTACCGTACAAATTTTTGTTAAAATTCTCAAGTTGGTATTATTCTTTTCAATTGGTAAGTTAGTACCATTTATTATAAACTAACTATATACATAATCAATATAAAACTATAAAATAAACTAAAGTAAATAAACTAACAACAAACTATAAAAGGGCATCGAAAAATTCCTCAACGCTGTCAGCCGGTAATGTGCTCAAAGAGACTGGCGGCGTTGCCACGTTGTATGGCAACACTTAGCCTCTGACCACGGTAAGTCCCCGTATCTTCGTAAGCCAACATCGTAGATTACTATGTTTGTGATTGCGCTTATGATAACATGGCTCGCTGCATGCGTCACCTCTCCGTAATCGAAAAAAAAACGTGCGACGGGGCGCGAGACGTCACGCTGCCCGTGACGCGTTTTCGTGTACCATTAGTTTTTGGTTACACTGAACTATAGTTTACCTGATTATCTCAAAAAAATATTATCTCTTTATTGAAAGCCTTTTAAGAACACAGAGTACATTTCCAAAACAAATGAAAACCAAGTTCTATTTACAAGAAACTCTTGGCCATGCGATCGTTGTTTGTTTTAATTATGACACTGCAGTACACTCCCTGCGTCCCCTTATGACATAATCCCCGCTTCTCCCCTACGTCCCCAATTTCCCATTTTCACATGCACGGTACCTTATGCCGTTAGTTAAGATGTGTACCAAGGAGCAGGACGTAAGCCTCCCACAAATTGTCACAACTAATGGTCCCGTGCGGTTTGCATGCATGGCTACTCGTGACCTAGCCACGTAGAATATAGCCAGCCTCTTAAGTACGGAAACGTGCTCGCATTAGATTTCAGTGAGGACTAAATAGTTTTTTAAGAAAAAAATAACTGTAAGATAAAAATAACTGTACTCGTGACTAAATACTAAAAAAGCCGAAAGGGTCGATCTGTGGATACCCATCCACAGATCGGTTTCTAATAGATGCTCACCCGAGCATCTATTAGAAACCGAGTGTCTTCCATGTCATAGAAAGCACGTTAAGCCGTTGGCCCCGGCTGTCATTTGTAGATCTTTGGCCGTCGTAACCAGGTAGTCAGTGGCCCGAAAATCTGACTACCAGTCTTACCAAGGGGTATCGTATTACCCGGAACTAACGGGGTTGTGGAAATCAGATAGGTCTAAATAATACTAGTTTGAAGTAGCATCCGGAGACTGGACCACATGGTTGGGAAAAGGCTATAGAGAGATGCTGAAGACATGGCCTTCTTGAAAAACATCGGATCCCATTGTTCTCCATGCACTTAAATGTAAAGCAGCCATAATTATGACGTGCTGATGGGTGTTGTGTGAACTGAAAACTGAAAAGATTTGTTATAATTATTATTTATTAAAATTTTATCAAAGCTAAGTTTATAAAAGTCTTTATTTACGAACTATGCCTTACAAAACCATTTTCACGGTAGAGTATTGATATCTGCTCTGATTATATCTGTACATAAAAAAGTCAAATTAAAGAAAACGCAATGATTTTGGATAAAATAAACCATAAAAATTAATTTAAAAAAAAAAAAAACAAGCTTTCAAATAAAAAAACCGCATCAAAATCAGTTCAAGTGCCAGAGACTGACACGCATAGCGGTCAAACTTATGACACCCGTCTTTTTGCGTCGTAAGTTAAAAATGATAATTAATAAACATTCCTCAACTAGTGCTAATTTCGGTAAGTACCTACTTTGATAATTGTTTGGATTATGATACCATTTTATTGCTCTTATTATATTATAATCACATTAGATTTCTACAGGTTTAGTGCAGTCCGCGCAACCGCGCAACCGCGATGGTTAAGTGGATTTATTCGTCGTTTATCTGTTGTTTTTATAACTAATCCTAAGGGATTAGTTAGGATTAATCAACAGACAGTACGTGAAAAGGTAACAAACAAATAAACAAACTTATAAGATTAGTTATTTTTAACCTACTTTAAAAAGGTAGAGGTTTTTAATTCGATTGTTTTTTTTTAAATATATTTACACTGATTACGCTGAGATTTATGATCCGATTTACGTGTTCTTTTTTAGTTTGATACGAAATAGTTGCCATTTGGTCACATTTCAATTTGGTGAAGATCTGATGCTGATCTTCGGAGATATACAATGGAACTCTTCAAAAATAAACGGTTAATCGGTCGTGATTGCTGCAATCGTTTGGATGTTTATTGTTTATACAAAATCATGACGTAACATCACGCCTGTATGCTCTGAAGAGTACGCAGATGTGTACAATACACCCGGATTTCGACAGTTAAGGTATGTTAAGTTCTATTTATTGGGGATAAGCCTATTACCATGACATATATTGTTAACAATGTAAAATAAATGCAGAGCAAATAAGTATATATATTTTCTCGATTCATTTAATAGGAACTATAGACCGCAAGCAAGTTGAAATTTGTTGTTTCTGAGAAAATCGGTGGTGACAGACGGACACGAAAGTGATCTTATAAGGGTTCCTTTTTTTACATTTTGAGGTACTAGGTCCTAAAACAAACAAATAAAAGAAAAAAAAAGAAAAATGTCGACCCACAAAAATAAAATCCTTAGGCTGAGATCTAACTCGGAGTCACGAGATTTCAACCCGAAGCTGTAACCGCAAGACCGGCAGGCTTGCTAAGTACCATGGCGAATATGTCGATCTCTATTTCGATGAGATTATTAGGCTGCTTCATCAAACGAAGCCGGACTTAATTCCAGTGATTGTGTCTCAACTATAAGGGCGTTTCCGCAAGCTGAGGTCAAAATGAGAACAGAGAGCCTAGTAAAACTTCTCCAATTAACTGACCTACACTTCGTTAACTTGACGCAAACACTTACCCCGTTTCTTCCGTTCACCCTCCAAGCTCATAAAGGTGTAGGAATTTACTTTTTCAAGGTCAACGTCATTCCTGCACCTTTATGCGCTTGGAGGGTTGTATTGATGATTTTGATGATTATAATTCTATAACTACGTGTTACAGCCGCGAATCATATTTTAATCAACATACAACCTGACACTGACCTGCAAATTGCAAAAAACGTAAGAAAATTTGAATTTCGCGGGCTACCCTGGAGCATCCACCTTAAAGACGTTCTAAATTCAACCTTCAAAGACCATAAAAGGACGAGGTATGTTCGTAGTACTTTCCGACAACTCAAATCTCCAAAGATAGAAAAAAAATATTTTGGACAGCAGTTTTAGGTCCCTCCGTAAATCGAAAAGTACTTTAAGCCGTTGTTATGAAGTGAATCTTTTTTTTTGCTGAGAATAAAAAGCCCACATCTCTTACTAGTTTATTTATCTACCTGGATCTTGTAGCGATCGAATGACGTTGAAGGAGGTGCTGTTTGTACACATTTTGTTTTAAGGTGCATTCAATAGTCTACAAATACATAGACAGACGGACGAAATCGGGTAATACCATATCATATATTTAAAGATCTTATCATAACAAAGCCCATAATAAATAACTAAGATATCTATTGGATTAAAATATAATTTTACATATAATTTAAAGAGATTTTGTTTCTACAGTCATATTGTTACATGTGACGAAACGAAATGATTCGTATTGTGTTAATATTATCTATTTTCGCGTCTTACGCAGTCAGTGATCACTGTGTGAGGTACACGTTTGAACAAAATTACAGTGAATGGTTGACACAGCATGAGAGGTGTGGCTCCATGCCATTTTGGATTGAGAGCAAATACAGTGATATTGAATTGAGTGATAAACATGACCAAAGTACTACCTTTATTACGCCCACTGCTGCCTTAAGTTGCGTGTCATCATTTAATTTCACTATGCACCGTGGTGGTACAATAGAAGTGAACATTTATATGGAAGCAAATCCCAATAATCAAATCTGGTTTTCAGCCTTCCGGTTAGAAGGCCAAGAGTTTTTACAATTTGATTATTATATAGTCAATTACCCACACTTCGTGAGCGGATGGCACACTCTAAGGATAACCTTGAACCGCGAAGGCACTTTCCAAGGCTACGTGAGTATTAGAAATTTTTATTTATTTAAACTGTATATATAGTAATGGTACATAGGCGGAACTACCAACAACTTTATTTATTTATGTACGTGTGTGTTTCAGATAAACATCATAGGCCAAGCGGAGCCAAATTCCATTGCCTTAGTCGATTCATTTCGTTACATACCGCCTGGTGTCGATGAAAGATATTGCCGACTTTATGAAGACGGACCAACCACACCCGAGATTACAACGCCTGAGCTAATCACACCAGAAACTTCAACGGAGCCAACCACACCAGAAACTACAACGCCTGAGCCAACCACACCAGAAACTACAACGCCTGACCCAACCACACCAGAGACTACAACGCCTGACCCAACCACACCAGAGACTACAACGTCTAAGCCAACCACACTGGAGTCTACTACGCCTGAGTCAACCACACCAGAGGCTACTACGCCTGAGACCACCACACCAGAGGCTACCACGCCTGAGTCAACCACAGCAGAGGCTACTTCGCCTGAGTCATCCACACCAGAGACTACAACGTCTGAGTCAACCACACCAGAGACTACAACGTCTAAGCCAACCACACTGGAGTCTACTACGCCTGAGTCAACCACACCAGAGGCTACTACGCGTGAGTCAACCACACCAGAGGCTACTACGCCTGAGTTAACCTCACCAGAGGCTACAACGTCTGACCCAAAGCAGTTAACTTTAATGTTCAAATTGAAAATGATGTTAAAGCTGCCGTAACTTTGAATAATAATATTTTGTTAAATCTTTTAAAAGAAATGACCAAAATAATTTTCAGCACCACATACAATGGTGTTTCTACAAAAAATATCAAATTCACAGATAAGAATTATAAAATGGGTCTCTGCGACTCACTTACAGATTTATTTAAAGATATCTATGTACTGACTCTGAAGACAAGGATGTTTTACTATGTTACGTTACTTCTACACTGTGGTGTGGTCTACTGGGTAAACGAAGCAGAGGTAGACCATTGACACGCTGGGAATATGACTGTAGTGAAACAAATAGCTGGCCCATTGTGGATAGTGTGTAATTTACAAATAAAAACTGAAATTTAATGCTAACAATACTAATACCATACCAATGTTAAAACTAACCAGTCAGCACAAACCTTCTGAGTAAATTTTGTTAAACAGCAGTCCTCAAGAAACTAATTGCTGAATAAGACTACCATATTATTAGCTGATTTGGCGCTTATTCAGACGTTATTCAAGCAATTTTCTGCACAAAATTATTCTGCTAATAGCTGTGTAATATCAACGTAACTGATGAATAAGTTTTGAATAATTGTACAACAAGCTGAGTATCGTCTGCATAAAAGCATTTAGTTCTTTTAAACAAGTATTACAGCCCTGTTAGCCAGATGATGAATGAATGATGAATGAACTTTATGCTTAAGTCCTTCAAAGCTGTGGTATTCAGATAATACACAACGTTTAGCTTATTTCATAGTATTTTTATCAAGTGCTATGCAAATTACAATTAAATTCACAAATACCGAAATAAGGAGCAACGTTATTACGGACTGACAGTTAGCCTAATACCCTTTGGCCAAATATTGTACCTTTTACCCTTATTTAATGCTTATAGAAAGAAATTGTAGGTGCGCATGCAACTTTACCGTGTATTTATATATAGATTTCGTGTAAAATTTTCACGCGCCCCCTGATAAGCCGAGTTTTTGAGAAATAAACAACATTTCGTCTATTGGTTTGTTTTTGCGAGTGAAATATTTTTTATGTTTTATGCAATGTAAGGGTTTAAAAATAACTTTGTAATACTTTTTAAAGAATATTATAACAATTTCGTTATTGAAATTGAGTATGAAATTCCACATAATTATAATAAGTTATGTTATTCAATATGGCGACTCTCATTCTGACTAAAATCTGTTTGCACAGTGGCTTCTCGTCTTATGTCTGCATAAAAGATTTTATGTATCCACTTATTAAGCTGTTCTCTGGTTAAAAGTGATCTTCACACAACATATTTGCGATAACTGTTTTATAATCACATAACCATATTAAAAATTAACACTAACGTTAAAACTCAAACTGAACCATATTTGTTTGCAGGTAATAAATGGCTTTTTTATTTTATTATTTACTTCTGTGCATGCGGCTTCCCTGGTAGCTCAGAAACGGCACAAATATTCGGATGTCTAATTACTATTTCCAATTTGAATTTTTCCTTTCTGTTTAATTCGATTTTTTTTACACACTTATTATTAATGTGAAAGTAAGTTTGTTTGTTTGTTTGTTTGTCACCTTTGTTTGTCGAATAAACCACTGAACCGATCATCCAGAAAATTTGAATATACGTTGTAAGTTGTAAAAAAAGGGACCTTACATCCCGAAATAAAATACCTACTGTTCCCGTGGCAAACAACAATAACGTTCTTATCATAATAGAGTGCGCCACGTGTCTTTCGCTCCGACCCCAATTGATTGTCAAATTCCAAATTACATTAGCGAACCCGCGCGCAAAAGCTAGTTTCACGATATTTTGACATAAAACAGATTTAATCATCTTTTGTTCAGATAGCTACAACGCTGATTCAATACCATGGAGTTTCTTTCCGATCTTGTCCATAGGAAACGACCAACTGGAACTGTCTACTAACTTTTTGACGTTTTAAACGTGGTTATAATGGCTTAAGTGAAATAATTTAATTTTACATAATTTAATTTTTAAATTATGTAGTTTTCCGTTGAAATAGAAGAAGAGTACCTGAAAAAAAATTAAAAAATGAACAGTATTTCTTGAGAAAAATTCCGATGTAAAACAAGGAGCTGAATGCACCCTGTCAGTTTGCGGAGAGCTGTACCTTTCACCCAGTATACGACGAGTTTAAACGTTAGCGTCGCTTACATTCGATAGCGTTACGTTACGAACAGTATTTTCAGAGTTCAAAATAATGAAACTTTATTAATTTCATTTATTAAAATTGTTTGCTTCTTAAATGAGTGAATTGAGTTAGCAGCTATTTAAAAGTGAATTAAAGCTAAAAACTTACAATATTTATACTGAAAACCATTAAAATCCACTGTAACTTTATATGAACGTAAAAGGGAACTGCTTAAAAGTGAAGTTTGTATACTATCTGTAAAAAAAATACAATTTGATTACGAAAATAAGTGGAAAGGTTGGAAACATTAGGATTTTTAAAAACTATGCGGTTAAATATAAAGATAAAAGATAACACCGCACCTACGGTGGCCCGGGTGTCGGGTGCCACCACGTGGCCCCCAACGTCCGCGGCGGCTGGGTCGAGAGGTACTCTCCCTCTTACGTTCCGCCACTTCCTTCGCTAGCATGACTGCTTGCAGAAGGCGGTGCCGGTTTTCCATTCGCTCTCGCTCCGGAGTCCAGACCGTGGATTGAACCAGGGCCGGACGCGTTCTGACCCCCAGGTTGGGCAAGAGCCACTTGAAGGCAGCCCCAGCCTGTTCCAGTTTGGGAGCCAAACTTCGGAATTTGATACCCCACTCGAATATTTTCAAATAATATATTTGAAAATTTTCATCCCCCATATCTAGTAAATAGCTGCACCGCTTTTTGATAAAACATGTCTAAGAACCATAAAACCATTGCCAAAAAACTAGCTTTAAAATAATTTAAAAATAAACTGTCCAAGAGCGAGTCGGACTCCCACACCGAGGGTTCCGTACAAACTTTTTAAACGACATATTTACGGTTTTCAGATTTTACCCGTTACATATGCTGTAAGACCTTGCTTTTCGCCAAATTTCGTGATTCTAGGTCCACTACCATTTAGGTGTTCGACCCAAAACCTATAGGGTACTTCCGGTTGACCTAGAATTGTCAATTTTGGTTAAAAGCCTTACAGACCTTAAGGTCTTACAGTACAAGTAAAGGAAAAAGTACGACAAATAAAAAAAGTTGAAAATTAAGGTAAATTTGGTTACTTACAAGTTTTCGCGAAAATTTAAATTTGCCCAAATCTTTTTATCGTGTTGACTCAGGACCTTGATTTTTATACATCTAATAGGGACTATATACTTCAGTGTTTGTTATAAATTTCAACTTGCTTGGTCCAACCGTTCCTGAGAAAATCGGTGGTGACAGACGGACAGACAGACCGACAAGAAAGTGATCTTTTATGGGATCATTTTTTACCTTTTGAGGTATGGATTCCTAAAAACCACATCAAAATCAGTTCACTCATTTAAGAGCTACGGTGCCAGACAGACATAGCGGTCAAACTAATAACACCCCTCTTTTTGCGTCGGCAGTTAAACATGAAAACTAGTAAACATTCCTCAACTAACGCTCATTTCGGTAAGTACCTACTTGGATACCTAATTATTTGGATTGCGATACCATTTTAGTGATCTTATTATATTATAATCCTATTAGATATAAACAGGTATACAGTGCAGTCATCGCGATTAAGTGGATTTATTCGTTGTATATCTGTTGTTTTTGTAACTAATCCTAACGGATTAGTTAGGATTAATCAACATTTACTTCGCATTTATAATATTCGTTATTTTTCTTTATTTCTTTCTTTACAAATCAATTACATTTTTAAATATTCCTTAGAAAAAACAATTTTGAAAACATTTAAAAAGGTAAATAAATTGTAACCCACCGGTATCGGGATCAGGGTCCAAGCTACCTGCAGCAGGCAGGGCTCCAGAAGTACCGTTTTCTGTATCAAGCCCTTGATCCAGACCATGATGCATAACAAAAGCCTCCTCAGGTATTGATCGAGGCTCTTGGCAATTAAGCCACGGGCTGATACGACTATCGGCACAATGATCGCTGAGTCCACTTCCTACATGTCGACAACCTCACGAGCCAAGATAAGATATTTGAGTTATTTATCTTTCTCGGCTTTCACGAGGTTCTCATCATGCGGGACCGTTATGTGAACAATCATTGCGCGCCGCTCTGATCGATCCACCACCACTATATCAGGCCTATTGGCTATGATAGTCCTGTCAGTGATGACGGATTGATTCCAGTACAATGTGATACTGCCATTATCGAGAACTGAGTCGGACACATACCTTTATTAAGGCTCTTCCGATTCCAAAAGGATGTATTTTAGAGCAAGTTGCTGATCCTGGCTACAAGGTTGTGCCTATGCAAGTACTCTCCGTTGGTTAGACGAGAACATCCGGAGATAATGCGATGGATTGATTCGCCTGGACGGTGGCATGCCCGACATATTTAGGTCAACCGTGATGTTCTTCACAATAAATCTCCGGTAATTATTCGTCATCATATCCCTTGATCTGTCCACGAAGTAGACACAATAGTTAAACCATGGTGTCTCGAACAAATCGGTCCTTTGTCAGATCATGTTAAGTTATTTTTTTTTATTAATGATTATAACTATTATATGTTATAGATGAGAAAGTAAGTTTGTTTGTTAACTTTTCACGCCTAAACCACTAAACCGATCATCCCGAAATTTTGCACATACGTTGTCAGGTGTACAGAAGCAGACATAGGGTACCTTTCATGCCGAAAAAAAACTACTGTTCCCGAGGAAAGCAACAATAACGGTCTTAAATGATAATAGATGGTGCCACGTGTTCATCGAATCATGATTGAACAAACAGAGCACAACCAAAATTGATGGTCAAATTCTAAATTAACGCGAGCGAAGCAGCGGCTCAAAAAGCTAGTTAAAAATAAGTTTAAAACTATATCTACTCTGATAAGAAAGTCGATCAACTTATAGAAAAGAAAAAGTAAATAATAAGTCACACACAGAACAAAAAAAAAGAACAAACACACATTATACACATACATACATTTCATTTAATTATTTTTTGACATACGTTCTGGGGGTGCGTACCGTTTGAAATAATAGGTAACAAAAGTTCTAATGATCACATGACCTAATTTCATTTAATATACTTTTTATAGTGTAGCGATGAAATGATATAATGAATTATTGATATAATTTCAGTTTACTTAATTTTATATGGTTTAATGAACATTTTCTATAAAACACTAACACAAAACATTTGAAATAATATCCAATAAAAAATCTAACGTAACGTTTATTTTTAAAAACAATGTCCAGCGAGCGTGCCGCGGCAGCGGCTGCCGAGCGCCAGACCCCCCTCTTTTGCTGGCGAATCATTTGGATTAGATTAGGTTATAACAGTATAATGTTTCCTGATATTTACTTATTCATTACAGAATTTTGGCTGAAAATGTGTAAAAGAAAATTACGTCAAATGAAAATTATGTCAACTGAACGTATAGAAAAAGAGCATTACCTTTAAAAACGTTATACTAAATGTTATTAGAGCAAAAAAAACGGTTATATAAAATGTAACATTAGATCACATGAAATTAGGTTATTTGTTTTTATAGCTTATGAAAATTATATAATTTGTCTTGTGAACGTTATTTCAAGTAAAATTATACTACCTGTTATTAAAATCGATTTGTGTGGCTGTTACTAATATCCTCAATCCTACAGGGATCGAGGATATTAATAAGAGCCACACAAATAAAATAAAATATAGATCAAGGTTGATTCTGAGATCAAATTGTAATGAATCCCTTAATTACATTTTAGAGTTATACAATAAACTATTCATTGATGAAGTTACTTAATTTTGAAATGTGTAATCGTTTATTCTGATATCGTTATTACTACTTTGTTACCGAACTTATTTTATTGGTTTAGGTTTTATGTATTTTGTATACTCCAACATCCTCAAATACCAATGATGACGTTGAGGAATTCTAAAACCTGCTGAATAAAGGCTTTGATGAGCACTGAGGCACCTGGACATTGTTTTACAACGCTAGAATTGTTCTACGAACATCTTCTGACAACACCAATGCTCTAGAACCCTACGGTTTAAGAAATAAAAACGAACGCGTCCAACGCCTTTTTCAATTCGCTTTCGATCAGGATCTTAGTGTCAGCAACAGCTTCTTTATTAAGCAGCGTGATTTTCTCCTGATGGTCTCACAAAGAACGAAAACGACTTTTGCCTATCTTCAAGTAAAAGTCTGTTGACTACTCTAAAGCATTTGACATTTTATCGCACAACGCCCTAATTATTTTTAAAAAAGCACAGCAGCCATAAAAATTAACAACACAGGACCATCATTTCCTATCAAAAAAGGGGTTTAACAGGGTGACTCTCTTTCTCCAAAGCACAGCCACGTTCGAAGAAGTCCTTAGAAAACTAAAGCTCGACCAACTGAGCAGTGCCAGCCTCGAGGTTGGAGTCGCGATAAATATGGCGAACAGCACCAAGTGCAACGTAGGAATTGGGGGTGTGAGGATTGAATATGTCCAGGAGTACAAAAGCCTTCACTCAACAGAAAACTCATGGACATGTGAATTCTAACTACCCTTACCAATGCAGCGCAGACATAGTCACTAATCGACCGTCAAAAATCCGCACTCGGGGTCTGTCAGTGAAATGAAGCGCGTATCCATTTTTTTTTATTTTTCGGAAGGGAAATCATAATGACTCCTCCCGCTCTGGGCGGAGCAGGGGGGAGTGTCAGCCTTTTACTGACTAAAACCCATCCATGTTCCTTCATCGCCCTTTGTGTTCCGGGGCCACGGTATCTCTTTCGAACAGTCCCGCAGCGAGCGCAGTATCCTTGGAGTTAAACTTACTGATCGTTTAAGGAACTTGATACTGCGTTTTAAAACACAAATTGCCCATGCAGGTCACACGGCTGCCAAGCTAAAATGGAACTGGGCTGGTCACAACTTTCGAATACCGGAGGAGCTATGGGCTAAAGTAATCACACAATTGGTACCAAAAGGCAGCAAGCGGCATCGCGGCGGGCCCAGGAGGAGATGGCGGGACGAACTCGACTCTTTCCATAAGGCATATAACAGCACTGGTTAAAGATAAGTGGAAGGAGGGAAGAGTTGCCTTTGCAGTGCAGTGGGACACAAATGGCTGATAATAATAATAAAGTTTCAACTAATTCATAAGGATATAATAAAGTTTTAAATGTCAACTTTTTTCTTCTCGGCTTGTTGCGCGAGAGAGGCCCTGGGCGGTTGCCCTGCTTGCCACCACCCAAACCCGCCACTGCGTTTATAAAATAAAGTACCAAGAGATGTGTACAACGAGCCCTGGTAAATTAGAAACAGGGACCTTTGACGGGACCTCAAGATGGATATCGTTAACATACAGGATAACCCAAATATTGACGTCCACAATAAAATTTTAGAAACCTTAATTATTTAAGTGCCTCGAAAACTGGAACTAATTTTGTTAAACAGCAAAAATCTTTCATTTCATATAAGTTTTGATTTTAAGTTCAGATTCGATTGCAAACCATATTTTAGGTTTTATAAAAAAATGCGAAGCAGAAGAAAATTTATTAGAGTTTGATGTCACGTGGGAATATTCTAAAATAATATAAATCTCTCTCACTCCGTAACTGTAAGAAATGGCAGACCAAACCTTGGAGGTTGGGATTTCCTATCACTTAAAATTATGAACTCGCATGCAGCCATTCAAAATTCAACCTTTAAAGAACCCACCACCAATTACCAACTAGGACGAGCGAGGTGGATTACAGCACACTCTCCCACACCAAGAGGAGGCTCGTATCCAAGTAAAAGGTTGATTATTTATAATATAATGTATATGTAGGATCAGCAATGCCGAGAGGTATATCGTCAGGGTTTGGAGTTCCCATTTTATTGGGATAAACAAGTCGGTATTAGTAATTACAGAAAGTTTTATTACACACAATACAAAATAGTACACAATATAATCAAATAACACACAATTCAAAATACTACACAATATAAAATCGGCATTTAGTAAAAAGATTACAATAGGCGAACAGACCTTATAAGGTCACAGTTTGTACAGTGGCCAAGCCACCCAATTACAAAGTGTATCTCGCTATTAGCAAGTTTACAGCTATTGTAAATATACAGCAGCGCTGTACCGGTAAACTGACAGTTTTGTCGGGAGCAGGGGAGCTCTGTATTGAGTCGAATCCGAAGACCGACTGACGAGCTTATTATTTTTTTTTTTTTTCGAAATGGCATCTCGCAGTTCAACCAGAAAGGTTGTCGTCTGCTTAACCGGACTTTTCTGTGGATGCCTTAAGTGTAAGGCCTCCAGCCAGGGCAAAAAACTTACAAACTAAGCGACTACACGCTAAGGGCACCCCCTGCGGGGTACGGGCCTCGGCTTAGGGCGTCGCTGGGAGAGGACAGCAAGGGGACAGGCTGGATCGGAGTGGTGTCATTATTTAGGGACTGACTTTGGACTACAGGCTCAGCAACGCGGGCTGGCACGAGCAAGGGACGGGGAGGGTTCGTAACCGGGCGTCGCGACGGGCCTTGACGGCGAGGACGGAATGACGGCTGTTTGCATCTGTGCTTCTTAAGCGTGCTAGTTTCCTTCCTGCTCTCCTGGAGGAGGGTTGTAGCGTCATCGGGATTGACTAAAACATACCTTGGGCGGCGGACCTGACTGATTCGCGAGGGTTCGTAACGGGCGGCCGCTGTGATCAGGGGATTACGATGTCTGACGGCAGAGAAGCGCTTGGAAAGGCGCTTCATGAACTGGGCTATTGTGGGGTTTTAAGATCTAAATGTAAACGGTCATTGCGGACATAATAGGGAGCTCCCGTGACTTTACGTAAGAACAGGTTTTGGAGGACCTGCATCCTATGGAGATATTTAGGCTTGGCGTGAGCGTACACGACACAAGCGTAGGTCATGATGGGACGGATCACCGCGGTGAAGAGACGCAATTTGCACCTGAGAGACAATTTGCTCTTTTCCGTTATTAAGTAATGAAGCCTACTCATCGCGAAGGCAGCTCGATCGCGAGCTGCTTTGATATGTGGCCCGAAGGTCAGGTGGTTGTCAAGTATGACTCCTAAGTATTTGGCTTGCTTCTCCCAGGGGATAGGCTTGCCGTACATGGTGATCGGAATTGGGGAAGTGACTTTAGTGCGCGGTCTCGAAAAAAGAACGGCCTGGCTCTTATCGGGGTTAACCTCGATTCTCCACTGACTGACGAGCTTACTGAGTGCACGCTCTTTTATAAGACGATGCCCCACTTTGCAATCTCTCCACAACTCTGTCCGTTGACGCACAGAAGTACGTCACGTGTTTACTTGATACAAAAATGTGATAAATCTAATAAGAATTACATTACAAAGTAATCAAATAATACAACAATAATTGTCGTAAATAAACAATGGTGAATTCACAAAGTAAATCATTTTAAAAATAAAGCAACATGTCATCAATTGTTTTGAACAAAACTACCGGTCACACTTATCGAAATAAGTTGCCAAAAATCAATTAGTGTGTACACTAAGTACTTAATAAATTATGTTTCGATTTACTAGACAGTAATTGATACTAAAAACACTTTAATTAATAACAAGAAAATCAACTCGTAACAAAATTATTGAAATACCCACAATTGTAATTGACAACTACTCCGACACGGCCAGAACTGACGTCCTACACGACCTCGTGTGATCCTGAAAAAGAAAATCTCTTGTGAATATCGATCGGCCTTTCTGGCAAACAAAAGCCTTAATAAAAGGTATGTTGAAAAGAAAAATCCTGAGTTAACCAAATAAAATTAGTATCAATATCAGTTGCATTGCAACCATTCAAAATGACCATACTGTTACTGACAATACATAGCTCAACTAAAGTAGAGACATAGTCTCCCAGCCGAAATCACACCATGGGATTCGACACGTAATTTGGAGTCAAATAGACAACCCGCATAGGCGTCAACATAGACAACCCGCATAAGCGTCAAGTTCAACATCCAAATCCAGGAGTCAACATAGACATCCGATTAAGCGTCAAGCTAAAAAAGAGTCATCAGACATCTTGTCAATTCAGCTATACTATGTCAGCAGCAGATGATTCATCATCAGTGTCAGTATTGACATCATCACTAATAATAACTGGACATTCAGGCATTTTTCGTACACGATCATGGGCATAATTATTTGTAAATTCTATTGGTATTCAAAGCTTTTAACAAATATCTATCGCCATCTAATAGTTCTAAAATTCTATAGGGACCTTTAAATTTAGAATCTAATTTAGTTTGGTTTCGTTCCTCATTAGCAATAAGTACGAAGTCTCCAACTTCAAACTTTTTCATAATAGCTTTAGTCTTATCATAACGGGCTTTGTCGTATTCGGCATTTTTAGTTATACCCAGGGCTGCTTGTTCTCTTACACAGGACAGATTTACTTCTATCTCTTCACTGTCAATAGTCATCAAACCTAAAGGTCTAGCAACTCGTCCAATCAATATTTGATCTTGATCTTGACCTTGATCTGTCCACGAAGTAGACACAATAGTTAAACAATGGTGTCTCGAACAAATTGGTCCTTTGACAGATCATGATTTATAGGACTAGATTTAGTAACTCGATTAATTGTGCAATTAAGAGCAATTTGAACGTCTTCAATGGCATATTGCCATAAGCGCTCACTGGTCTCAACGGCGGTAAGCATACTTTTTAATGTTTTCATTATGCGTTCAACCTGCCCATTAGCCCTACATGCACCGGTAGCTATTAAATGCAAAGCAATATTATGAGAATCACAAAATTCTTTGAAGTTTTTGCTAACAAAACAACGACCTTGGTCAGCTATAACCCGAGAAAGTGCTCCAAATAAAGAGACACTGGCCTTTAGGGCTTTAATGCAATTTGATGCGTCAATCTGGGTAGTATGGTACAGTAACACATACTTTGTAAAAGAATCAATCAAAACAATGATGTATTCCTTGAGATCACTCTTTCCACTAAGTTTTCCTGTAACATCTATATGCACTGTGTGCCACGGTATACTGACTTTAGGTATAGGGTGTAACTCTGCTTGAATTTTACCAGAGTTAGATTTTGAGACTTTGCACGTGATACAGTTATCTACGAATTTTCTAACATATCTAGACATTTTATCAAACCAGTAATGCTCGTAGACTTTTTCAAGTGTTTTATCCCAACCTAAATGCATGATTGCTTCATGGATGTGGTTTATAACAGACCATCTAAAAGCTCTTGGGACAATAGGTAAACAACGAGATTGTCCGTTGCGTTGTATTTTACGGTACAAGGATCCTGATCGTAATTCATAACTTTGGGCAATATCAGGGGATAGAGAGTTACTTTTCAGATTAGAAATGATTGCTGAAATCTCAGAATCACGCTGTTGTTCAGCTAAAAGCCAATTATTAGACAGAGTTGTAATATCAACATGTTTCTGTTCTGTTTTGTTGATCGATTGTGGAAGAGGGTTTCTAGAAAGAAAGTCTACGTGGTTCATATATCTGCCTTCTCTATACATAATGTCAAAATCATAGGCCTGTAGAAAAGCCCACCATCTATGTACTCGGGGAGTTAAATCAGCCTTATTGCGCGAAGCTTTAAGGGAATTACAGTCAGTTATAACGGTAAATTTATGTCCTTGCAGAAAATGGTGAAAATGCTTAACTGCGTAACAACGGCCAAAGTTTCTAATTCATAGGAATGATATTTACTTCCAGTTGCAGTCGTTCTTTTACTATAGTATTCTACAACATGCATTTTATTATCAACTTTTTGAAAAAAAATGGCACCGTAACCATCAGCACTAGCATCAGTATGTAATTCGATGGGATTTTCAGGGTTATAAATCATTAAAACAGGTTCATTAGTGAAATTATTCTTTGCCTAATTTTCTCATGTTCATCAGTCCACTTAAAAGTCTGTTTACTAGTAGTTAAGAAGAACAAAGGTTTCATAATCTGTGAAAAGTTCTCAACAAATTTTCTAAAATACGATGCAAGGCCAATGAACTGTCTCAATTGGTGAACTGTTTTGGGAGACTTTAAATTAACTAATGCTTCTATTTTTCGAGGATTTGGGCGAAGTTCCCCGGAAGTGATTTCGTACCCAAGATATTCTACTCTACGCTTTAGGAAAGAGCACTTGCTAAGATTTAAAGAAAATCCTGCTTTGGTCAATGATTCAAGGACTTCTTCGAGTCTATGTAAACCTTCACAGGGGTCTCTACTGGGGACCATGATGTCATCGATGTAAATAATCACGTAAGAATGGAGTAACTTGCCTAATGCATTAGTTACAGCACGTTGGAAAACACTAGGAGCATTTCTTAAACCGAATGGCATAGCCAAATATTCAAATTGGCCATCGGGTGTTACAAATGCAGTAGCCTCTATACTATCAGGGTGAATAGGTATCTGATGGAACCCAGAAGTACAGTCAAGGCAAGTGTAAAAGTTAGCACCGCATAACCTTGCGATTTGTCAGCTATAAAGGGGTAGTGGAAACCTATCTGCTATAGTATTACTATTGAGCTCACGATAGTCTACACACATTCGATCTGATCCGTCGCGCTTCTTTATCAATAAAATAGGACTTGCAAACGGAGAGCAACTAGGTCTAACTATTTGAGCGTCAATCAGATCATTAATTTTGGAACGAACTAACTGCCTTTCGTCTGGAGTAAGTCTGTACGGTCGGCGAAGGACCGTTTTATGTGGATCAATGAGGCGTATTTTAAGTTCACCTGATGTGACTCGAGTACATGGTAGTTCCTTTGCAAAAGCATGTGAATATTTTTGGAGCAGTTCAATCAACTGTGATTTATTTTCAGATGGAATATCTGTATCAATATCATGAAAATTCAAAGTCTCAGGAATAGAGCATTGATCGATAAACTTAACTTTTGAGATAGTTAGACTTGATTCAGTCAAGTTAACTGCAAAACCTAATTTTAATATCTCACGGCCTATCATGATACCATGACTTATATAGGCATCCGGTACCACATGAAACAGTATCTCTAAATGGTAACCGTCTATTTCTACTTCACTCAGAATTTGTTCGGTACATATTATGTTAGAATTTCCTATTCCCATTATATTGACCAAACAAGAAATACGTTTGCCAGACAACTTTTCAGAACATGTTTCAGTAATAAGAGAACATTCAGCCCCAGAGTCGTAACAAAATGCAAACGACTCACCAGATTGCTGTAGAACACCAGTGATAGGCCGTACATCACAAGCCTCAACTCGCTTGATGGATGGTTGGCTGCTCGAAGGCCGACTCCCGGTGTCTTCACTTGAACCTCCCGGCCGCCTTCCGGTCGCCTTTGGACAGCGAGGAGCAACGTGTCCCGACTCCCTACAGTGATAACAGACGATCTTCTTTGGTGTCGCCTTATGTGACGAGCTGGCTGGTCCAAGATCTTTGGTAGTTTTCTCTGCCTTATTGCGACAGTTAGTAGATTTATGCCCCACTATACCACAAAAGTGACATACTATTGTGCCTGGTTTGAACTTCTTAGGTTGAGAAGAATCTTGCTGGTCAGAGGAATTCTGAGTCTTTCTCTTAAGGTGGGACAAGACACTCAGTTCTTGTTGAAGTTTGTGCCTAGTTTGTACTTCGGTAGTAAATGCTAGTCGATGAGCACGGGAATCAAATTTGGAGACATGGGCCAGTACAGTAGAAACAGCAATGTGTTCGACACTCAGGCTATTCCATTTAGATGTCAAAGAAGTGACCTGTCGACTGGCATATGCGGCTAAAGATTCACCTTCTTTTGGTTGACTGGTATGAAGGTCAACGAGGGTAGCGGCAACAGTTTCCGAAATGGCATAACGAGAGAGGAAGAGACTCTTAAAATCTGTCCAGGTCATACCTGCATACGATACTTGGGAAAGCCATACGTTAGCACTACCCTTTAAGACCTTAGTAAGGGCAATAATAAGAGTACCACTTTGAAGAGGATTTTCCGACAAGCAAATATCTACAGTTGTACTCCAAGATTGAGCATCGGAATCGGGTAGGTCCGGGTCAAATACCGGCAAAGGAATTACCGTAGACGAATTGGATTGCGTCTTAATTGCTTCAATTAACTGAGTCATATTACGATTCTGAAGCTCTAACATTACTCGCCATGGATCACCAACACCTTCCGATTCCTGGGCTAAACCTAATCCCACTTCTGATGTAGGATCAGGAGTGCCGAGAGGTATATCGTCAGGGTTTGGAGTTCCCATTTTATTGGGATAAACAAGTCGGTATTAGTAATTACAGAAAGTTTTATTACACACAATACAAAATAGTACACAATATAATCAAATAACACACAATTCAAAATACTACACAATATAAAATCGGCATTTAGTAAAAAGATTACAATAGGCGAACAGACCTTATAAGGTCACAGTTCGTACAGTGGCCAAGCCACCCAATTACAATGTGTATCTCGCTATTAGCAAGTTTACAGCTATTGTAAATATACAGCAGCGCTGTTACGGTAAACCGACAATTTTGTCGGGAGCAGGGGAGCTCTGTATTGAGTCGAATCCGAAGACCGACTGACGAGCTTATTTTTTTTTCGAAATGGCATCTCGCAGTTCAACCAGAGAGGTTGTCGTCTGCTTAACCGGACTTTCCTGTGGGTGCCTTAAGTGTAAGGCCTCCAGCCAGGGCAAAAAACTTACAAACTAAGCGACTACACGCTAAGGGCACCCTGTGCCGGGCCTCGGCGTAGGGCGTCGCTGGGAGAGGACAGCAAGGGGACAGGCTGGATCGGAGTGGTGTCATTATTTAGGGACTGACTTTGGACTACAGGCTCAGCAACGCGAGCTGGCACGAGCAAGGGACGGGGAGGGTTCGTAACGGGGCGTCGCGACGGGCCTCGACGGCGAGGACGGAATGACGGCTGTTTGCATCTGTGCTTCTTAAGCGTGCTACTTTCCTTCCTGCTCTCCTGGAGGAGGGTTGTAGCGTCATCGGGATCGACTAAAGCATGCCTTGGGCGGCGGGCCTGACTGATTCGTGAGGGTTCGTAACGGGCGGCCGCTGCGATCAGGGGATTACGATGTCTGACGGCAGAGTCGAAGAAGCGCTTGGAAAGGCGCTTCATGAACTGGGCTATTGTGGGGATTTTAAGATCTAAATGTAAACGGTCATTGCGGACATAATACGGAGCTCCCGTGACTTTACGTAAGAACCGGTTCTGGAGGACCTGCATCCTATGGAGATATTTAGGCTTGGCGTGAGCGTACACGACACAAGCGTAGGTCATGATGGGACGGATCACCGCGGTAAAGAGACGCAATTTGCACCTGAGAGACAATTTGCTCTTTTCCGTTATTAAGTAATGAAGCCTACTCATCGCGAAGGCAGCTCGATAGCGAGCTGCTTTGATATGTAGCCCGAAGGTTAGGTGGTTGTCAAGTATGACTCCTAAGTATTTGGCTTGCTTCTCCCAGGGGATAGGCTTGCCGTACATGGTGATTGGAATGGGGGAAGTGATTTTAGTACGCGGTCTCGAAAAAAGAACGGCCTGACTCTTATCGGGGTTAACCTCGATTCTCCATTTCCTAAACCAAGCGCCTAAGACGTTGGCTGAGGTTTGGAGGGTTTTGGCGATTGCGTTTTTACAGCGACCGGTGTAATAGATGGCCGTGTCGTCCGCGAACAGGGCTAGCTGAGCTTTTTTGCTCTTGGGAATGTCACTAGTGAACAACGTGAACGCGAGCGGGGAGATGAAGGAGCCCTGAGGGACTCCGGTACGAATAGGATGAGGGGAAGAGAGCGATTTTCTTATGCGGTATCGGAACGTGCGATTCGACAGAAAGTCTCGCAAGATGAGTACGAGACGATCCGGCACTCCCAGTTGGTACAGCTTATATAATAAGCCGTTGTGCCAGACTTTGTCGAAAGCTTTCGCTATGTCGAAGAACAACACGTCCGTTATCGACGAACGCTGGAAACCAGCGCTCAGGTGTTCGACGATGCGATGGGTTTGTTGAATGCAAGAGTGTTCGGTCCTGAAGCCGAACTGCTCGTTGGGAATGAGGCTCTTAGCTTCGGCAAAGTCTTTGAGACGCTTATAAATAAGTCTCTCATAGATTTTTCCGATTGCGTTCAGGAGACTGATAGGACGGTAGCTCGAGGGGACCGCCTTGGGTTTACCGGGTTTGGGAATTCCAATAACAGTGGCCTCTTTCCACACTTGGGGGAAGAAGTTGTGGCTTAGGGCGCCTTTGAAGATGGCTGCCAATAAGACTATTAACTGACCGGGGAGAAGTTTGAGCACCTTGTTGGTGATACCGTCGGAACCGGGTGCTTTACGCGGTTTAAGCCCTTTAATGATGTCATACACTTCGTCAGGGGTGACTACAGGTAGAGGATCATCGGGGTCTTCAAGGGGGGGAAGGGAGGCCCTACGTTCAACTTCCGCGTTTACCTTGTCGAGGTGTTGCTTATCTACCGGTTGCGTGCTGGGCGTGCACTGAGATTCTAGACTGTCGGCTAGGCATTCGGCCTTTTCAGAGTCTTCGAACGCGAGGCTCTTGTCCGGGCGAGTGAGAGGAGGCATCGAAGCCTCTTCGGTGGCACGTAACTTTCTTTGCAGTTGCCAGAAAGCTAGGTGCGTGGGCTCTAGTTCGCTGACCGACTGACGAGCTTACTGAGTGCACGCTCTTTTATAAGACGATGCCCCACACAGTAATTGATACTAAAAACACTTTAATTAATCACAAGAAAATCAACTCGTAACAAAATTATTGAAATACCCACAATTGTAATTGACAACTACTCCGACAATATATTTTATAGGACGAAGTATGTTCGTAAGAGAACCTAAATGTCTAAAGATAGAAAATTTTATTTTGGAGAGTTTTTGTTGAGATTAAAAAAACCCACATATATTACTAGTTTATATATCTACATGGATATTTTGTTCTAAGGTTCTAGTATGTAATGTAATGTGTTTACAATTACATAGAAAGACGGACGCAATCGGGTGATTCCATATACATTTAAAGATTCTTTCTTATCAGAGTCCATAATAAATAACTAAGATATCTATCGGATTAAAATTGGATTAAAATATAATTTGACGTTTAAAATAAAGAGATTTTGTTTCTACAGCCATAACTGTTCCTTGTGGTGAAACGAAATGATTCGCATAGTGTTAATATTATCTATTTTCGTGTGCTACGCAGTCAGTGATCACTGTGTGACGTACACGTTTGAGCAAAATTACAGTGAATGGTTCATTAATAATGATGACTTTTGTCGCGGCTTGCCATTTTGGACGGAGAGCAAATACAGTAATATTGACTTGAGTGATATAAATGACCAAAGTACTACATTTATTACGCCCGCTGCTTCACCGATGGTGAGTTGTGTGGAATCATTTAATTTCACTATGCACCATGGTGGTACAATAGAAGTGAACATTTATATGGAAGCAAAACCCACAAATAAAATCGAGGTCGGGGTCTACCAGAAAGCCCCACTAGTAATTTTGGGACATGTTGAGAATATCGCCAATGACCCAGACTTCGTGAGCGGATGGCACACTCTGAAGATAACCGTGGACCGCGAAGGCACTTACCAAGGCCGCGTAAGTATTAGCAATTTTATTTATTTAAACTGTATGTATAGTAGCAACACATAGGCGGACCTATAAACAACATTATTTGTTTCAGCTCTTCATCGTAGGCCGTGCGTCACCAAATTCTATTGTTTTGATCGATTCATTTCGCTACATACCGCCTCATATGAATGAAAGCTATTGTCGAATCTACAAAGACGAATCGCCTGAGACTTCAACGCGTGAGCAAACCACTCCTGTGACTACAACGTCTGAGTCAACCATACCAGACACTCCAGAGCCTGAGTCAACCACACCAGAGACTCCAACGCCTGAGCAAACCACACCCGAGACTACAACGTCTGAGTCAACCACATCCGAGACTACAACGCCTGAGTCAACCACACCAGAGACTACAACGTCTGAGTCAACCACACCAGAGACTACAACGTCTGAGTCAACCACACCAGAGACTACAACGTCTGGCCCAAAGCAGTTAACTTTAATGTTGAAATTGAAAATGATGTTAAAGCTGCCTTAACCTTGAATAATAATAATTTATAAAATCTTTTAAAATAAACTATCAAAATAATTTCCAGCTTAAAAAACACATACTTGTTACATACAATGGTGTTTCTATATAATTTATCAAATTGATGCTTTTTTATCTATATCTATTTTATATATATATATATCTATATTAAAAATTAACACTAAAATTCAAACTGAACCATATTTGTTTGCAGGTAATAAATGGCTTTTTTATTTTATTATTTACTTCTGTGCATGCGGCTTCCCTGGTAGATCAGAAACGGCACAAATTAATGGATGTCTATTAAACTATATAATTTTTCAATTTGAGTTTTTCCTTTTTTTTTAATCAGTTTTTTTTTTCACCTTACTTAATATGAACCCTTCATTACTATTATTAGTATTTTATTATAGCTAAATACTAAAGTAAGCTTGTAAGTTTGTTTGTCACCTTTTTCTCGCCTTAACCACTTAACCGATTATCCTGAAATTTTGCATGTATATTGTCAGGTGTAAAGAAACGGACATAGGGTAACATATATCTCGAAAAAAAATACTGTTCACGAGGAAAACAACAATAACGTTCTTATCATAATAAAATGCGCCACGCGTCTTTCGCTCCGATCCGAATTGATTGTCAAATTCCAAATTAACACAAAAGCTAGTTTCACAATATTTTGTCATAAAACATAATTAAAAACACCGTTCGTTCAGGGAGTTACAGCGCTGATGCAATACCATTATAAAACTAAATATTTTTAAAAGAGTAACCATGGAGTTTCTTGCCGATCTTGTCCATTGGAAACGACCGACTGGAACTGTCTACTAACTTTAAAATATATAGGCTATAAAGGCCTATGAGAAATAATTTAATTTTCAAAGAATGTAATTTTCTTGAAATAAAGGATTATAAAAAAAACGATTATATATTTTTTTTTAAACCGTATTTCCTGAGAAAAATTCCGATGGAATATGATTCAAAATAATGAGCTGAACACACCCTGTCAGTTTGCGGAGAGCTGTACCTTCCACCAGTATACGACGAGTGACAACTGTTAAACGTAAGCGTCGCTTACATTCAATAGCGTTTTCTTAAGAACAGTATTTTCAGAGTACAAAGTAATTAAACTTTTATTTTTTTTAATTTCATTTTTTTTATCATATAAAAATGTGTGCGATGAACAACCAAGAAATACACTACTTATATACAAACTACAACTTTATATAATAATAAAAATATGTACAAGTAACAAAACGGTTACAGGGCGTCGGGTGCCACCACGTGGCCCCTAACATCCGCGGCGTCTCCCGCGGCGGCTTGGGCGAGCATATAGCATGACTGCTTGCAAAAGGAGGTGCCGGTTTTTCATTCCCTCTCGGTCCGGCGTCAAAAAACGTGAAGCTAAAAACTTATACTGAAAACCATTAAAATCCACTGTGACTTTTTATGAACGTAAATGGGAACTGCTTTAGAGCAAAGTTTGTACACTGTCTGTATAAAACTGACAATTTGATTACGAAAATAATAATTTATTTCTCGAAAACTATGTGGTTATGCAACGTGTTTAGTGAGATGCGTTCCACATGAAGAGATCTGTACGTAAAATATATGTAGCGTCTTAACCGGAGGTTTATAGTGTAAAGTAATATAGTATACAAATACTTGCTTTGCATTTATTTTTAACTATCGACCCGCTCCCGCTTAGCACTGGTATAGTAGAGCGTTATTATGCCTACATGTTTTGTCTGTCGTAAGATCGCATCAGCTTGATGCGTCAAATATTAGGTGGATTCGATTTCAATGTAATTTAATGTCCACACTCCTTGAAGTACTATTATGTATTTAATTATGTATAATTATTAGAAACATAGAGCAGCGGTGGCCCAGTGGTAGTGGCCCCGACTTACGACCAGTAAGTCGTGGGTTCGAACTCAGACAGGCGCATTACTTTCTGTAATTTATTTCATCACCTCTGCTCTCAAAAATGGTGAAGGAAAACATCGTGAGGGAACCGGCATGTCCTAGAACCAAGAATTCGAAGACATGTTACATCTACCAATCCGCATTGGGCCCGCGAGGTGGATTATAGCCCACTCCCTCTCATAGAGAAGAGGCCTGTGTCCCAGCAGTGGGAACATTATTAGGCTGATGATACAATATTAGAAACAAAAAAATATTTTTAAGTAGAGCAAAATAATTATAAATGATTAATTAAAAGCTATAAAATAAACTAACAACAATCTATAAAAGGGCATCAAAAAACTCCTCCTCAACGCTGTCAGCTGGTAATGTGGGACATAAGAGACCGGCGGCGTTGCCACGTTGTATGGCAACACTTAGCCTAAAGGTAAAAGCCAGCCCTTGGGTCACGGGAAGCGTCAACTAGGGGTCTCAAAATTTTCTTAAACATGCTTTAAGCATTCGGACCCCACGGCCCCAATGTTGCAACCCCAAGAAATAAACCAAAATAAGAATTAGTTAATACTAGCTTCTGCCAGCAGCTTCGCCCGCGTGAAGTTTGATAATTGTCCCATGGGATCTTACTACCGAGATAAAAAGTATTCTATGTGTTAATCCAGGTTATAATCTATCTTTTTGCAAAATTTCATCCAAATCCGTTTAGTAGTTTTTGCGTGAAACAGTAACAAACATCCATACATCCATACTCACAAGCCTGCGCATTTATATTAGTAAGATATGTATGATAAAATCATAACAAATTGCTGCCGACAACATTCCTTAACTAATGCACATTTCGGGTAGTACTGTGATAATTATTCACTTGGATTATGATACCACTTTATTCTCGTCATTATATTATAATCCCAACAGATTTATACAGGGTTAGTGCAGTCTTCGCGATTATGTTTATCTGTTGATTAATTAAACATAAGTATAAAACTCTGATAAAAACTCGATCAACATCTATTTCAGGAAATTGATAAACACTTAATCACGAAACGAAACACTGGGATTTCCAGAACATCGTCATCATCTGCCTAGCCAACTTTTCCCAACCATGTTGAAGTCTACTTTCAGTCGTGCCAGATTCAGCTTAATAACAGTATTTTATATGAAGCGACTGCCGATCTGTGGTGAAGTATTTATGTTCAAGGTTGATTTGTGCGCGAGACGCGAGATCAAATTGTCATAAATATATCAAATAATACGTTATAGAGTTAAACTACAAAAATAAAACTATTCATTGATATTCATGGTCATTAACATTATGATTAACACTGAAAACGGGATATTTACTATGTTTACTATTTTGTTTTTGTGCACGGCGTGTTGTTTGTTTGAAATCTGTTACTTTTGATATCGTTACTACTACATTGTTACCGAACTTATTTTATTCGTTTAGGTTTTAACTAACTTAATAAAGTTTTAAGTGTGTTCTTTTTTCTTCTCGGCTTGTTGCGCGAGAGAGGCCCTGGGCGGTTGCCCGTCTCGCCACCACCCAAACCCGCTACTGCGTTTTCACAATAAAGTACCAAGGGATGTGTACAATGAGCCCTGGTAAATTAGATACAGCGACCTTAAGGGACCTAAAGATGGATGTCGTTAACATACAGGATACTCCAAATATTGACGTCCACAAAAAAAAAATAGAAACCTCAATTTTTTGAGTACCTACCTCAAATACTTGACCTACTTTTGTCAAGCAGCAAAAATCTTTCATTTCATTTATGTTTTGTTTTCAGGTTCAGATTCGATTGTAGACCATTCTTCGGTATTATATTTTTTTTTTTAAATGCGAAGCAGAAGAGTTCGACGTCACGTGGGAATCTTCTAAAAAATATGAAGCTATCTAGCTCCGTAACTGTAAATCATGGAAGATCACACCTTTTTTATTTACAACCGAGTACCACGATGGGATCTCCCATCACTAAAAATGTCAAACTCCGATACAGACATTCAAAATTCAACGTTCATGTTCGTAAAACTTGTCCACAAGCCAAATCTCCAAACATAACAGAAAAAAAAATTTGGACAGTAGTTGTAGGTCCCTGAATTGGAATGGGTTTGTCTCCACCGAACACGTTATCAGATCGAATTAGCCACGGATCACGGCGAGGTGTACCCACTGATATCCGTTTCCCTGCAAGCACGTTAAGCCGTTGTTATCTAGATAATGTTTTCGTTTTTTGCTAAGATTAAAAAGCGTCTCTTACTAGTTCATTATCGTATTACCCGGATCTTTTGGCGATCGAATGACGTTGAAGGAGGTGCTGTTAGTAAACATTTTGTTCTAAGGTGCTTCAAATGCAATCGTAGACAGACAGACGCAATCGGGTGATTCTGTATTATATATTTAAAGATCTTATCATTTATCAGAGCCTTAAAATAAATAACTGAGATAACTATTCGATTAAAATACAATATGACATATAAATTAAATAGATTTTGTTTTTAAAGCCACAACTGTTCCATGTGGCGAAACGAAATGATTCGTATTGTGTTAATATTATCTATTTTCGCGTCTTACGCAGTCAGTGATCACTGTGTGAGGTACACGTTTGAGCAAAATTTCAATGAATGGTTGACATATGAGTGGAATAATAATAGGATTTGTGGCTCCATGCCATTTTGGGTTGAGAGCAAATACAGTAACATTGACTTGAGTGATAAAAATGACCAAAGTACTACCTTTATTACGCCCACTGCTGCCTTAAGTTGCGTGTCATCATTTAATTTCACTATGCACCGTGGTGGTACAATAGAAGTGAACATTTATATGGAAGCAAAACCCTTAAATCAAATCATAGTTATAGCCTCACGGTTAGAAGACCCTAATGAGTATTTAGGAAATGTTTGGAATGTCGCCAATGGCCCAAACTTCGTGAGCGGATGGCACACTCTGCAGATAACCTTGTTCGGCCAAGGCACTTACGAAGGCTACGTGAGTATTGGCAATATTAATTTATTTAAACTGTGTGTACTGTAGTGAAACATAGGTGGACCTACCAACTTTCTTTGTTTCAGATATCAATTATGGGCGTGGCCGATCCAGATTCCATTGTTTTGGTCGATTCATTTCGCTATATACCGCCTGGTGTGGATGAAAGCACTTGCCAACTCTACAAAAAAGAACCAATCACACCTAAGCCATCTACACCAGAGCCAACAACGACACTAGAGACTCCAGGGCCTGAACCAGATCTACCAGACACTCCAACGCCTGAGCCAACCACACCAGAGTCTCCAACGCCTGAGCCAACAACGACACTAGTGATCCCAGAGACTGACCCAGCCACATCAGGGACTCCAACGCCTGAGCCAGTCACACCAGAGACAACAACGCCTAAACCAACCACACCAGAAACAACAACGCCTGAGCCAACCACGCCAGAGCCTCCAACGCCTGCGCCAACCACACTCGAGACTGCAACGCCTGAGTCAACCACACCAAAGACTCCAACGCCTGAGTCAACCACACCAGAGACTCCAACGCCTGAGTCAACCACACCAGAGACTCCAACGCCTGAGTCAACCACACCAGAGACTGCAACGCCTGAGTCAACCACACCAGAGTCTCCAACGCCTGAGCTAACCACACATGAGTCTACAATTACGCCTGACCCAATCACACTAGAGTCTTCATCGCCTAAGCCAACCATACCAGAGTCTCCAACGCCTGAGCCAACAACGACGCTAAAGATTCCAGAGACTGATCCAGAAATACCAGAGACTCCAACGCCTGAGCCAACCACACCCGAATATCCAACGCCTGAGTCAACTACACCAGAGTCTTCAACGCCTGAGTCAACCACACCAGAGTCTGCAACGCCTGAGCCAACCACACATGAGTCTACAATTACGCCTGGACCAATCACACCAGAGTCTTCAACGCCTAAGCCAACCACACCAGAGATACCAACGACAGAGCCATCCACACCAGAATCTCCAACGCCTGAGAAAACCACAAAAGTCACTGCAACGCCTGACCCAACCACACCAGACACTGCAATGCCTGAGAAAACCACACCCGAGACTACACCGCCTGAGCCAACCACACCAGAGACTACAACGTCTGACCCAAAGCAGTTAACTTTAATATTGAAATTGAAAATGATGTTAAAGCTTGGCAGCTTTAACCTTGAATAATAATATTGTATAGAATCTTTTAATTCCATAGTCATACAAACGATACTAACGAAACAATAACAATAATGTCCAGCTTAAAAAAAACGTATTCTGTTGAATACGATGCTGTTTCTACAAAATTCATTAATTTTACAGATAAAGTTATACCTATTTTATAAACTTTATCTGTAAATTTAACGAATTCGAGTCACTTACAGCTTTATTTTAAAATATCCTTTTACCGACTCTACCATTACTTTGTATTCTAGAACGAGGTCTACTCTATTTCCTCAAAATCCGTGATTGGCACACAGTAAACATGAAATTCCAATGCTAACAGACAAATTATCAAAAACTATCGTGTCTTTTCTTATAAACATAATTGCCTGATTCAGTTACAGAATTTTGGCAATCAAATAACTTTGAAGGAGGTAGGTTGGAAGAGGCTGTCAGTGAACATTGTGTTCTAAGGTGCATCAAACAGTATGTATACATTACATAGACAGACGGATATAATCGAGTGATTTCATATTATAGATTCTATCTTATCAGTCCATAATAAATAACTAAGATATATAATCGATTAAAATATAATATGGCACATAAATTAAAGAGATTTTATTTCTACAGCCATAACTGTTCCATGTAGCGAAACGATATGATTCGCATAGTGTTAATATTATCTATTTTCGCGTCTTACGCAGTCAGTGATCACTGTGTGAGGTACAGTTTTGAGCAAAATTTCAGTGAATGGTTGACACATGAGCGGGATGTGATTTGTGACTCCATGCCATTTTGGATTGAGAGCAAATACAGTGATATTGACTTTAGTGATAAAAAATACCCAAGTACTACCTTTATTACGCCTGCTGCCCTCTCTGATCTAAGTTGTGTATCATCATTCATTTTTACTATGCACCAGGGTGGTACAATAGAAGTGAACATTTATATGGAAGCGAAACCCTTAAATAACTTCGTAGTTATAGCCTCACTGTTCGAAAACCCTAATGAGTTTTTAGGAAATGCTTGGAATATCGCATCTGCGTCAGACTTCGTGAACGGATGGCACACTGTGAAGATAACCTTGCACCGCGAAGGTACTTACCAAGGCTACGTAAGTACTGGCAATATTTTTTTTTAAACTGTATGTACAGTAGTGGTAAATAGGCGATCAACCACTTTCTTTGTTTTAGATATCAATCATGGGCATGGCGGAGCCTAGTTCCATAGTTTTAGTTGATTCATTTCGCTACATACCACCTGGTATGAATGAAAGCCGTTGCCGAGTTTACGAAGATGAACAAACCACACCAGAGACTTCAACGCCTGAGCCAGCCACACCAGAGATTCCAAAGCCTGACCCAACCACACCAGAGACTCCAATACTTGACCCAACCACACCAGAGGCTCCAACCCCTGACCCAACCACACCAGATACTCCAACCCCTGACCCAACCACACCAGAGACTCCAACCCCTGACCCAACTACACCAGAGACTCCAACCCCTGACCCAACCACACCAGAGACTCCCACCCCTGACCCAACCACACCAGAGACTCCAACTCCTGACCCAACCACACAAGAGACTCCAACCCCTGAGTCAATTACACCAGAGTCTGCAACCCCTGACCCAAGTACAACAAAGATTCCTAACCCTGAGCCAATTACACCAGAGACTCCAACAACTGACCCAACCACACCAGAGACTCCAACACCTCACCCAACCACACCAGAGACTTCAACACCTGACCCAAGTACAACAAAGATTCCAACGCCTGACCCAACCACACTAGAGACTCTAAAGCCTGACCCAGCCTCATCAGGGACTCCAACGCCTGAGCCAGTCACACCAGAGACAACAACGCCTGAACCAACCACACCAGAGACTGCAACGCCTGAGTCAACCACACCAGAGACTGCAACGCCTGAGTCAACCACACCAGAGACTCCAACGCCTGAGTCAACCACACCAGAGACTGCAACGCCTGAGTCAACCACACCAGAGACTGCAACGCCTGAGTCAACCACACCAGAGACTCCAACGCCTGAGTCAACCACACCAGAGACTCCAACGCCTGAGCCAACCACACCAGAGACTGCAACGCCTGAGTCAACCACACCAGAGACTCCAACGCCTGAGTCAACCACACCAGAGACTGCAACGCCTGAGTCAACCACACCAGAGACTCCAACACCTGACCCAAGTACAACAAAGATTCCAACGCCTGAGCCAGCCACACTAGAGACTCCGACGCCTTACCCAGCCACACCAGAGACTCTAAAGCCTGACCCAGCCACATCAGGGACTCCAACGCCTGAGCCAGTCACACCAGAGACAACAACGCCTGAGCCAACCACACCAGAGACTGCAACGCCTGAGCCAAAGCAGTTAATGTTATTGTTGAAAATGAAAATGATGTTTAAGCTGCCCTAACTTTGAATATCTTAATTTCTTTAAATTCCTTGTTCATGCAAACCTGTTATAATTGACGAGATGATAAAAATAAATGATCAGCTTACAAAAATACTGTATATGATAAAGTTTCTACAAAATTCACAGAACATCATCTTCCTGACTTTATCCCATTCTACTTGGGGTCGGCGCAGCACGTTTCCTTCTTCCGTTCTCCCCTGTCAGACGTCACGGCAACATTTACTCTTTTCTCTTTCCTATCATTCCTCACACAATCCATCCATCTTTTCTTTGGCCTTCCTCTCCCTCTCCATCCATCAATATTCATGTCCATCACTCTATTTGTCACATGCGTCAACGACTTCCTTTCAATTTTTATGCAACAGGAAACACTTTAAAACTTCCACTAGGTAGTAATTACTCATTCCTTACTTTACCCATTCTTATTAATCCACTCATCCATCCTTACATTCTCATCTTCGCTCCATGTAATCATCTTCAGCCATCTTTTTCACAGCCCAGCTAATCAGTCTAATCACGGACTTGTATATTTTTCCTCATCAACTTGATGGGCGTCTGTGGGTCGCCTTTTCATCCATCCTGAGTTTGCGTTATGTCCCGGTCTACTTTGCCATCTCCAACAACAAGCGACCTGAGGTACCGGAAGTCGGAGCAGATCGGTATGCGCGTTCCGGCAAGAGTTACTGGCACAGGACTAGATCATTAAATTCACAGATAACATTTTATAAAATGGGTGCCACGAGTGACTTACAGGTTTATTTATTTATTTATTTTATTTTAGGAAAGCTTACAGACTAATAACATTATAGTAAAAAAAATATATAACTAAATTGCTAATAACAAGCCTCCACAGATAGAAACAAAGTTTACTTAAAGATATTCATGTACTGACTCTTCGTTCACTTTATATTCTAGAAATTATACTCTATTTCCTCAAAAACCGCAAATAAAACTGGAAATAAATGGCATTTTTTATTTTATTAGGTACATATTGACTTCTACCATGCGGATTCTCCAATAGCTCATAAATAATACAAATATGCGAGCGAACTATTCTGAATTTGAATTTTTCCTTAATCCTTTAATCAGATTTTTTGTACACTCTACCTAATATTAATTTCACAATATTTTGAGATAGCATAATCACCTTTTGTGCAGATAGTTGCAGCGCTGATGACATCATCCTGAGTCACTTGTTTAATAATTATATTCTTTTTCAATACATTTTTAGTTAGTATAGTTTTTTCTTTACATCATGAACATTGTAGGCATTGATGCTTCGACTTGCTCACTTGTTATACTTTGTTTTACATTTTTGTGAAGTAAGCAATCATTTGTTGTCAGGCCTGAGCTGTCCTGAAAAACCTCTGCAAAACAATATCATTGTATAACCAAATATTTTTTAAAGAGTAACCATGGAGTTTCTGGCCGATCTTCTCCATCAGAAACGACAAACAGGGACCGTCCAATAACTTTTTGACGTTTTGTACGTGGCAATGTAACGACCATTTTCAATAACTTACTAACGGGTAACGGAAGATTGCTATATCGACAGATATAGCAAATGCATGTTTGGCATTTAGCTTACGAACAGTTAGAAAGAAATCGTCACAGAAAATCTTTCTTAGATTTTTCAATGACTCAAGTTATCTTACTTTGTTTATAGAAACACCGATAGCTATGGACGTAGGCATATTAACCAACAGTTATACGTAACTTATAGAAAATGGCCGTAAATTGATCGACAGCCCTCAAGACAGTAAGAGCCTCATGCTCTATAGTGCTGTAATTCCTTTCTCCTAGATTAAGGAGATGGCTAGCGTAATCTATGAGGAGCTCTTCCTTACCCTCGTCTTGTAGCAATACAGCCCCAATAGCGTATTTGCTAGCGTCCGTTTTTAACACAAAAGGCTTAGTAATTATATTTCGCGAATATCATTTTTTCAATCGGGTGCTGTATAAATAAGGTGGCGACGTCAATACGACCATAAATGAATTCACTCGTAAGTAAGGCTACTAGGCTACTACGGCGGGCGTAGCAACGTAGCAGGTATTCTACGCTACGACAACCCGATGTCGTAGACCTAAAATCTTACTGGACGGTATTCTACTATGATTCATCACAAATCTGTTTTCGAATTAACTCTAGTCCTTTAGATACAAAACAAACACACAAAGCACTCTAGGTTATTTAGAAGTCGTTTACATAGACTAACAACAGCCTAACTCCAACACTATTTCGTAACAAGTAAACATAATTTACAACAATAACTATACACATTACAGGTGTTGTTGAGCTTTAGAAGTTGCCAAGTTGAGTCGAGTTGCTTTGCCGCAGACTAAATCTTAAATACTTGGAATTGATGACGGAAACTTGTAAACAGAACTGGAGACTTAAATATGTAAGGGAATTTTGATGGAATTCTTATTAATATTAAACAGGGTATTATTGTATTTTGGTGTAATTTTGTTCACTGGTGTTTGATGTTTTGTTAGGGCTGGGCAATTATTTCTCGATTCTTTTGTGAATATGCACTGATAAAAATTGTCATTACATTATTGTCCAAATAATGGTTGGTCCTGGTTAAAATTTTCTCTGCATACCCATACTTCAATTTTTTTTGCAGAATCATATCCCTTTTGAATTGAGTTGAACCTGCAATAAGTTTCTCGAAAGGTAATCAAATTATTATAATTTATAATGATTTACGATTCATACTCATTCATATGCACGATTATGTTTTTGGATTCAACTGATTTGATGACTCACTAAAGACAAACAGCTTTGGGACTCTGCTTGAGTACACTTCGGAATGACTCGTGACGTTTCAAAGTCAAAAAATCATTTGTTTTCATAGGGTAACGAGTCGGGACTCCTAGCATGAAAAAAGTTTTGGGTGACCAATCGGAACAGTGACGAGTCGGGCATAACTCATTTTAAATAACTACAAAAAGTTCCAAAGTGCAAGTTCCGACCAGAGGGCAGACGCTTTCACAGAATTGTATATTTCTACATCTTCCAACAGCCTTGATATCAGTTTTCCACCGTCGTTATTCCTAAACTTAAACTGTCACTTACGGGATATCTTCCGTGATTGTTCTTTATTTTGAGCTCCCGTTATTTCGACGCTGTTGAAAGCGCCATGATTGAGAGTTGACTTTGTATTTCCATTCACCCGCATTCTCCAATGCGGGTGAATGGAAATTTTTAGGAGCAGACGAATCTGTCTGTTGTGTGTAATCTGTCTGTGTAGTAAAATTTTGGGAACTCAAAATAAAGAACAATCACGGAAGATATCTCGTAAACGACAGTTTAAGTTTAGTTATAAACCGTGAAAGCGTAAAACAGTGATCGTTATAGCTGTCATTTTATCTAGTAAACAGAAAATACAAAAGCGACTACCACCTATAGTAAAATAACTGTTCATAATAAACATCACGACCCACTAAGCCGTCGTCGACAGCAGACACAGAATAATTTACCTACACGCACGACTCCGGGTCCGCTGTAAATAACACTTGATATTTTAATATCTACTCGTTACATATTCATTTTGCAGGGTTGCCGCTTCGCTAGGGCTTACATGAATAATTTCATCACAAAAATTAGTCGTTGTTACAATTGGATTACGTAATTACAATTGGTTTTGTTGTTAATGTTTTGTGAGTTTCGTGAACTTGATTTGAGGCATGTTTGGATGAAGTTGACAAAGGAGTGTGATTACTGGTTAGTGATTACGAGTACCCTTTTGATTGAATAGGGTTTTGTGTGCTGATACATTTAGGATGATATATCATTGATTTTAGTAAGATTGGACAGAATCTTGACATAGATATTTAGCCAATCTACTAACAGTCGATAGTGAGTTCGATGACCAGAATGGCGCAGCAGTAGTGAGGCTGCCTTACGTTTAAAGGGTCCCGGGTTCGAATCCCGGTAGGAGCAAATGTTTGTGTGATGAGCATGGACATTTGATTCCGAGTCATGGATGTTTATAATACACTCGAGAGCAATGAATCCGGGTCACTTAAAGAATGTTAAAAATCTCGGAAACTAAAAATGATAGGTTAATGCAATAAATTGTATTTAATAGACAATGTAATACTCCTTAAATGAAAGTAAAAAAAATATGAGTCACCATACATTTTATTAACACAAAATTACATAAAGAAAAAAACTGCTGATCTCTCCTTAAAACAAAAATAGGAAACATGAAATTTTTGAACTTTATTACGATTTTCTTGAATTTTAATACTTCGTATTGCCTCCTCGTGCTTCTATTACTGCGTTTACGTGGTTTGGCATGCTGTACACCAAGTTCCTTATACGATTTTGGGGAATATTCTCCCATTCCTCTGTGAGAGCAATTTTGAGCTCACGAAGCGTGATTGGGGGAGGGTTTCGTTGTTTTACGCATCTGCCTAGCTCGTCCCAAGCATGCTCGATCGGGTTGATATCCGGGCTTCGCGCTGGCCACTCCATACGAGTAATGTTCATCTCTTGAAGGTCAGTCATTCACAATCCTACCTGTATGAGGTCGGGCATTGTCATGCATAAATATAGCATCCTCACCTAAATTGACCATAAATGGACCAACGTGATCATTGAGGATTTCTTCCACATATCTTACGCTAGTTAAAGAGCCGTTTTCTATGATCACCAGCTCTGTGCGACTTTCAGAAGAAATTCCGGCCCACACAAGTACAGACCCACCACCGTAGGCTACTTTTTCTTCGATGCATGCTTGCTTGAATCTTTCCCCTGGTCTTCGATACACTCTGTGTCTTCCATCGTGCTTGAAGAGCATAAATTTTGATTCGTCGGAGAACATAACTTTTGACCAATCTTCAATACTCCAATTTACGTGGCTCTGGGCATATCTTAGTCTTGAAATACGATGCCCACGCTCCAGTTTAGGGCCGTTTGCAGGTCTAAGGGGTTTTAAGTTAGATTCAGCAAGCCGACGTCTTACTGTCCATGCACTTGGGTTACTTCCTCCGAGGCGTCGAAACTGATTTGTGAGTTCAGTTCCTGTGAGAAAGCGATTTCGAAGCATGGTGTTCACCAAGTATCGGTCTTCTCGTGCTGTGGTACACCTGGTTCTGCCCGTTCCTGGTCTGCGTAGGTTAGAACCAGTTTCTTCGTAACGTCGGAGAACTCTTTGTACTGTTGACAGCGACACACCGACAGTCCTGGCTGTATCGCGCTGACTCCGGCCGGTTTCCAGCATTGTAAGTATTCTGGTGCATTCTTCAGGCGTAAGCGACATAATTTCAGCTTGAATAATGAATATAGAGCACTATCAACATGGTTTATGTACCCACATAAATGACAGATTACAAACAAAAGCAAAACCAAATGCTGTAATTTCGTAGTTCCATCTTCGAAAGTGGCCCTTTTTCAAATTTGATTTTTTTATGATATAACTATACAATAACTAAGAAGTTTTAATACCTTCATTTAAGGAGTATTACATTGTCTATTAAATATAATTTATTGCATTAACCTAGCATTTTTAGTTTCCGAGATTTTTAGGATTCTTTAAGTGACCCGGATTCATTGCTCTCGAGTGTATATGTATAATAAGTATGTATTTACAAACAAAAAGTATTTATGTAGTATATCAACTATCTGGCGTCCACGACACAAGCCTCGTTGCTTAGTGTGGCACTAGTTGGCGCTGTGTGTAATGACTAGCGATATTTATTTATTTATTTAGTTAATTCAGTTTATTTTATTTTATTTTATTTATTTGGGACAAAAAACAGTTACACGTTGCAATATTAATAGTTAGCTTAGGTCTAATAGTAAAAAAACGCATAACCCACACTATTGTCCACGAAATCATATCGAATTAAAAGAAAATAAGGAAACGGACGTATACAGAAAAGGACAGTAAGAAAAATAAAAAATAAAAAAATGCTTATAAACCTGAAAGGTCACACAAACTAAATCTGGACAGCACTCCCCGTCCAGATCTAGTTCGCAGTCACCAATCAGATCACAACATAACATCAGCAAGAAGCAGTCATCGTTAAAGCTGACCAGAAAGTATTTCAATGGCTATTTTTCTAAATTTGTTCTGATTATGCGCGAAAATATCTAGATTTATAAAATGTGAGTTGTACGTTTCTAACAATTGGCGGAGTGGAGCTCTCTCCCCAGCATTTGATCTACACTTCTCTGTGTAGAACAAGCGGGTTACCCGCACTTCTCTTTCTCTTTCTTCTTCACGTTTATAGTAATTCAGGCCGTTTCCAGTAACACTGGATGATACCTGCCTCGTTGGGCTAGAGGTCGCAACCGCGACTGCTGAGCATGAGGGTCCTGGGTTCGATTCCCAGGTCGAGCAAAGTATTATTGAGTTTATTCACCAGGAATTTTTCAGTAGCCGACGGAGCCTGGATTAGCGCCCGGTTGATGGTAATAGTACATGGGACTAAAACCTAACTGGCGAAATGTTTCTGCACTACACGGTTAAATCTGCCTTACCCCTCCGGGATTACAGGCGTTATGTTATATGGATGATATCTAAAGAAAGGAACATTTTAGGATTTTCAGCGTCAAGCTCAGCGTCGTGAGTTGAACTTCTAACAGTGCACTAATATATATGTACGGCCCTAGCTCACCTAGTATTACTGAAAACGTGTATGAGTCAGTTTTAGAACTAAGCGCCGTGTCCTCGAAGCGGCGATCGGCGGAGGCGACCTCTCGCTCCCGGCCCTGGTTCAATCCATGGTCCGGAGCGAGACGGAATGGGACGCCGTCACCTCCTTCTGCGAAGCAGTCATGCTAGCGAAGGAGGTGGCGGCACGTGAGAGGGAGAGATCCACACGTCCCGGACGCCGCGGGAGACGCCCCGGGCGTCGGAGGCCACCGTAGGCGCGGGCCTGTGGACGGTGAGCTATGGGCTAGCTCGCCGTCCATCCGTCTCATGACGACAGGCCGTGTCGACGGCGCGTTCTTGTTCCACGCGCGCCTCAAAGAGAGTCAGCAATAAGGAAGGGGTCCGCAAGGGCCGAAGCCTGCCGGGGCTGCGGGACTATTCGAAAGAGATACCGTGGCCCCGGAACACAAAGGGCGATGAAGGAACATGGATGGGTTTTAGTCAGTAAAAGTCTGACACTCCCTCCTGCTCCGCCCAGAGCGGGAGGAGTCATTTGATGATTTCCCATCCGTAAAAAAAAAGAGTGAACTGGTGATGCTAACAATACACAAATACGCAAACAAACTGAACCTTAGCATACTGTTATTTTCATATTCATCTTAACAGTTTACCCAAAGGTAATTTTATACCACAACCAAAGTTCAGACGAAGTGGTAATCGCTTTCAAAAAGTTTTCTTTTTCTTTAGTGACTTTGAACCAAATAGACATATAAGTTTTTCAGTGCTTAAAAATCTTCTTTATTCATTGCTAGAATGTAGTTTTGTCTATCGTCATCTGCCTAGCCTTTTCGATCAAACGAATATTCGAAATATTGAATTTTCGATTTGTTAACCATTTGATAAGAACGTTCGAGTATTTAGACGTTCGATTTATAGTGGTCGATCAATTGATATTCGATTATTCCCAAAATTGGGATCGGCCTTCAATCTTGCCGGATGCAGCTGAATAACAGTATTTTACATCGAGTGCTTACTTATCAGACCTCCACAGCCCAGTTAGCACTGGAAAATACGGTACCCCTTTGTAAGACTGTTTGTCAGACTTTCGGGCCACTGACTACCTGTAACGACTGTCAAAGATCTACAAATGACAGCCGGGACTAACATGATTTCCGAGGCACGGAGAAACTCGAAATGTAATGATGGTCACCCATCCACGGTTACCGACCTTGACTAGCGCGGCTTAACCTTGAAGTTCGACCCGAGCGGCTGTTATTATTCAGCTACGTACTTTTGTAATTTTGTCTATGCTCTACAAGTCTACAATAACACACACTGTCAAGCGTTCCGACTATCGATTTTTTACAAAATAAAAAAAAAACAAGCAAAAAATACAAGAGCAAAAAAGCGTCGCATCACCAACCCTACAGAGACATGCAAATTAAGACCCCCGTGTTTGCGTTTTAATACGGTCCGATGATCAATAACCCCCAGTGCTCTGAAAAAGTTCAAATTAAAAGCTCCCGTAAAAAGTCCACGTCCCATTGTCCCAATGTAAATGATACAGAATCGTATGTATTTATTGAAAACGCTTGATTTAAAACATTTTATGTGAATATTGATGAAGTCTCTTTTAACGTTTTTTTTTTTCAGTGAATAGGGTTAACTGAAATGGAAATCAGTTGACCTGTTTGGGAAATTATGGTTTTGATGAAAATTGTTGATTTTAAAACAATGGAAAAGACTAGCCTTGAAGTCTATCACTACATATTATATAAAAAAGTCCCCCGCCGCGTCTGTCTGTCCCTATGTATGCTTAGATCTTTAAAACTACGCAACGGATTTTGATGCGGGTTTTTTAATAGATAGAATCATTCAAGAGGAAGGTTTAAATTTGCGAGCGGAAGAAGCCGCGGGCATCAGCTAGTTAGGCAATAAATCTCATTCCACGTCTTTTGGAAAAAGGGTTATTACAGTTTTTCTTGTTTATGAGTGTTTTAAGAGTTTAGCACTCAAATACAATAAAAAAAATCGATTTTTATTTAAAGCGCTCCCTAAAGGAATAATCAAACTTTCTCGGGCACATTATTTTTTAATTTTGTGACCATATCTAAACCATAATCACACATCTAAACTGAGATTTTTGTTTTATTATTTCTTTAAGGAGCGCTTTTCCTTGTATTTGAGTGCTAGACTCTTAAAACACTAAAATACAAGAAAAAAAATGTGATAGTCCTCTTAAAACTTGCATAAATAAACTGGCCTGCAAAAATAAGTATCACACTTTCAAAATTGCAATAATTTTTTAAGTACACAAGATATACTTTTGAAACAAAAAGGACTCAAAAAATTGTTTAATTTTGTGTTAAGTTTCAAAGAAAGCTGATAAAATTTGCTTTTTAACGTTTTTTATTTTAAATCTCTAACTTCTATACTTTAGGAAAAAATGAAATTTTAAAAGTGTAGAACTTATTTTTGCAGGTCAGTTTATAATCAACTAGCGTATGCCCGCAGCTTTGCCCGCGAGGTTTTCTATAATTGTCCCTCGGGATCATACTACCGGAATAAAAAGCATTAAGTTAATTCAGGTTATAACTTCTGACATCTGTCAGTTGAACACGTAAACATTGAGCTCCGTTACAAATCGTCATAAAAAATATTAAATAAAGTTATTTCATAGTGTAATAGCGTAAATATTGAAAAATACATTGTAAACAATAAGTGAAAGTGTTATCTCACAAAAATACTCGTAAATAAAAATGTTTGAGTGCTTTTCAATAGAACAGTGAACCATTTAGAAACTACACTAATCCTGTGTTCTAGTGATCTAAACCAACTTTAAAGATCAATAATAATACATGGACACACAAATAAGTGAGTGAAACAAAAACATTTAAGAAAATAAACCAAAACAAAAGTGAAAAAACAATCTGTCAAACGTTTGAATTATCAGAATCTACGAGTCATCATAACGAACTTTCATCAATTCCATAATTATCAAGAGAAGCAGATACATAATTTTAACGCCTTATAACAGATGCCAAATGGCTGTATAGGTAGACGTATCGACTGCTAATTACTTAGACACTGGTTCGAATCCCACTGACGACTTTGACTTTTTGTAAGTTGATAAATTGTCTTTATCATCTCATTCCAATGAAATTGGTTGGCAAGAGTGAGCTCAACACGATTTAAACTCGAAAAATGAATTTCTTCGAAAACATCACTATGCGTCGTACACGAACTAAATCTGATTCAAATACCGTCATCAACCAATCACAAAATGACACTTTCGAAGACACCGTAAACAGTCTACCCGATTTATCAAGTGATGATAATAATGATGCACATGAACAAATAACTAAGTTAAAGGAACGAATAGACAAACTTGTGTTAGAATTGAACAGTGCACATCAGAAGATTGAGTCCTTGTCTTTGGAGAATAATGACCTTAAACAAATAAATATTGCTTTACAAAGCAAAAATAACCACCAGACAGATCTTACACATAGCCCGATTAAAAAACAAAAAAAGGCAACTCCAATCAAGAAATGTCCGAAAAACAACAAACAAACACAAACTGATTTTTCATTAATATCTAACCAGAAAGAAGCCATCAACAGTAACGTCCAGCTAAGCTCATCTAACCCAACTCCAAACATACGAGCTACAACAAGTATGGAACAACCTTCCAAAACACGCAAAATATGCCTGATTAGCAGCGAGACATCTAACAGGTTATATACAATTGCCGATAGAACAAATTTACGAAATTTTGAAATTTGTCATTATCGAAAACCTACGTGCGGATTGCGGCAAATTCTTCACAAAATTGAGGGAAAAGTACAAAACTTTACTCAATCAGACTACTGTGTTATTTACATTGGCGAGGAAGACTTTCGAAAAACACACAACTATTTAGAATTAGTCATGTTTGTAAGAGAAAAGTTAATAGAATTGAGTCATACTAATTTTATAATTTGCTTACCAACGTTTAAATATATGATAGATGCCAACCTAATGTATAACAGCCGCGTAGAAACATTCAATAACCTTATTAAACACATGCAAATATGCGTATTTACTTGACTCAAATTCTAATCTATCTTATGACTATACTATATATATATATCTTACACTATATATACTTACAGCAAACGATATTGAACCTTAAATAACAGTGGTTTAAACATAGTTATATCAGATTTACAAGACCTGATTCTTAGCTTATGCAACCTGAATGCTACGCACTCGGGAGAGGACTGCCACCCTCAAAATAATAGTCAGCACGAAATTTCTGATAGTTCACAACAGTCAAATTCTCAGTTTTTTCGTTAACTACCTTAACATCTTACACCAGAACATAGCTGGTTTGATTAATAAATCCGATACACTGACTGTAAAATTAGTAGAATTAATCAACGGGGGGACAGGTATTGATGTTGTTTGTGTTACAGAACATTTCATACAAACAGGGTATGAGGATTTATTGCATATTCCAAATTTTTTGTCCAGCTGCCTTCTTTTCGAGAAATACAAAGAGAGGAGGAACAGGTATTCTCGTGAGAGTGGGATTGCAGTTTAGAGAATTATCGGATATAGCAAAGCAATCAGTTTCAGGCATCTTTGAATGTTGCGCTGTCGAAATAGTAGCTTATAAAATTATTATTATTTGTATTTAAAGAATCCCAAAATACAATTATGAAGTATTCTATGATAAGTTGGATTATATCCTCAATAAAGTTTGTCTATCTTCAAATAAGAAGGTCGTCTTGTGTGGAGATTTTAATATTAATGTATTGATAAGAAACAAAACTACATTAGAACTTGAATATTTTCTCATGAAGTACAATTTAAAACTGGCGCTTTATACTCCCACTAGGTTAAAAAGTCAAAGCTGCATAGACAACTTTGCTCACAACTATCGGAATGAATGTAAAGCCCAAGTTGTAGATCTGGTCCTTTCCGATCATACTTCCCAAATACTTAAAGTCCCTATAAACAAAACTTGCAAACTAAAATATTGGAAATCAAAAAAACAGGATCTATGCATGGAAAATTTAATTAATTTCAAAAGACATCTCAGTTCTCTATCATTTATGCAAGTACATAATGCTAAGGCCGCGAACGAAGCTTTTGACATTTTCATGGATGATTTCTCCCTTATATATAAATTATGTTTTCCCGAGAAAATTATAACCATTCAAACTAGCAAGAAAACGAAATGGATTTCGCACGGAATAAAAATATGTAGTAATAAGCAAAGGCAGTTACTTTGGGCATATCGACTAAACTCAGACCCAAAAAATAAATTACTCTTTAATAACTACACTAAACGTTATAGAAAAATTATAAACTTAACACAAAAGTCACAAAACAATCATTTCATAAACACCGCCCAAAATAAATCAAAAGCTACATGGCAAATAATAAATAAATCCAAATTTAGGCTACCGCCGGAGCCTATAATGTGCCTGAATAGAGACAATTTGACATTTACAGACCCCATGGACATTGCAAATGAGTTCAACAATTACTGTATTGACACAATTGAGAATAATATTAAAGCTGACATCACATCTAATAATACACAATTAAATAATAATACTTTAAATTCAATATTCATGCAACCTGTTACCATTGACGACATAATACAAATAATTTGCAACCTTAAAAACACGAATACTGTTGGATACGATGGAGTTTCCACAAAAGTATTAAAATTTACGAAAGAACTAATAGCATCTCCATTAGCTCATATAATTAACCTGTGCATAGCTGATGGCATTTTTCCGGACAAGCTCAAAAAAGTTATTATAAAACCTCTTTATAAAAAAGATGACAAAACTGATTTAAAAAATTACAGACCTATTGCAAAAATTCCGACTATTTCTAAAATTTTTGAGAAAGTTATCTATAACTCTTTATATGCCTATTTCGAAAAGTACAAACTATTTTGCCAAGAACAAAAAGGCTTCCGAAAGAACACTACGATTAATATGGCATTGTTTGACTTATTAGCTAATGTCATGTCATCTGTGGACAGGAAAAATCCAGTCTGTGCAATCTACACTGACATGACCAAGGCTTTTGACTATGTTGACCATAAGATTCTGTTGCACAAATTGCATAGCTATGGTATAAGAGGGAACATTTTAAAGTTAATAGAATCATATCTAAGTAATAGGGTTCAATGCTCAGAAGTTTCTAGGATATGTCCAAAAAGAAAATTGGAAACCATATATGTATTAAAACCAAGACACGTAAAATATGGCGTCTCACAGGGTAGCGTACTGGGTTCGCCGCTTTTCTTAATATACGTAAATGATCTCCCAAAAGCAACAACGCACCAAATGGTTCTTTTTGCAGATGATAGTACAGCTCTAATAAAATGTACTGATCCAAATAATTATAAGAATGACATCAATACTTGTTTAAATGACATCATAAATTGGCTAAATAATAATAATTTGATTATAAACCTGACTAAAACAAAAGTCATGCATTTTTATCAACGATGTCTGAAACCAAAGGTTGAAATTTCCTACAATGGCTGTGATATTGAAGAAGCTAATAAAGCGAAGTTCTTAGGTATTATAATTGATAGCCAACTTACATGGAAGCCTCATGTTGAAGAATTATGTAAGAAACTTAGAAATCCGCATATGCTCTATTTCAACTCTCAAAGAAAGTTAACGATCAGGCTCTTTTAGCTGCGTACCATGGACTGGTTGCCTCTGTGTTACGGTATGGCATTATTTTCTGGGGTCAGTCCACTGATAGGGAGCTGGTATTTAGGTTGCAGAAGCGATGCATCAGGTCAATGTGCGGTCTTAAGACAACTGATAGCTGCGTGCCCTATTTTAAATCATTAAAAATTTTAACTTTTCCTTCTTTGTTTATATTAGAAACGGCTTTGTTTGTGAAATGTAATCCACATCTATTTCAAAAATTATCAGAGGTCAGAAAAAATCCAATACGTACTCAATATGTCAATAAATTATGTCAAGTGAGATGTAAAACCGCATTAGTGCAAAAAAGTTTTTTTGGTCTTGCCCCACGCATATTTAATAAAGTACCTAATGTTATAAAAAACTTGACTGTCTTAAAATTCAAAAGGGCGCTAAACGAAATTTTAATTATGAAAAGTTATTATTTAATTGACGACTTTCTAAATGATGATTCACTGACTGATTGATTTACTTTCTGTACCTTATTTATTGACTGATTTATAATTACTTACCTACTGTTACTATTATTGACATATTATTGTTATTCTAGTTGGTATAATGTTATTAATTTTCCGTTTGACATTATTGATATTTTTACTTTTTTTATGACTTTGACCATGTTCACATTTTTTAAATTTTTTATTACTTTGACCATGTTGACATTTTTTAAATTATTTTTTATAGTATGTAATTTCAATGTCATGCCACTTAATTTTAAATTTATAATTTTATTGTAAACCAATTATTTGCATGCCGATGTGACGGCAAAATGTGGAGAACTTTATTATCAAAGAACATCTATGTACCTATCACCCATGTTTGCAAAGAATAAATGATTTGATTTGATTTGATTTGTTATAACCTGAATTAACACATAGGATACTTTTATCTAGCTAGGTATCTGTATGCTAAATTTAGGATACTTTTATATAGCTAGGTATCTGTATGCTCAAGAAACATCCATCCATCCATCCTCACTGTACATTGATAATATTAAGTAGGTTGGCTTACGAAAGCTGGTCCAATTGAAATATTGGAATATATTTGACTCGACTTAATGCCACTCCCTGAAATTGAATACTCTCGTCAGGGCAAGTATTGTTTCTTGTATTCTTGGTTGGTGTCTACTCTACGTTCAAAGCGCGTATTCTGAGTACGAGTATTATTTGGTATTTCTATTTGGTAATCTTTAATCATATTTTAGAACTTCCTATAATTCCTTGTATGTGGATGTTAGGTTGTACGAATGTTTATTAGGACGTCCTACTTTGAATACCCCATTTGAGTGCAGTACCCTGTACAATTATGAGTTACAAATGAATTCCGAGAACCAATATTTAACTCTCAATATAAGCCGTTGGTTCTAAAATCACAGAATATTAGGTATACTAGTTTTGTATAATCAACAGACTTACAATTAGCGTTGCCTACACATATGATGTCATACTGATGCAAGTTATATTTGATAAACAATTAGTGACCTACCCATTGAATATTTTGTAGATTTAGTAAATTATTTTTTGATGAATTAATTACGATTTGACTTCCGATTGTGTATCTTGGTAACATTTGATTATTTTTTATGAAATATGTTTGAATCTTTGACATTTCTTACTGACATCGGTTATGATGATCTAGTATCTGACATCTATTATTTAATGAATTTTTATACTGACCTCTGTTTAATTGTTTTTTCATTTATCACACGACATCTAATATTGAATTATGTTAACTTTTGCTAATTAATTGATATATTTCGTTTTTTTTATTTTATGTTTCTTATATTTTATATTGTTTTGATTGATTGTTCTTTTAGTTCTGCATTTACTTCGTCATGATTGCATGGAAGACTTCCTAAAAAAATGTTGTTTTTAAATCAATAAATTTGTATGTTCATATTTGTACGCTTCACGGCAAAACATGGAGAATCTAAGTTCTACATTGTAACATCTCACACACTGTGTAACTACCTATGTTTACAAATAAAAGTTTCTTATTCTTATTCTTATTCTTATTTGTTTTAGTTTTAGTTTCAAAATTAATTTACATGCCTAATGATAAAATGTGGTGATATCAAATTGAATACTGGCGTGTATAATCATAATAACATCAGAGGTAAGCCCATAAAATTTGCAAATAAATAATTCGATTTTGACTTTGTATGTTTAACTCTAAACATGCAATAACCGTTCTGATACTTTTAAGACTTGTTAATTACATGTTGATTTATAAATTGATAATGAAAATTATTACGTGGTACCAGGAATCAATGTATCTTTTGTCCTAACTCTGAGCATGGTCTGTTCATCTGCCAGAGATGTCATCGAAATCCAATCAAATCAAGTGATAAGGCATGAAAAGGAATTAAATGGACACATGAAAATACTTTTGCATTTTGTTATATTAATATTAGCCATGAGTTAAAAAAATACAAACTAACAGACTTAAACACTTAATTAAATAGTGACGTTTAAACCTAACGTAATCAATACCGTATGAATGACAGATAAACAAATCAAAATACCATCCGTAGACCGCATGGACCGCCTACCATTAGCACTACCCGTAATCAGGGTTCGTTGGGCGTAAATAGAGAACCGCACAAATACGTACGGTACCCACTGCAAATGACGCGGTCGCCGGCCGCACGCCCGCAAATTTGAATTCGTTACTCATTTTCTGCTCATTGTAATATTCAGTAGTGGTATTCATAATTTGCCGATAATTTTGAGGTTATAATCGTAAGGTTTAACCCGGTGAAGTGGGAGAGGAAGAACAAGGAATCGGTGGATGGATTGTGTGAGGAATTATACGAAAGAAAAAGGAGTAAATGATAGCGTGACGGTTGACAGAGGAGAATGGAAGAAAAAAACGTGTTGCGCCGAGCACAAGTAACGTGGGACAACGACGGGAAGATGATGTTGATGAATCGTAAGGTTACTGTTACTTACTTTTGGCCTTTGTCATCCCACTGCTGGGATAATGCTCCTCATGACTTCCAAATTTATCGATCCAGGGCCAATATACACTGATCGTTGGTTTTCTCCGGCTCGTCCCGCCATCTCCGGCGAAATCTACCGCGTCAACTTCTGGCTGTGTCAGGTCTCCTCATCGTGGCCAATAGTGTATTTTGGCCCACAGCCCGAAAAGAGAGTCAGCAATAGAGAAGGGGTCCGCAAGGACCGAAGCCTGCCGGGGCTGCGGGACTATTCGAAAGAGATACCGTGGCCCCGGAACACAAAGGGCGAGGAAGGAACATGGATGGGTTTTAGTAAGTAAAAGTCTGACACTCCCTCCTGCTCGGCCCAGAGCGGGAGAAGTCATTTGATGATTTCCCATCCAAAAAAAAAAAAAAAGCTCGTCGGGCTCGTCGGGAATCGTAAGGTTTAACCCATAAATCTTTGGTTGAACCGTGGAAATCGAAAACCGACTTGTATAAAAAATAAATATCGCTGGACATTACACACAGCGCCATCTAGTTCCACACTAAGCAACGAGGCTTGTGTCGTGGACACCAGATAGTTGATATACTACATAGATACTTTTTGTTTGTAAATACATACTTATTATACATATAAACATCCATGACTCGGAAACAAATGTCCATGCTCATCACACAAACATTTGCTCCTACCGCGATTCGAACCCGGGACCCTAAGAACATAAGGCAGCCTCACTACCGCTGCACCATTCGGGTCGTCAATAGGTAGTAGTAGTAGTATATGAAGTAGTAGTTCAATATTAACGTTGGCAAAGCATATGTTTGACGTCGTAAACATCTATATTAACAGACATCGCTTCCGTCCTATTCTTATTAGTGACACTTCCACAAAAAGCTTCAAATGTTGGCCTTAAACTTTACCACTATTCAAGAATCGGTTCCATCTTCTTTCTTTATCGTGTGGTTAGTGCCTCTCAGGCATGCTGGTTTCCTCACGATGTTTTCTTTCACCGAAGCAAAGTGATAATTATACAATATATAAAAATGAATCCGAAAAATCAGAGTTGCGTTCGAACTTGAGACTTATGACTTGGCAGTCCGACGGTCACGCCACTAGGCTATCACTCACTGCTTGCATCCTTTCCATAAATGCCATTTCTGCTTCGACGTATCGTGTGTTAACCATTCAAAGCTATAATACCTGTTTTTCAGATGGGCCACTTATTTCCATAACCCACTCACAAACAAAAATAAAAAAACCCTTGCATTGCCACGAATATGTTCGCTACTAAATCAATCTTAATAAGATACAGAATCGGATTCCCGTAATCAATAGCTTACAACGCACGATATATTGGAATTAATTAATAGGAAATCTTGAGCTATGCACTGAGACCACTTGAGATACAATATACATCAATTGTTTATAATAATTATACAAAATTAAGCACTACGTGGAGGATATTTGAACATTTGATTCTCGTCATTTAACAATAAGTAAATTAATACTAATTTTATGCAGGGGTAAAGTATGTTTGGATGTTCGGAGGAATCTTCGGAAATACTGATCTGATTTTGAAAATTTATTCGGTAATGGAAAGCTACATTAACCACGAGTGTAATAAGGTATACCTATTAATACACAGTTCACCAGTTATGTTTTTAAGTCGCATGTAACAGGGGCGAGTCTTTTGCCATCAACCGAGCACAGATTCAGACGGCTTGGCTGCTACTAAGAAATTCCCGAAGGAAAATCACGACAACATTTTGCCCGACCCGGGAATCAAAATCAAAATCATCAAAATCAAAGCATTTATTTCAAGTAAGCCAGTTACAGGCACTTTTGAATTGTCGAAACAAAGATGAAAATTAAATGTAGCTACAGTCCCAGTCACAGGACATAAAAACTGTGAAAGTACTGTAGTTGCCCATTCCCTAACGTAGATCTCTATGGAGAAGAACGGGCAAGAAACTCCATGGACACTCTTTTAAATCAGAATATTTGAATTGAACCCAGAACCTCATGCTCAGTAGTCACACTTGCAACCACTAGACCAACGAGGCAGTCTTACACAAACGAACGACGAAACGAACTTTGTCTTACAAAAATATAATGAAGGATATTATACTGACTGTGGAAATCTACAGACGAGGAAGTTATACCAATTTTTCATAATAAACTGTATACGGGTACCCCTTTCATAATTATACATAACTAAGTATAACATTGTATAAATGTATGTCACAATTTTCAAAACGTTTCCCTTTTCTCTCCGTTCATGAAAACAAAGCAAACTTTCAAAGTTATCTCAGTTTGTCCCGACAGCTACTCTGACGTCACAAACGTCACGTCACATGGTAATTCGTAATCTAATATAGTGATGTCAGTGTAGCAGAAAGATAATGTCCTGTCATTTCCATTATTCACTCTCTTTTGGATATGAGTTAGGGTTTCTCCATAAATGTAGGTATTTGTGAAGTGTGGGTGTGGGTGTGTTTCTTTTGAATGATTTAATTTATAAAAGATAAATTATTTATGGCTTGTTACCGTTCATCTTTGTATGGGTATTATATTCTTATACTTAAGGAAGTAATTAAGTCTTTTATAGAAACATCGATTAAGATTAATTATAATAGATGCTAATTATACGTCTATAACATGATGCCTTTATTTTGTAAAGCATACTTTCATAAAGAAATCATATTCTTTAAAAGTCATCAAAGAAAACCCTAGAACAGATGTCTCTTTGATTTCACACTAAGTGAAACCTTAATTAAAAATGGTTGAGATTAACATAAATAAGGCAAAGTATATTAATAATTTATACACACGAAATCTACTTTCTCAGTTCCTGTATGAACAGAATTATCTCACTTCCAAAACACACCACAATCCAAAACACACACGCAATAATCCTATTTAAAATGTGAAAGTGAGATTGTTTGTCCGTAACGCTGTAACGGCTGAACCGATTTAGAAAATTTGGCATGCAGGTAATCCACGGTTAGCAGGTGCACAAAAAACTTTTTATCCCGATTGTACGTCCCCGTGGATTAATTTCCAATACCCTGGGGAGCGTAACCGCGGGAAAAATATAGTGTTGTGTAAAAATATTAGCTGTTGGCCGCGACTTCGTCGGCGTTAACCACCCTTGTTACCTATGGGTATAAAAATAGCCTACGACTTGTTCTCAGACCTACCAAATATACACAAAAAAGTACCTTCGTTTTTAAGCTAAAAGGTTTTTTTGCGATCCATAGATACCCTAAAAGTATTTATCGTCTAAATAGGTATATAATAATAATAATTTATTTTTAATTAAATTATTATTATTATTTTATATGTATTTATTTATTTATTTATTAGGTAAGGCACACCAACGACATAATTTACAATATTGGTTCCATATGGTGATAAAAGTCTACAGTGCGTGTAAATATATTATGACACTTACAGGCAGGCATGCACAACATTCACAACATACAATTAATTTAAAATTATTTAAAAACAAAATGAATTAATTATAAACATAACAAAAATGTAAGATACGAATACAATTAAAATCAACTATACGAAATCAAATCAATTAGTAATGGAATAAAATTTAAAATAAAATATAGAATAACTTCTAATTGGATTAAATGATGTAAATTGCATAAAGTATAAATTAAAATAAATATAAAGCTGCTTATAGGTCAATTTTATGGATTTTTGTTTTGAACATTGACAATCTATCAGAGAAAATGTCGATATGTATATACCACACACTATACAAATCCAATCATACCTATCATGTTAAATCAACGTTCACCAAAATAACCTATCATTAACTACTCTTGTTAAGTTTCGAATTAAATAGTCTAACTAATCTTATTTCCCTATACAAACTTTGGACCCCCGCTTCAACCCCTTAGGGGGTGAATTTTGAAAAATTCTTAGTGCACCCCTAAACCTCATAAAGAACCTATTTGCCAAATTTGGAATATCTAGACTCAGCAGTTTGGGCTGTACATTGATTTTTAGACTTTGTCACCCCATTTCTCCCTCTTAGGGGTTGAATTTTGAAAAAACCTAAAACCTGTTTCTACTCATTTATCAATAGGAGTACTCCTGTGAAGTTTCGAATAAAATAGTCTAACTAATCTTGTTTCCCCATACAAACTCTGGAGCCCCGTGTCACCCCCTAAGGGGGTGAATTTTGAAAAATCCTTTCTCAGTGCTCTCCTAGACCACATAAGAAACCTACTTGCCAAATTTGGAATCTGTAGACCCAGCGGTTTGGGCTGTGCGTTGATATGCCAGTCAGTTTCTTCTTTTATACAGGGTGTTGCGTAATTAATGAATAACACTGTATCTGTAGCTGCAGGTGGAGGACCCAAGGAGCTATACTATATAAAATTGTCAAACCCCGGAGTCGATGGGCATGCGAAAATTTTCGTTTATACATTTATTGGATTTTTTCTACTGGGAATGTTTGAAGGAAAAAGTTTACAAAATAGCAGTAAATGTGTATCGCAGCAGGTGGTGCCCATTTCGAGCATTTTGTGTAATTTTTTACCATGTTTTTTGCTATTAAAACAATTTTTTTCTGCTTTTCTTACTCTTAACCCTTTAACGACATTGAGATCATAGCAGAAGTTGTGCATTGATAAAATTAACGACTATTTGGTTGAATTGCAAAAAAACAAAATGTCCTTCCTCAGTTTAATAGCAACAACTTTGTATCTAAAAAAGAAATGTAATATCGATAAACCATTTTGGAATAAAGGGACAAGTTTACAAAATATGAGCAGCTAGATTTCCATACATTTTTTTTTACACCAGACGAACTCAAACTTCGGAGAAGTTTTTACGGAAACGTAATCTTTCATCAGATTTTAAAAAAAAAAACCACATGATGTACTCTAAATTTGTAATACACATCTTAAAGCACGTTTATTTAAAAATATTATGCAGAAATCAGATTGTAAGAATTCTTTCGTTTGTGAGCACAGTGGCCAAGGAAGTGTAGCTATTTGTTAAGAAAAAACGTAAAAATGAAAACTTGCGCATGCCCATCGACTCCGGGGTTTGACAATTTTTTAGAGTATAGTTTTTGGAGTCCTCCACCTGCTGGTACAGGGTTATCCATTAATTACGCTACACCCTGTATATTTAGATTATTTGTATATAATCATTGCCATTGACGCGTGCGCTCCGCACTCTCAACCTCATAGACGTTGACTTATTCAATTGTTCTCTGAGTGAATTCACAAAAAATGTATTGTTTGTAATAAGTTACAACATTTAATATTGTTATTGTGTACACTATCGCATTAGGTAACCCTGTAAAGGTAGTCGTAAGATGGAGAAAAAAAATAAAGTAATAATAATACTTTTGACATTTTATAATTTAAGCAATATGGCATTTTGTATAATAATATTCTATTCTATTCACTTAACTGATTCAACTAAAGCGAGGCTTGGGTTTCTTATACACACACTTTCCTTCAAGTACAAAGTCTACGATTAATTTGCCGTTTGAAAAAAAAATGTGTACAAGAAATCTGGTTCTGTTAACAAATGATTATGTTATTTAAGCCCGAAGGACTATCTCATTTGATTGACAATGGTCTGACGTCGGAAATTTGTAGCAAATTATTAATTTGGATTCATACTCCCACTTCAATTTATTCCACTCACTAGCCGCGCGCGCGACTTTGCTGCACCCTAACGCTCGACCGCGCAAAAAATCGCGAATATTCGCGAAATATTCGCATGTTATTTGACACTTTAGATAAAAACACTTGACAATCGCAAACTACAAGAGTTATAGCTAAATAAAATTTACAGTGAATAACTGAATAGTTATGGAATCTATATATAAAAAAAATCTAATATTAATTTGAAACTCAAAAAAATGTAGAACTTGAAAAACAGTGATGAAAACAGATATTTCGCTATTAAAATATTAATTTGAATGTTTCTAAAAATTAAATTACAATGAAAATAATTTTAAAATTATAATTATATAAATTAATAAATTATATTTAGATTATATTTCCTTTCCAATAAGACCATAATCTTATTAGTTTATTTACGATAGTCTAATTAGAATTAAATTAGAATCTGGAAACTCACTGTTTATTTTGACGCGGCCTGCGCCAACGACTGTTTTTGAACACGGTTATTTACGTACTATCGAGGACACTCCCGCCTGATCACCACTATGCTAATTTTTGCTTGCACTTACAACATAGAAACGCTCTCTATCTCCGCCCCGTTGACTTTATATAGAAATAATTAATGAAAATATACCGATCGGCGACACATGCCAAACGAGAGTTATTGTTATTTTGCGCGCCAAAGTTGACGCTTTCCTAATAGGCCTAAAGTTTAAGGTGGAGTGGCTCAGCGCCTCCGCATGATTTAAGCGAAAAAAAAATTTACTGATCAGGCGGAAAAGACCACGACTGTACCTACAACTTTACGAAGCCACTTGATTTTGTATATACAATTTAATAATATGCTCACAATACTAATTATGCACTGTTTTTCCGTTAACACACACGTTTTAATCACAAAAACACTTATTTCTTGTATAAACACAATCACTATAGGTATTTAAACCTACCACTTTTTCGGAGGCGAAATACTCAACTTTGAGATTCGAAAACTAGATTTCCTTTATGATAATATAGTAGCGCAGATTTTCACGATTAATTTGATATATAGCACTATCCGAAAATAACAATATACATAACAAAACAATTGAAATACGACGCAACACGTCAGAAATGGCGGAGTTTGTTCACACTAAAGTTTTTACTTTTATTTTGACATTTGTCGATGGAATAGTGCTATGATCTTTGGTAAGTCGTTCGGGAATATTGTAGAGATCGGACCTAAACCATTCAATCCACAGATAAACACAGTTTTTATTCTTCCATATTCCACAAATTTTGTAACAATTTAACAACAAGCTACTGGCTACCATAGTAGCCATGCGCATTTGAGTGAACATGCTAGGTATGGCATATTGAAACACATGTTGGTTTCACTTATACAATAATCAACTTTACAATTATACTAATTTGGGTTTTTTTGATGATCACTAATAGGGTATCTACTTTTGAAAATGTCGCAAAAGTGTGTAGCGCAAATTGAATTTTATGTGTGTGTTGTATTTGTGTTTATAAAAGCACACTATTCGTTTACATTTTTACAATATTTTAGTGCCTGTGCGTTATGTTCATAAATTCATAGATTACTTCTTTTTTATATACTTTTGAAATACATAAATATATCAATCACATTGTACTGGATAATACATCACATAGAAACTGGACTTAGTTACCTGAAAACACACCAAAACTAACTACAAAACCAATTTAAACTGAAACCTAGAAACTGTTTTAGTGTCACTTAAACCTCAATTTAAAGTACCCCAAAATATACATATTTTAGTGGGAGGCCGAAACTAAATTATATCAACAAACTAAATAAGCGGCCATTACTAAGCCGAAAGCAAAATTACTAAAGGGCGAAGCTAATCAAGATCTATTGGACTCATTAGTGGCTAACGAGAACTTAACTAGGGTCATCCCTATGGGCCTCTACCCTAAAAGCTGAGGTAAGTAATTCTTATTATGGAACCACGCTTAGTGATGCACGCAATGTTACTTTTGTTTTTTTTGCCTGTATACATTGCTTTGCTTAGAGATCGTTGAGTTATTAAGTGTAGGTATTCAATTAATTGACCGCCTCTTTGGTCGAGAGGTTGCAAGCACGACCACTGAGCTTGAGGTCCTGGGTTCGATTCCCGGGTCGGGTGAAGTGTTATGGGGTTTTTTCCAACAGAAATTTCTCAGTAACACCAACGGAGTCTGGATTTGTGCTCAGTTCATCTCAACAGGCTCGCCCACTATTACATGGAACTTAAAACGCAAAGAACTGGCAAAATGTATACTATGACAAAAACATGACAAATACAGGGTGTAAGCCACCTCATCACGAAGCCGTCAACCAAGCATTCTGTACATCAAACTAAGTAATCTAACGCAAAAATTATTGCTGGGAAACGACTTTTGTTTTTGGGGTGAAAAATCATGTTTTGTGGTAAAACTCAATGTAACGCAATCAAAACATTGTGCTGATGGATGGATTGAATACTACGGGGGTCATGGTGGTGTATAAAGTAAAAATATTACATTAAAAACTTGTATTTAAAAAAAGTTGCCAAAAAGTTGGAACTTTGACCCCCAATATCTCCGTAACTAGAAGGTTCCCAGGTATGGTGCAGAACAAAAAAATTATCGCAATGACGAGGAGAACAAGTGCCTTTCGGCTTCGTTAAGAGGTGTTTTACACCCTCTATGTAAACAAGATAAATATTCCGTTTTCAGTGTTAATGATACATAGCATGTTACTCATAGTCTTCAGTTAAAGTTTTTTCAGCACAAGAAAAAAAAGCGGTTTTCCAAAATATTTCGTTCCCGATTAACAGTGTCAACACGCGGGGCTAGGCTAGTTCGCGCCGCGCATTGTTGGGTTCTTCCACAATGACCCTACTGAACATAGTGTAGCGTTTTATCACAAGTGCACATGGGTGATGGTGTAGAATACAGAGAAAACGCGGGTAAAAAATAAGTGTATTGTATTGCTTTTGAAATTGATATTTAGGATTTTCCGTGGAAAAAATAAATCATTGGAACAATACGCTACGGCGTAATTGGCGATTATCTAAAACTATACGTTGATCTTCAGCAAAGTTTTAAATATACAATGTACTTTCATGCTGTCTGCCCCGTGAGTTTCATGGTCGCAAGCGCGACTGCTGAGCGTGGGCTGCGTGTCTTGGGTTCAATTCTCGACTCGGGCAAAAAGTTCTTTTGGGTTTTTCTATTAGAAAATTCTTAGAAGTACCCGGGAGTTTGGAAGTTGGAAGTACGATAGACCTCGGAAAGCCCGTTTGCGGTCTTGCGCCTGATCTCTCTCTGGTCGTGTCAGATTGCCTTCCCATCGGACTAAGAGCGTAAAGGAACAGAGAGTGCACCCACACACTTGTGCACTATAATATCTCCGCTGGGACCAAAAACGGTCAGGAGGACAATATAATTATTAAAACTACACGTTGGGATTCCAATGTACCGGTGTTTTATAAAGGAATCTTATGTTGTAAATGACTCTTCATGTTATAGGCTACACTGGCTACTGGCTAACACGCCATGAGCTTTACACACTCGAGAAATATTAATTGATCGGCCAAGTGCGAGTCGTACTCGCGCACGAAGGGTTCCATCATCATCATCATCATCATCAGCCTATTAATGTTCCCACTGCTGGGACACAGGCCTCCTCTCTATGAGAGGGAATGAGCTATAATCTAACACGCGCGCCCAGTGCGGATTGGTAGATGTCACATGTCTTCGAATTTTTGGTTCTAGGACACGCCGGTTTCCTCACAATGTTTTCTTTCACCGTTTTGAAGGGTCCCATGCCATTATCAAAAAGTGACGTTTGTTCTATGGGAACCCCACTTAAATATTTATTTTATTCTATTTTTCAACTGTCTAGCTATCACGGTTCATGAGATACAGCCTGGTTACAAGCAGACAGACGGACAGTGGAGTTTTTGGGTACAGAACCTTAAAAACAGATCAAATATCTTCTAAGTGAACACTCATTACTTTTCATTTTTTACACTAGATCAGCTGTTCTTTCATAACCGCTACATTCTCGTCACTTGAACCAAAAACAAAACACAGGCACTAACACGATATTGCTTTTTCCCGTATAGGACCGTTCCTTTTTCATGTAAAACACGTCGGTGTCCCACCTAGCGGGTGTATGTAGATCGGACCTTATTTTAGAACGATACAGCCAATGGTGTAGATTCTGTTGTGCACAAACTAAACTTAATTTAGGATATTGCTATCTTTTTCTCTCTAATAAAACAAGAAAGAGACGAACGTAATTTAGAGCTGTTAAATTTAATTGGCACTAATATTTCCATACAAATGAAGGGTGTACGTAAAAACATGTCGACTAAAAACACGGTGAAGGCATAAACTAGTTTGACATCTCTAACTTAGTTCATAGCTATAGCCGTCCTTTTCTCGCACTGCCTTTTAGTAAAAGATAGCAATAGCCTAAATTAAGTTTAGTTTGTGCACAACAGAATCGACACCAATGTGATGCCATCCTTAGATCTCGAGTTAAAGCCAGTATTCTAAGGGATGGTCTTACGTCGGGTTAAACGCGGTTCTCTCATAGATTTTGTATGGCAATAGCAAGCTGTGACGTCAATGTTTGGTCAACTCAATGACTCAACTATTAATTGATTTCAAAGCTATTAAAAATCTATTTTGGCAATTAATTGAAAATAAATCGGGCTTTCAAGCCCAAAATAAGGTTTTTTTTTAGCGATTGGTTGTCCTGGAATTTTCGTTTTATGGAATCATCTACCCTATTGCGTAACACTTGAGTTTTTATCGCATTGTAAAGTATCAATCAATGCATCAATTGTAAAGAATTTTTGTCATTTCATCATCATTTCAGCCGCAAGACGTCCACTGCTGGACATAGGCCTCCCCCAAGTGTGTGTGACCGGTCAATGTGGCGAACATTGACCGGTCCCGTGCGTCTCGCATCCAGCGGATCCCCGCAATCTTCACCAGGTCATCGGTCCACCTAGTGGGATAGTTTTGTCATTAGAAAGGGTGCCAATAGAATATTAACGAAGCTGAAACGCACTTGTTATTCCCGTCATTACGATATTTTTTTCTGGACCATAGCTGAGCACCTTCTAGTTGCGAAGATATTGGATGTTAAAGTTTTTTTTTAGTTCATATTTTTTGCTGATAGAAAATTCCACCGGACTCTCGATTTGTTTCATAAAATTAATAATGAATTATACGCATGTGAATTATGCTTTACGTAAAAAGGAATATGAAAACAATTTATTACTTACCTAAGTAATTAAAACAAACATCTTCAACTTTTCTAATATCAAGAAGAAAAGACGGCACAGCTTATACAGTCCACTATTTCAAGCAATTTAATACAAAAAAACATTTTCACTGAAACTCAGTATAATCGAAGGAACGAGAAATTCCTTTTGTGCCAAAGTGTTTTGTAATAACGTTTTTTTCTAACGTTCCCGAGCGTTGTAATCAAGTTATTTTAGCAAAAGTCACTTTTAATTAAAGTAAATTAATAAGAAACCCATCGTCCAGGACATTGTTTTGATATTTTCGTTTTAAAGAAAACGGAGAAAAAGGTCGACGGGGAGTTTGTATTTCATTTTACTTTTAGTTGCGTTTTACTCTCTAGGTTCTCTGATGTTTACATACAGGGTGTAAACAACCTCATCACAAAGCCGTCAACCAAGCGTTCTGTACATCAAACTAAGTAACTTTACGCAAAAATTATTGCTGGGAAACGACTTTTTTTTGGAGGTGAAAAATCATGTTTTGTGGTAGAACTCAATGTAACGCACTCAAAATATTGTGCTGATGGATGGATTGAATAGTACGGGGGCCATGGAGGTGTCAAAAATATTGCATTAAAAACTTATATTTTAAAAAAAAAGTTGGAACTTTGACCCCCAATATCTCCGTAACTAGAAGGTTCCCAGGTATGGTTTAGAATAAAAAAATGATCGCAATGACGGGGAGAACAAGTGCCTTTCGGCTTCGTTAAGAGGTGTTTTACACCCTTTATAGTGTTTCGGGTATCCATCATCATCTGCTTGGAATTCTCCCAACTTAATCTAACTGGATTAAGATAAATACCAGTATTTTACATGGAGAGACTGCCTATGTGACCTCCAGAACTTAGTACTGCGTCTTCTTCTTATCGTATCGATTTTCCTTCCAATTACACGGCGTGGGCCAAGTAGGTGGTCACGTTTATTCCAGCGGTATAGGCGCTGTACAAGTCGTCAAGAGTGCAGGTAGACGGACACCTAGGACACTCCATCAGGTGGGGCATTGTTTGGTCTGGAGCGCCACACTCACACTCGGTGTTGGAAGAACCAATTATACCCCATTTTGCCAGGTTATGTTTGCAGCGGCCTACTTGGGTACGCAATCGATTCAGAGCTTTCCAAATACGCCACTGTTGTTCACTGCCAGGAGCCAGGTGTTCTTGGGGCTTTGAGAAGTCGTGTGGTGGTGGGCACTTCTCTTGCCATAACATGCTTCTTACTTTAGGTGGCCTGTCTTGGATTGCCTGAGTGGAGCGTAGGAAGCTTTTGCGGCTTTTTAGTCTGCCCGGGGTAGTTGTGTGGTCGTAGAGAGGATGTCGGGAATCGGATTCTTGGTTCTTTTTTTTTAGCGCGCATGCGTAATACAATAATACCCCTTGGTAAGACTGGTTGTTAGACTTTCGGGCCACTTATGTAACAAGATTCAAAGATCTACTAAAGACAGCAGAGACCAACGGTTTAACATAATTTTCCGAGGCACGAGGGAAACTCGGTATGTAATGGATGATCACCCATCCACGGGATGACCATGGCAAGCGCAGCTTCACCTAAAGACCGACCCGTACGGCTGCCATTATTTAGCCACGAGCCCCTCCTAAGGTGTGTTTCTGGTATGGGCGAGACGACAAAAAAAAACTAATTAGTCCGTCACTTAGATTATCAAAAAATATTTGACCCGTGTTTTTTCGTTTTGTTACGTAAACCAAAATTGACGAAGATACGACTCTTTTAAAATTCTCAATACGTCACGCCACGGTATAATTTTTAGCTAGTTCTGACGTCACGAGCCCCCACTCCCGAGTTTTGATGCGTTTTATCTTTGTCAATACAACATACACATATTGATTTACAAAAACAAAAAATACGTGTCCATTAATTTCCAATACTCTAACTGACGGGCTAAATAGATTTGCAATTTTTTGATACTGTCGTCATGCCTATTGTGAGTATATATTCTATTGTAACCGACAGGTGACAGGTGACACGCAACAAACCGAAATTCTACAGCACACATAGTACGACATACATTTTCTGCCTCATTAAGCAGCATCGTCGTGAAAATGTGATATTTTTGTCATTTTTCGACACCTCTGACGTATTCCTGGATCTTATTAACAGGAACTTTTGTCAAATTATAAACGTTTTAAACTCAACTGCGAAGCGATTATGCGGCCTAGGGCGAAGCACACTTGTCTAGAAGAAACAGATTCACTCGAACTTTGAAAAGATACAGATTATAATTATCAAGGAACAGAGAAGCCAGCAGTGAATCCACAGACTGGTGGTTTCTATCATAAATGGGATTTTTTTTTTGGTTGGTGAGAGTTTCCATGGGTGAAGAAATCCAGTTTGTCTAATGTTATCAGTGGCTATGATTAAGCTAGTTTAGTCATTGATACAGCCGTGGTCGTGGCTACATACTGGTCAGATATTGTCAGAATTTGTGTCCATTGACAAAGAAAAGAGATAAAGCTTTTTGAAAAGCCATTCCACACGTTCGGCTGTTCCTCCTGTCACACAAAAACGTAAAGTGCTATCATATTTTTACCAATACCCAAAGAGCGTTTGTATTGCCAAAATACGTCCTTGAGTTTCCACATATATCTTGTATATTGAGTCCTCAGAAAAAATGCCGAGTAATAATCAGCTGGTACGCCAAATATTTCCCTTACCGAATATTAAGACGAGCCGACAAAACGAGACGAATATTACACTCGTCTATAACATCGGCTTCGGAAAACTCGTGTCACGGTTCCAATTTAAATATACCGAAACGTCACACGAAACCAATAACTTGTCACGTATATGTAAAGAAAATGAAATTCCCCAGGACAGACAGGCACAAATTAAATAAAGAAAAGCGATACTCAATATAAGTCGGGACACGTACAAAATGATAAATTCTTTCATTTGTACTGTTTTCGTTTAATTTATACAAATTTCCTCCCAAGTGGTGCGCCGGTTAAGGTGTGCACATAGTGGGTGATATCGGAGGTAGCCTTTGTTTTTCTTTATTGAATACAGCGCTGAATTTGAGCCGTTCGGATGGCCAAATATCGTCCTAATGGCACAGTTGACAAGTTATTGGGTATTGCTTTTGGTTCATTTTGTGGGTTTGATTCCGCGTGAAAAGATTGGCCACCAATTATTCGAAGTTTGTCTCTCAAAACTAGTCGAGTTATTTAATAAATATACAACAGGAACGATTAGGTAGGTACTTCTAATTACAATAGTTTGTTTCCTCGTGAAAAGTCTACATATCGACCAATTTTTAGGGGGCTGTCTCATAAAAACAAAGAAGAAAAATCCTGTGTGATTACTTTGATAAAAAAATCTTCATTAAATAGTGTATAGTTAGTTGTATTCTTTCTGAAGATTGATTGATTTATAATACAAACATAGCTTTATTCCACGCCTGTAATAGGCAGAGGTGTACCCACTTATGTTTCGCGTTTCGAGTTATTAAATTCCATGTATTAGAGAGCGAGCCAATCTAAGCCCAGTGGTGGTATCCTATTGCTAGTGGGAAATTCCTGACAGAAAAATGTAAAACAATTTGCCCGACCCGGGTATCGAACCCAGGACGTCATGGTAACCTATCGCAATTGCGACCACAATATAAATTGAAATCTTGTTAGTTTTTGTTTCATGAGTACTCCATACTTAACCACCGACACGGCCAAACCACATTGTTATCAAAATCACCACCTTCTAAATCTTCCTCTAACAATTCCAAAGCCAGCCCAAACACAAACATGGCCTCCTCTTTACAAACACCTAATAACAAAATTTGAACGTGTCGCTTTGTCCCTATTCACGAATATAATTTGGAAAGGCATCGGATAATAGCCCCCGATGGTGAGATAACGGCCAGGAAATAGAACCCTGTTTTGTTATGGGCCGTTTTGTTATGGGCCGTTTTACAATGTTTCATGGCGATGGTATTATGTGGCAAATCGATTATTTCTTGTTAAATTGAAAAAAGGGATATCTTTTCGATTGGGTCTCCACGTCCTTCGTTCATTTTTTGATAAGTAATTTTTAATTTCCAGTTTGTAATTAAGTTAGTCTTGACAGCATTGCGAACTTGCTCGATGGTGTTTTAACTTAAATATTTAATGTTCTGATTATCAAATACTATGAGTGAGCGTTAATTAAGAGAGTTTAATACAACTATAAATTAAAATAACCCAAAACTAACTCACAGAGGAAACTTTATTAGTTATATTAAAAGTTAAATTATACATGAAAACTATTAAAATAAACTAAGATAACTAACTTAAACTAAATACTTAAAAAATGGCGTCAAAAAACTCCTCAACGCTGTCAACTGGTAATGTCCCCAAGAGACTGGCGGCGTTACCACACTGTATGGCAACGCTAAGACTTTGGCCAAGGTAAAAGCCAGCCCTAGGGTCACGGGGAGTGTCAACCTAACGTTTTGAAATTTCCTTGAAAAGGCTGTGAGCGCTCGGACCCCACGGTCCTAGAGTTATAATCCCAAACGGCTCGAAAATATAGTTACCAATAAGGTTACTATATTTTCGCCGAACTAACTGACTAACTAACTGAACTGTATGTTTAAAAAATAGCGTCATAAAACTCCTCAACGCTGTCAACTGAGAATGTCCTCAAGAGACTGAGAAAGTACCTACACAATACGTACCTATCATGCAACAGCGACACTTGGGTATGCTAGGCGGTTTCCACAAAATCTTTAACTGATCATAGAGTGAAAAGATAAGGCAACTGTTCTTCTGCAACTGGTAAGCTTGTTAAAATCACGGTATTTCCCCTTCGTCCACTCTGGTAACTAAAGTTACCTAACCAGTTACAAGAGAAGATTTTTCTTTCGCTGTTTGGTAACTAGTTGTGAGAGAAGAATTTTTTATCCATATCTGTAACTTTTTGTAACCAGTTACAAGAGAAGATTTTTCTTTCGTTGTTTTGTAACTAGTTGTGAGAGAAGAATTATTTTTCAATTATTACAAATTTTTGTTAGTTATGAATACTGAAGAAATAGGACTAAGTCCTATTTCCTCCAATGTTATGAACGTGGATGAGTCACATACTTGAAACCTCTTTGTTAGTCACTGGCCACTTGTAACGAAAAATAATAATAAGTCATAGATGATTGGTGGTGTGTGTCAAACGGACAATAAATAAATAAGCAATTGTTAATTTTGTTACAATAGTTATTATTTAAACGGAACATGGAGAAAGTTCTTAGTCTCTTAAATTAAAATTGATATTGGATTATTCGTATCAGAGTCGAAATAACTGTTACAAAAATGTAATGTAAGCGCTGCTAAGTGTCATCATTCTCCTGGAATGATGAGCCCTATCAAAATTTATTTGGGGACGGCGGCGCATAATTATCTTCATCTTCAATACTTCTCTTTAGTCATCACCTCATGCGTCACTGCCTTTCTAATATAACCACTGTAACCTAAAATAATCTTGTACTGACATGGTGATTCCAAGAACGCTTTTACCATTAAATAAACCATAACTCACTCAAACAAAAATTCAATTCCCAGACGTAAATCCAAAAACCTTTGCAGCACAAAACGCTCATACATCATAATAATACGAATATACTCTTCGATTCCCAATCCGCCATATTTTTCCATGGTTCCATTATGCGCGCGCCCGAACGCAAACAATAATAAAGAGACGCTGTTAATCTTGCTTCGACTGTGACCACTTTATTAGACACCGACACTCGTGTATAGAGAAATATACGCCTTCGGGGAAAAGTTGCGGCGTTGATGTTGGGGTACTGGATGTGGCTGGCGTGAGATTGTGTACAGGGGCTTATGAAATCGTTTCAAAATGGCCAATTACAGCTACGGCATCTAACTAGTCTAGCGCAGTTCTAAGCAGTAGATAATTTTATGACGACCGGGACATCATAAACAGTCTAGTCTTTTCCCAACTATGTTGGGGTTGGCTTCCCGTCTAACTGGATTTAGCTGAATCACAGTATTTTACATTGAGCGACTGCCTATCTGACGTCCACAGCCCAGTTAGTACTGGGTAATACGATATATCTTGGTTGTCAGACTTTCGGGCCACTGACTACCTGTAACGACTGTTAAAGATTTACAAATGACAGCCGGGGCCGGAGGGACTCCGGAGGAGATTTTTATCAACTTGCTTTAGTCTCCACGGAATGGGTGCTCAGCCCAGAAAGAGGTGGTGAAATAATCGGGCGCGCACTACGATGCCGCGATGGTTGGTTCGAGGCTGCGCACGAAAAGTGTGCCTGAGAAGATACGGGGAGGTCTTTTACCTATCAATAACATCCATGAGATAAACAACAATAACTACCTAAACGCAATATTACTACTTAACTGCTCATTGTTTTCTCTCTCACAATCATTGAGAATAAATACAATTATTGAGTCCTAACATTGATCTCGGCTCACTTCAAGATCCTATACAAAGCAAACTTATCGATAGTACATCCGACCTTATTCACAAACCATTTCCATTATACCTAACTCCGGAATTGCCGTTTAAACTTACACGTCTGAATTTATGGGGGCCACTTTAGTTCGTGCATAGGTGGGTGACTGGGGTCTAGAGCGTTGGAGTCTAACTTCAACATCTAAGTGTTTGCACCACTGTCTATTCCGTATATGCTAATTTCCCTTTAAAGTTTTGGAAGCCCGTTCTTGCACTTGAAAGTTGGTCGTGAAATAAATATGGAGTTAGATGATGTTTGCAGTTTGTTTTGTTGAAGTTTGAAGAAAAGTAATGATAAGGTATTTAATGTACGAAGATGTTATATTCTGGATTTGAGATTGGAAGGCACCCAAAAAGAAGAAAGATTTTTCGTATGTATGTAATAAGATATTTTCTACGTAATTTGATAAGCAGCTTTTCACATTGTGGTAGGTATTCGTGTCGTGGATGTAGCAGCTTAACAAGTAACAAAAAATCTTTGTCAAAAAAGTGATACACTAGAGAAACAGCGTATTAATTACGAATACGCAATTTTTGCGTCACTCACATACCCAATGTTACCAATTCAACAATAATCGATACGTCGTTGTCATCAAGACGAATATTCAAAATTTTGAAGGCATCGCGCGTTGCGAATATCATAAAATACTTGCATGCGATGAAAAAGTGTGTTATATAATATTTTCGGATGCGGGCCTAATTTCTTTGACCTAGATGTAAAACAGAAAAAAAACCTACAATAAACAAATCAGTAAAGTAGGCTGGCTGTCGAACACAATTGGTCACGTGCCTTTGTCTCCAAGCCGTCACTATCAGCTCTCTCCTGGAAGGAGTTTACGTCATAAGAAAATAAGTCTTGAAGCAAGCGAGCATAACAAAAATTTTGTTACGGTACTGATCTATTAAGTGAACAATGAATTTTAGCCATGCTTAAAGTCCCATATATAAAGGTAAAACCTATTTTCTAAGTACAATGGAAAAAATTTCCACAATGGCCAATTTTACCTTTCCTCCAATTAAGCACTAAAATAAATAAGTGCATTATGATCATTCTCTTGCCTTATCCCATTTGGGGTCGGCAGCATGTCTTCTTCTTCCATACTTGTCTATTACTCGTCATCTCATCAAACACCTCCTTTCTTGCTATATCATCGTTTACACATTCATACTGGTAGATATTTTTTCAATCGCCATCTGCCACATTCACATTCAAAGAAGTTAGGCACTTAGGGGTGTAACAAATCCTTAACGAAACCGAAAGGTACTTGTTCTCTCCGTTCTTGCAATATTTTTTTTTGCTCTAGACCATACTTGGGAACCAAAAGAGTTTCAAATTTTAAAAAAATCTTAACTCTACGTTAAATACCTCCACGAGCCCTACACTATTAAATGCATCCATGGACAATGTTTTGTGTGCGTTACATTGAATCCTAGTTTGGTGTACAGAATACTTGGTTGACAGCTTCGTGAAGGTTCCGTTTACTCCTAGTATATTTAATGTAACTTAAGGATTAGTAAAACGCCGACCGGGCTCTAGACACCGTCGTTGTCATTTGTTTATAACGTCAATCTCCAACCACTCCAAACAAAACATGAACAATATTGAAACGTACCTATAGGTATTATAGCCGTCACGTGACCATTCGATATGTCAAGACAAGACAGTGAATAGACAAGCCGTCAAAGACACCCAGCGGACCGATCACGTGGCGTTGTGCCGGAGGCTTCAAGGCCTCTTGCGTATGTCTGCTATTAAAAATCGTCTAACTGAGGTGTTGCTAGGTTTGGTTTATAGAAGCTTACGCAGATTTGGGCCGGACACCCTAACATAAATTGAATACCTGGAGGGTTGAGCAGATGTGTATCTAGTAGTAAATTCACATATCGCCAGTTATGTTAAAATTCCATGTAATAGGCAGTAAGCTTAGTGCCATGAATCGGGCACAAATTCAGACTCCGTGGCTGCTACTGAGAATTTCCTGATGGAAAAATTGGATGAATCTTTGCCCCACCTGGGAATCGAAACAGACCTCAAGCTCCATAATAGCGACAGTGATCACTAGACTACTACGAGGCGTGCCGCTCCGTATTGTAAAAATCCTCCTTTGAGTTTTTTTTTTAAACCATCGCACATTGCAGGGTATTGAAATGTTATGAGCTGCGATGCGGCTGTAATGTGTGCTCCGCTTTATAGCATTGTTTTCTGTCCTCAAATTTTTATTATATTATATATATTATGTGGTAGTAAAAATGATCATAGGTAGGCAAATCTATTTAGTCCGTCAATGAGAGTAGTGAAAATTAAAGGACACGTATTGTTTGTTTTTGTAAATCAATGAATATTGACAAAGATAAAACGCATCAAAACTCGGGAGTGGGGACTCGTGACGTCAGAACTAGCTAAAAATTATACCATGGCGTGACGTATTGAGAATTTTAAAAGCGTCGTATCTTCGTCAATTTTGGTTTACGTAACAAAAGAAAAAATATGGGTCAAATATTTTTTAATAATCTAAGTGACGGACTAATTAGTTTTTTTTTTGTCGTCTCGCCTAGATCCGGAACCGATGGATATATGCCTAGCAGAGGGACAGTACAGCCTGGCTACAATTACGTATCTTTGTACCTTAAATCTAATCATTTAAGTCGTTTACATGTGATACAGTAACAAATATCCAACATGTCCAAAACAAAACAAGCAATTCTTGCATATTAGTTGAATATGCAGATAAATCTCAGAATTTGACCTTCGAACCAAGCAGGAAATAACAACTTGACTTGAAGACACGTTTATCATAATCTCAACCAATTCCCTAGCGTCGAACCCAACTTGTATCCTTTCGCCACATGTATCAATTTGTAGGGACTCTAACTTATCTACAAGCAGCGGACCCGACCGATATCATCCGAATAACGACGGAGATAACAGTTTAGTAAATATTAAGGGTCTGTTTCCGGATATTATGTACTCATATATTTATTTTCAAAATTATTACCAGAATTTTCATGAAATTATGTTAACTGTTTAGTTATTCGGAACTTACGTATCTTAGTACAATTCTTTAATCAAAGTCAATTATCATGATCATTAATTTCTTAGTTTTTTTGGACAATGTAATGCATGGGAATTGATTTGGGCATAAGTTAACAAGAATAGAATATAATCTTTATTTGCTTAGAATGTAGGTAAATAAAAATAAGTTGTTAAATTAAATATGATGGGACTTTGTGTAAGGAATTTCATTTTTTTTTTCAATGTTTCTGTCTACCTAAATAACTTATCCATAACTTTTTATATCAAATAATAGTTGCACCATAGCACAGCAGGGAATCCAAAGATACATCATGTCAAAATTGTAAAATAAATGATAATATATAAAGAGTAATAAACAGAATGTAAATGGAAGCATGGTACATAAGCAGCGTAAGTGAATGTTATTATAAATATAAAAGTTATTTTAGTACTTAGATAACTAAGTACTAAAATAAAAAGAAATGAAAAATTCAGACCAAAAAATCGAAGTGGTGAAAGAAACGATGACTGCAATTTTGTAAAAAAAAACAGCAGATTCGTTTTTTTGGAAACGCTTCTGAGGCAGGAATTGAACCCGATCAGCATCCCATATTCATACACTGAGAGATGGTGAAGCTGATAGGGATCAAATAATGCAAAGGAGTTAATTCAATTGTACATTCAGGCCAACGCGCACGCATCCATCAACTGGAATACCAAGCGACCCCTTATCATGATCCCTAAGATAATAGCAATAACATATTGTGGGCATACGACGCATAACAAAACATCCCTTGTCCATAAATTAGTCTTCATCTCCATACAATTTATTATGTAGATACGTCATGAGTGACGTCACGGAACAAATTAAATTATGGCCTCGTCGAACGTTGATGTAGTACTCAAAATTTCAGCAACTGACGCTGTTTATACCCAACTATAATGTATGAAGGGTCCCTTAAGACCTTAGGTGGTTGGTCCAAGTTATAAGACTTTTCGGTATAAAATCCCCTGATTTTTTAAATGGCTGTAGATATTAAAAATATCGTGGTGTTGGTTTACAGTTGTAACTAATAAACTACTACATATTGTAACTTGTATGTGTGGTGTAAACTGTGAGTATAAATAAATATATTTTTTTATATTCAGATCAAGGCAGCTAATAAGTTCAATAAGTTAACGTCCATCGTCGGTTGTTAGTAGGGCAAAACCCGGTTTCGATCCCATAGTAAAACCCGGGAAAAACCAGTTTTACTATCGGACCAAAACCCGGTTCTGTATGGCCTAGATGTTAGCTTTCCAGTGAGCATTGCAAATAAATAGCTTTTAAACAAAGTCCGTCTTACTTTGTCTTTCATTGAGGCGACTACAGGAGCTAAATTAGCAACTCTAATTGTGGTGGTTCAAACTTCGTTTGAAATCCTGTTAGAAAAAGTTCTAATCAGCTTGCACTACAAAGTTGTAGTGCAAGCACTTGGTTGTTACGTCGGTCACTGCGGGCCGAATAGTGCGAAACGAGTGGTTTTTTGTGATTTACAAAAAATCTATTGATTGGACTAAAAAAAAAAACACTATCATTCTAATATGGTGCTTGTAAAATTATTTGCCAAAAAATCAGATCGATCGCATGTATTTTAGTATGGTTTTTACTCGTTAAAAGATTTTTTTAGAGATAAGTTCGAGATTTTTTTATTGAGTAAAATTAGTTGTAATAAGTTTTCAAAACACTATCATACTAGCATAATATATCCTGAAGAATATAATATATTTTTCTGGTTTTGTTTATTGCAGTGAATCATATGCTTTTTTTGCATTATAAAACTCGCGTTTAGCTCCTGTGGTCCCCTAAATATTTATCCAATTTGTTACAAGAAGAAATGATAGCGATTAAAATTCATAGTCATTTATTACAAGTCAGTACAAAGCGTGATCAAAGAGTTTTGTGGCCAAGGCTGCTGGACATGCGGTCGATTTCTGGGTCGGGCAAAGCGATATTGGATTTTTTCATCAGGAATTTATCCGTCGGGATTTGTGCTCGGTTGATGGCAATAGGCTCGCCCCCTATTATTTAATTATAATTATAATTAACTTTTTAAACTTTTTAAACAATTAAAATAACTATTTAATTATAACTGGGGAAATGTAGGTATATTTGGTACACCTCGGCCTAATCTTTTGGGGATTACAGACATGATGTTGTGTTATGTACCCTGACCCGCCTCCACTCATCCCTTGCACCACCTCATAGCGTTACCTCAAAACTTTCGGACTTACGCTCACGTTTCGTGAAACGTCAATAAATCTCGCTCCGAGCCGACTCGGATGATGTTTATGGAGTAATGTGTTGCCATTCGAGATTTCCACCGACACCTATTCGTCGCCCAATTCATTTTGCTACATTAATTTTGCATGAATAAGCGCTTTCGTGAGAACTTTAGGTCCAATAGGTTTGGCCGGTTCGGCCTAGTTTCTATTCAAGCAGGTTTTACTTTTTATGTGGTTACATACCTACTGTTTTTCGAACGAATAGGTTGGACTTTTTTAGGTAAGGCAATTTATTCAACCCAGAAATTAACATTTTCGAACTATTTGTTGCGCTTGAAAAACCTTTTTTCACAAAAAAATGATTTGAGTACAAAACAAAAAAAATTGTTTTATTTTTTTCAAAGTGGTAGTACTTAAGCTGCTCATCTGTGTTTGATTTTAATGACTGTAAAAATTCCAGTAAGTCGTTTTATTAAGGACGCGTTTGCAAAATTGATAGGTACAGAATCGAACTACTACATTGACACTGGTCATACACACAAGTGTACGCACGACTAACTGCGAGAATAGTAGTCAAGTGAACTCATTTTGATGCTTTGAAAGATTCATTTTTTTACGTATTTCTTAGAAATAAAATTATGGTAGGTCCCTACAAAAAAAATATTTTTGCTGTTTATGTTTAACGAAATACCTCCGGACTTGATGGAGTGACTTGAAGGTATACTTCAGTGACTGCCACTGGAACTTCTCGACGTGTTGTACTAGGTGAGCTGAGTTTGGGCTCATTTTGTTAGTAATGATGAGACCTTACCTCCGGACCTGATGGAGTGACCTAAACGTGTACTTCGGTGACTGCTAATGGAACTCCTTGACGTGTTGTACTAGGTGAGCCGAGTTTGGGCTCGTTTTGTTAGTTATGATGAGACCTTACCTCTGGACCTGATGGAGTGACCTGAAGGTGTACTTTAGTGGCTGCTACTGGAACTCCTCGATGTGTTGTACTAGGTGAGCCGAATTTGGGCTCGTTTTGTTAGTTATGGTGAGACCTTACCTCCGGACCTGATGGAGTGACCTGAAGGTGTACTTTAGTGACTGCTACTGGAACTCCTCGATGTGTTGTACTAGGTGAGCCGAGTTTGGGCTCGTTTTGTTAGTTATGATGAGACCTTACCTCCGGACCTGATGGAGTGACCTGAAGGTGTACTTCGGGGACTGCCACTGGAACTCTTTGACATATTCAAAGAAATATTCTCACAATAAAAATTGATAACGTTTGATTTATTGTTTTGATAATCACGATAGTACCTACACCTTCCGTCACCGAAGTACACCTTCAGGTCACTCCATCAAGTCCGGAGGTAAGGTCTCATCATAACTAACAAAACGAGCCCAAACTCGGCTCACCTAGTACAACATGTGAAGGAGTTCCAGTGGCAATCACTGAAGTACACCTTCAGGTCACTCCATCAAGTCCTGAGGTAAGGTCTCATCATAACTAACAAAACGAGCCCAAACTCGGCTCACCTAGTACAACATGTGAAGGAGTTCCAGTAGCAATCACCGAAGTACACCTTCAGGTCACTCCATCAAGTCCGGAGGTAAGGTCTCATCATAACTAACAAAACGAGCCCAAACTCGGCTCACTTAGCACAACATATGAAGGAGTTCCAGTATCAATCACCGAAGTACACCTTCAGGTCACTCCATCAAGTCCGGAGGTAAAGTCTCATCATAACTAACAAAACGAACCCAAACTCGGCTCACCCAGTACAACACGTCAAGGAGTTCCAGTAGCAATCATCGAAGCACACCTTCAGGTCACTCCATCAAGTCCGGAGGTAAGGTCTCATCATAACTAACAAAACGAGCCCAAACTCAGCTCACCTAGTACAACACGTCAAGGAGTTCCAGTAGCAGTCACCAATCACTTCATCAAGTCCGGAGGTAAGGTCTCATCATAACTAATAAAAATATTACCTAGTATCAAATTTGGTTTATTGAATATTTTGTGTTTGTACAGCGATCTTTTCAACTCGAGCCGCTCTAAACAGGCGTTACGTGTCCACTCTCGACGGCGGCCGTGCGCGGACTAAAGTTTCATTCAAAGTGTTTGTGCAATAAATCAAGACGGGTATCCAAAATAAAATAACCCCTAATGCAATCGATTAAGATTCATCCAGAATAGCAAAAAATGTGAAATAATAAGATTTGGTTTTCATTTTTTCTGCAACTATGTAATTCATTTAGATAAAAAAAAAATCCTTGCATTAAGAATTGATTATGTTTGCCAACATACAGTATTTTTAGAAATAGTAAAATATGTTAATAATAGCACAAAAAATGTACCTAAACTCAACCCTGTATCGTTAATTTTAGGGAAAATGGCAACGACAGATCGATTTTACATTATAAAAAACTAACATTTTCAATGATCAAGTACCTATTATTTGAAGATGAAGAACCAATCTATACGAGGTAGTTATTAGTTATATTGGATTTTGTTTTGTTATGCCATAAAATTGTACCGAAAAACAGCATAATTTTACCTGATATGCAAACGCGCCCTTAAATTCAGTGTTACTAACTAGTACATAGAAATATAATTAATTTTGTAATGACCAACTTACATTAACTTTAGTTACTATCTACAATAAATTATACATAAAAAAATATATACATACCTACAAAACAATATTAATGTTAGCGAGAAATTCCAATTTAAAATACATCCTGTAAATAAATGATCATGACACTTATACGTAAAAGTATATATATTATACGAAACAAAGGAGGTGTAAAGGTACAACCAGATCGCGGTTGATCGATGATAACTGACACATTTTGTGACATAAAATGTATGAAGTGACATTTATTTTGAGACAAATGATACAAGTTGGACGATCGAAGTCTGATTGCACCCAAATTGGTACTTACTAGGTATATGAATATATGTGCTGTTCGTATAACTTCGGATTGGATGAAAATAACAAGCAAATCAATTATTGTTTACACCACCTACAAAATAATCGTGATAGTACATTAACATTAATTCGATGTCCAATAGTGAGGGGAGTGGGGTCAGGGCGGCGAGGGCCCGTAAAAGCGTTCAATTTTTTTTTTTTTTAATGAAAATTTGATGAACTAAAATATGATGAATTTTTAAAAGTCATAGAACAAAAGTTGTTGATTATGATGTTAGTAACACAGTCCTGAGAGGTTGTCGGTGTTTTACAAATAACCCTGTATACCGCTTTGTCAACTCCATCGAAACAAACAGACTTAGTTAGTATTTTGTTAAAGACAGACGCGAGTAAGCCATAACAACCCAACTCACCCATTCCATCAACATGAAATGGCAAATTACTAAAAACTCAATTACATTGCGGTGGTTATATGCTGAGCATATATTATGTAATATGGTCAGAGAGATAATTTAATATATTACGCTATACTTCAGTCATCATTTTGACGTAGGTATCGTGTCTTTAATTATTACTTGTTTGTTACTCTCGTTATGGACAGGAGATTGACTACGAGAAACGTGTTCGTCCGAAGATTAGATTTTAAAGGAGAATGCCCACTTTTGGGCCTTTGCGTTACAGTCTACTGTTTTATTGCAAATTTATCGTCATTTTATAATAAAACAAAAACACGAAAACAAAATCCAATTCACAATTGCAAAACTGAATAAAGTGCATTTTATTGCATAATTAAATACCAGGGCCTCCGTCTTCTCGAGCGCCACCTTTAGGCCCAGTGCCTCGATTCACCCGCGCCTTCGACGGAAGAGCGTGCCACTTCTTCGTAGCTCCCTCCCCGGGCTGTGACTAGAGTGTAGAGTGCCGTGACGGCAAAACCTAACCTAACCTAACCACCTAACCATACTTTTTTATTATTATTAGGCTGTGAGAAATGCCTAACGCATACCGCACCGTCCGGGGAGACGGTTTAGTTATGTGGAGATTGCACCCACTAAAAAACACTGCAGTGAACCTTTGTTTTTAACCTAACCTAACCTAACATAACTTAGGTATAAATTCTCCTGACCTTTCTTCTTTCTTTATTGCGTGGTTTAGTGCCTAACGTAGTGTCAGAGTTTTTATGCCACCCAAGGGCCTCTGACTTGGCTTTACAAGCCGTCGAGAAATATCTCTCAGGCATGCTGGTGTCCTCATGATTTTCTAGTTTTCCTTCACCGAAGCAAGTGATAATTATACTCGTCCAATATGCACATGAATCCGAAAAATCAGAGGTGCGTGTCTTGGGTTCAAACTCGAGACCTGTGACTTGGCAGTCCGACGGTCACACCACTAGACTATCACTGCTTTTTAAATTTGACCTGACATCATCATCTGCCAAGCTTTTTCCCAAACTTTGTGGGGGTCGGCTTCCAATCTAACCGAATGCATCCATGGATGAAATGTCAGTATTTTACATACAGCGACTGCCTATCTGACCTTAACAACCCAACCCAACTGGGTAATACGATACCCCTTCGTAAGATTGGTTGTCGGACTTTCGGGCTTCTGACTATTTGTAACTACTGTCACAAATGACAGAAGGGACCAACGGCATAACGTGTTTTTCAAATGAATTTACGCATAGATTAGCCAATCAGCAATGCAGTTTCCAATGGTCCTACACAGACTGTTACACGTATTATACAAGCATAGATCAACATAATCACAAAGCTGTAACTCGACAACAGCAACGCGAGCAACTCCTCATAATGTACGTACGAGCTTACAGCGGCAGCGCGGCCGCACAATTAAACTTGCGCCTGTGTCAGCCACCGTGACGTGATGCCCCTTAGTGCCAGCCCATGTTACAAATTGACCGTAAACATAGTTCCGTAGGTTCCGCTTCAAGTTGTAATGCTATGCCCTGTTTTGGCTTAATTTTGAGTATGTTATGTTACACCCGATTTCACTTTGGAAATTAATTTGGAGCTGGAGCTTAAGACTAATGAAATATGTATGAGTAGGTGCCTTTGTTTGTAGGTTAATCATAAAAGTTTTAGCTCGAAGCCAGAAGGCTGAGAAATTGAGAATATAAATTGTTGGAGAACTGAAGTAAAGGGTACGAGAGTGTCAAAGCTTTTAAGTGATTGAATACCTACCAAATCATCAAGTATTTTAATTACAACGGTCCTGTTTTTGCTATTTAGTGAATCAAATTTGAAAAAAAAAAAAACAATTATATGAGGCCTTTTAGGCAAGGAGATGCTTGTGTTAGGTGACTCCGTTCTTCCGCTTAACAACAATTTAGGGTATGCAATTGAAAACAAAATAAAAAGAAAAAAAAAATGTAAAAATCAAACCAGTTTAAACATTCTAACTTACGTTACTTTTGTAACAAAATTCAATCAAATTACGAATATGTTATCGTCTTCTCTTCTCGAAAATACACGTAAATCGAAATCCTCTCACTTTAATGCAAGCCAAACTAAGCGAATCACGCCACTGCCAGGGGGCGCCGCGACCGTCAACTATTTTCTTTGTGCTATGTTCCAGCAAGTGCTTTATAATGGACAGAGTTATCTCAGTATGTTGTGGCTTGACAACGCAGAATTCAGAGTCCTTTGATAAAAGCCGGTTTGTAGCAGCGAGTTTGTAGTGAAACTATTCATTTTGGTGTATTTTTGGTTGAATGAATGTTATTTAGAACGTGATTACACACTTTACTAGTATTAAAATAAGGAGTGTGAAAAATTGAAAATAGTGTATTTTGTGAAAATATGGAAAGGATAATTATGTTATTTATTCCTGTATAATCCGGACCCAATATTTTTTTTAGAACAAAAGGGTTCTAAAAAAAACTTTAGGTTCGGTGTTCTATGATTTTATTCTAGCGTTTTCTTTATCAATATATCGGTATGTAAAGGGAGCTTTATTCAGCAAAATTCTCATTACATAGAAACATCTCGCCCAAAATAATGAGCAAACCCAACCCAACCTGCCTCGTAAGTCCACCCATTAACGGAAAATCAGCATTTTTAATCAAAATATTTGCCTAAAAAGGTTGACGTCAAAAATAATGCTTTATGGCCATTAATCTCCTAAAAAGGTCCGGGGACGGCAGGGACCAAGGTGGGCCAAGTAATGGAGTTCTGCTGTACAGTCGTGAAGCGAGGAGTTTGGATGTCCCAACCCCTTGACAGTATTACATAAAACATTTGGGACGGGAGTCGGAACGAAAATAAATGTGCCAATATTTTTGGGACACTTTTTCATGTTTGTGTTTTTTTAACGGACGTGTAAAATGATGGATATGATAGGTGTATGATGCAACTGTTCCCTTCAGTTAAATGATAAACTCTGCCACGGAGATACATGTACTTATTTTTTATTATTTAAACTGTGTCGTGATAGCCCAAAGGTTTAGGCCTCGCCTCCCATGTATGAGGTTGTGGGTTCAAATCCGGGCAAGAACCAATGTGACTTTTTCAATTCATATGTACTTTTCTAAGTTTATCTTGGACATCACAGACATCGGTGAAGGAAAACATCGTGAGGAAACCTGGACTTATAATTAATATAAGTCTGAAATCGCCAACCCGTCTTGAGCAAGCGTGGTGATCAATGCTCGTGCCTTCTCTGTATGAGAAGAGGCCTTTGCCCAGCAGTGGGACAGTAATAGGCTGGTATTATTATTATTTAAACTGTTACTGTTGTCACATAATAATATCTAAATATTCACAAGACTGTTCAGAGTTTAACAACGAGTAACACAATGATACTGGTGTGCTTTACTACCCTAGTATTAGACTCAGTTGCTGAACCAAATAGCTCTGAATTACGTCTGTTGACTGTCGGTGGGCTGTCATTATGTAATAATATGATACACAATCCGAGATCCAGTTGAAGTTGATCTGACCTGGATGTTAGATGTAAAAATTTGCAGAAATACTCTAATCTGTGAAATACATTATGTTGATCTACGTCTCATCAAATTTGAACAAGATCAAAGTGATCAACGTATATTCATGAATGCTCAATTAATGATATTTAGGAAAATATTTGAAATCACAGATATAAAGTCTGTTTTCAGGATTTCATTGTATTTGTTTGGCCAGCTTTGACCATTTTTGATGAAAATATCCACATACCGAAACTATATTTTTTACAAAATTGATCCCATCTCCCGAGCAACTATTCTAAAAAGTTTCCAACTACACTTTAGTCTTTAAGTAAAAAGCAGTGAAAAAGTTCCCTTGCGGAGACATTACCTCGCCAGCGTGTTACATGCTACATTATGTCGAACTATGTAGAATACTATAGTAGTTTCATAGTTTGTGCTCCGTGGAAGGTCCCTATCGTAGCGCATAATTTGGTAAAGGACATAAAATTACGATGAATTTTGGAATCAAAATTAAGAAAGACGTAGATAAATATAATTGTGTGTAAGTTGTATCTGACATAACTCCTTCTAAACTTCTAAATACTCCAGGCAAGGATTTAAATAATTTTATAATCCTAGTAAAGTCGTAAGATGATCGTGCTAATTTCCTTAGACCAGTTCCAAGACTATCGTGCTAAGGACTGGCCTTAGGGAACACCTTCTATAGTCTACACCAGTGGTTCCCAACCTATGGTCCGCGGACCACCGGTGGTCCGCAAGGACCTCGAATATGGTCCGCGAAAGGTTAGAAAGTTATTCGTACTTTGTAACTTGCACAGAAGATGCAAGCTCAACCCAACCTAATTGAACCTATCAATGGCGAGCAATTTTTTTTAAATCTTCTAACTTATTCCTGTTTCCGTATTAATTATTGCTTAATTTTTCGAGCTCACTTCGATCGCTTTTGTATCCTTCACTATCTCAATTCTAAAGGTTTTTATTCCATTTTCTCATTTGTGTTATGTGACTTAAAGATTAACCCCCCTAGATTTATAATTATAATCCTGTCGGTGTCCATGTTTATCTAGGACCTTATGGCCCCTACTAAGAAAAGAAGATACCAAAGTGGTCCCTGGTCTAAGAAAGGTTGGGAGCCACTGGTCTAGACAGAACAGTCACTATCCAAAGTTGTGTCCCCATCTTCAGCCTACAGGAGTCTACTTCCAACCAAGACTTCTACAATCACTCGGTATTTAACTCGATTCTTGGAAACTGTCATCCAGCTGCTACCATGAATGTTGCAAATATCATCCACCTGGCCTGAGGGTGTCCTAATTTACGACACTCAAACATACAGGTGCGTGTACTTCAACCTCAACGGTAATTAGTTCTTCGGCTTATAAGGCCGGCCACATATGTCCAGCATACTTTAATATTAATTATTTTTGACGACCCCAATGGCGCAGCGGTACTGAGGCTGCCTTAAGTTCTTTGGGTCCCGGGTTCGAATCCCGGTAGGAGCAAATGTTTGTGTGATGAGCATGGACATTTGTTTCAGAGTCATGTATGTTTATAAAACTCAAACTCAAATCATTTATTTCAATTAGACCATTACGGCACTTTTGAATGTCGAAAATACAAAAAAGCAAAGCTACAGTCACAGTCACAAGGCATCTTGCAAGGCAACTTGAGAAAGTACTGTAGTTGCCCATTCCCTAACGTAGATCTCTATGGAGAAGAACGGGCAAGAAACTCCATGGACACTCTTTTAAATCAAAATATTGTTACAAAATCTTGCTTACATCATTCATGTTGAGATTATACATATGTGAGAACGATGTAGAAAGACGTGCACATTAAGAGCGTCCAGAGTAAAATAATAAATTAAAAAATAAAGTAATTAAAATGAACGAACCGTGGCAGCTAAGAGATGACCAGTCCCAACTGACAGCGCCCGTTCACATATATTCGTATATGTATAATAAGTATTTATTCACAAACAAAAAGTATCTATGATAGTATATCAACTATCAGGTGTCCATGACACAAGCCTCGTTGCTTAGTGTGGCACTACATGGCGCTGTGTGTAATGTCCAGCGACATTTATTTATATACCAGCTCCATCGACCGGTCAGAAAATAACATAGCTAAGTGACCTTCAATGTTCTCATATTCTGGCACTAACGATGTCAAATCCACACACATTATTTTCGTCCTATATTTAGAACTAGCCTTCGCATAGCGGACCGTGTGGGAGTGAAATATATTTTGGGTTAGCGGAATAAACCAATTGTTAGACGCTTGACATATTTTAGAAATCTTGTTGAATGAAATGGCTTACTTGTGACAGGTGTAGTAGTTTTTTATCGTATAAGCGACTTTAAATAACATTGAATGCAGTTGAAAGTTCATCATCATCCACAGCCCGACTTCACCCACTGCTGGGTATAGGCCTCTCTTTGCTTGTGCCAAGCTCCACGCTCTTGTGCCAGCCTCATCCAGCATATTACCGCAATGGCAAATGCTAGCTGAAAGTTACTTAGACTTATTCTTTCTAGGATTGTGATAAATTTATACGATTACGAGATATGGAAGGTCAAAGATCCCACTTTTCTTGGTGTTGTATTTTTAAAAATAAGTTTTAGATGTATGATCCATGTACCTGTCGTTACATAGACCTATAAACACAATGGATAGCATGTGTCTCTTTCACCAAAAAAAAATCTTTTCCCTGCAATAGGGGATAGGCTAGCAGCATTCAAAAGTAGAATGGAACAAGGGCAGGGAGATGATAATGAAAGGGCAATGACCCCATACAACGTATTCCCCTGAATTCTTCACTTGTATAAAACCAACCAAAACATAAATTATATAACACCACAACAGTGCAACCACCCTCTAACTTCAGTTTTCAAAAGAAAAAGACGCAAGACACAAAACTTCCAAACTCTACTATAAAACTGCTCTACCTCGGCGCAATCTCTTACTTTTATTTCAACACAAAATTTCGTCAAACAACAATAAAACGGTGAAATTACTTCAATATATCCCACAAGGAGGCTAACTCTATTAAAAATATTGTCTCGCCTGCTCTATCAAATTGTAGAGATGCTTGCAAGATGTTTGTGGTGAATCGTGCTCTATTCACGAGATTATATTCGAGACAGGTTCGTGGAATGTTTTACGCACTCGGTGTTTTTAACGATGCAGTTTCCAAAAAAAAAAAATTGGTGGGTACTTGGCATACACATCAGATAACCACACGCCTGTAATCACCGAAGGGCAAGGCACACCTCGTGCCTAATAATATACCCACGTTTCGACAGTTATGTTTTAAGTCCCATGTAATAAGGGGCGAGCCTATTGTCATTAACCGGAAACACAAAACAGACTCCATGGCTGCCACTGAGAATTCCTGATGGAAAAACCCAATTACACTTTGCTCGACCCGGGAATCAAACCCAGGATCTCATGCTCTGCAGTCGCGCTAGCGACCACACGACCAACGAAGCAGTAATGCAACAATAACTCATTTCGTAATTGATTAAACAAAGTTCACGTACCAATTGGTCAGTGGTTGACCCGACCTTCAACTGTCTCTATTTATTTACAAATAGAATTTATTACATGACCTTATCAACTGAAAAGATTTATTAGAGCCGATCCTTATCAAAGAGGAGGCAATGTACTATAATACCATTCAGGGTAAAAATAAAATTCTCTTACTAATCCAATTCTACTATAAATGCGAATGTTTGTGTAGATGTATGGATGTTTGTTACTCTTTCAAGCAAAAACTACTGAACGGATTTGGATGAAATTTAGCACACAGACAGTTTATAATCTGGATTAATACAAAGGATACTTTTTTATATTTTTACCCTGTCAGTATGATCCGATGGCAGCAAGGGCCGATGCCTGCCGGGGCTGCGGGACTGTTCGGAAGAGATACCGTGGCCCCGGAACACAAAGGGCGATGAAGGAACATGGATGGGTTTTAGTCAGTAAAAGTATGACACTCCCTCTTGCTCCGCCCAGTGCGGGAGGGTGGTTATTTGATATTTTCCCATCCGAAAAAAAAAGAACAATAGTTTTATTGATTTAGATTTTGTCAATAAATCTGATTTGACTAGATTGTGTATTTTTTTGTGTTAATTTTAAAGCTTTTTACAACGCGTTACCATAAACATTACGATGCCCAAGTATACACTAACAAGTTGAAAACTAATCAAACTATGCGGAAGTTGGTAACTTTAAAAACGTATTTATGATTAGAACAAAAAATTTAATGCCAAAAGGTTTTTTCAAAACCGCCAGGTTCACCCAACCCAGTGCGTCCATCCCAAATCTCTAAGTGACAAGCGTCAACATTTATCAGTGTCTTGCGACAAACGACAGCAATTAACATTCCGCAAGCATTGTTAGCGACTGCGACTGGTTGCTGCAACTATTGTGTGGATATCTGAGGTGTGGCTCAGTCGCATGATGAATGGCCCGGTTTATCTTTGTACCTATTGTATTATTTGGTACTGATTGTTTAGGTGAGCTTAAGTAACGGCAGAAGTCTACTGAAAATTTACCTTTTTCGTCATGTCCGTCTGTCTGTCTGTCTGTCCGAGGTTTTGCTAAAAGACCGTTAGTATTAGAAAGCTGTAATTTTGTAGAGGTGTGTAATCAATAACGCCGACAAAGTGGTAAAATAAATTTTTGGAAAATATTTTTTTTAGGGTAGCTCCCCTACGTGTGAAGTGGGGATGATGTTTTTTTTCGTCGTCTACCCCATTGTGTGGGGTATCGCTGAACAGGAGTTGCTAATCTTAATTTTCAATTTAATGCTCCATTTACGAAATATTAAACGTTAAAGTTCAAATTTTTGTTCCAGTAGGGCGACCTCTTAAAGCTAAATTACTGGCTCAAAAAATCCGGAAAAAAACATGATGATAGTACATTTCATAAGCTTTAAAGAAAAACTATAGCGGTTAAGATAACTTTATTAGTTTAGCAGTAATAATAATATAGTCGTTGAACTAGGGTGTTTTCTTTTAATTTTGTACCAAATACAAAATCCTTGGAATAAATCCTCTAAAGATGAAGGAGTTGCTTGTTTATAACGGATATAGACTTGCATTGAAAAACAAAATCTAAAATGATAAAAAAACCATACTAAATTATCATAAGTTGCACACTTGGCCGGTTTTTTCTTTTGCGTATTTAGATTTAGATAGCCCGTCGAGGAGCTCGTGGCTAAATAATAACAGCCGAATGGTCGATATTTCGGTTAAGCCTTGCTTGGTTAGATTAGTCCACGTATGGGTGACCACCCTTTACATATCAAGTTTTATCCATACCTCGGAAAACTCGTTAAGCCATCGGTCCCGGCTGTCATTTGTAAATCTTTGACAGTCGTTACAGGTCTGTGGCAAGAAGGTCTGACAACCAGTCTTAACAAGGTGTATTGTATTACCCAGTACTAACTGGGTTGTGGAGGTCAGATAGGCAGTTGTTCCATGTAAGTCACTGTTATTTAGCTGCATCCGGAAAGACTGGAAGCCGACCCAAACATAGTTGGGAAAAGACTAGGCAGATGATGTATTTAGATTTAGATAAATAGGTGTATCTGGCTGAATGACCCGATTTATAGTCTGTTGTTGAAGTTCTCCAAAAGCTCTTCGAAATACATGAGTTTATGCTAAACAGTTTTAGTTGCTAGTTCAAAGAAATGTACATTATGTAGCTTACGATAATATTATAACTTATTATTATTTTCATTGTTGTCCATGTGGTGTTTACCTTTAAGTAATTGTTACACTGTGTAGAGTTTAAACGCATGTTTATCTTTGTTTGTAAATTAGTGTAAACAATTTTTGGTAGACCTAATAAATTAAAAAATGCCACAGTATCTAGCTTTTAGGAATTTAGCCTATGTTAATATAGCCTAGGTTATATTTTTTCCACCTCAACACCCCGATACCAACAAAATTACTTGCTGTGGGTAGCATACAGAAGAATACTGTTGTCTTCATCTTGACAGAAGATCGCGCGAAACAGATTCGATCCTACTGTCGTAAAGTTTGATGCTAGCGACATGAAGGATCATTTGTTCACACGCAATCAGATTCCTGAACAAAATTTCAGAAATTGTGAAAAAGTAACCCTCACTTTAGGATAAGACGCAGCGGGCTAAAATAAATAAAATAACCTATTTAGGCAACGCCAGTAATTATTATTTCAGTACTAGCGTGTTCGCTTCAAAAATGATATTATTAAAACTGAAATTCAACTTAATATAAATTGATCCAGAGATAGTAGACGGAACTGATTTCATACTTATTTTGTTAATGAAAGCTACTTAAAGAATAATTTAAACTAAATATTTACAAAAAATGAGTAGGAGGGGAGGCCTGTGTCCAGCAGTGGACATCTTTCGGCTGAAAAGATGGTTCACCAAAAAAAACGGCCAAGTGCGTGTCGGGCCACGCGCAGTGTATGGTTCCGTAGTAGCCCGTTATATTTTAGATTTTGTTTTTCAATGAAAGTCTTCACCAGTTATAAACAAGCAACTACTTCATCTTAGTCACTTTATAGGATTTATTCTAAGGATTTTGTATTTGTTAAAAAAATATTTTCCAAAATTTTATTTTACCTCTTTGTCGGCATTATTGATATACACACCTCTACAAAATTACAGCTTTCTAGTACTGACGGTCTCTTAGCAAAACCTCTGACAGACAGATAGACAGACAGACGGACATAGCGAAACTATAAGGGTTCCTTGTCAGGACTACGGAACCCTAAAAAGGGACTGACTAACTAACTAAATAAACAACACGGCGCTTAGGTGTCTATGACTCCTCCACATCGCTATCACCCGATGATAAACTCCAAAACGTCCAAAAAACTGGCAGCATTGCCACGTTGAATGATAATGCCAGGGTAATGCTAATTCTTTGTTAATCATTTTAATGGGATTATGAAAACGCAAACGTTTTCGTAGGTTTAGAATATCTAAAACTTCTTTTATGAAATAGTGTTTTCTTTTTTAAATTAAGCCTGTCTGAGCTGTGGCTAAGCTTGTTTGTTATTCAGTATAATATTTCAAAGTTCTTCAAAATAAAAGGCACACATTTTAACCTTAGAGATGATGGTAACAAACTAGACAGCATAGCAATGTCTCATGGCTTTTCGCTACGTCTACAACCTGCCAGCATCAACTGGAAGTTTTGGCTTATTTTACATAACATAACGCCCGTAATCCCTAGAGGTTAGGCAGAGGTGGCCTAATAGTATACTTTGCTAGTTATGTTTTAAGTTCCATGTAATAGGGATCGAGCTTATTGCCATAAATAGGGCAGAGATCCAGACTTCGTGGCTGTTACTGAGAAATTTCTCAGAAAAACACAATAACACTTTGCCCGACCCGGGAGTCGAACCTTTTTTTTTTTTTTTTTTTTTTTCGGATGGGAAATCATCAAATGACTTCTCCCGCTCTGGGCGGAGCAGGAGGGAGTGTCAGACTTTTACTGACTAAAACCCATCCATGTTCCTTCATCGCCCTTTGTGTTCCGGGGCCACGGTATCTCTTTCGAATAGTCCCGCAGCCCCGGCAGGCCGGGAGTCGAACCTAAGACAGGTCTTAGGTCAGGCTCAGTAGTCGCACCACAGAGCACACGACCAACGAAGCATCTCTCTGCCTCTATATCTCTCTATCTCTATCTAAATCTCTACTTACCTTCTTCTTCCTCTGTATGGGGACTGTTTTGGGTGACATAGGGCAAGCCGTCGTTCTGAAACTTTTGGTATCTAAATAGACTTTGTTGAAAGTCACAAAGGTGGTTAGGTCAGACGCTCATCATAATTAGAGCTAATGTAACTAGATGTCCTAATATAAGGGTTGTTACTGACGTCACTTTAATTAGAATATAGTACGCCCCTTAATTTCGTTAGTAACTAAATTATTATAAATAGGCTGTAAAGTTCACAGACGCACAACGCTTACCTGCATGTATTCAATACATCATCCAGACATATAAAAAAAAACTGCAACGGCAATTTTATAAAAAAAACAGCTGTTTCATAAAAAAGTGTAATAACTTTTTTCACCTTTTTTTAAAAAAGGTTAACTTAATAACATTTAAATCTGAAAAAGGAAAAAAAAAATTGTCAATGTTGTCCAATATTTTTATTTAGTGTTTTTTTATCATACGTATGCAAAAATCTCCGACCTATTGTGTGAAAAGAGACTCTGATTTTAAATATTGTGATTTTATATATATTTTGAGCCACACTTTCACAATGCAGAGTGAAAAATATATTTCAAAAAGCTTTTTTGGTGATATATACAGGGTCGATAGTAATTCAGATCAGGGTATTTTTTGTTAGTACATTTTTCTTTTCCAGTAATGTTCTAAAGCTGTTACAAATAATTTTTGATGAGACTTTTAAAGATATTAAAAAAGTGCCAATAACACTCGTAAATCACGCTACCTAATACCTTAAAAGCACTTTTGTAGTGCTGATACAATTCCAAGAAGCAACACACCATTCATTGATTGTTTAAAAATAATTGCTTATTCATTAAAAAAAATGGTTTCTTAAAAACCCTCAGGGCTCTGCCACAGATATATTTTTTACTGCAAATAACCCCAACTATCACCCTGTTTCATTTGATCCACGATCTTTTACCCATCCTGTATATCTGAACTATTATCAGGAACTTACGCCCCTCTAAATTTTATATCGTCAGACTCGACCTATAATAATAATAATACACTCGAGAGCAATGAATCCGGGTCACTTAAAGAATCCTAAAAATCTCGGAAACTAAAAATGCTAGGTTAATGCAATAAATTATATTTAATAGACAATGTAATACTCCTTAAATGAAGGTATTAAAACTTCTTAGTTATTGTATAGTTATATCATAAAAAAATCAAATTTGAAAAAGGGCCACTTTCGAAGATGGAACTACGAAATTACAGCATTTGGTTTTGCTTTTGTTTGTAATCTGTCATTTATGTGGGTACATAAACCATGTTGATAGTGCTCTATATTCATTATTCAAGCTGAAATTATGTCGCTTACGCCTGAAGAATGCACCAGAATACTTACAATGCTGGAAACCGGCCGGAGTCAGCGCGATACAGCCAGGACTGTCGGTGTGTCGCTGTCAACAGTACAAAGAGTTCTCCGACGTTACGAAGAAACTGGTTCTAACCTACGCAGACCAGGAACGGGCAGAACCAGGTGTACCACAGCACGAGAAGACCGATACTTGGTGAACACCATGCTTCGAAATCGCTTTCTCACAGGAACTGAACTCACAAATCAGTTTCGACGCCTCGGAGGAAGTAACCCAAGTGCATGGACAGTAAGACGTCGGCTTGCTGAATCTAACTTAAAACCCCTTAGACCTGCAAACGGCCCTAAACTGGAGCGTGGGCATCGTATTTCAAGACTAAGATATGCCCAGAGCCACGTAAATTGGAGTATTGAAGATTGGTCAAAAGTTATGTTCTCCGACGAATCAAAATTTATGCTCTACAAGCACGATGGAAGACACAGAGTGTATCGAAGACCAGGGGAAAGATTCAAGCAAGCATGCATCGAAGAAAAAGTAGCCTACGGTGGTGGGTCTGTACTTGTGTGGGCCGGAATTTCTTCTGAAAGTCGCACAGAGCTGGTGATCATAGAAAACGGCTCTTTAACTAGCGTAAGATATGTGGAAGAAATCCTCAATGATCACGTTGGTCCATTTATGGTCAATTTAGGTGAGGATGCTATATTTATGCATGACAATGCCCGACCTCATACAGGTAGGATTGTGAATGACTACTTTCAAGAGATGAACATTACTCGTATGGAGTGGCCAGCGCGCAGCCGGGATATCAACCCGATCGAGCATGCTTGGGACGAGCTAGGCAGATGCGTAAAACAACGAAACCCTCCCCCAATCACGCTTCGTGAGCTCAAAATTGCTCTCACAGAGGAATGGGAGAATATTCCCCAAAATCGTATAAGGAACTTGGTGTACAGCATGCCAAACCGCGTAAACGCAGTAAAGGAAGCACGAGGAGGCAATACGAAGTATTAAAATTCAAGAAAATCGTAATAAAGTTCAAAAATTTCATGTTTCCTATTTTTGTTTTAAGGAGAGATCAGCAGTTTTTTTCTTTATGTAATTTTGTGTTAATAAAATGTATGGTAACTCATATTTTTTTTAGTTTCATTTAAGGAGTATTACATTGTCTATTAAATACAATTTATTGCAGTTTCCGAGATTTTTAACATTCTTTAAGTGACCCGGATTCATTGCTCTCGAGTGTATCTTTATTTTCAGACCAGAAATCCATAACAAAAATAAAAATAAAACAAACTTGGCACCTACTAACTAAAACACGTTAACAAACCAGCTATAGCAAATATCTGAATGACGGTCTGTGTGCCGCCACCCAGCGACACATTATTAGGCCGTCCACCCTACCGGCTACAGTAGCCACGAGGCTGTTGGGGCTGTCGCGCACCCGACGCATCAGTGACGCGATCCGCAAACGCAGCAGCGAGCCGAAATCCGGAACGCGTGCGTCCGCGAACATCCCAGACGCACTACAGAAGCGCGGCAACCCCAGCAATACCCGGAACGCGTTATTATATTGTACTCGTAGAGCACTGTACGAGCCCTGTGTATAACTGACCCACAGGGCGCACGTGTACAGCGACTGGCAGTATGCCCTGAACAGTGTTATTTTAACCTCTTTCGTACACCGTGCGAACCTGCGGGCCAGCATATTACACCTGACAGCCAGTGCTCTACGTTCCCTCTCTAAATCGGCGTCATCCGACAGCCTATCAGTGACCCAGTGCCCCAGGTACTTAAAACGAGTGACTCTTTTCAGCGGAACTCCGCCCACGGTTACCGATGGAACACAGTCATAAATAAAATTTTGCGCCCTAAACACTAAGAGCTCGCTTTTGGTTGAGTTGTACCTGAGACCATGAGTCACCGCATAGTCTTCACAGATTCGGAGTAGCCTTCTTAACGCACTGATTGATGGGCTCAGCAACACCATATCGTCCGCGTAACTAATATTATTTATGCATTGTCCGTCAATGGAGCAACCGACTTGGGTGTTGCTGAGCTCACATATCAGCCGGTTGACATACAGGTTAAAGAGCCTGGGGGAGCTAAGCCCCCCTTGCCTCACGCCGCACTCCAACCTGTACGCACCTGACATAGCACCTGCCCATCTAACATAGTTGGACTGGTTGCTGTACCAGTACTTTAGCACAGCAATCAGTCCCCCAGGAAGGTTAGCGTCATGGGAGAGTTTCCTCCAAAGGCAGTCATAGGACACTAGGTCGAATGCCTTGGAGAGGTCAGGTGTTTTCCTTGCTGCATAGTAATGGACAGTGTGCTTGAGACAGAGGATCGCTGTTTCAGTCGGCAAGTGTGGCCTAAACCCAAATTGGGCGTCATGTAAGGTGATATATTTATCCAACTGCCTGTCAATCAGACCGTCCAACACCTTTGCAATAATGGTCGCTAAGGAGATGGGCCTGTAGTTGTTCTTGTCACTCGTATCTCCAGTCTTGTTCTTTATTATAGGAACGACAATTGTTTTCATGAGGTCCTCCGGAAGATACGAGTGACTCATACATAAATTAAACAAGAGAGCTAAAACACGTTGCAAGTGCTTACCTGCATATCGTAGGTGTTCTACACTTAAGCCGTCATGTCCAGGAGACTTACCCCGCTCTAGATTTTTTAAGACAGACCCCACCTCCTCCTATCTTTATATAATTTGTCAACTATTCTATGATGTTCCAAGTTAGTACAAATATTCTTACTATTACGACTACAATTAATAAACTCTGTCGGAAAGTCAATTTCTCTTAGCTTCCCATTACAAAGCTTGGTGTACATAACCGTTTGCGTAGGGTCTCTATATCCCCACCTTACTGTATTACACTGCGACTGGTCAGAGGTTTTAAAATGTCAAGTTCACAACTTATTTTTAAGGGAAAATGATCAGACCATGACACGTCATAAACCACACTAATGTCCTTAATGGTGTCCCAAGCTGCTTTAGTTACTACACAGTGGTCTAACCAGCTAGTCGTACCATGAGCATCACTTACATACGTGTATGTGTCCGATCCACTGCCGAGTATAGTAATGTCTGCGCACTGCCACTGCACTTCAGAGGAAAAGTTGATATTAAGTTCTCTACCGAACAGTCCACTGGGGTGTGCATTATAGTCCCCGAGCATAAACACGGCATCCACCCCACTACTTTCAATAATCGCATTTATTTCACTTATACAGTCTACAAAATCACTAAGATTGTCATTCGATTCAGTTGGCATATAAACCGATCAGAACACGACAAACGATCTTGCGCCTACGCAGATTTTAATAGCAATAAGACGCTCACTCTCACAACTTAACACCGATACGGACTGATAAGCATTCTTACGCCACAGTATCGCAACTCCTCCGTACGGACGCCCTCGCAGAATGCCCGCTGAGGCATCCACCGCTAATTTTCCAACGTAGTCGAAGTTGTGGTCAATGCCTCCCAACACAGAAATGTCGTGTGGCATCAACCAGGTCTCCTGTAGCGCAATGATGTCTGATGTTTTGCATAGTAGTCTCACGTAATCTATTGATCTTTTTAAAGATCTACAATTATATGTTATAAATGTATTTTTCTTTGCCTGTCTTTTTCTATAGCTTGCGATTCGTATATACCTGCTTGTTTCAGATACCGTTAGTTATTACTGATGTTGAACAAATATTCAACTTATAATTTTTGTGCTACATTAAACTACTTATTTAAAAAATCTTGCTGCATGAAATAAAAAAACACGTCGCGCCCAGTTAGGGCTATTACGTATCTCTGTTGACAGCTCGAAATGACAGTAACCGGGTTCAGTGTCCATCAATTAACTGTCAAAAGGATAGTTTCGGATTATGTATGACCCTGTTAGTCACCGTTAACTGACTCAGTGTGATACGTAATACCAATATTATGACATTCACGGTTGTCATCAAAGTTCGGTGTACAACCGAAGCTTGATAGTCACTGGATATAAGAAAGATACGTAATAGCCCTGCTGGTCCCGTTGGTTGACGACTATCATTTTAGATCTTTGACAGACAATGGTAGTCAGAATCCCGAAAGTCAAAAACCAGTCTTACTAAGGGGTATGCTTTTACCCAGTAACTGGGTTGTTGAGGTGTCTGACCAGGCAGTCGTTTCATACAAAATACTGGTATTCAGCTGCAACGGATTAGACTGGAAGCCGACCCCAACATAATTGAGAAAAGGCTAGGTAGATGGGTTTTTACCATTTTAAGTACCTTTAATTAAATTTAATGTTGATTAAAATATGATTCCCGACTGTAACTAACATGGCTTAGGAGTTATAAGCATTGAAATCATCAATTCAAAGTAAAAAAAGTTCATTTGATGATATAATTCTGTAAATACATACGTATTACGGCTGCGAGTGTTCAACATACGGCTTCCCACTGACCGGAAAATTGAAAAACCGTGAGAACAATTTCGCGGGCTACCCTAAGAGGACACAAAAAACCGGCCAAGTGCGTGTTGGCCCACGCGCAGTGTAGGGTTCCGTAGTTGCCCGTTATATTTTAGATTTTGTTTTTCTATGCAAGTCTTCGCCCGTTATAAACAAGCAAATAATTCATCTTAGTCACTTTATAAGATTTATTCTAAGGATTTTGTATTTGGTACAAAATTATCCAACAGCCTAGTTCAACGACTATTACTGCTAAACTAATAAAGTTATCTTAACCGCTATAGTTTTTCTTTAATAAAGTTCATGAAATGCATTTTCATCCACACTTCACATGTAGGGGAGCTACCCAAAAAAAAACTATTTTCCAAAATGTTATTATAGCTTTGTCGGCGTTATTAATATACACAACTCTACAAAATTACAGCTTTCTAGTACTAACGGTCTCTTAGCAAAACTTCGGACAAACATACAGACAGACGGACACGGCGAAACAATAAGGGTTCATTGTCAGGACTACGGAAACCTAAAAAGGTCGAGAGAATTGAGAAATAGATATTTGTAAAATGTATTGCTGTCACGCAGTGTCCAAATGACCGCGCGCAGAGCGCGAAAGAGACAACAGCAGAAAATACCAATTAAAAGTACACAAAAACAACGTTTCGTAGTTCTCTGATAACTTCTCCAAATCTTGACCGATTTAACTACTTTTTTAATTAAAAAATAAAGAAAGGTTGTGGCTGTGTGTTTTTTTTTTATATAATGCATTCAAATTTGTTTTCTGGAAGTTTGAACACAGCGAAAAATATTGCCAATTTTTTAGGTTTATATCTATTTGAATAAATAATCTATAAAAAAAAGGAAAACATAGGGATGTCCCTGTTTTCTTTATTTTTACATTATTATTTTTCGAAAAGAAAATATTGCTCTACCGCCATTACCCAGGGAGGAAACAGGGGACTACGTTTGAATGAAAAAACGGCCCTTACGTTTCCTCTTAATGGCGCTTCCATCTTAAGCGACTGCCATATTTTTTAACAATGTTTAACGTCATCAAACTACAAAGAAAATTAATGAAACTTTTAATAAAACTTTAACGGTAGTTACTGGAGTTGTTAGGTTAACTGCAGTCATAATTGAAAGGTCCGGTTTAATAGCAGCCACGATTAAATATATTGCGGTGGTAAACATTGGGGCGATACTGACCCGTAGTTTATAATGTTAGGGCTAGCGATGGGGCCGTTTACTTCGAGAAATTTCTGTCATTTTTCAATAGTTTAAAATTGGAATTAATTTCTCAGACTCTGTGGAATTTCAGCGGCCTCGTTTTTAAACATAGACATTGTTGTTTTTTTAGCATTTTAGTATTTCATTATAAATTACTTATAGTTTAAGTGCAGTTAGAAATACAAAACGCGTTATTGCGTTGCACGGAAAATCGACTTTGCGTTACCTGCATCCTGTGAATTCCCACAACGTTTACTTATGAGGGGCCTATCCAATATACACACTATGCTATGGGGAAGCTTGTTGACTTCAATGTGTTTCAGCTGATATCATGATGATGAAACTAACTATAAACAAAAGAGCATCGCATGCATCGGGAAGATTAGACACCATTATAAAATCTTTGGAAGTCCTTCATATTGGATTTAGGTAGAATGACGTCACTTAGTTAACCATGCATGTCATCCAAACTAAACATGTATGCAAAATTTCAGCTCAATCGGAAACCAGAAAGTGGGTCAAAAACTTCCAAATTTTTTTATTAGTAAAGTTTATCAAAGCGTGTTATAAAAACAGAGAAATATAATTTAATTCTGCCAACCATGACACGGCATACAGCAAACGGCTAAAATTAACATGGTAACTTCTTACTAAAACATAATGTTTACAAAGGAAACTACTTAACGCAATTACTCTTCGTGTACCATGAAACAAGTGCCAACTCATCATGCTTGTCAAGCTACTGTTAACTTTACCTGATTGACATTTTCTCTTTACTAACGCACAAAGGAGGTTTCTCTGAAGTACTAGTGACACTTCGCTAGGGCTGGTTCCCATACGTTCGTGTCTGCATGCTTTGGCAGAGCTGGGTGGCAAAAGCTCGTAATAAATTAACCTGTTGCCCACGACCTCGTCTGCGTGAAATTATTATAAAAATATCACTTCCTTACTTGAACTGGATTTTGTTGACAATTTCAAGGGATTTTTTTTTGCATGGAACCCTAATCCTTCTTCTAAAACAAAATCTTAAGTTACTCCTTATAACATCAGCTATCTAAAAAATCCCGTCAAAATCGGGACCCATTCCAGGTCCATCCCGGTCAGCCAATTCAAAGATTAGCCGGAACAAACAAACAGAGAGACCGACAAAAAGTTTTAAAAAATGTTTAAAAGTACCGTATATTAATACTTTCATATGCATTTTTTTAGTAAAAAGCAGTTATTTTAAAATTACAAACATACACTCCAATTTCATTTAGTTTAGAATGTCTGTATAATGTATGAAGGTGCCGATTTATTTGTGCCGATTTATTTGTGATGATTTATTTGTGCCGAGCAAGATTCAGTGCTGATAGTATAATAATTATGTCGAACGAAGTTTTCCAAACGGTAAGAGTCAATTGAAAGTCGAATATGTTGTGTATTAATTGCTTTTGTCGGTTTTGTTATTTAACAAATACTGCCAAATAGAACTAACCTAACATAACGACACGTTCAGAATTTCAGATAACTTGTGACGCTACACGTGCGAACGTCAATTGTTTGCTTCGCACGAGTCGCGTTACTAGTGGCGTCCTAGTGCTTCGTGGCGTCCTAGTGCCTCGTGGCACACTCGTAAACTCGATTGACATTAGTCACGTACCTTTTTGTTTTTGGCATCTCGGAGGTTGTTGTCTGCTCAACCGGACTATCCTGTGGGTGCTTTGAGTGTGAGGTCTCTAGCCAGTTCCATCCAAGTGTTTAGCGAAGTAAATAAGTACAGTGAGTAAGGACAGTTGTGTGTGATAGTAATGAGGGATTTTCTTTTTCAACTCTTCCCTAGTCGCTGGATAGATGGCGCTGAACTTGGTAAGTTACTGCAAGGAACGATACGTCACATTATTTCACTTGGATGTAATGGTTATATTCGGAAGCATAAGCAAACGAAAGTGTCAGTCAACGAGCGTATGTGACGTGATGTAATGTTTTTTTCCCAACAGTTTTGGCTTTGGCACCTAGTAACGTAGTCAGTTCAACGCCATCTACCGAGTTCTTGGAAACTATTTTTTTTTTAAATACTCAAAAAGAAAACCTCTCATTAATAGTATTGAGTAAACAGTCATTGGTGACGATTATGTTGTGCGCAAACTAAACTTAATTTAGGCTATTGCTATCTTTTACTAAAAGGCAGTGCAAGAAAAGGACGGCTCTAGCTATGAACTAAGATCTCAAACTAGTTTATGCCTTGCGCTACCGTGTTTTCAGTCGACATGCTTTTACGTGCACCCTTCATTTGTATGGAAATATTAGTTCCAATTCAATTTGACAGCTCTAAATTACGTCCGTCTCTTTCTCGTTTTATTAGCCCTTGATCTGTCCACGAAGTGGACACAATAGTTAAACAATGGTGTCTCGAACAAATCGGTCCTCATGATTTAGGGAGAAAAAGATAGCAATAGCCTAATTAAGTTTAGTTTGTGCACGACAGAATCGACACCACTGTCTAGGTACTAGCCACTCACAACTATACTTGTAGTCCCTACTCGCCACTGTCCTTAGACCAATGTAAAGCGGAGTTAACTCGTAGCAAATTCTTTCGTTTGTTTTCTTCGAAGTCTTTGTTGCAAGTCAGCCAAGCTGGAACTAGTGTGTACCACCCCTAAGGAGTAGTGTTTGCAGTTCCTCGTATTATGACTTAACGACACCGTAAAGGAGCCAGTAATGAAATTGTGTTGCACGCTAGCTCGACCACTCATAAACTACACTTATATGAGTACGACATCAAATATTATGTTCATAGACAGTTTTAAGTTGTTAATACGAAATGGACCGAGTTTTACGTTTTTTTTAGTAACTGAATTACTACTATATATTAAGGGTACAAACATAAAGAATGCGTTTTTAAAGTACTGACAATCGATACGGGTCAGAACCTATCAGTACGGGTAACATGTCCCTATGCAATCTAATGCGCTCGTTTATAAAGATCGGTACTGACCCGTACCGATTTGTCAGTACTTTAAAAATGCATTCTTTGTGTTGGGTACAAAAATAAAGAAGGCTGTTTAAATGCAAGTTATCTAATATTAGTTGAAGTAGTATCCAGAGTTGAATTAAATGACCCATCCTTTGGCAGTGCCATAGTCAGGAAACAGTCACAATGTCTATGAAATTTAAAGATTGGTTTGTGTGTTCTTTTGTGTGTATTGTGTTCTTGAAAATGTTTAGTTTTTGGTGGAAAAACTCAACATTTTCAAGCGGCAAAAGCACAGTTTTGACCTATTAAAAATCCATAATTATTAAAGTAAATAATCTAACCCATGAAAAGTTTGAACCGCGCTCTTTACGACTTATTTTTAATTACAACTTTTAACGATTGTTTCGTGACGTCATACCCGTTAGAGAGTTTAATGTTGCTCTTAATTAACACGCGATCGCTTGCATGCGACCGATTGCTGAACAATCGCAGTCGTGTAGCAGTCGCGTGCTTCAGAAACATTTTTAATCACGTACGTTGTTGAAGCTTAGTTTGAGGGTAATTATTGGGCTCAATATAACATTTTAATACGACAAATTATTAATAATTAATTATGTTTTATAGGGTAGAGTGTGTTTCCGGGTTCATGATGGCCTAATTAGCTGCCTAGTGGCTCTATAGGAAACTGTAATACTTTTTAATGCCTATGGGAACATGCATGTTTTGAAGCACAGAATACAGATATCAGAGCGGGAGAAGTTATTTGATGATTTCCCATCCGAAAAAAAAAGGATAAGACACAGTGCTCTCTGTAATCTAAAACATGAAGCCAAAACAAACTAATGAGTGTAAAAGTACCCTTAAAAACGCCGAAAGACACTAGTTCTAGATCCCTGTGGATGTCGTTGCGATTATTTTTTTGTTCTAGACTGTTCCTGGGTCGGCAGTCTCGACAGAGATAACGACAAAATTGCTAACTTTCGATCGCTGATTACTAACGAATAAATTGGGTTGCAATAATGATGCGATCGTTATTATAACTCAATTTATTCGTTAGTATTCAGCGATCAAAAGTTAACGATAATGTCGAGACTGCTGGCCCTGGGAATCTTCTAGTTACGGACATATTGGGGGTCAAAGTTATTTTTTTTTTAAATACATGTTTGTAATGTTATAACTTAAACTTTAAATACCCATACTATTCAATACATCCATCTGCACCAGCTACATGTTTTGAGTGCGTTATATTGAGGCCTTCAATAAAACGTGATTCTAAACGCCATAAAAAAGTCGTTAGTGTAGAGCTATGTTTTGTCATTGTGATGTTACCAATTACTGCACATTATGAACGAGCTTGTGATGTCAAAGCGTATTACAAAGGTACTGGTAGTTCCCTAAAACCATACCTAATGAGAGCGTTAATGGATTATTAAAGCGTGCACTCGCGAGTTGCAGCTGAAAATAGGATCGGATAGGCTAAGCAGCATCAGGAGGTGGTAACTAGTGTTGCCATTTAACATAATGCTAAGTTGAAGGCCCTTTTGGAACGAATAGGAACCTACCAATTTGTTTCAAATTTTTAACCACTCATAATAATATGCTGTATTTATAGACACAATTAAAAACCCATTGAGTCTTGCGTAATACCTTTTATTTTTACGGATGTGAAATCATCAAATGACCGCTCCCGCTCTGGGCAGAGTGGAAGGGCGTGTCAGACTTTTACTGACTAAAACCCATCCATATTCCTTCTTAGCCCTTTATGTTTCAGGGCCGCGGTATCTCTTTCCAACAGTCCCGCAGTCCCGGCAGGCATCAGCCCTTGCCCCCTTCCTTTTGGATGACATCTCTTTGAGGCGCGCGTGAAACACAAACGCGCCGTAGACACGGCCTGTCGTCATAAGACGAATGGACGGCGACTAGCCCATTGCTCACCATCCACAGGCCGCGCCTACGGTGCCTGGGCCACCACGTGGCCCCCAAAATACTTAATACCTTGGAGGTGTTTTGTTACATTTATGAAAAACATTTTATAATCTACTTGCAATAACATAGTGAGGCAGTCGCTCCATGTAAAATACTGGTATTCAGCTGCATTCTGTTAGACTGGAAGCCAACCTCACCATGGTTGGGAAAATGCTAAGCAGATGATGACTAGCAATAACATAGTGGTTGCTGTCGGTACATCATTTTGCTGCCTTGAGGGTTAAATGAGACAGTGAGATCTCACACAAATTCTTGTAGAGTATTCATTTTCCATTGCTAGTTAAGTTAAAAATACGTATTAATATAAATAAATAAATATCGCTGGACATTAACACAGCGCCATCAACATCACACTAAGCAACGAGGCTTTTGTCGTGAACACCAGATAGTTGATATACTACATAGATACTTTTTGTTTCTAAATATATACTAATTCTACATATAAACATCCATGACTTGGAAACAAATGTTCATGCTCATCACACAAACATTTGCTCCAACCGGGATTCGAACCCGGGACCCTAAGAACGTAAGGCTGCCTCACTACCGCTGCGCTATTCGGGTCGTCATTAGAGAAGTTAACTCATAAAATGCCTAAGCAATGTATGTATATGTGTGTATGTATAATATTTATATGACCACCGCAGTTTTCTTTACCAAATGAAAAAAAGAATCTCGTCGATCGGACCAGTAATCACGGAGTTATGAGGTAATAAACACAAAAATGCAGTAGAATTGAGAACCTCCTCCTTTTTAGAAGACGGTTATTAATAAAGTCAACTTCTAATCCACGATGGCGTGTGTACAATTTATGATTCCCTATTAAGTACGATCATAACATTAAATACGACTAAAAACCAAAATGATTTTAAGTAATTACAGAATAGAAAACTTGGAACTGCGCCTTCAGCACATAAATCTTACTTTTAATAGCTATTTTATTGCCAAGGAAAACTATTATTGCACAATTTTGAAGTTCCCAACCTAATTAGAGAAATGGCTTTTGATTCTCTGTAATTAACTGTAAAATGTTAGTACTTCCATTGAAAATTACACCGTACCTCGACGCGATAAGGTGTTAATTCATTTGATTTACGACTTTATATTATTCCCTGCGTCATGATTGCCATAATTTTGAGCTAAACAGTCTTCAATTGCACAGAACGGTTACGTTACAGACATAAGGCGGCAAAAGATTAATTAGACTGATTGAATAATGACGCCAGTTATTATCTTTGGTACATTTACTTTAAAAAGTGAAAAGATAGTGAATATGAAGTTTGAATCTTATTTACATTACCAGAAAATCTTATTTTAGGTACCTAGTGACCACATAATGGAAGTCTCAGCGTTAGAAGGTCTCTGTCAAGGTGGTCTTATGACTGTGGCTGTTCGAAAGAGATACCGTGGCCCCGGAACACAAAGGGCGATGTAGAAACATGGATGGGTTTTAGTCAGTAAAAGTCTGACACTCCCTCCTGCTCCGCCCAGAGCGTGAGGAGTCATTTGATGATTTCCCATCCAAAAAAAAAAAAGGTGGTCTTATGAGCTGGTAAAGGCCGTGAGAATCCACTAGATACGAGATTTAGGTTGTACAATGTGAAGACTTTTGGGGGAGGCCGATGTCCAGCAGGTGATGATGATGAAATCTTATCTCCAATAAAGACTTTAGTAACTTTAACGACATGGTTGGCACAGTAGCTGAGGGATAGGCTGCTGCGCTGCTTGTCACGGGTTCGTTCCCCGCACAGAACAAGTATTTGTGTGATTGGTCATACAAATATTGACTTGCAGGTAGTTGTTTCGGCTCTCGCTGTTTGTGTATAAGAATTTAATTGTTTGTAAATACACCCCCGATACACGAGAAATTCCTACAACGTTTAAAAAAAACGAAAGTATACATAAATCCGATAAAATAATTCTTAATTAGGCTACGTCACACCAACTTATCGGAACTCAAGAGTTAGTATAGTTCGAATCACATCCCATGGGGCTCATAAACCATAGCTAAAGGACTTGTTTGACAACTAAACTAATAACTTACTATTTGTATCTGAGCTACTGGTCACCTTCACGAAGGAAATACCAGAACACAAATAATAACTTCGCAATAAATCTTACTTGCATATCATACAAAGACTCCGCCGCGTAACTTCACGTTCTCAAATAATATATTTCATTCCGCTTCTCGTGACGACAGTACTTTCACAACGACTTGAATCACAATTCTTAACTGCACCGCGCGCTCAAAACGTTTTTGTGAAAATGAAAATATTTTCCGACGATACCATAAAAGACTATTTAAATATCATCGGAGAACGGAATGAATTTGACAAAGTCGTGACGTTACCCTTGTTGGTTCAAGAAATTCTTGGGCAAAATGTCTTAGATCCAAATTGGAATTTGAAAAACAGAATGGCGAAGCAAATTTTCATTGTCTTCTTACTAATTTACGTGTATTTCGGCACCAAGGACTACTTGAAAGATGCGATAGAACTTACAGCCAAAGGCGAAGCTTATTATACTTACTTAATAACCATCTTTTTTTCTCTAAAATACTTGCTTTTCCTTAACACCCGTGAAACTTTTCGAAAATCTTACGTGATTGCGAAAACATCGTTGTTGGACATGATAAGGGCAGATTCCATTGAGAAATCAAACGAATTGTTTGCAAAAGTAAAGATTGTCGTCAAAATATTGTTTGCTGGGGTCCTTTGCCCGGTAATGATGTACCTTCTGGTGGCGTTCTGGAATTACATTCTGGGTACGAGGGTGACTTTGTCGAAGACGACAACGATTTTGATGCCGATGACAAGTCCTTATTACGAAGTCGGGTTGATCCTGCATACCATTTATTTGGTCGAGATGGCATTTACTTATTGTGTGGTAGATTTGTGGTTTGCTATTCTAATGCTTACTTTCTGTATGGCCAGCGACAGCGTGGTAAATAGGTTGAAGATGAAGCCTAAGGAATCTGATGAAACTGACTTGGAGTATATGGATCGACTGAACAACACGCTCAGGATTTTTTATAAAAATCATGCTATTTTGATGGAGTAAGCTGCATCCGTTTAATATGTTATTTTTTCTCCAGAATCAAAACCTAAACAGTTCAAGTTTAAACCATTTTTAACCGATAGGCTTAACTGAATTGTATCTGGCAATTGAAGAGACGACAGTGGAAATTTTTACCAGTTTTTGGACCTAATTTGTGACAATGTTGGTTGTTTTGATCGTTAATTACATTTGACTCGTAAAACCAACATTGTATTTAAATTTTCAGTTATTTCACCATTACGACGGATATGTTCAAGTGGCAGACAGTAATCCCTCTAGTGAGCACTTTATTCGCAATGTGTTTGATATATCTGTGTATGAGTGAGGTACGTACTATGTTACGCTTTTACTTAATACTTCAGTTTTATAAGATAACTATTATAGATTACCGTTTTATTTATTTGTGATTCCTTATTTTTTTTCTCAGTTATGATTCGATCTAACAAATTGATATGTAGCCGATCCGAAATTTGTCCGTATCGGTTTCGAATCTTTATGTCTTAAGCAATTCCAGTTGTTTGTCTGCTTGGCATCTTGTAAAATCTGATTTTAACGATATTTTTTTTCTAATAATAACACATACCTACATGATCATTCATACTTTTGACGACCCGAATGGCGCAGCGGTAGTGAGGCTGCCTTACGTTCTAAGGGTCCCGGGTTCGAATCCCGGTGGGAGCAAATGTTTGTGTGATGAGCATGGACATTTGATTGCGAGTCATGGATGTTTATAATATATGTATAATAAGTATGTATTTACAAACAAAAAGTATTTATGTAGTGTAGTGTCCACGACACAAGCCTCGTTGCTTAGTATGGCACTAGATGGCGCTGTGTGTAATGTCCAGCGATATTTATTTATTTATACTGTTCTAGCAAATACAATGGATGTTTCTCACTAACTTAATACCTACAATGATAGAAGTATTTGCCTACAATTGTCTTGGTGAAGCAGTCAAAAATAAGGTAAAAAGGCCGCTTTAGCAGCATTTTATTAGGATAATGGTAACATAATATAGTTTTGTGACCATTTTGTGTGACAATTCAAAATGTTAACTGCGTCTGCGATCATTCTACGAATTTTAACATGATTCATATTATCCTATTATATGATTCTGCTAAAACAGTGTGTTTAAGCCCCTGATCTGCATGACCTCATGCCATGATGTATATTTATGATCGTAAAAGATATAAAATTATAATTGCTGCCGTCAAATAGGAGGAGAAGTTCTACATGGCTCTCCTTGAGTTCGACTGGGCAAGCTTGCGTCTCAAAGATAAGAAGAACTACCTTATTATCATCAGTTACATGAACAAAGAATTCAAGATTAAGACCGCATTGGGGAACGACTTGTCACTTGTTACAATGACCTCGGTAAGATTTCACACTTTTATTAATACATTAACATAACACATAATTTTTAGGGTTCCATACCTCAAACGGTAAAAAGGAATCCTTATATTATTTAAAACTTTCTTGTCCGTCTGTCTGTCCGTCTGTCACCACCGATTTTCTCAAGAATGGGTGGACCTAGCAACTTGAAATTTATATCAGATACTGAAGTTTATAGTCGTTATTAGGTGTATAAAAATCAACGTTTAAGAACCTTGTTTTTTTTTTTTAAAAAAAAAGGTAGGTACTAGTATACTACTGGTTACTAGGTATATCTTTTTATCGTGTTGGCTCGGGTCAACACGATAAAAAGATATGGGAAAATTTAGATTTTCTTGAATACTGGTAAGTACCAAAATTACCTTTATTTGCGGTTGGTGCAATAGCCGTTTCATGGGGTCGAACAGCAAAGTTAAGTTTGTCCTTTAAAAAGTTTATACGGAACCCTCGGTGCGCGAGTCCGACTCGCTCTTGGCCGGTTTTTTGGAGTATGCATACTTGAAAAACACATACAAGTACACAGAGGAGTATATTACATATATATATATATATATTGTATTTTTACATAATTGTGAATAAATAAATAAATATTAAGATATAGTATAATTATGTCTGGACTATGCAAGAGACTGTGATCACTGAGTTTGTTCCGCTGTTCTTCTGAGTAATTGGATAGGACACACCAACCTTAATAAATAAAATATGCCTTTGTTTAGACAGCTTTACATAAAACTACTTTTATACTAGTAAAAAAAAAACCTTACCTCATCTAGTTTTAAATATTTGATTTGCTAAAAAGTATTCTAATCAAATAATTTTCAGAAGAAATGCTGCATATCATTTGTACGCCCATTATTTCACCCATTCGGTGACAAACACCCGACATACCAATGGTGTGCGAGTCTATTATAATATAAAATCTGAGGCCGCAAATCTAGATTGCCAGTTTGTACTAAGAATTTCTTGTTTTTATTTCAGGTATTCAAAGCGACTTACCAAGGTCTTGCAATGATTCAAACAATGGAAACTTAAACACGTTATTGAACCACGGAAGTTGCACTACCAAAGAAAAAATCGACACACCATAACAAAGCACCAATTACAAAAACGGAACCCTAAAAAGTGGAAGCCGTATAAAAATAGAGAGTCTTTTATTTTTTTCTGAAACCGATTTACCACCAATCAGATGGCATTTGCACGCCCCGATTGAAGGAAAAAAGAAGTGTATTATAGAAATCGGACATTGAAAAAGGTGAAGTATATCAGATGGTACAAATCTGCGGTTCGGACGTTTTTCACGCGACGTCCTAATTTTTTCGACTGATATCGTACGAATTACTTGAGGTAAAGGACGGAAACAGTTTTTCGTATGGGTTTGTAATTTAGTTAATAGATTTGTCGTCGCTTTTCCTTTGGATGAACGTATTATTTCAAAAAGCTTGGCACAAAATAAAGCGCCCATCAAAAGCAGCAATAAAAACATATAGCTTATTCAAAATGTTTAATTTCCTCATAAAACAATTTTTAATTTCCCCGAATAACGTTTAGGTTTTTCGTGGAACTTGACACCTAAACAAACCATAACCCTTAAGAAATAACCAAAACAAATTATAAATGAATATACTATTCAAACCTTTCTAAAAATATCTACATCAACGTCAAAGTAATTGAATAAGCTATTGAGTTAGAAACGTAGCAAAATATGCCAATACCAAACTGATTTTGAACGTGACTTCTCGCTCAAACTCCATTTAAATACTCGGCAGTAACCGGGAACCGCTCTGAACCGCTTTCAACTGGTCTGAACCAATTCAGACCAGTTTGATCTGGATCAGTGTTCAGTGCGCAATACCGTGAAAATGCTTTACGATCATTGCCACCGAGCATTTATAGCTGAGTTAAAATTCTCACGGACTGTATTCTACTTTGGCGTACTATGAGTATTCGCATTCACCTCTGTGAGCACTTTTTGGTATTGGTTGAGTAATGGACGCTGAAAAAATACGGAGAAGCCTTTGGTAGTCGGCTTTTTATTTCTTTCTCTTCCCGTCAAAATATCGGTGTGGAAATGATTCAAGTGGGCTTGCATTCCCTACAATTTGGCGAATATGTAGGTTTGTTTTAGGCCCTGAAATAATATTCTATTTCACATGGTGCTACGTAGTTTACTGATCGACAGAGTCAATCATCCGGAAGAATAAAGGTATATGTCATACTACTCAGTGATTTTACGGCCAGAGACGTCCTGATTATTATCGGAAATAATGTTAGATGTATTGTTATCAGGCCGAAATCCTGAAAAAAAAAATACTTAAAAACAAGACTTTCAAACCAGCCAGGGTCTAAGGAGTTCTACTAAAAAAATAAACATTCTTACCTTTATAGAAGCAAATGGTAGTGGTCCGAAGTAATCCCGTGAGGTAAGTGTGGTAATTCAAACTGTTCCCCCCTCCTCCCCCCTCGGAGACCATACATGTGATGATTGAACTCCGCGACGTGGCGCAGCTAGACATAAAATAGTTCGCCATTGTACGACGTTATTTTAAAACCTTGAGAACTTTTCTCGGGAAGTTTTCTTTGGGGAAAGAAATCGTTCTGTGTGAAAAAGTACGAGGTGTGATAAGCATGTGGAGTTGGAATTTGGGGAAATTGCATGAAAATTTCCGGAAAAGCTTGGGTTAGGTTTACCCGGGGCTTTCCGAAATGCAGAAACGACGTGCAACATAAACATGGAAAACTATATATTTTTTTAATCTGACTTGTAGATTAGATACCTTATGGCTTCAAATCCACCTTGTGTTCCTATGTGAAGTGTTTTAAGGATTGAAGTGCAAAGTCTTGTTTTTCACATCGCGCATTGCGTTTGCAGTGTTGCTTTTAACCCAGCGGAGGCAAAAAGTTGTCACAGATTGTGGTGGTTTGCAAAACTTTGGTATTGGTTTGGTTTGGTAAACTGTTTGTTTTGTTATGTTAACAAAAGAAAGATTTTACAATGAAAATGTATTTCTTATATTGAATTGACATGTGAACTAACTTAATTTAAACGTCTGACTGAATATTTATAATCATTATCTCGATAGTACTCAGTAACAATGTCTCGTTTCTAGGAAATAAGAGAAATATAACCATTTAAAATATGCTAAGCGAGTAAAATTACGAAAATAATATAAAATTCGCGTGTGCACAATACATTAAAAAGTAAGAGAACGAGGACACTTTTTATTTCTCGACGATTACCTGCAGTTCGTTAGAAGCTGAAGATGTTGTATAATATTAAATAAATGAGGGTTCTGTTGGGAGTTTTGTTTTATTGCGTGAAGAAATCTTCGTCCTAAATTAAATGTACATAAATTGGGTGATAATAATCAGATATCTTTACGTCTGGAGATGGCCTGTTATTGTTCTTTGTAACAAGACTGTATTAAATAATAGGAGCAATTACTGGTTCAGAGAAAAAAATATGAACACAACTTGTAATATTATGTTTTATATTCTCCTTCTGAGAGAGGAGGCCTGTGTACCAGCAGTGAGAACATTAATAGACTGATGATGATGATGATGATTGTCCGCCAACCGTAACACGGACGCTGTAAACACCTCCACGACCCCCGTACTATTCAATCCACCCATTAGCACAAAGGTTTGGGTGCGCAAAATTGAGTTCTACCGCAAAACGTGATTTTTCACCCCAAAATAAGTCTTTTACTGGCGATAATTTTTGCGTAAAGTTACTTAGTTTGATGTAAAGAATGCTTGGTTGACGGTTGTTACATCCTGTATAGTCCATTTTATCTTCCTAGTATATATTATTTTTTCTTTCGGGTATTACGCAACAAATTATGGTACAAGTATGATAGACTCTAATACATTATTTTTGAAGTATGATTTAAAAGGCACAAACTGCACTATTGTTCTCCGTAATCTTAAAAACAAACATGCACATGCCATAAAAATGATAATGGTTTTATCGAGTTTTTCACTATCTGTGGCCAGACTCAGCAAGAGTATTATGAAGGACCTAAATGAATTTTCTAGGGATTCATTTTAAATGTGGAATTATTTGTACAATAAGTATGTATTTACAAACAAAAAGTATCTCTGTAGTATATCAACTATCTGGTGTCCACGACACAAGCCTCGTTGCTTAGTGTGTCAATAGATGGCGCTGTGTGTAATGTCCAGCGATGTTTATTTATTTATAATTAATTAAAACTGTACCAGTGTACCGCTGTCCGTATTCTGTGAAAAAACATTTAAAAAATGCAATTAAATTTTTATCAAAACATTTCCCGAAGAACCCCAAAAGTATAGAGCAAGCAGGAATTATATCCAACAAAAGTATTCGCTGCGTTAGTCAGCTAATGAAATTAACAGTCCCTGCTGAGTTTAGTTAATTTCAGTTTCACGGCAACTCTGGCCAACTGTTATATTTCATTGTGAGGATAACACCTGCGCTTACCGGGACCGGGAAAAATTGTAAGATTTGTGTAGTGTACACTCTGTTACGTATTTAGTCTGTGTCATTTGTTATTGGGCTTTGTTAACTGACTGTTTTTAAAAGTAAGAGGAGATTATTAGATTATTCAGTTAACTTTAATGTTTGACATATTTTTCATACATGTTCCCCATATTTATTATAAGTTATAAAATAATTGTTAGTTAAAATTGTTAGATATTTGAAGATTGAAAAATGGCCCTTAAAATTAAGTAAACAAGCTTCAATACGACAATATTTCCTGTGTTTTGGGGCCAGATTGTGCTTCATCCATGTCCTAACAAAGTACCTTAAATTGTCAAACAGATCGTCATGGTATTTGGGCTATTCTACAGACAAAGGGCTATGTCACAGTAGTGGTAACCATAAACATTATGCTACCTTTTTTTTTCTCATAGGAAATCATCAAATGACTCCTCCCACTCTGGGCGGAGCAGGAGGGAGTGTCAGACTTTTACTGACTAAAACCCATCCATGATGTTCCTTCTTTGCCCTTTGTGTTCTGGAGCCACGGCATCTCTTTCGAACAATCCCGCAGCCCCGGCAGGCGTCGGCCCTTGCGGACCCCTTCCTTTTGCTGACTCTCTTTGAAACATTATGCTACCTTTGATTGAAAATAATCTGTGTAGCTTAGGCACAATTTCTCATAATTCTATTGCCTTTATCCCAATTTATTTGGGGTCGGTGCAGCCTGCCTTCTTCTTCCATATTTTCTCTATTACTCTTCATGTGGCGACCCGAACCCGAATGGCGCAGCGGTAGTGAGGCTGCCTTACGTTCGTTGGATCCCGGGTTCGAATCCCGGTAGGAGCAAATGTTTGTGTGATGAGCATGGACATATTTTGTTTCCGAGTCATGGATGTTTATATGTATAGTTCGTATGTATTTACAAACAAAAAGTATCTATGTAGTATATCAACTATCTGGTGTCCACGACACAAGCCTTGTTGCTTAGTGTGGCATGTGTTAGATGGCGCTGTGTGAAATGTCCAGCGATATTTATTTATTTATTTCATCAGACATCTTTCTAGCCATATCATCCTTTACACAGTCTATCCATCGTTTCTTTGGTCTTCCTCAAGTCTTAGACCCCTCCACATTCATATTCAAATCTCTCCTCACGATATTTTCCTCATTCCTCCGCATCACATGGCATACCACCTTTATTCAAAATATCTGCTTAACTTAGGAACAACTTCAATTTAAATTAATGTTCTAGTTTACCAATAAGTAATTAAGAGGCCATGGTGTACAATACAACCATCTTCCCTCTAAAGCAACTTAAATTACTGTTATAAATAATTACCATTGTGAAGTTTTATCTCGTTATGAATTTAGACACAAATTACGCGTCAAGTTTGAAGGCTGTATATTATTCATAATAGCTAGGGTCTAGATAAAGCCCCGGGAACTTAGCGCAGTAATTACTTATAAACGTCTATGGGTGAACTTAGAAGTGTTCAGGAGTTTGGAGTTTGTTGACTCCAACGTTTTAGGTAATTTAGTGAAGTAGAATAGGGTAGATGACAAAAAAAAAAAACTAATTAGTCCGTCAGACAGATTTTTATAAAATATTCGACACATACTTTTTCTTTTTTCACGTAAACAAAAAATTAAGACGATACAGTGCGTCGAAAACTCGTGTGACGTCACATTTTATACTCATATGTGACGTCACAAGCTCCCACGACACGTTTTATTTTATTTTATTTTATTTTATTTTATTTATTCGGGAAAACAAACAATTACACATTAAGTCACATACGTACATCTTCGTCAATTTTTATTAATTTGATAAAACCAAAAACACGTTTCCAAAAATTTTCAATAATCTAACTGACGGACTAAACAGAATCATATTTTTTTTAGTTAGTCATCATACCTATTATGTATTTTACTTGTTAATGTAGCATGGTGTTGTGTGAAATTCATCTTAACATCTTCCATTGGAATTTGAACAAAACGGGATGAGAAGGACATTGAACTTTTTCCAAGTAGACTGGTAAGGTTGCGAAAGACGATCCTTACAAACTCTTTTTGCTTCTACTAACCCCACGCAAACATTATTGCTTGCTAGGAAACGACTTTTCTTTTGGGGTGAAAAGGAGTAAAACCCAGTGTAACGCACTCAAAACATTGTACTGATAGATGCATTGAATAGTAAACAAATCATGGAGGTATTTAAAGTTTTAATCTCAAAAACCAGTATTAAAAAAAACTTATGAAAGGTTTTGACCTTCAATATCTTCGTAACTAAAAAGTTCCCAGGTATGGTCCAGTACAAAAAAAAAGATTTTAATGACGGGGTAAACAAGTGCCTTTGGGCTTCGTTACGGGTATATTTACACTCTTGTTAGGTACTCTCGCTGGTTGCGAGTACTACGCACCGGAACTATCTGAAGAACATTACCAATAAGGTACCAGTGAACGGGACAGATTAGTTCCTGGGGCCCTACTCTCTAACGTTTCGTCCGTACCTATGTTCGGATTTATGCGTGTCTCTCACTCGCATTCATCTGCAGACGTGCGCGAGAGAGACGGATAGATTCAAATATACGGACGAAACGTTAAAGAGTAGGGCCTCTACACTATAACAGTTTGTGTTAGGTAGCGAGTACGTCCAACATGTAAAACACTTCACGCAGTAAACCAAAAGTTTATTTAGTAGTATGTTTGTTCCGCGTGTTGGTAAGTTGCACACTAAGTAAGAAGTTATATTTGTTGTGACAAGGGAACCTATTGATTCGCCTTGTCAGCCAGAAGTAAGGTTAATGCGTAGACCGTAGAGTCAGCGTAATTATGTATTTTTATAAGGGCGTCCCTCTCGACGACTTCCCTCGCTCACTTCACAAAAGTAGGTAACTTAAGACTCATCTTCAACCGCATATCTACACAAAAACTCTACCAAACATTACATTGAAACCAAAAATCTAGCTCTAGATCTACAATTCGAACTAGAGACTAGACAATTTGACGTAGTTAATGGCAGTTCTTAGACTAGACGTTGACAAAGGCGGCAAAGACGATAGATTAGTAGGAGCCCGGTGTTACCCAGGCGAGGGGCTTAACGACTAACTGACGACGGTAGGGTTTAAAAACAGAAGAATTATCTAGGGTTTAGGGTGGGGAGAGGGTTGAGGGGGGATAAAAACTGTATCTTTATTCTTTAAAGGATGTTTTAGCGCGTGGAATAAAACGGAACTAATACTGCCATCTATAGCTGGTGCCAGTTAAGATGACAATAGCGGTCATTGCCCTTTTCCGTAATATCTCTTCGTACGAACCAAAACAAATGAACCATGTATCGTTTTTATTAGTTAGTATTACCTTCAACTCGTGCCTTGAAATAATGTTTCTTTTGATTATTGTCTTTTATTATTTCTTTTTTTTCCTGACTATGTATTATTAATGATTTTGACATGATTGGTGGTGATTTTGACATTATTGTTTTATTATTTTGACATTATTGATAATAATTATTAACAAAATTTTACAAAAGACATCTATGTACTAACACTAGTGTTTAAGAGGTGTATGTACTATAAATGATTATTATTATTATTAAAAAAAAAAAACATCGTTTTGCATTAGAAAAAATGTTGAATCACGATAGATGACGATTCAAGACTTGAACAGGTTTATTTTTGTTTTTCAAAGTTAAGAACTTTATTAAATGTAAGAGGGTCAATGACCGCTATTGATATCTTAACTGGCACCCAACTATAGCTTCTTTCTGCGGCTTTGTTCACGTGGATGTTGGATATTATCTCACGGGATTATCGTGGTGTAAAAGTGTGCCTTTCATCAGAGTGAGTTAGTTTCGCAATTATAACATTAGTATGAATTACCTGTTTAGTACCATTGGATAAGTTCGCTATTTAAATTACGGAGGCTTGCTTAAATTGGTAGGTAGGTGTCCGCTACTCAGATATTGAGACCTGTCTCGGTTTTCATAAGAATTCCTAGGCTTTATAATAGGAATTTGCAAGGTAGACCGTAGACGTAATCAGAGGAGACTTACAACCATAGAGTAAATTAACTTACAACCATGGAGCTGTCAATGGTAATCAGTTTGTAATCATAAACAGTCGTTGATCACAAACAACAACATCACAAGAAAACTGTTAAAGGGGTCGTCGCAAGTTTTTCGTTTTACATGGCCTTTCGCAGGTTGACCTCTGAGGCTGACTTCTGCTTAAGTAGAATATCCTGTGGATGATTTCAGTGTAAGGCCTCCAGCCAGGAGCAACTTGAACTCGAGATCGCTGCTTTAATTCTGTTGAACGGACATTAACGCGTGGTTACGCCGGCAGATGCTGCTTTCCGGCTTTACGATCAAACAAGAGATTATCATAATCATAACGGTGGCGCATGTGCTCCTCGAGTGCACCGGCGTTACCAAAATTCGCGATTAGACCCTGGGAGCACCAAGATCCCTTGCGGTTGCCCTGAGAAGACCGGGAAGTTTAATCTGCTTCTGGAGGGTGGTGGGCTGGTTGGAGTAAACGGCCACCATGGCTCACGCACAATGGTCCACCTTAAGGACTAAGTGCGGAAACCAAAAACCCCATGATAGATAGAGATTATCATATCAACGCAACGCTTAACTGATCACTTTGATTAAAACGCGGGGTGAAACTAATCTGGTTAACAATTAGACTAATTACTGTAAGTTGCTTGAAAAAACAATATTTTACCATATCCAATCTTCAACAAAACATATTCATCTTTGCCGCACACCGGCAGTGTCTAAGGCACAGCTTATGACGACGCGATGCTGAAAATTCATTATTTTCTCATTAGACCCTAACTTTGCACACTGCACTGTTAAATGTTCATCAAAATTAACTGTTATTAAATATACACCAAAGCTCGAGGATTCCAAAAAGAGAAAGAAAGATTTCTTCAACGAATTTGTTTTTCCTTTTTTTTTAAAGCATTCATGTGAAAATGGGTGAATGAACTTCTTACTAATCGTACTTAGTCATAATTGCGAGAACTTGTTTTTTAAACAGTGCACCATTTTACAATTAGCCAAAGAAATAATTAGACTATTGCAGGTTAAATGCCTCTACTTATTCAGAAAATACATTTTTTTTTATTACTCTTTAAAACCAGCTGCAATTTTTTTAATTACATTTATCCATATTTTGTACACATTTTTAAATATTTCCTAAAACAACATTAAACAAAAAATATTGTTCCGCGTGACGGGAGCAGGGTCCAAGCTACCGGTGCTTAGGGCTCCAGAGACAGGAGCCTCCTCACAATGTGAGCCCTATCGAGGAGTACTGCCTTCTGAATCAGGCCCTTGATCCAACCGCCCAGTGACAAACTCAAATTAAGATGATCGGCAAGGCTCTTCGACCTCACAATAAATTGCAATAACGACACGCACAATAGGGTAGATGACAAAAAAATCGAATTAAAATAAAAATAAAATCCGTCAGATAGATTTAAAAAAAATATTGGACACATATTTTTTCTATTTACACGTAAACAAAAAATTAAGACGATACAGCACGCCGAAAACTCGTGTGACGTCACATTTGAGTACATTTTTTACTCAAATGTGACGTCATAAGCTACTCATGATCTTGAGACGTTTTAACTTCGTCCATTTTTATTAATTTATTAAAACAAAAAACACGTAACCAATATTTTTCGACATGTTGACAAACTCGTGCGCCAAATCAATCATCACATCTTCATTAACTTCGACAAATTGTGAATCGAACGATGCGTACGAGTAAATACGATACACTTATTTTGTTTTTAGTGGCACTTAATTTATTTATTAATTGGTTTCTGCCGACTCCCTCGACTTGACTGACTGCCTCGTTGGTCTCGTGGTCGCAAGTGTGTCTGCTGAGCGTGAGGTCCTGGGTTCGATTCCCAGGTTAGGCAAAGTATTATTGGGTTTTTGTATCAGGAATTTCTCAGTACCATGGAGTCTGGATTTGCGCCCGGTTGGTGGAAATAGGCTCATCCCCTGTTGCGAGATGTGGGTGTACTATTAGGTACACCGCTGCCTAACCCTTCGGGGATTACAGGCGTGATGTTATGTTATGTGTTTCTGACCAAAGAACCTTTTGATTAAACCTTTTACAAAACCAAATTGGATGCTGACTGAATGGACTTGGTTCTGCCAAAACGTGGTTCATTAATCAGAAATTTCAATATTTTTATAGATTTTTACCAAAAAAAAAAACTCATCTCGCAGGTGGAGTTGCAAACACGACTAGTCTTACATAATCTCGTTTTACGAGTCCCACGGGGAGACGCAACAATATCCATCGTGATTAACTAATTTAAAAGCTTGTCGTAAAATATACCCACCAACAAATTATTACTTAATCCATCTTCTATCAAGTGGATAAGCTTATAAACCAGTTAATTAAAGGTTACAAAGTTATGGTTGAGTTTTTGTCACTGGATACCTGACGGAGGAAATCGCCGTCGAGGAAGACCGCGACGAAAGTGGCGAGACGATCTGATCTTGTTTGCGGGGTCAACATGGCCAGATCTCGCACAATATTATAGAGGTTTGGAAAGAGAAAAGGGAGGCCTTTGCCCAGCAGTGGGACACACAACAGGCAAGGAAAAACAAAAAGAAAATTAAGTAAAAAAACAAAAATAACAAGAATTTTGGTCCATTCGAACCTTGGGAACGCTATAGTAATAATAAAAAGTTTATTTCAGATACAATCCATAAAGCATAATAGTAATAAAATAGAAATCGCAAAATATTGAAAAAAAAATAAACAAAGTAAAAATAATAAAATAAATCAAATAATAGCATATTAATAGCATTAAATTATAACGGAAATTAAGATACATATTAGCAATTAAAAATTCAATGTCAATATTACATAATAGTACGTCAATCAATCAATTAAATTGAGAAATTATGCTATGTTTAGTAGTTATTATTCTTAGGAAATCCAGTCAAGCGTTGGACCTAAACGAAGTGATATACTATCAGCTACAAAGTGTTGAAAGCGATTAACATTGGTACAGCCCGCTTAGCATGACCACCGAAGACACGAAAGAGAATCGACAAATCTTTTGTTCATCTGTCATTTTGTCGATTCAATGACAGGTGAACAAAAGGCTTGTCTACGGTGGTCATGCTGCACGGGCAGGAGCGTGAAAATAAAGAGTTGATGAGGTGATGATTCCTCTTCAATTTGTGGTTATGGATTAGATAAAATGATACGTCTACGTTTCTCCAACATATAAAATGGTTTAATGCAATGAGAGTTAGTAACTTGGTACACTAGGAAAAATGATTCAAAATTCAAGGTTTGAGAATGAAGTTATTCAGAGCAAGGTTGAGATTCGAATGGTTAGTATTCTAGAAAAACCGAGCGGTTAACGTTCCACGAAGAAGAATTCGGAAATCTTCGTAAATTGCTCCTATCGGGGCGTCTTCGTTGGCATCCCTTGAGGTCCTCTCATTGGCTGTACGAGGATGATGTGATAATATTGAGTCATGACGTGTAGGTAGGTGCCCCAAAGAACAGAACGCCAACGGTTTAGTGATAGCAATATGCACATCGTCAACATCATGCGTGAACAGTCTATCATATTCGTTACTGAGTACACAACACATTTTTCCTTATAAGCTAGCATGCTAGATGTATGCCCTTTTGATGACAATGCGTTCACCTTCTATAAATAAAAACCAACTGGTGAAAAAGGTAACACACGTCCTCCTAACCCTTCTAAATCAACCATGATGGTATGTAACACCCCAACATCCTCCAAAAGATGATCTCCAAAATAAACCCTCATAATCAAGCGCATAGGTAACTTTAAAATACACAAGTTGCCCGACTCGCGGAGTCGCGGTAAATACTAATTAATTGGCAGCGACAAACTTCGCTCCCGGTTGCATCGTTACAAACTCCGTGTTTTATCACGGGCGCGACCCGGCCCCGGGCGGAGCTTGCCATTTGTCCTAGCTGGTACAGTGAGGCAGTGACGTAATTACTTGCAATACTTTTATGCTTATATTTATGCTGTTGGTTAAATAATAACAGCTTCATAGTTCGATCGACAGTTAAGCCACTCTCCGGGGCTGCGGGACTGTTCGAAAGAGATACCGTGGCCCGGGAACACATAGGGCGATGAAGGAACATGGATGGGTTTTAGTCAGTAAAAGTCTGACACTCCCTTCCGCTCCGCCCAGAGCGGGACCCCCATTTGATGATTTCCCATCTGGAAAAAAAAAAGGTTAAGCCACTCTTGCCGAGGATACTCTGTGAAAGGGTATCGTGCCTATAGGGGTCGACCCCTATAGGCACGATACCCTTACGGGAGCAGTTATTACTCGATGACAATATGCTCGAGCATATTGTCATCGAGTAATAACTGCTCCTGAGGAATCCTATACAGAACCTTAAGCCCTTTTGACGCATAAACTCACTTTCACCGCTATAAAGCATAAGCACCACAACCACCTTAAGGTCAACCCACAGTTATGAGCACTACATCTACATCGCCTCATCTCGATCCGTTCTGGATTCTTCCCATGAAACCCATACTGCAAGCAATGCTCAGTTTTAAGCATCTTACTGGCGTCGCATCAGATTGGGATCAGCTAATAAAACTGAGGTAAGATGATGCCAGTTCAATACATCCTAATCGTATTCGACATCCTAATCGTGACGACCTGAATTGCGCAGCGGTAGTGAAGCTGCCTTACGTTCTTAGGGTCCCGGGTTCAAATCCCAGTAGGAGCAAATGTTTGTGTGATGAGCATGGCCATTGGTTTCCGAGTCATGGAAGTATACATCTATAATAAGTATGTATTTACAAACAAAAGGTATCTATGTAGTATATCAACTATCTGGTGTCCACGACACAAGCCTCGTTGCTTAGTGTGGCACTAGATGGCGCTGTGTGTAATGTCCAGCGATATTTATATTTTTTAACTAATATTTATAAGAGAGTTTGTTTATCACGCCTTCACGGTTAAACGGCAAAATGGAAATCTGAAATCTGGAATACAGATATTTCATGACCAGAGACAAGATGTAGGATACTTTTTATACCGGCAATACGTTCCCGTGGGATAATTTCCGACCTCAAAGCAGGTGATTCCTCAGGAAAAGCCGCGGGAAAAACCTACTCATATATAAGTGAGCTTTAAGTGGCCGCCGCCATTATTTATCCGGAGCCCATATCAATAAATACGGATAGTACAATCGATCACCGCGAGTCAAATGTCTACGTGCGACGGAAAAGTTTATTCCAATGGATTTATTTCGGATACAGATCATTTCGTTATGCGGGACGTGTGCTGAGTGCGGGTGGAGGAGGCTTTTTAATATTTATTTGTGAAAATATGGGAGTAGGTTGATTCTAATGTGGAGTAAAAAGGATGGTGACCATGGTTCTTTTATACGGTTAAAATCACCTGAACCATTGTGGGGGTCAAGGCCATTTACATGCATCTGGTAAAACTGGAAACCGACCCATTTACATGCATCTTACATGTGGTATTTGGAGAAAATGTCCATTTCCTTGTGAAGAAAATGAATAAAATGCCATGCTTTGAAGAAAATGCCTGACGAGGCGTGGTCCAGACCTTTATTCAGTGAACAGTGAACGACTTTTAACTGAAATGATAAACGTGTAAAAAAACTTTAAAATAATTTTACTTTTGTGACAAGAAAAACACATTCAAATCTTCTTCTTCTTCTTTATCGTGTGGTTAGTGCCTAACCTTAGGTCAGAGTGTTTGTGCCGCCCATGGACATCTGACTTGGCTTTACATGCCGTCAAGAAAGCATGCAGTATGCTAGTTTCCCCACGATTTTTCCCTTCACCGAAGCAAGTGATAATTTACAAAAACACGAATCCGAAAATTCAGAGGTGCGTATTTTGGGTTCGAACTCTCGACTTGGCAGTCCGACGGTCACACCACTGCTATCACTACTATACACGTACATACATTCAAATTCCATTCAAGTAAGTTTCTGGGTCACACTTTCATCCATCTATGTATCTCACACACCAAATCTCCAATCATTTAAAGCAATAATTGACATTTCTGTACCTTTTTTATTTAAATTAACCCCCTCCAAAGATTCGTAGCTCAGCTACATGTCCACAGGTAATGCATCGTACGGCGGCGATCTATCATTTATTTCAACGTCAGAAATCCATTACGGGGCGTCGTCTCGCTGACTGAGTCGAGCCACTATCTAAGCAAATACGGTAATGTAAAAGAAACCCCGCGAAATCGTCGACAGCGGACTGACGGTACCATTTTCGAGGTGGAAGAAAAATTGTATGGTGTTGACATTGAAATAAATAACTTTGGTTTCTTGGTAGTAGTCTGGATTTTTGTCTGGTTGATGGCAATAGTCTGACCTCGTGTTACATGAGACTTAAACATAACTGGCGAAATACGGTTGTAGATACCTACTGTATATATACCTCTGCTTTACCCTTTTTTTTCGGATGGGAAATCATCAAATGACTCCTCCCGCTCTGGGCGGAGTGGGAGGGATTGTCAGACTTTTCCTTCATCGCCCTTTGTGATCCAAGGCCACGGTATCTTTTTCAAACAGTCCCGCAGCCCCAGCAGGCATCGGCCCTTGCGGACCCTTTCCTTTTGCTGACTCTCTTTAAAGCGCGCAAGGAACACGAACGCGCCATCGACACGGCCTGTCGTCAAAAGACGGATGGACGGCGAGCTAGCCCATAGCTCACCGTCCACAGGCCCGCTCTGTCAGTCCCTTCAGGGAAAACAGGTGTAAGGTTATGTTGTGTCTACCCACTCACGGGCCCCGCGCGCGAATTTTTTGCACCAAACCGCCACGCGTGCAAAAAATTGCGAAATATTCGCATGTAATTTGACACTTTAGATAGACAATCGCAAACTACAAGAGTTATAGCTAAATAAAATTTACAGTGAATAGCTGAATAGTTATGGAATCTATAAATTAAAAAAAAAACTAATATTAATTTGAAACTCAAAAAAAATGTAGAACTTGAAAAACAGGGATGAAAACGGATATTTAGCTATTAAAATATTAATTTGACTTTTTCTAAATATTAAATTTCAATTAAAATAATTTTAAAATAAACTAGATTATATTTCCTTTCCAACAAGACCATAATCTTTTTAGTTTATTTACGATAGTCTAATTAGAATTAAATTAGAATTTGGATACTCACTGTTTATTTTGACGCGGCCTGCGCCAACGACTGTTTTTGAACACGGTTATTTACGTACCTATAACTTTACGAAGCCACTTGATTTTGTATATACAATTTAATAATATGCTCACAATACTAATTATGCACTGTTTTTCCGTTAACACACACGTTTTAATCACAAAAACACTTATTTCTTGTATAAACACAATCACTATAGGTATTTAAACCTACCCCTTTTTCGGAGGCGAAATACTCAACTTTGAGATCCGAAAACTAGATTTCCTTTATGATAATATAGTAGCACAGATTTTCACGATTAATTTGATATATAACACTATCCGAAAATAACAATATACATAACAGAACAATTGAAATACGACGCCACACGTCAGAAATGGCGGAGTTTGTTTACACTAAAGTTTTTACTTTTATTTTGACATTTGTCGATGGAATAGTGTTGCTATTGTTGGTCCGAACGTTGAGGAATATAGTATAGAGTTTGCTACAAGAGGAATAAGCTCTAGAAATAGCAGTTTAGTAGATTTTTTATTGCATTCATGGATAAAGGCGCTACTGGCTGCTTTAGCAGCCAGAGACATTTCGCAAAACAGCTACTGGCTGCTAAAGCAGCCACGGGCGGTTGAGAGGGTAGTTATGATAAATTTGTTTAATATTTTTTATTTTGAATTATGGTATTTTTGCACCACACCAATGAGCGGGTCTGTGATATTCGCATGTAGTGAATTTTAGCGACCATCATCAGTTATCGTGAATCTCCAACAGATTAGTTATTTCATTACCACAATTACATTATTTTTTAGAAAACCGTCTTCTGAAATCTTATTAATAAACCAAAGAAGAAATCGGTTAAAATTTCCTTAAAAATCCACCTTGACTACTGTAAGTTCAGTTGCTATAACCTCAATCACCAAATAAAAACGCAGTAAAAACTGATGAAAATGCCTTTACACACTAAACCAAAAAGAAAAACGTTACCTAGTTCCTCTGAACATTTTCTCGGTCGCCTTAATTAAATCTTCAACACCGCAGAGCGCAGGATTAAACAAGGATTCACAGGATGGCGAAGGTTTTTTTTATTCCGGGCAGTAATTTTCTAGCTCCAACTCTGTTCTTAATCTATATTCGTTGGTTCAAATACCTTGGTTTGTGGTGAAACTTGAGCAGAGGGACTGTCAAAGCGTTTCTTAAATTTTCAACGACTTTCAACATTATTACCATGAACTTTTCGGTAGCGTAAGTTAATCCCGTACAATAATGTCTGTACCACCATCGTTGTGTCAATGTCCCTTTGTCAATTTTCAGGGCGTTACACAGTACACACACGGAACAATAAACTAAAAGGAGCTCGTGGCTAAATAATCACAGCTATACTAATTGATCTTCACGGCTAAACTAAACTACGGTACAGGTAGTGACCCGAAAGTCCGACAACCAGTCTTACCAAGGGATATCAAATTACTCATAACTAACGAGTTTTGGAGGTCAGAAAGGCAATCACTGTAAAATACTGGCATTTAGCTACATCTGGTAAGACTGGAAGCCGGCTCCAATAAACTTAGTAAAAGGCTAGGCAGATGATGAAACGGAACCATAAACAGTCCGTTTCGACACAGCAAGAAGTAAATTCATCAACAGGTATGAAGGTACAAAGACAAACTATCCATAAATTGACGTAATCCACCGAAACGATTTCCCTTCCTCATTTACACGTCTTCCATAATCTTTAAACCCTCACCAAGACCGCCCAATTTTCAACTGTTTACATCCATAATTCACATCAACACTTTCAAAATAGAAATTAATCAATTACGACTAAACTAGTCTTAACCACAAGCTTGGAGGCCTCGAACCGAGGGCGTTTCATCTCGCCGCTAATCCGCGAATCGTGTTTAAACTCTCGCTTGTCATAGTTTAAGGGAAAATTAACTTCGAGATCAATAGGTAGGTTTGTTGTTGTTTAAAAGTTCTTGTTTGTATTGTTTTTGGTTTTGTTCCGTTTGCTATAAATAAATTGGTCTTTTGAAGTTTGTTGGTATCTCTCCAAGTGGGATTTGAGGTAAATTGCTTTTGTTTTATTTTTGTGACTGGGTTTGAGGAATAGCTTAGCAATTAGATACCTACGTGTTTCTTTTACTATACTGGATTCTGTGTACAATCAAAAAACGTTTGTGAAATGAACGTGTGCTCTGCAATATCTTAATAAAGGAACAGCAAAGAAGCTTCACTCTTACAGTAAAAAAATACAAATCTTATACAACAGTAGACAGACTATTTCAACTCATGTAACATCACAACATCACGCCTGTACTCCCAGAAGGGTTAGGCAGAGGTGTACCTAATAGTAAACCCCCCATTTCGCCAGTTATTTTTGAGTCCTATTGCCACCAAGTAGTCACAAATCCAGACTCCGTGGCTGCTAATAAGAGATTCTTAAGTAACACTTTGCCCGACCTGGAAATCGAACCCAGTCCTAGACCATTGACACCAAAAGAGGCAGCCATGTATGGCAAGTGATCCTTTTTACAAATTAGATATGTAATATGTATTTCACTGAAAAAGATATTGACGGGTAGAATCACCCTCTTCACGGATGCAGCTGGCTATAAATCACCCTGTACAAAACATCTATCCTCAAATTAATTAACTTTATCTTACTTCAACCAGATTACAGAGCTCTCATATTTCATGATTTCATTAGCTTTCCCTTTTAAATGGTATTCCTAATGATAACAATGGTGCGGTTTAAAGCCGAGCCGTCTATGTCCAAATGGACATTAGAGATAATGTATTGGCTTTGAATAATATATTAGTTTAATATCGGACTTGAATATTTATGCTGAGCTACGAGCTTATGTGATATGCTTGAATATTCAGATTTCAAAGACATGTGACATCTACCAATCCGCACTGGGCCCGCGTGGTAGATTATAGCCCATACTCTCTCTTAGAGAAGAGGCCTGTGTCCCAGCAGTGGGAACATTAATAGGCTGATGATGATGATTCAGATTTATTTATTACTAGCTTATGATTCGGATTCGCCCGTGTCGAAGTCGGATATTATTCCACGGGAACGCAATACCAGGATAAAAGTGTCCTAAGGTGTAAATAGACTCTTAACAAAGCCGAAAGTTTTCCCCGTCACTGCGATGATTTTTTTGTTCTAGACTCACCTAGGTCACCTTCTAGTTACGGAGATATTAGGTATCAAAGTTGCAACTTTTCCACAAGTTTTTTTTAATAAAACTTTTTAAATGGTATTACTTTACCGTTAATACCTCCATGACCCGTTTACTACTCAATGCATCCATCAGCACAATGAGTTGAATGCGTTACATTGAGTTATACCGTAAAATGTGATATTTGACCCCAATAAAAAGCGGTTTCTCAGCAAAAACCAAATGCGCAGAGTTACTCAGTTTGATGTACAGTATGCTTGGTTGACCGCTTCGTGAAGAGTCTGTTTACATCCTGTACATGGCTTTACAGAGTTATAATAATTAAAATAATCAACACATCCCTCTTAATTAATTAAATCCTATTGAATGGCTTTTTCGGCCTTATTCAGGTCCAGAAGCTGTTCAGCAAAAAAAGTTACAGACAAGAGGCAGTTATTTTTTCGAGTTGAGTTGAGAGATGTTATTTTTGAGTAAATATGAATTAACCATGAAATTTTTGATTACTTATTTAATTAACCACGTCTATAATTCACGATGGGTTGAGCAGAAGAGTAAGTACCTAATACAGTACACCAACATTTCGTCACTGACGTTTAAACTCCATGTAATTGCTAAATGCGGGCCTGTGGACGGGGAGCTATAATTGGCTAGCTCGCCGTCCGTCCGTCTCATGACGACAGGCCGTGTCGACGGCGCGTTCGTGTTCCACGCGCGCCTCAAAGAGAGTCAGCAACAATGAAGGGGTCCGCAAGGGCCGAAGCCTGCCGGGGCTGCGGGACTATTCGAAAGAGATACCGTGGCCCCGGAACACAAAGGGCGATGAAGGAACATGGATGGGTTTTAGTCAGTAAAAGTCAGACACTCCCTCCTGCTCCGCCCAGAGCGGGAGAAGTCATTTGATGATTTCCCATCCTAAAAAAAAAAAAAATGTAATTGCTAAATAATTATGTCCAAATTATCAAAGTAGTTTATCTCCTGAAAAGAACAAGCTACGCCAATTACGTACGGACCCAAAACATCTCCAAATCACGTCCGAGAAAACACAAAGAAACTAAAAACAAAAACAAGACAAGTGCCTCTAAAAGTGAGCCATTACGGCCCAACCTCTGGAACTAAACACGTTTGAATTATATACGAGTATGTATCGCGGTAAATCGGCGTCGAATACAACGGGGCAAATCCTTTTTACGAGATTTACTACGGGATTGGGAAGGTCGTGGCGTACAGGCTTGGGGTCTGTCCTCAAGTGCGGAGCGGGGTCATGGAGTGTGGTATTGTCGCTTTTATTTGTTTTTTTTTTCAGAAGTCGAGTTTAACATTGTTTGGTAAATATTTGAAGGACAGTTGGTCCCGTGAGCTGAGGTGGCTTGACGTAAGTACGTATCAAGTCGTGAGTTCAAATTTATTGAAGCATTTTGCTTCGTGCACTTAATTATTTAAATCACCACTGAATTCACTTCAATTCAGGCGAGTTGCGGCCAAAAGCCAGCCAATTTAGTATAAAAACAGTGATAAAAAAATTCCAGCGAAAACCCGACTGACCTACCCGAACCCAAATGTCCTAAATAGAACAATCAATTCGAAGATATGTGACATTCACCAACCTGCACTGGGCCCGCGTAGTGGATTACGGCTCACTCCCTCTGATGCAGAAGCTTCTGCCCCAGTGGGGTATGAAGTTGACCATTTTTTTTTTCATATCCTTTTTTGTGTCCCACTGCTGGACAAAGGCTTCCCTTTTCTCCTTGCAAACCTCACTGTTTTGTGCGACTTCTGGCCACGTTTGCTCCGTGAACATGATCCGATTGACACACCACCTTGGCCGCGGCAAAGTAAAAATAAAAATGATTTGTATTTTACAATGGAGCCCTGAAGTTTATGAATTACACCAAACTCTAAGTCAAAGGTTTTTAGGAGTAGATTCAAGGAACAAAGGTACATATTATATTATTCTTACTCGCTATTTTTACCTTTTCAGTAAAATAACAAGAATGGACCAAATTATCTAATTTTTTTCTTACTCAAATGATAATGTGTTTTCTTTTCGAATAAATTGTTTTTTACTTAGTAATTCTCAGAATCTGGGTTTTAAAAATAGCTTTTAACGGTTCTAATGATAAATGAATTTAGACATAAGAGATAAGTTGCAAAATGATGTCTAGACGTTAAATAGAAAGAATTTTGTTTAACAAAACTACAGCCTCTTTTGTTCTTACTTACTTATAATAAAATCAAATCATATAATATAATGTGTACACTACTTATATTCTTTTGTTGAATAAACAACATATGAATTACCAAAAGTCATAGAACAAAGGTGGTTCAATTTCATGGTTAATGGAGAAAGTGCTGCTCCAATGAAATTTACTCTGTGAATGTCGAAATTTCGGACTTCGCTTGTTTATTATTAATTCCTTTATTTTATACATTTTGACTTTGAATGATTTGACATGAATATTTATTTTGTTAAGTATTTCACTTTTTTTATTATTGTTGTGACATTTATTGATGTTTTTTATCGACTTTCATTTTGTAAATTATTACCTATTAATTTTATTTATTATTGTGAATTTAGGGACAATGTGGGTCACATATATATATTTTTTTTATCCCCACGACTGTCTGGCAGTTTGAGTACCATATGCGACCTACCCAAATGTCCTTTCTTTGGTATTGTTCGTCGTTTCGTTGAGCTCCTTGAGTTATAAGTCGAGCTACACGATAACTGACAAATGCTTGCACTGACTGGACAGGCCCACTCAAATCTGTGTGGTTCTTTCTTCAAAAGACCATCTCAGACACTAATCTGCGTAGTCCTCATGTGAATTGAGCAAGATTATGTCTGGACTTCAAAAGAGATTATGAACTCTGTGTTTGTTTTGGCTGTTTCTTCTCAAAGTAGTCAGGTACGCAACACCGACCCATCTAGTTTTTAAAAAAGGACGTGTAAAAGTGTTTGTAAAAACCTACTTGCAAAAATAAACATCATATAATCATCATTTCATGTCTTCATACCAATGTGTGTGTGGTCGGCGCAGCATGTCTTCTTTTTCCGTACTCCTGTGTTAGTCATAATCAAGATAGACACATACCTAATCGTTTTGACAGTCAAAATTGTACCCAAAAACACCCTGCTCATAAACCGACGGCTTCTCAAACCATGACGCACCTCCTGACCTGCACTTTGTGCAACTCCACCTGCACTTTAAGGAACCTGTCTGAAGCCACCACCAACGCCGTAACGTGGCGAAGTTCTGGTCGAAACAAATTTAAATAAATAACAATGGGAATCATCGACACGAAGAAGAAAAAGAAGAATCACCCAAAACTCTCATTTATCTCAACTAATATATTAATTGATGAAACTAAAACCTCCCACCTATGCTTCAACATTAAACTGAGGTAATACTACCCACGGTAATAAATCGAATGATATCCAATTTGTCTGAACCCTTTAGCCGATATTCTGGTACGATTAGATTTATTACCATGTGTATTACAAACTTATCAATTTCAATTTCCTTGTGTTGATAGACACACAAAACTAACTTCCTTCAAAATAACTGCCGTGTGATTCTGTAAGATCTCATTCTAAACTTCGAATGAATTCGCTGTGAGTTTCTTGATTAGGATTCTAAAAACTCGGTTGATAATTCGAATTTACACTAGCGCCACCCTTGAGAGCGTGTCAGCGAGTTGAACTAAATTAACAGGGAGATTTTGACAGATAAAGTACGGGATGACGTATGAAGTGGCATTGGTCGCTTCGAAGCTGACTTCACTTCGCAAGTGACTAAGTGATGCTTACAGAATTCAAAGTCAATGTTATTTAGAATCTTATGCGAAGTGAGAGTGAATAGCGATGTGAGATACGAGTTGTTGTTTGAATTTTACAGAATCGACCTACTTCTTTTTGAAACTCTACTCTATGCGCTTTCAATCACAATCTAAATAATTTCGTAAAAAAATTAGATCCATGTTTCTTTTCTTTGGAAAAATGGTCTTCATAAAAACGAAATAAATCTCAGCGAATTGTCACTTCACAGAACTCTTTTGATACACCCAAGATGAAACATAAAAGAAACAGAAAACGCAGAGGTAGAAAATGGTTAGTTGCCAGTGAAATCTGTAGGCCTGTATTTTTTTATCATGATGAAGTTATCGTCATAACATCACGCCTGTTACCCGAAGAGTTAGGCAGAGGTGTACCTAATACCCACCCCTTATTTCGCCAGTTATATTTACGTCCCATCTAATAGGGCTAGAGCCTATCGCCATCAACCGGGCACAAATCCAGACTCCGTGGCTGCTACTGAGAAATTCCTGATGGAAATACCCAATAGGGGAAGGGGGGGCATAACGGGGACGCGGGGTAAGACGGGACCACCCACACATGCAAGTAACTAGAGTCGCTAGGTGTGTGCTTCAATTACTAATAGGTGGCCATTTTTGACCGATACTCAGTGCGGAAGTTATCGGAAGTGAAAGTGCACGTGTTTAATTTTTTCATGCAAAAATATTTTTTCATGCTTCATGATGTAATTTTATGTAGATACTAAACGCCGATAAAAAGCCAAGTATTTACATCTGTATTTTAGTATTTTGTTTTTATTTTGGATAGATATCGCTAGTTGATTTGAGTAAGTCAAAGCCAAGGCAAGCATCATGCATTATGCTTGTTTTTTCACCTGTGAATACAATACTAGGCATAGGGGCATAACGGGGACATGGTTACGGGGCATTATGGGGTACCCCATTTAACGTGCGAAACTATAAGAAAATATCTACGAGGGGCAGTTGGTCCGTGGAAAGCATGAAAAAGGCCGTAGATACAGTATTGAGTAAAACAGTAGGGTACAGAACGGCAGCACTGCTATATGGAGTTCCACAGACAACATTGGAGCGTCACGTAGCTAAAATAAAGAAAGGTGAGATTTATTTTGGTTCTACTGCAGGTAGTGCCGGTGTTGACGATGACGACACCGAAAAAATACATATATGCCTCTACTGCGAAGCTAAATAACGTCTTAACACGTACCCCATACTGGCCCGTTTTTGGTACCCCATACTGCCCCTACCACGGGCCATAATGGGATTTTCGTAGAGTTGCAGTGTAATAAAAATATTGAGGTTATTCTACTAGTTAACGAGCCAAAATATGTGCCTAATTGTAGTATGATAAGTTACTTTTGTGTTGTGATTATTGATTTTATATAAATATAGATTTTTTTATACTTTTATAAATGGTTTCCCTTAACGTCCCCGTTATGCCCCCCCTTCCCCTAACACTTTACTCGCCCTGGGAATCGAACCCAGGAGCTTATGATCAGTAGTCGCACTTGCAACCACTTGACCAACGAGGCAGTCCATAATGAAATTTAATAATTTGATTATTATCAGAACTAATTACAACTACTAGTAATTTTTAAGTAACCAAATAAAAATAACGAACTTTGCACTCAAAATAACAGCGTATCTAATTTAATTACACAATTTTCCGAATGTAGAGCCGAAAAAAAGAGTACTAAGAGCTTTCGTAGGTGTTGATTAAAGCTGCCTTTGAGTCTGTAGCTCATCATTATTTTTCTCATTAGTGCAGAGCTGTCGGCTGCGATTAAAGATGACGAGGGAGCTCGGCTGAGGACAGGCTGGCGCGAAGAATATAATGTTATTAGGAAATATTAATGATTTGAGGCCTTGTTTGAGGACACTATTCTGGGAAGTTGTTATGAGTGTATTAGATTTCTGCGTAATTTTACGTTTCTAGAAACATAAGTAAAACTAACCAAAAAATAAAAGAAGGTTTCAATGAACTGTCTCCAAAACTTACTGTCTTGTTATAGAATATCGAATATATCATTCAAGATTGATGTGAATATTAACAGCTTTCAATGTATTTCTTGAAAGAGGAATAATAAGAAGAGAATACTGCGTAAAGGTCTATATCACACAATTAAAGGCACACCAAGCATTGAGCGTTGGTTTATGTAAGTATCTAGTATGTAAAGCCAAGTTAGAGGCCCATGGGTGGCATTAAAAATGACTGTTTATTCGACCTCTCAGCCCAACTATGTAGTACAGGGTATTACGATACCCCTCGGTAAGACTGGTTGTCAGACTTTCGGGCAATGACTACCTGTAACGACTGTCAAAGATTTACAAATGCCAGCTGGGATCGGCGGCTTAACTTACTACTAACAACGTACTAACGTACTTTCCGAGGCATGGTGGTTACTTGGTATGTAATGGGTCACCCATCCACAGACCAACTTAGACAAGCGCGGCTTTACCTGAAGATCGACCTGAGCAGTATTATTTACCCACGAGCTCCAAATTGTAGTATTCACCTCACTTCTATGACGTATATCGTCAGTGTGTACCCAGCCTAAAACCTCGCCCTCGTTAGGAGCTATCAGGCAGGGGATAAAGCTCTTATTTGTGGACTAATCTGCACCCGTGTTAATAGTGATAAATGGGCTCAGCCTACATTTTTTTGCCGTTTTCTTGAACCTGTGGGAAAAGTTTTGAGATAAGTGATAATGATATTGGAGTTGGAGAAGTTAGGTCTTTAACTGCTATCATATTTTTGCATGCCGTTCTTGGCAAATATTTCATCCCTTCCGCAAATGTGGCCAATTTTGGGATGGCTGCAAAAGGTGGCCATGAGCGTTACACAGCCTATTCATAAAAAAGAAAATGTTTATGGGACCAAATGGCAACTATTCCGCATCAGACTAAAGAAGAATCACGTAAATCGAATCATAAATCTCAGCGTAATCGGTGTACATACATAAAAAATACCAATCGAATTGAGGACCTCCTCCTTTTTGAAGTCGGTTAAAAATACTATAGATTGCTAGAGTATTCTTTTGTACGCCAATCGACGACTAACGCCAATGGTAATCAATCGATTGACTGGTAGTCACGCTATCACCATGTAAGACGGATTTGTCATTAGAAGGTAGTAATATTCTTACAAGAATGGTGAGTATTTCAATCTTTCGCTACCAAATGCACTCGTTGGAACTCAAAAGCTCACAAACTCGTTGAATTTTTCTATCTGAATTATTTATATGGCAGCCCTTTTTTTTCGGATGGGAAATCATCAAATGCCTCCTCCCGCTCTGGGCGGAGCAGGAGGGAGTGTCAGACTTTTACTGACTAAAACCCATCAATGTTCCTTCATCGCCCTTTGTGTTCCGGGGCCACGGTATCTCTTTCGAATAGTCCCGCAGCCCCAGCAGGCATCGGCCCTTGCGGTTCCCTTCCTTTTTGCTTCTATGACAGCCTGGAGTCAAGAATTGTACCTGCTCGATAACAAAAGGCTCGCCCCCCTATTATGCATGGAACCCAAACAGAAGTATCGAAACTTGGGTTAACAATAGGTACACACCTCTGTCTAAACCCAAAGAAAATTGCAAGCGTGATGATATAATAATCACGCTAGTTAATTGAATAATTTCACATTTCAGATAGTGTAAGATTCATTCTCGCTGATAACTTAGTGAGTATTTTCTTAAAACCGAGTTCAGTAAGTTGTTACATTAGTATTCCTGTACCGTTTACCCAAGGAGCCATAACTAGGTATTTCTACATCCAGCCGCTGCAGCGATGTAATAAAAACTCGTGCGTACGCTTAACAGTCGAAGAAAATTTGAGTGCCTTTGGATATTATATTTTTGTGGGGTATAAAGTAATAATGTGTACAGTTATATGTATACGGTTTTGTGTGTTTGGGCTGTGGTGGAACTTGAAAAGGTCTATTTTCAGCTTTGAATAACGTTACGTTTATTCATGAGCAGATTATTGTATGAGATTCGTTTAGAACTGATATTAAAAACGTGTCTGTGATCATACAGTGATTTACAGACGAGATGTTAATTTTGGAAACTCTGGATGAAAATGTGTTAGGAAACTCCGCTCTTCGAAAACTTGTTTTATGATTTGTAAATGTGTATAAAAACTAAACAAGCAGCACTCACGCATGTATATAGTATGTAAAAAGACTCATCACGAAGCCGTCAACCAAGCATTCTGTACATCAAACTAAGTAACTTTACGCAAAAATTATTGCTGGGAAACGACTTTTTTTTTGGGGTGAAAAATAATGTTTTGTGGTAGAACTCAATGTAACGCACTCAAAAAATTGTGCTGATGGACGGATTGAATAGTATGGGGGTCGTGGAGGTGCTGTAAAAATCTTACATTAAAAACTTATTTATTTTTTTAAAGTTGGAACACCCAATATCTCCGTAACTAGGACGTTCCCAGGTGGTGTAGAACAAAAAACTGATCGTAATGACGGGGAGAACAAGTGCCTTTCTTAACACCCTATAATATGTAAGTGAGAGTGATAGTGTAAATGTGAGGGTGTCTATCTATCTATCTATCTTTAGGACAACTAAGTACCTTTGTTTACACACCTTCTTCAAGCATCCATCTGACCTAAATGCAAAACAATGGTGTATCTTCTCTAGTTATAAGGCTATGATGAACTAATGAAAACAGCTTGGCTCTAGTATGTGTTACTCCTCCAATAAATAATAATAATAATACCAGCTTATTACTGTCCCACTGCTGGGCAAAGGCCTCTTCTCAACAAAGAAGGCACGAGCATTGATCGCCACGCTTGCTCAAGACGGGTTGGCGATTTCAGACTTATATTAATTAAAAGTCCAGGTTTCCTCAAGATGACAGCGCGTTCGTGTTCCACGCGCGCCTCAAAGAGAGTCGGCAATAGGGTAGGGGCCTGCAAGGGCCGAAGCCTGCCAAGGCTGCGGGACTATTCGAAAGAGATACCGTGGCCCCGGAACACAAAGGGCGATGAAGGAACATGGATGGGTTTTAGTCAGTAAAAGTCTGACACTCCCTCCTGCTCCGCCCAGAGCGGGAGAAGTCATTTGATGATTTCCAAACCTAAAAAAAAAAAAAAAAAGGTTTCCTCAAGATGTTTTCCTTCACCGATGTGTGTGAAAATCCTCTAAAATCCCAGTTTCATTACAATTATGAAACCCATATTTGATGAAACTTGATAGGATGAGATGATAAGTATAGTCATTCTTCCTTCAAACAATCTATTATTTTCAATACCAATTGATCCAGCCTTTTTTTTTGCCATGTAGGTAGTATCAAATCTTCTATATATAGAAGATGCAAACAAGATTTCTAAATTACAACAGGTATTATTGTAATTTAGAAATCTTGTTTGCATTAAAGTCTTGTTTCCCTATACATGATCACAACTACCGTCTCTGCTTACCCGTAAAATGTACATACGTACAATAAAGCTTGTCTCGAATGTGGTCGAACTGAATTTGAGTGGGCCCTTCAAATATTCATCGGCTTTGATGCGAACAAAGGTCCATGGGATGAAGCTTGCGTTGTTGGGATTCGGATAGAGTATAGAGCGGAGCAAAGAGTGCGAACGACGAGTAACAATTGTTTGTAAAACAAAACAATGACACAATTCATCACGATGGTAACTTTTTTCATGTATAACAATCGAAAAATCTGATCTTTTTTGCAAAGATTAAATTATTTAATTAACCTAACTTGATATCTTGAAAAGGATCTACAGCCTTACTCATACAGTAGGTCTTTTAACGCTTCTTGCAAATCATATTTGGTGTCATTATTACCAATTTTTAAAGTATTGAGTCTACATTTTTTTATAACAGAACATAATTATGTAAATCTTAACAAAACAATTCAGTTCAACAACCTGTACTGACAATAGAATTAAATATTCCGAAAATTTTGAAAAATACGTCCCGTCTGTATTACGTATGGAAATGTTTAGCACATGTTCAATGTTTTCATTACTCTAGATTTGTATATGATTAGAATATTAAACACTTAATTACGGTTCACTATGCAACAAGTTTCGGTATTCCAATTAAGTATTTACATCCCAGCCACTTGTGTCTGAAAATATTATCTGCCTTTTGTAATTTCCCATGGAACTAATTTCAATTGAAAGCACTGTTTTATACAAAGAAATACGCCGTTTTTATCGATGGCACATTTATTAATGTACCTTAAATCAGTAAAACCGCTATTTCTAAGCACAGTAAACAAATTATGTACTCGAGGTATGTCATCGCTCATTTTCGATAGCCTAGCTTTATCGCCAGTCTTTGTCCAGAACACGCCAGCTATTTCATTATGTGCTACAATGAAGAATTTTGCCTTAAAGCAAGCATTCTCTTACGTGGCCGAACTTTGTAACAGCATAGATGCTTGTAACATTGTGTGCTTCGAAAATGTGCAGGCTTCTTAGAGCGATATTCACCAATAAACCTGAACTCGATCAGTAAATCGAAACGGTGTTCAAGAGCTGTCAATATTTAATCGCAACAATGACACTCATAGCTCTTATTGTGTTTGTCTGTAGATTATATTTAATGTTTTATGAGATTGCCCGATTAGTTTCGATCTATCGGCGAGATCTCGAGTCGAGTGCAATTGCATGCTTCAGATTTTTTATTACATGCTCTTTATTCTTGAGCCTTACCTTAGTAGGTATTCATTTCTAAATTTGCGCATTATTGAATAAAAAATATACCTCGAGAACGCAGTTTTGATCAGACGATCTCGTTCAAATTCTGAAAGTCTGAATTAAAAAGTTTGAAAAAAATTAAATATACGATTTATCTTTAAGACTGGCTATTTCTTTTACAATGCTAAAAATAATTCCTTAGTTTTTCGTACAAGAGAATCTTAGCTAAATAATAACAATATCTTCTTGAGTCGATCTTCAAGGTTAGGCAACTCTTGTCCAGATCGGTCCGGGGATGTGTATTCATCCGTTACATACCGAAACCTCCGGCCTCATAAAGCACGTTAAGCCGTTGGGGTATCGTGTTATCCTGTAGCTCGACTGTAGAGGTCAGATAGGCAGTTCTACTCGCTCCATATAAATTACTGATATTCAACAGTATCCGGTTGAAATGAAAACCAACCCCAACATAGTTTAAAATGGTAGGTAGTATAGTAGTAGTAGTAGTAGTATATAAATAGGTAGATAAATCACATAACATAACATCACGACTGTCATCTCCGAAGGGTAAGTAAGGCAGAGGTGTACCTATAGGACACCCACTTCGGGGCTGCGGGACTGTTCGAAAGAGATGAGACCCCGGAACACAAAGGGCAATGAAGGAACATGAATGGGTTTTAGTCAGTAAAAGTGTGACACACACACTCCCTCCCGCTCCGCACCCACATTTCATCAGTTATGTTTAAGTCCCATTTAATAGGGGGTGAGCCTATTTACCCGGCGCAAATCCAGACTCCGTGGCTGTACTGAGAAATTCGTGACGGAAAATACAATAACACTTTTACAGAACTGGGAATCGAACTAAGGCCCTCACGCTCAGCAGTCTTGTGACCACTAGGACAACGAGGCAGGGCAACGAGATATATAAATATATAAATGATTTATTACCACAAATTTCAAGTACATATAGCACTGTATGTACACAGATTGAAGTTCTTAATTCAACTTTAGATAGATAATACAAAATTGTTTATTTTTGATTATGATTATTACACTACTTTTATACAAACTATAACTCTAAATAATAATAAAAATATGTACAAGTAACAAAACGGTTACAGGGCGTCAAAAAATTCGTCCACATCGCTGTCAACAGGAAAAGTGCCCAGAAGGCTGGCAGCATTGCCACGTTGGATGGCAATGCTGTAGGCTTAGCCAAGTTGACAATCTACAATCGTTAACGCATAGAAAACTAACCAAATGACATAATTTTAACGTTGTCACGTGGTCATAACAAACGAATAGAAACTTTAAAGTTCAGTCAAAACTGTAAGTTGGGTACGATTTATATGGGATGTAGCGATCACGATTGTAGAAACGAATACATTTCATTATATCATCTTGATCGATGTAATAACTTGTCTACGACGATGTTTCTATTCGTTTGTTTTGACCACGTGAATTAACGTTTACGATTGTAGAAAAAGAATCGATACGAATCGTTTGTAACTTGGCTAGGCCTGCTGATTCTTGAGCAAAAAATAGGATAGTAAAATAATAATAATTGATAATACAATAGGTGCCCTCCCCCCTAAACTAGGCTAAGCCAGTATCTTACATGATAACGACACGAGAAGATTTCCATTGTATTGCACCCATACAAAATAAACTCACCTTCCTTGATCACAAGTTCTCTTGGCAAAATTCCGAATAACCGGCTTACCGTCTAATACCTTTCACATACCCACCAATAAATCATCAACAAAACTGCGAAAAAAAGTAAGGCACAGTCCATTATACGTGTTATCTTTTAATCTCAAGCAATAAGGGAAAAGATTAGTCAAGCAATTCACACCTCTCCACCGTTAGTAATAGGCAATGTTATCTCGGGTCCCGGACTAATGAGAAAAATAATGGCTCGGTCTTATCTTGCCTGGGCGCTTAAGACTCGCTTTATCTGCGAGCGAGGGCGTTAATTGAGCGAAAACTGTATGTATTTTTATTGTTTGAGGAAGATATATGAGGTGTATTTAAGAATAATGGTGGTTTATGTATCAAAAGACCAGGTTTTTTTTGATTATGTAGGGAAAAGTGTATACAGGGTAGAACACCGACGCCTGTACATTTTGACCGGGTAGGTATTGCACTTTTATAGGTTATAGAGGTTATTTAGGGTTCCGTAGTCCTGACAAGGAACCCTTACAGTTTCGCTATGTCCGTCTGTCTGTCCATGTGTCTGTCTGTCCGAGGTTTTGCTAAGAGACCGTTAGTACTAGAAAGCTGTAATTTTGTAGAGATGAGTATATCAATAACGCCGACAAAGTGGTAAAACGGTAGCTCCCCTGCATGTGAAGTGGGTATGATTTTTTTTTCTCTTAAAGCTAAATTGCTGGCTTGAAAAATCTGGAAAAATTCATGATGATAGTGCATTTTATGAACTTTAAAGAAAAAATATAGCGGTAAGATAACTTTATTAGTTTAGCAGTAATAGTCGTTGAACTAGGGTGTTGGATGATTTTGTACCAAATACAAAATCCTTAGAATAAATCCTATAAAGTGACTAAGATGAAGTAGTTGCTTGTTTATAACGGGTGAAGACTTTCATTGAAAAACAAAATCTAAAATATAATGGGCTACTACGGAACCCTACACTGCGCGTGGCCCGACACGCACTTGGCCGGTTTTTTTAAATTACCTATGAAACATTTTTCTTAGTGGGGATTCAGAATGATGTCTTGAACACGTGGTAACCGTTTGTGTATCGATGCCCCTTCCAAACTGTACACAGTAGACCCAGTTTTGCCAGTTATGGGAGAAAACCCTGTTAAATTCCATCTTACACCATGACACAAATTCACTACCGGATTAACAATAAGGAATATGCATGAAATACAAAACTCTTTTTATTTATGAAAAATGCCTTGTATTGGCGCATATAAACATTGTGGTACACTTGTTTAAGTTTTAATACATCACTTATTTTACAATTTACTGTTTTATGTAACATGTTTTTGGTAAAACGAAACGCACTGTCAAAACACACCGTCCTCGATAACGCCGGTATTGACGTCAAAGTTCATTGTGTCAAAAAAACACTTTTATTTGAAAGTGCTAAAACTTTCACAAGAATTTTATTATAATATTGTTATTGCAATTTTTACTTGAATAAAGCACATACAATTGGTAAAATTATTTTATTAAGGCCAAAAAAAATAGATGTAAACAAGGCAGATTGTGGATAATGACGACACATCATGGCCGTGACAGCTTGGGACGTTTGAACTGTCGTAGAAAATTGCAGGAGTTTAATATGATTTTTGTGCGACAAGCAGTAGTTGAACTTAACTTTTAATACTTTTCTTGGGTTGCTAATACTGTATTTTATTGATTTAAGCGAAGAAAAAATTACGTGCATATTCCCTATTGCGTATAAAATTATACATGGTTAAAACGACCCTCGGAATGACATGCGGAGCTGTGTCAATTATATCTTCCAAATAATTATATTCGCTCTAGAAAACATAAATTGTTTAATGTCCCATTTAGTCGCACTGTAGCTCGATCCACTTCCCCTATACCGCGTATGCTTATGAGGGTCAACGCGCGAGTGGAGACCAACCCTGGATTGGACTTTTTTGCTGATGAATGGAAGACGATAATGTTAGAATGTTTGTGGTTCTGTGAGAAAACTGAGTGAAAGGATTATTTAATTTAGTGTTAATGGTTTATGCTGTAAGATAAGATAAGATAATTTTATTTGTCCAAAACATGAGTATACACACACATAGCATGCAAGATGTTACATCAAATTATAATTATGACAGTCATATTTTGCCTGAACGGCGTACAAATGTAAGATGTCGGACGCTACACAACATCAAGTGATTTTAAATTCGTCCATTACTCACAAAATATATAGTTATTAACAAACCAAATTAGACTCTAATTAAACTAAAAGGTACAATAGAATACAATCAAATAGTAATTAAGCTCATAATAGTAAATAATACTAATAAAAAAATCAAATGTTATAGCAATTATGTATTAATAAAAAATAGGATGTCAAATTAATTTGTCAGTTAGAAATTCGTTAGTGCTGTAATAGACTTTCTCTAACAGAAGTCTTTTTAGTCTATTTCTCTGTAGGTAATAAATAAATGAACCCAAGACATGATGCTTAGCAGTTACATGTGCAATCACAGGAACTTAATCCTACGTCGTTTGTTTACCAATAAACGACGTAGGATTAAGTTCCGGGGAAAAACGATTTCTTTTATAAAATGTCTACTTACAGTACCGCAGTAGATGGTACAATATACTGAATTGGACATATTATTGACGTTTGCCATTTCAAGCGGACCCGATACCGGCTGCCCAGCCAAATGCGACACAAAGTTTTATTTTTCTTTTCCGGAAAGTGCACTGCACTTGTTTTCCGCAAATTAATTTGTCTATTCTTGACATTAAAGGTAGAAAAGACAGCATCTTCTTATGTCCTTTGAATATCATGCTGTCTTACATTCTTCTACTTAGCTTTTCGATTTCAATCTAAACTGTGTCGGCCCAGAACTGAGCCACTGGTTTGGCGCTTTCAGTAGCATCCTTCTGTAATAAACAAACAACGGGACATGCAGGACACAATTTTAAGTGCCCCATAGCTTGTGGAACAGCACCACATTTTCACTCCGGGGCAGAGTCATCGATGAATCTCCACCTGATCAGGGTTTCCTTGTTGTTAGCATTGATGCCACTATATTGGATCGGTTGTACAGATCTGGTCACACATGTTTTGTAATATTTATAGAAGGTAAGTACTTAAATCAAAATGAAATATTGATCAAACCGTATATTAAGACACTATACACTGAAACAATGTAGACGTTCCTTGTTACATAAATTAATGTCAATTTTTCTTTACTTTTTGCATATTGCTCTCCCTACATTTTGCATGCTCCTGTTGGGCATCTCAAATAAAGTATTTTAATAAACTGTTCAAATATTTTAATAAAGCTGCGTCTTGGTTTTATAGCGTACAAGATTTTGCGTAATAGGGGTAGACATGGGATTAGCTTTATCAGAGATTTTGTTGAAGCAAGTAAGGATACATTGCAAACTTCTACAAAAGCAGGTGTTGTTATAAATGTTGCTTTAAGGTAACCTACAACACTTACTAACTTAGCGCTATTTTGAAGATCACAGTCCTTTAAACCTATGGTTAGATTATAAACTGTGTTTCGGTAACAGTAAATTTGAAAGTTACCAACGTAGTTTGCAGAGTACGCTTTCAGCTGAAGTATCATGGCAGCGGGCTGGCCATGTTTGTCAAAGGACCGATGGCTGATGGAGCAAACATAGGATACGTTTACTCTATAGTGGACACTGTGCGTCGGCAAGCGTCGTGTGGGATGCCACCCAGCTAGAGGAACCGATGATCTCATAAAAGGTGACAAAGTCGATGCTGGAGATGGAGAACAGGGTGTTGTGGCACAGCTAGGGAGAAGTCAATGTCTAGCAGACGGCGATAGCAATTGAGAAAACATCAACAAATAGAATATCGAACAAAACATTCCAAATGACAGCACATTAAAATGAAATGCATTACAAATCACAATATTCGTAGACAATCAGAACTCGTACCAACTCGTACCTACTCGTATCGTTAATTCTGGCACGAGCACGAGTGAACCCGGGAGCTATGGAATGCGCAGGGGCACCCTCCACGGTCAATTGATATTCATTTAAACGCCCCCAATTAACAGCTGGGAGCGACGCTCGATTGAATTGTAAAACATTTTCAGGAGACGAAGGGGTGTATGTTGGGGCCGATAATTAAGTGACGGGAAAACGTTTTGGAAATGAAGTAGGACAGAAGAGGGAGTAAGCACCTATTGTTCCGTTTTAGTTGATCAAGGATCAGAGCTGTGTAAAATCTGGCTGCTAAGAAGTCTTTTCTTGTCTCACGCTTTCATAAGAATAGATTTCAGTGATAGCCTAGTAGTATGTCCGTCAAACTGCCAAGTCATAAGTCTAAAGTTTACCCAAGACCTCTGATTTTTCGGATGCATGTGCGTATTGTATAATTATCACTTGCTACGGTGAAGGAAAACATCGTGAGGAAACCAGCATGCCTGAGAGATATTTCTCGACGGCTTGTAAAGCCAAGTCAGAGGCCCATGGGCGGCAAAAAAAAACCTCTGCACTGAACCAATATCATCTCGATCGAAATAGTCCATCAAAAATTGAAATTGCGAGCCACAAGGGTTATTTTCAATAAAGTTGTCCTGAAAATCACGATGAAAAATAGTGAGAAATTATAATTTTATCGTCTACCAAAATCACCCCTACAGACAGTCGCCCATTTCGTTTGTTTTCGCGTTGTCGCGTACAATTAGCTATACGTGAATTATCGGCCCTACTCGCGCCGTCGGCTACAAATTGATTTTAATGTAACAATGGAGTTAAAGCTTCACTAACTAGTCCTTTGTTCAGGCTCTACAGTATTTAATTTTATTATTGGACGTCTATTTTCTTTTACGTTTTTATCTTTGCAGGACATACTTTAAGAAGAGAAATTAGTAAGTGCCTAGTCTTTTTCTTCGTGTCGCTGGCACGAAAATTTTTCTACTTTGTTAGCCCAAAATTTTGCACTTTCCACCGCGTTGTCGGTGGCAGAGCCAAGGTCACTTCGACTACAAGGCTACATGGTTTTGGACTAAGAGCGCAGGATAGAAGGTGGAGCATAGTTTGCGACACAACCACACTCTGCTGCTGTTTCATTGAGGTAGCCCCACTTAACGAGGTTGGAGTTACATCTTCCCGCTTGAGTCCGCAGACGGTTCAAGGACTTCCAGGTGGCCCACGGAAGGTTAGAACCTGTGAGAAGATGCTAACTTGGTGGTAAAGAGTCAGTGGGAGAGAATATTGGAAGCAGTCTTAACGGTCACGCGCGACTTACGTGTTGCGGCCGGAGGTTCGACTCAAGGAGAACTTTCCCTGGAAAAATTATTTACCACTGTTCTCAAAACGGTGGATGAAAACGTTATTAAGAAATAGTGACACATATCTTAGGGTGAATTCACACTATGTATCATAACATTTTGTAAAACATAGTTATTTAAGATATTTCAAAGGAAATATAATACTTCATATTGTAATGTGGACTTTTGTTACATTGTGTCCAATTTAATTGAAACCGATGACTGAAATCCTCATAATACTTCACATAATTCGATTAATTGAATGTATCCATTAATATACCTTCAGTCTGTGGAAATGGTAACTGAATAAAATTATTGCATTACCTGCGATGCACTTTTGTTAAGTACATTATTTTACTTTTGTGATTAACCACCAGTTCACCAATCATTTAATTATTTTCATTTGTCCTTAAATATTATTTTATTTCGAGCTGCTTCATTACTGCTTTGTTTATCAATTTGGCGTCATGTGATTTGATTTTTCGGAAGACCGATTTAAATAGACAGATTATCTTAGAAAAGAGATAATGATATAGTATCCACATCCTTATCCTTGATTTGACGCCAGCCAATACACAACACCGCCTACCAGACACTTCCCTCATAAACAGCGCTTTAAATCTTAGACGCCCAATAAATACAGCTGTATAAAGCACTATTATGTACGCTGTAAGCCGTTCAGCCGTAAAAAGTAAACGTTGATTCACTTTCAAACGACTTCAACTGCGTTATTCATGAGTGCTGATGCAGTGCCAGCGAAGTTAGAGATAAGCACAGAGTATTAGAACAAACCAGAAGGCGCAGATTCAACTAAAGCAAGGGAACCGTCAAAACAATTCCTGAATGGTATACATCACTGCGCCAGTGAGAAAGAACAACAGGTAACCAGCTGGGATACAAGACTACGATGTACGACGATTAAGTGTGTAATGTAAGATGTGCAACATTTACTGATGGAGTGCGTTAAGAATAAGAATGAAAGGGAATCATTGATTAGAGAGTTTAACATTCTGGACGTTGGGCTAATCCAAATAATTTTAGCAAACCCTACATCAACGATTGCAAAGAGGTTGTGTGGCTTGGTGAAGACATCTAGTCAATGATTCTCTAATAGGTACATAGTAAATATTCTGCATATGTAAATAGGTAATAAGGTACGATGGGGTTGGCATATCCGTATGGATAAAAACTCCTTTTTGTTTGCAAAGAATACAAAAAAAAAGCATGTAGTGTAGTAGAATAAGAAAGATTTTGTATAAGAAAGATCTTCTAGGTCTTTTAGTCCCTACGATTCCACATGTATTAAAAAAGGTCAATATAATTGACCATTTGTTTAATTAACATTCTAATTCCTTAGTTTACATCTTGTGGATGGGAAAAGAGGCAGAAAGGCGATTTCAATATTAAATTTTGGACATGAAACCTAAATGGAAACCGTCCCAGCACTGGAAAAAATATTCCTTTACTTCTTTTTTAAAAAACACAGCAATTTAAATTCTATCGTTGCCAATACCAACAATATGCTTTATAATAAATCAACAACAAGTATTTCATTCGGTTGAACTATGTATTAAACAGTCATCTCTGGATCTTCTGGTTTGCTCTATATTCTGTGGTGATAAGTGAAGTTCCCTGTACTGAGAGGACACTGATTCATCTCGCTAATGTTTATATTTATTTTAAGTTGAGGTGCAACCCGTGCAACCGTGTGACGGGGTCGCGCTGAATATTGGAGGTAAACTTGGAGTGTGGGGTTTTGTGCTTTGTTTGAGAGTAGTTATCTACAGTACCCGTTTTGTGTTTTTGGGAGCTCGTAGCAACAGTGCAACTGGTCTGCATTTTACAATGGTTTTGTATTTTATGTTAGACCGGGATAAGATCCGAAATGAAATTATCCTGCAAATATATAATCCCGATGATTCCCGCAGTTATTTAATGAATTTTGTATCGACCAGAACTCAGCCACATCCACGGCATTGGTAGTGACTTCGGACAGGTCCCTTAAAGTGCAGGTGGAGTTGCATAAAGTGCAAGTCAGGTAGGTGGTGGGCCATGGTTTGGGATGAGACTCCACATTCGCACAGCTTTATCGGAATACTCCCACCGGACCAAGTTGTACCTGAATCAAAGTATAAGAGGCAGTAAGCTAGCCGATGGAGTTCTAGAGCCCTAGTATAGAAACCGCGGATCGTATTAATTGATCGTGAAGCTACAACACTTACTTCAATGTTCCGAAACCTCGTCACACAATGCGACATGACCGCGATCTCTCCGAAATACAACATTTCATCACACTCAGTTTACGATGTACAGTTACGAACACTAATATGTATGAACCTAGCAATTTTTAAAATGACTTTCTCAATATGCATATACAACATGTAACGTAATTAACGCAGACACCCCAATTAGTTTATTATGTTATAATCATAATACATGCACTGAATTTTTAATTAAACATGTCTAGGCAATGATTATTTAATAAATTAGTTTTCCTAATTCCGGAAGAATGTTGTAGTCACAGTACAAATCAACGAACGCACACAGTCGCATACGTAGGTCTCACACCTACGTATGCGACTGTGTGAGTCTTGCTAGCCTAGTAGGTATTCGCGACAGCTGTTAACGTCGTCGCTCGACTCAACTTCAATAGAAAAGTTCAATACATTTTAATGCCTGTTTTCTTAATTGATGTTTTAATTTAGAAAGCACTTCGTCATTTTTTATCAAAAGCGTTCACTATCCTATTTTTTAGATCCTCGGCACGTCTTGTTGTCGCACTAAAATAAACTAACGATTTAATACGTCCCCACAAAAAAAGTCGTAAAATCAGCTGATTGGGGATTCTCATCGAATTAATCCCATATTTCGTTTTGAAAACGAGTACGTGTACGCCAATCGGCTCCCCTGTCGATGGCTGTGTTCGGACAGAACGTACCATGGCCACGAAGTAGCAGCTAACATAGTCCTACCCTGCGGTCTACTCTTGTACCATACCTTTGGTTGACTTGAATGTTCTGCCAGCTAGAACCACATTATCACCACACTGCACCGTGCCACAGTCCTCACCATTTCACTGAACATTTTGTGTCAATTATTGGAAAGACATCGCGCGCGAAAAACTATTTGCATACGCTGTACGGAAGTTCGCGCGTGACTAAATATTGTTTACATTTATTTAAGTTAGCTTTGATCGTAGGCGCCGGCACCGCCCGGTGTCATGGTGGCTATCTCGCTCTATCCCAGGTTTTTAATTTGCACGAGAAAGGGAACGAAAACAAGTATGACATATTTTGCATTTTTTTGGTTTATCTATTGTGTCCTTTAACGAGTGCCTGTTTAGTGTGTGCGTGCGGTTGAATCGCCAAGTTTACCTAACTGTATTTGTAACGACTTTAACTTACTTGAAACAAGGTTCATTTTTCTTTATTTTGTATTGAATGGCGGAATTTGTATTAATACAAATAAAACTGCACTTTTAAAAGTCTTATTGCCTTGAGTTACGGTCCATTTCAGTTTGCTTGGACTATACAGGGGTAGTGTGACTATAAATTACGTAGCTTTAATTATTTTTGGGATAAAAAATTACCTATTTTAAAAATTATAGAAATCGATTCAGTAAACGATTCTGAACAAAGTAATTTCAGGATGTGCGTTAATTATGTTACATGTTGTATATCCATGGATTAATTGTATGCTGTCACGAACGGTATTTTGGAACCCGTTTACTACTTTAAGTTAAGACGAGCTCGAATATACTTAGTTAAATTTGAAAGTGGTATATCTCTCTTGAAATATTGATTTAAAGTATGAGATTAATGATAATGAGATGACTATTAAATGAAATGAATGAATATAAAAGTTGTACAAAGACCCATAACGAGGCCTAAAGACACTTGTTCTCCCCGTCAGCACAATGTTTTGAGTGCGCTACATTTAGTTTTACCGTAAAACGTGATTTTACACCCCAACAAAAAAGGCATTTCCCAACAATTCTTTTTGCGTAGGGTTACTTAGTTTGATGTACAGAATGCTTGGTTGACAGCTTCGTAAAGGGTAGGTTTACACCTTGTATATTTTATCATGTTCGAATTTTGCTAAATCTATCCCGTATGGACGTGCCCGTAACTGTACCTACCATGCTATTATATACAGGTATATTACAGTACATAGTACGTCGACACGTTTACAGTTTCACACCGGTTAGTGGTTAAGCTCAAAATGTAGCGAAACATTACAGTTTTTAAATTAATTTTGTGAGAATGGACAGGATTTAATCTACTTTTTAAAATGTCATAAGATAAAGTATCCCACTTTATCTTATGACGTTTTAAAAAGTAGATTCTGTTAGTTAGCTATGCGAGAGTGTTGGATGTTACCTACAAACTGCTTTATTCCTCAGAGCTTTTATATTTTACCACGATTTGCTTGACTACGCCTCAATACTTAAAATCATTACATTCACCGTTTCCCTCCAAAATCACATTTCTGTCCGAGCCCTCTGTCACAATCGAAGTATTTTGTATTCACTTTTCTATAACAAATAACGCATATAGAATTTCACTTCATTTCTAGATCCACTTCTCAAAAATGTTGTTACCCGTGAAAGTATTTTAACATCCAAGTTCTGAAACTCGACGACAACAAAAGACCATTTAAGTACATCCCAAATAAAATAGGTTGACTGCCCCTGTCGAAAAGAATGGAAGCTCAACATACATGTCACAGGAATGTAAATAACGCCATTCCACGGCACGGCGAAAAACAAATATTTTTCACGTGTTTTATTTATATCGAAAGTGTCCGTTGCGTGAATAATTAATGTAGTGTTGGCGATCTCTGTGGCTCTACTGTGAAATACAAATTATGTGCTGAAATGCGCTTTTGTTTATTTGAGTTCTTTTTTTAAGGTTGGTACACTGTAAGGTAATAAAATTCAGGGTAATTTTGTTATACCTGTCTGACTGTCTGTTTGCTTGCCTATTCAAATTCCGTAGAGTAATGCTGTAATTTAGGCGCTGTTCACTAAAAATATTGTTCAGTAAACTAAAAAATAAAGTCTAAAATGCATTGTGTTCCGTATTGCACTAACAAAACTTTCATCCAACCCATAAAATCTGAAAAAATATACATCCGCAACAAAAATAATCCTAAAATCGGGAGAACAAAACAGATAACCGTTCCAAAGCCGACTCAGGCGTATCTTATTGAGGCAGCAAAATCAAAATGTGTGGATTGCATCCCATAAGTGCATGCAGTAAACATACGGAGACTATGGAAACAATTCTAATAACAGTTACCGCGGCCAATGTGACTCGTAAAAACGTATTGCGAACGCGTGGTCTGTTCCATATCAAACCAACAACCACACACTAAAAAGGTCCGTTCAACCTTTTTGGTTTGCTGCCAGTACAGTGGAGTTTCTAAAGGGATGTTTACTAGTCTGTGGTCGTAAAAGAGAGCATGCAATCGATACGCTGACCACAATAATGCCCTATTAAACGGACTGTTTTGATGTTATTTGCTAATGTGCACGCGAATGGGTAGTTGCATATAAATGGCTAGGTTAGAAAATAGTTGGTTTTTTTGATGTTTATTTGCTTTTTAAACCGGTATTAGAAGCTTAGGAACTATTTTAAAATGATAATGATTTAATTTTCTTTTTTACATAATTCTACAGAAAAGACTATCTCGTTGGTCTTGCGGTCGCAAGTGCGACTGCTGAGCTCTGGTCCTGCGCTCGATTTCCAGGTCGGGCAAAATGGTACTTGGTTATTCCATCAGGAATTTCTTATTAGCAGCCACGGAGTCTGGATTTGTGCTCGTCTGATGGCAATAGGCTCTTTTACGTGGGACCTAAATAACAAAACTGGCGAAAAGTGAGTGTACCTACAAGGTAAACCTCTACATAACCCTTCAGAGATTTCAGGCGTGATGTTATGGTATGTTCTACAAAATTTACTGTTATATAACAAACTATCATTAAAAAAATACAACAATTCTCGTAACAAGTCCACTGGTAGCTTTTTATTCTACGAGTAATACCCGAATTCCCTTACACTAGGTGACATCTAAATAATTATCACCCTATTGGAACGTTCATAATCCAACAGAGCACTGCCCCTCAGCATGACTTAGGCGTTCATTTAGTTGTCCCCAGTTCAGTGAAAACGGGCACAAGACTCATGCTGCGTATTCTAACTGCTGCTGTCAATTATTTAATGATTTAATACAATCTATTTGCGGGGGGATAAGGCTGCGTTTTTCTGAGCGAGCATGCGTAGCGAGGGATGTGTGTGAAACTAAAAAATGATATCGCTTCTTTTTCATAGCTTGATGTATTCTAGCTATGTGATTGGTTAGTCCTACACACATCCCTCGCTACGCAACCTCGCTCATCTGTGGTGGAAACGCAGCCTTAGGGGGATAAGAAAAAATTCACACTTGACCGCCGTCATCCGGGGCTGCGGGACTATTCGAAAGAGATACCGTGGCCCCGGAACACAAAGGGCGAGGAAGGAACATGGATGGGTTTTAGTCAGTAAAAGTCTGACACTCCCTCCTGCTCCGCCCAGAGCGGGAGAAGTCATTTGATGATTTCCCATCCTAAAAAAAAAAAAAAATAACAAACCGCCGTCATGGCACTCTTCTTACCACTATTATAAATGCGTAAGTTTGTGAGGATGGATGTATGGTTAGATGAATGTTTGTTACCCTTTCACGCAAACTCTAATAAGCTGATTTGACTAAAATTTGTCTTGGATGGGCACACATGTGGCTCGTAACCTAGATTAACACATAGGATAACCTTTTATCCCAATAGGGTAGATGACAAAAATAAATCTAATTGGTCCGTCAGACAGATTTCCAAAAAAATATTGAACACATATTTTTTCTTTTTTCACGTAAACAAAAAATGAAGGCGAAACAGTGCGTCGAAAACTCGTGTGACGTAACATTTGAGTACATTTTTTACTCAAATGTGACGTCACAAGCGGGGGCTTGTGACGTCACATTTGAGTAAAAAATGACGAAGATAAAACGTGTCAAAGATCATGAGTGGGGACTCATGATCTTTGACACGTTTTATCTTCGTCAATTTTTATTAATTTGATAAAACACAAACACGTATTCAATATTTTTCGATAATCTAACTGACAGACTAAACAGAATCGTATTTTTTTAGTCAGTCATCATCCCTATTGTATGCACTCAAAGCCGTGTTACCCGTAGTTTGCGTACGTTAACTACTAAGTACCCAACCCAACTATTGAGTTAAGTACACGACAAGCTTGGGGCCACGGGTTTATAGGAAATAATACACTATGTTTATACCCATGAACTGTCCACGAAGTAGACACAATAGTTAAACAATGGCGTCTCGACCAAATTGGTCATTTGTCAGATCATGTTTGAATGGAAAATTGATTACTAACTGTTGAGCATGGTGTCCTGGGTTCGATTCACGGGTCAGGCAAAGTGCTATTGGGTTTTTCCATTAGGAGTTTCTTAGTAATGGCCTCGAGAGTTCGGATTAGTGCCCGGTTGATGGCAAGAGGCTCGCCCCCATGGTACTTAAAAACATAACTGGTGAGATGTGGGTGTTCACCCACATCTCACACACATACAGGTACACCTCTGCCTAACCCTCTGGGGATCGCGGGTGTGATCTTATGTATGATTAATAATATCGCTGGACATTAACACACAGCGCCATCTAATGCCACACTAAGCAACGAGGCTTGTGTCGTGGACACCAGATAGTTGATGTACTACATAGATACTTTTTGTTTATAAATACATACTTATTTTACATATAAACATCCATGACTCGGAAACAAATGTCCATGCTCATCACACAAACATTTACTCCAACCGGGATTCGAACCCGGAACCCTAAGAACGTAAAGCAGCCTCACTACCGCTGCGCCATTCAGATCGTCGTCGATTACTAAATGATGACTGTTATGTAGGGTCATGATCAAAATTAGCAGCTGCTACGTTCTCACTATAATGTCTCCTTGAATAGTGCGAGGCTTGTGTTCTGAAAAAATCTGATTAATCCGTCAGTTAGATTATCAAAAAATATTTGACAGGTATTTTTTCTTTTGCTACGTAAACCAAAATTGACGAAGATACAACGCTATCAAAATTCTCAATACGTCACGTGCTATAATTTTTAGAGCGTTGTGGTGTCACGAGTCCCTACTCCCGAGTTTTGATGCGTTTTATCTTTGTCAATATTCATTGATTTACAAAAACAAAAAATACAAGTCCATTATTTTCCAATACTCTAACTGATGGACTAAATAGATTTGCAATTTATTGATGGTGGAAACTAGCCTATTGTCGTGATCAATTGATTATGTTTTCCCTTTGGCAATTCCACTCAGTATTAGATGAATAACTGGTTGAGTAGTAGAACCTCATTAATTTCAAAGTGTTTCGGTTAGTTGCCATCCAAACCTCATACGTAAGAAAGAGTTTAAGCCGAATCCAGCGTCAACTTAGATTCATTTTCGGTTGAAGTTTGAGCTTGAATTTGTCTTTTCATATCGCTCAAATTAATATGTCTCTACGTCCTAAAATTCTATGCCATTCCTTTATAACTCCCGAAACTTTCAAACAAACTTCTGTAAAACAGACGACGTAGGCACAGTTTAAACATTGTAATCTATCCCTGACAAATTTACACCAGCCGTGAGCAGAAACACCTGTTTTTGTGGTTTCACAGACCCAAGTTTGCTTATTTGATACCTCACGAAACCAACTTAAACCTGCCTTACAGACCCCTCTATTGTTGAGAACATAAGGTTGACTGTCACGTGATTGTGTGTAAGAAGTAAGTTGGCTAACGACAATAGGTAAGTTTCTTGCGACGCCGAAGTGAACTAATCTGCTAATGACAAAGAAAGTTGGTACCGTTTCGTGCAACGAATAAGGCAGTGATTATCGTTTGCTGGGGAGTAATAGATTCCATGTAACTTCACACTCGTAAACAGGAATGAGGGTAGTCTGCGAAGCTTTTGTACTTCTTCTTTATGTTTTCTTGGCACATTTATTGCTGGCTTTGTCTGCATTCATTGGGATGTGCAACGACGGTCACAGTATCTTTAGTAGGTATGTGCTGAGATTTTGTTTGAACTTAAAGAAAAAGAAAGAAAGAAAAAGCATTTATTAGCCCGCACAGGACAAAACACACAAAACAAAATGGTTAAATTTACAGTACAACTAATAAAAATTAAATATAGAGAAAAATATAAATAAAAAGAATGGTTCTGTACGAGGCCAAAAGGCCCCTATCTCAGCGTGGTGCTGTAACATAAAAAAAAACTTGAGAGGTGCCAAGGGACACCCGGATGGAACGAAGTTCCTTCCGATTAATTAGTGAAGAAATTGTAATAAAATTTTATTTTTTTCATAACAAAACATTCAACCACGTGCTTCCCACCCCCTCACCCCACGCACGGGGCGACCTCACCTCTGCCGATTCGTGTCTCTAACTTGCGGACGCAATTAAATCCGTCGTTTATATTGATAAAAACTTATATTATTATTTGCGATATACGGTATCACTATAAGCGGTGAAATGGATGGTGGCTTACTGTAGCAAAAAGTGTCGTTACAACTTTTCGTCTTAATTTTTTCCGTCTAGCCCCCTTTCGCAACGCGCGATAAGGAACTTGGTTCCAAAAACGTCACAAGCGCTGGTATTCTGATAGGGAAAGTGATGCCACGGTCAGATACGGATAAGATAGAAAAAAAAAAAAAGTGACTACCTACTGTCAACATCATCTTCATGCTTCTGTCTCATTATACTTGGGGTCACCGCAAAACGCGCACTTCAAAAATCAAAGCATTTATTTCAAGTAAGCCAGTTACAGGCACTTTTGAATTGTCGAAACAAAGATGAAAATTAAATGTAGCTACAGTCTCAGTCACAAGACATAAAAACTGTGAAAGTACTGTAGTTGCCCATTCCCTGGCGTAGATCTCTATGGAGAAGAACGGGCAAGAAACTCCATGGACACTCTTTTAAATCAGAATATTGTTACAAAATCTTGGTTACATCATTCATGTTGAGATGGTATATTATGTGAGAACAATGTAGCAAGATGTGCACGTTAAAAGACTGTCCACAATAAAACAAAACAAAAAAAAAACAAGTCATAAACTAAAATAATTCATTAAAATAAGCCATGGCAACTGGATGATGACCAGTGACAACTGACAGCGCCCGTTCACGGACATGACGCATAGATCAGCACCATTCAACTCAACCATTTTGAAGGGAACTAAATGATCCGACACATGCGCCACCATCAGCGAGACATTTGAGTGAGCATGACATACTCTCAACCGCCAGGGCACATTCAAGTCAAGAAAAGACGTAGGTTTCTAGTGAATGATAGCTTTCTAGTACATAGTACTCACACAATATGGGCTATGAGATTATATAATACTAAAGAGATCGAATCTATACAATGCAAAGATAGTTGTACAATCTTCAGCGGCTCCAACAACTTCCATGCTCCCCTGTCAGACGTCACGGCATCATGTACTCCTTTCCCTTTCATATCATTACTTACACAATCTATCAATCTTTTCTATGGCCTTACTACTGTCAACCTTCTAGATATCGTTTTTAAAGTTCAAAATGGCAGATCTGTGATCAGACCCAAATAAAGAAAATGTTACTCAAGATTATAAACACTTAACGGCAAAGTCGGCAAATCTAGTCCTACCAGCTGTAGCTGACATTTTCAACACGTTACGAGAGCTATCTGATCTCAATAGTCCAACTAATGGGGGACCGAATCCCTAAGGTTGGATGAAAGAGTCAGTTACAATGTGTTTTAAGGTCGATGGCTTTCTAGATTTCAGAATAATAGTTCAGATTGTTTTTGATTGTTTGAATAAAATACTTTTTCTAAGTATTGTCTTTTGTTCAGTCAGTGCTATTAATTGAATAAGTACTTTTTGTAAATATTAGGCTGTATTATATTTTAATACGCCACCGTAAGCAAGAGAGGGAGAGAGTCAGGCGTAGTCTTTTAAATCCCGTGTATGTAAATCCTTGCTAAAGTCTCTCCACATAACCAAATAATTTTTCGTCTTTTAAAAACCCCACAGGATTCTTTAAGACAAAAAAAAAACAAACACAAATATCTATCTTCTCTTCTTTCTTCTTCTTCTTTTCTATTTTAAACAGAAATATCTTCAGCAGCAAACGAAACATAACAGATTATACGAACTGAAGGTATTATTTAAACATTTTTCGCGAAATAAAATACAGCGTCGAAATGAGACGTGGGAATATGGACCCTGCGCGATACGTCACCGAACTATAAGACGGAGGACGTAACCAGGCGAGACATGCAAGTCCTTAAGAATAATTATTCTAAGATTTGTTGCCAGCACGTAACACCCCTCTCTCACGCTTTGACCCTCACAGAGACCCACATACACATACAAAACGACACACATACGCTTTACTTTACCGGGTGGACGACAGAACAGACAGAACAGACGAAGAAACCGACGCACAAACGGGGATACATTTCTGGCTATAGTCCTTCCTTTTCCTCTGCTATACTTTCCGGTTCCATACGTCTCTCATATCTTATAGTAACTCATTCATTCTACCTACCCTTATCTGCCATGCAAACAAACGAGAGAAATAAAAAATATCGATTCACGTCAAGTTACATGCTATGTCAAAGTGTCCCCGCTATTGCTCGGCGTGAACAGTTAAGTCTCTCAGGACGCACTACTTGAATGCTTCTGTTACCGGGGATTCGCTATGTATTGATTCTTCTTCATATTTAACATAATAATACCGAGAGTTACTATATTACGAATAATGGTACTAAATTGGTAAAATATTGGTGGCGCGATGGTGGTCGCAAGAGCAACCACCATCGCGCGTGACCCACGACACATTCTTTGGTTCGATTTCCAAGCCGCGCAATGTGTTTTTCCATCAGGAATTTCTCAGTAGCAGCACGCTTTAGCGCGCAATTATAATCATCACAATCATCAATACAACCCTCCAAGCGCATAAAGGTGCAGGAATGAATTTGACTTTGAAAAAGTAAATTCATACACCTTTTTGAGCTTGGAGGGTTGTATTGATGATTTTATGATTATAATTCTGAAACTACATACGTCTTACAGCCGCGATTCATAGTTTTATCAACATACAACCTGACACTGACCTGCAACTTGCAAAAAAACGTAAGAAAATTTGAATTTCGCGGGCCACCCTGGCGCATTCACCTTAAACCTAACTGACGAAATGTGGAGATACTATTTAGTACACCCCTGCTTATCCCTTCAGCGATTACATGATTGTTGTTTTGAATTAATGAGATATCTTCATTTTATCCTATAGGATTCCGAGGTATACTTTGATTCGGATTTCTGAATCCAAAAGCAATCTATTGAAGTCAAATCGCAAGCCATGTGATTAGATTTGCTGTTATTTCCTCGAACCAATTTCAACACAAATTACCTACTCATCAGACTTACATTAAGCCGTTAGTCTCGGATGTCATTTGTAGATCTGTGGCAGTCTTTACAGGTAGTCAGTGGTCCGAAAGTTTGACAACCAGTCTTGCCAAGGCGTATCGTATTACCCAGTACTAACTGGGTTGTAGACTTAGTAAAGGGGATCGGATTACCCAGCAACTGGATTGTGGAGGTGAGATAGGCAGTCGCTCCATGTAAAATGGAGATGGATGGATGGAGTGGTATTCAGCTGCACCCGGTTAGACTGGAAGCCGACCCCAATATAGTTAGGAAAAGGCAAGGTAGATGATGATGACCTACTTATCAGACTTTCGGAAACCAGGTTCACATAGGTATTATACAGGGTGTTAAAGTAGTCGCGTGCCGAGCATAGCTTAGGGGAAAAAAAAGAAACCTGAAAAAAATACAAATAAAAACATTAAAATTAGCAATATAAAATAATTTTAATTCTAAACGATTGCTATTTGAAGTTATTAGGTACTAAATTAGGTTGATCTTTCAATATTTTTTTAATGTTTTTTTTTTTTTTTTTCGTGTGCCTTTATCGATACTGAACTCACCCCTAAGCTATGGCACGCGACTACTTTAACATCCTGTATAGACATAGGTTCTACACCATACGTATCAGAAAGACATGGTGATATGTAAAAGTGTGGTATAAACACATGGGGTTTAGGTCGAGTACGAGTAGATATAGGAATTTTGTATTGAGCTGATTATTTTTTTGCGATTATGATGTTGTGCTCATTGAGTCTGCTATTACAATAGTGTCACAATGGTCTATCGTTGATTTCATAATTGTTGATCGATGCCATTGTGATTTTGCTAAAAGTTCGTAATCTGCTAAATTCATAATGGTCGATCATTGGTCGGTCAATGGTCTCGTAATAGAATTGTGTTATAATGACATTGTTGTATTGCCATTAGTATAAAACCTGTTTAGCTGTCAAAGTCAAATGTGACATTACTGCTTACTGACGTTTTATCTGTTTTTATTTCTAGCGGTCGGTGTTTTGATTTATTTTCATCTAAGTGTTTTAAATTATCTATAATATAGAAGCCTATATTTATTGCAATACAAAATGGTGCCAATTGAGCAAATTTCGGCTGGAACTGTCGAATTTTAGCAGACTACCGCGTAAGTCAGTCATTCATTTGTCATTGTGTTCGAGATTACCATTCTATGACATTTCTTTCAATGGAATGTCAGTGGTTGACCATTGGAAAGTCATAATGACGCCACTATATTAGTAGATTACCAAACTTGTCAAAATCAACAATTATGAAATCAATGATAGACCATTTTGACACTATTGTAATAGCAGGCTCGGCCCCCAGCTTGATGGTGTGCACCACAACGTTCCGATACACGTTGTATACCTACATTTCTAATAGTAGTGTAATGGAACTTCGCCCATAATAGTGACACAGAACAGACAAGACACTCCAACACAAGCTCAGCATGACTCAATACAAAACCGATACCACTAATAACCATGTATTAATACCACAGTCCCCTTTGATGACCTGAATACGGTGGCTTATATTATTGAAGCTAGTAAGTCTAGGAACACAGGAATCGAATCCAAAGTTCTGAACTGGATGGTAATACGAGTTATTGGCCTGAGAATAGGTAAATAGATACAGAAGGCTAGCACACAACGAGCGAAAACGCAAGAGGGACTCCAAGAAAACATTATCGCAGTCCTTTTCGGGACTTTTCCCAACACAGTGTTGCCACATTAACCCTTTTTTGGGCTAGGTAAAGGGCAATCTAGCCCATATTGATAATTGGATAAGAATAACCATATACCTGATAACTGATTTTTTTTTACTTTATTTTTGAAAAGAGGATTAATTTTAAAAGATGGATTCATCCATGGGATTATTATTCACTATGGATAGAAATCTCAATATTAACATCCGATGCGAGCAACACTTTACTTACCTTATGCTTTAACCGGCTGAAACGAAAGTTTTTTTTTTGTAAATATCTTTGGTTTAATTTAGCCTTTTCTGGACCTTTTTTACAAACTGATTAAACCATTTGTAGCCCGTTTTTAAGTAAGGACTACTTACGAAGCAGAAACGTAAGGTAGTAAAATAACACTACCTCCACCTTATCCATCTAGTCTGACCCAGCCTCTTGAAAAGCGCGCGTGCGTCGTTTGTTTCTCTCAGATTATTAATACCTGGCAACGCACTGATTTGTGGCATGCTTCTTCTATTTGGTTTCTCCGCTGTCGTTGAAAGAAGACGCGTGTCGCTGGTGGTTATTTGTTTATGTATGCGCTTGTTTTTGCTCGTTGTGCGTACCAGGCCTTCTGCACATTATCTACTGTGTTTCGACGTAGCGACACATAGGAATAAGTTTGAGAAGCTGCCACTTAAGCCACTCGCACCGGATGCACTGTATAACCACAGTTTAACTAGACTTTGCTATTGGTAGAATAATCTAGCTTAGCTTAAACAATTGAGTACTAAGTTCTTAGTTGTATCGGCGAAGTTTTTAGTCGTTTTCGGGTGGGTATGATGTATTTACAGGATTACTTTACAAAGGATATAATATATAAAAGATTAGGTCCTTTTATGTAGCATGCGACCGTCCACAGTAAATCTATGTCAAAAAAATAACATTTAAATGTATAAAATAAACAGTACCTACATATTAAAACGTTTATCGTATCTTTTCATCAATGGATTTTGACTTCAATGTTCAATAGAATAGAATAGAATACTCTTTATTATGTACACCATAAAAATTACAGATACAAATGTAAAACATTTTACAAAGGGTGACACAATGGGCGGTAAATTAGCTCGTAAATCATAATGCAGGGTGAATAAACAGATTTGTGCATGGCAAGATGCTTGAACGCAGTCTACAGGGTGTAAACAGACCCGTCACGAAGCCGTCAACCAAGCATTCTGTTCATCAAACTAAGTAACTCTACGCAAAAATTATTGCTGGGAAACGACTTTTTTTTTTGAGGTGAAAAATCATGTTTTACGGTAAAACTCAATGTAACGCACTCAAAACATTGTGCTTATGGACGCATTTAATGGTAAACGGGTCATAGTATTTAAAGTAAAGTTATGAACTTATGACCTTAAAACTAGTATTTAAAAAAAACTTTAAGAAAAACTAGTTCAAACCAGTATTCAGTATTTTAAACCAATATTTCAAAACAAGTTAAGCATCTTGAGTTTTTTTTTGTAAGATTATGAAAAGGAAAATCTATAGCAAGATAATTTTGTGAAGGCTCATAAATCGACTTATCTTTAGGCCATTACAATAACTTTTATCTCATAATTTTAGGTTTTAATAAGTGTCTAAAACATGCAAAGTAAATTTATGGCTTTGATTTAGCAAGATTAAAGAAAATGTTTTAAATGTCAACTATTGAACTTAAATTTTACTGCGGGAGACATTCTTAAACCTAAATTATGTCTATCTGAGCAATAAATGATATCTTTGACAATCTTGTGGTCAATGATTATGTGTTAATTGTGGGTTATTTTGTATTAGTTAATAATTATTTTATGTAGGCAACAAGCGAGTCGACAAAAAAAAACTAATTAGTCCGTCAGTTATATTATCAAAACATATTAGACACGTGTTTTTTCTTTTGTAACGAAAAAACACGTGTCTAATATGTGTAAACCAAAATTTACGAAGATACGACGCTTTTAAAATTCTCAATACGTCACGCCATAGAATAATTTTTAGCTAGTTCTGACGTCACGTGCCCCCACTCCCGAGTTTTGATGCGTTTTATCTTTGTCAATATTCATTGATTGACAAAAACAAAAAACACGTGTCTATTAATTTCCAATACTCTAACTGACGGACTGAATAGATTTGCAATTTTTTTATACTGTCGTCATGCCTATTCATAATCAGTACGTGCTCTTTAGTAAAGTGAGCTTGTTGCGTTTAGTTTTTCCATTCGTCAAAATTGACACACAAAGAGATTTTAACAGACTTCTATAGCGGACATTGGGAATATTACATATTTTCATACAAAATGTTTGATTCCGGACCTTTTTGTATTTTGACACACTAACAAGCGGGCGTATGACACTAGAAAAAACGATTTGTTACTAAGTAGTAACAAGTATAGGATTACGATTTTCTTCGTCTTGTTCCATCTATCACTCGTAAATATTTGAATGTCTTTGTTGACACATTAATCAAAACAGTTATATATCTGATAGCTATTTGTAACGTAACGTTGGAATATTTCAGAATGCCGTTCTCGACAGAAACAGACAATTGTTATATAGGAATGCAAAAAATCAAATAAAAATAAAACCATATCATTCACAAACGGAACATAACATTAAAAAGACCTGAGATTTAAACTTGGCAACGTTTTCTAGACAACAAAGCGAATAAAAAGCAAGTTGGTACAGACAAAAGCTCCTTTAGTTCAATTATGTTAGTTAGCCAACTTCCACGAGGGCTTAGTGAGGTAATGTTTTACAAAATACTCTTCGGATCGAAGTTTGTTTCAGCATACAGTTAGTTGTAATGGATACTTCAATTAGGATTTATGGACTTAGCGTTTCTGGATTTAAAAGTGAAGGTTTTTAGAACCAATCGTACTTTTTTTTTCCTTAGCCCACATTGTCCCACTGCTGGGCAGAAGCCTCCCCCAAGGTTTTCTACTCTTCTCTCCGTGCGGTTTTCTCCGGCCAATCTCTCTTAGCCTTTCTTCAACTATGTTGGGGCCGGCTTCCAGTCTAAACGAAACCGGATGCAGCTTAATATTTTACATGGAGCAACTGCTTATCTGACATACGCAACCCAGTTAGTACTAGGTTTTTTAAACTTTGATTTTGCATCTTATTCACACGGACATAAAATGAATCGCAAGCACGCCAGTGGTAACATCACGCGACCTATTTACCAGTCTACCCACACCTACAGCGTGCTTCTAAAGAGTCTCACTACTCTTTCGTTCTGAGTTCGCAGCAAGGACGATATGCAGTGACTGATCGCAGCGCATTTAAGACGTCTCAGAACTGTACACATTAATTTACTACTTTTATTAACTAAGCTTTAGTGAATTAATTGCACAAAACCCATCCTCGGCCCAATATGATGTCCGAAATAAATCCTGGCTATCCAACATCCATGTCAAATTTTATGTCTGCTCTCGTTCATATGCGGTTCTGTGAAAGAACTTCATGTCATTTTCATGAAAAGCAGTGAGGAAACGCAGGAACAAAAATAATCTACATAATTATACGACTAAAACAAAGGTTCGGAGAAGAGCATTTGCAGTTCTGCTTCTCTGATACCTGGTATCCAAATGAACCTTTGATAGCTTTGCATAATTCTGTCAAACGTTACGTCAAAAAGCCCTAACACAAAAACACGACGCGCGACGTAGATAAATATAACGTACCTAATACTATCGGTTCTACTCGAAAATTTTAAGGTATAGGTGAGTTCTATCCTACAGCATTTTGGTTAAAATATTTGCGACCAGTACAACTAATAGTAGGTACCTATAGATATGATTAAAGTCGTATAACTAAGTTAATTTTAGATATCTGTGAAATTTGTGTTTTTCATTTTAAAATCGTTCATACTTACGTAACGTATACTCTGCGCATTCAGCCTAGACCCTAAAAAAAAGTTTTCATAAGATTTTTTCGTGGAATTTGCACAGCTGTTATGCAGAAAACTGTTGTACACTTTAGATTGCTAGTAATTGAACAAAGAAAGTTATAGGTCATGGTCTCAACTGTTGAGCATAAAGGTGGTGCTGGGTTCGATTCTCAGGTCTGACCAATTGTTGTTGGGTTTTCCCATCAGGAACTTTTCAGTAGCAGCCAGTCAGTTCGGTCAGAGTGGAAGCTGACCCTATCATAGTTGGGAAAAGGCTGGGCAGATGATGTATTCCTTCATAGTTTTAAATTACCACGCCACAAATGATGAAACAAAAACCCAATTTCATATTCTTTTTTTCTCGTTAGTTTGCTGAAAATACCTTGAAAGGTACAAATGATAAATGGGTCGTAACTTCAGATTGTATATCACAAGACAAGACCGCAGCTTCGAGACAAACTTCAACATCTAATTGGTAACAAGGAATGAGAAATGGACGCCTGAAAATTTTGTGACAGATAGAAATGTGCTTTGTTTTTGTATGAATATTTTATTTATGGTTGTAAGCTGCGTTGGAATTCTCGTCGTAGAATGTTTGTTTTATCAACTTCGTTTTCGGCGTATTTTTCTTAGGAAGTATCGCATTTTCTTCCATCTAGATATGTATTGCTTTGGCTAATCTGGAAATCTTTGAACAGACTCCGGACCCATTTATGGTTGTAAGCTGAGTTGGAATTCTCGTCGTAGAATGTTTGTTTTATCAATTCGTTTTCGGCGTATTTTTCTTAGGAAGTATCGCATTTTCTTCCATCTAGACATATATTGCTTTGGCTAATCTGGAAATCTTTGAGCAGACTCTGGGCCCATGTAGATCGAAGCAAAACCTGATCAGGTGGGTACAGATACATTGATGGGCAAGCGCCCAAGAGTGTAAATGTGATGCTGTTCCACATACAATGGGAAGCATGATACCGTGTCATGCGTGTCCTGTTATTACTTGTTACAGGAAATGGTGGAAGCTAGTGAAGACGCCAAACGCGTACTCAAATTCTAGGCTGACTCAGTTTAGATTGCCAGTGATACGCTCAGGAGAAAATAATATTTTAATTATTATAATAATTATTTGTTTCTCTTATAGAGGACGACTGCTTCCAGAATCGTCCTTTATGCGACTCTGACAGTCGCAAAAATGGTAATTTGGCGTTAGCAAAAGAAATATTCGGTAGTAGACCGGAGCCTAGTTAATCATCATCATCATATCAGCTGAATGACGTCCACTGCTGGCAATAGGCATCCCCCAAAGATCACCACGGCTGGTCCTGCGCTGCTCTCATCCAGCGGATTCCCACAACCTTCACCTTGTCGTCGGTCTAAATTCTGCCAAAGCTGCATCTTTCGATACTCGGTCGCCACACAAGGACTCATTGGTCCCATCGGCCATCTGTTCTACCTGCCTTCAGGAAATACAGGCGAAATTTAAAAGAATACAAGTCATACAAGTTGAAGCTGAGCAAAATTCTGAAGCACATATACGGCACCAATGTATGACTAGCGAACGTGTCTGACAGTCGAAGTGTTAAGTTTTCGTTACCGGTTGCCAGAGTTGATACATCTGCGTCATCATCTGCTCATTCCCAGCATGTTGGGGTCGATTTCCAAAAAACTGTAAGTAAAATAAAAAATAAAATAAAATCTTTTTATTTCAGACATTAGTATTTTTTAGATGTGTTTTGTGATTGTATTTTTGTAACCCTACTAACATAGTTTATAAGTTACAATTGTTAGTAACCATTATGGATCGTTGTAATCTGACTTATAAATTAAACTAAATTAGTCCATATTGTGTGTTGTTAGTAAAACGACTTTGAAAAACAATGTATATATCAAAACATTGAAATACAAAAAAAAACATTACTTAAACAAATTAAACAATTACATTAAAAATACATTTAAATTAAAAATTACATTAAATAATTAAAAAGATTACATTTATAAATTAAAAACTACAAAATAAAATGCATTAACAAAAAAAAAACTAAACTAAACCAAGCACGTTTTAAAGTAAATCAAAGTTGGAAGTCGACAGTACCCATTCCATTGTAGATTAATGACAAACATCTACCTATTTAATTAAACATTCATGAAAAAACAAACAGTAATAACATACTAACTTTAGATGTAACGTAAACAAGCAAAGAGGAGCCTTGCTCAGATATTCATAAACGGGAACTCATTAACATTTGTTAAATTGTGATGCAACTTACCTGTTACTAACTAGAGCTTAACGGGAGTACGGCGAAATGCATTTATAAAGTGTTGAGGTGTTTTTTTACTCTTTATTTTGTTGGTATCATTTTAATTAGGTGAAACCTTTTTTTACGCATTTATGTATGAACCTCGGTGGTCTTATAAAGCCATGTTGATCTAGTGGTCCCAAGGGCTACTGGCAAGCATGAGACAGGTCGTTCGATGTCCAGGTCAGGCACAGTGTTATTGGATTTTCTCTTTAGGAATTTCTCAGTTTCATCCTGGTTTCTGAATTTGTGCCCGGTTTATGGCAATAGGCTCTCCCTTTATGCTATTCCTCCTCCTCCTTTAGGCGTGATGTCATGTTATGGTATTTATTAGAACACAATAAGTTCGTCAAAATAAAAATAATTATCATCATTATAACGTAACCAATTATGAAACATCAAAACCATTAGTAGCCATTGTAGTACGTTGTAGTAACAACGTACTACGTTACTTACAACGATATTCAGACTAAAACATTTAAACACGTATTTTCCTTCGCTTAACAAAGCTTACAGAGCGAAAAGACGTTAAAAGATAGCATTAGGCAGGAAACGTTTCATAAGAAGAAAATTGGCAAAGGCGTAATTTTTTCTGCCTTCTACATCATGCGAGCGTTCCATCGCTGCAATTGACCTCGTTAGTCGATTCTCCACGAAATCGACGTCATTTTGGCGCTAAAAAATCTTTTCTAAATTTCGAGTGCCTTCCTAATTTGAAAATGCCAAGAATACTTTTGGGTTTTCGGGTTGAGTGCTAGAATTCGTGTTTTGGCTTGGTAAATCAGTACTTTAGGTTAGATTACGTAGACTTGTTAGATGATTACCAAAACAGGGGTTTTATTGAAAACGTTGCGTTATTAGGTCAGTAACGATTAAAGTCTGGTTTGGATTTGTGCTCGGTTTTGTGCTCAGTTTATAAATATACTCTCATAGCAAAATTATATCAAATAGATTTTCACTTCCACAATCAGTTCTCTCAGTTTTCTCTGCAATATGAACCTAACTTGAATTTATTCCGCATTTATTTGGACTCCTCTAACTTATTCAAGGAACAAAATATAATAGGTATCCCTGAGTGTCATCTTACTTCTTAATTCTAAATATAAATGGAAATGTTTGTGAGGATGGATTGATGGATGTTTGCTACACAATTCACGCCAAAAATATAGACCGAATTCGGATAAAATTTAGCACACAGATAGTTTATTACCTGGATTACATGATACCATGGGTCAATTATCGAACTCCTCGCTGGTAAAACGGCGGGCATTAGCTAGTAGGCTGCATTTAAAACGTTCCTTTCCGATAATTTCCGACCATAACGCGAGCAAAGTTGACGGCAATAACTAGTGCGCCTATAAAGACACATCACTGCCGAAACCCAAACAAACCAAGGCATCCGTGTATAAAAAGGCAATGATTCCTTATTTGTCACGCTCCCCACTAATTTGAACAAATGGTCTAAACATTGCGAAATTAAACTTACGGAATAATGAAGAGACCGCATTCATCTTAATTTAACCGATACGGTTGGGCCTACTGTACAGTAACGAATAAAAATAATAATAACTTCGCTGCACATTGCGCATTTTTAATGTAATTTATGATGCATGGCTGGCTCTAGCGAGGAGTGTATTAGATACTTCCCAAGCTTAGGTTTCACGTCGACTGCAATTTAATATGCATGTAGTGTGCATTATTTTTGCGTTATTATTTTCAAACTAAAGTGGACATGAAAGTAAACATTGTAAATATCCCGTTTTCAGTGTTAATGATAATGAAATTAAATACCGTAAAACAGTAAAACGGGGCTATTTGGGTTTTGGGGGGCTATTTGGGATGACCCAGAATTTCGGTCGAAAATATCGATAACTGTCGGTCGGTTGGTGTATGATAGAAGTTATTTTACAATATCTAGAATCACTTTAATTGGCCACTACTGAAAAAATCCTGATGGAAATACCCAATAACATTTTGGTTTATATGGGACCAAATAGCCCCCAAAAACACAAATAGCCCCGTTTTATTGTATATTAAAATACATCATGATATTTGATAATACTGGTTGTCAGACTGCCTGAAAGTTTGACAACCAGTCTGGCTATGCGTAACGACTGTCAAAGATCTACATGAGGCAGCCCAGAAAAAAAGACTTGGCATGGAGGGGTCGGTATGTAATGAGTAGTCCTCCATCTACTGAACAACCTCGGCAAGAGTAGGAGTTTTTTTTTGTCTTAGCCTGTCATGTGTCCCACTGCTGGGCAAAGGACATGTATGTTCTAAACCAAGAAAAATCTTACTAATAAAAAAACAAGTCTTACGACCTTACCGTAGCAACCTTACGTAAGGGCAAACTAACAAACTTTACTACAGACCTGTCACACTTATTTAACCTGTGAAATAGCATCACTGTCAAAATGATCTTTAATTTCGTTACAATAAAGTTGCTGCTAGGTTGTCTACAAGTCACAAGTCAGTCAAAATCATCATCATCCGCCTAGCCTTTTCCCAACTGCTGGGGTCAGCTTCCAGTCTAACCGAATGCAGCTGAATACCAGTCCATCCATCCATCTCCATTTTACAAGGAGCGACTGCCTATCTCACCTCCACAATCCAGTTGCTGGGAAATCCGATCCTCTTTAGTAAGACTAGTTGTGTGACTTTTGGGCCACTGACTACCTGTTAAGACTGTCAAAGATTTCAGCTGATTTCAGATAAACCAACGGCTTAAGTTGGATGCTCCAGGGTAGCCCGCGAAATTCTAATTTTCATACATCAATACAACCTTCCAAGCGCATAAAGGTGCAGGAGTGCCTTTGACCTTGAAAATGCCTGCACCTTTATGAGCTTGGAGGGTTGTATTGATGATTTTGATGATTATAATTCTATAACTACATACATGTTACAGCCGCGAATCATATTTGAATCAACATACAACCTGACACTGACCTGCAAATTGCAAAACACGTATGAAAATTTGAATTTCGCGGGCTACCCTGGAGCGTCCACCTTAACGTGCGTTCCGAGGTAATAAGGAAGCTCGGTATGTATTCGATGGTCGCTGATCCACGGACCGACTTTTGCAAGCGCTGCTTAACCTTGAAGATCGACTCTTGCTACTGTTTTTAAGTATTAAGGCACAAGATAAAGATCTTTATTTTCTTTATTATAAGGTTGCGGTACTGTGGTCGCTATAACAGGCAAAGTAACTCTGAAAAGACTGTAGTCTCGTATTAAGTTGTATCGCTAAACTTCGCAGGCCTTCTCAGGCCACAGTTCAGGCCCAATGAGAGCTCTTTGACAGTTTTGGGCCAACACGCTGTATTAAGCACGCTATTTATTGGCCCCTGTAAGTACAGGCGTGTTAGTAATATTACAGTTCTGGTTTTCAAGATTTAATATGGGGAAAATTATTTTTATGTGACAGAAAGGGTTAGCGAGTTGTGTAAGGAAGTAGTTCTTAGCAACTGGGGGTCTAAAATGGCCGCTGTATCAGAATCAAAATATGAATCACGTTAAAAATTTAAATTCTTAAAATAGACGAGATGTTTATGATAATAAAGTCCATTTTAAGAAATAGCATTTTTAACGTGATTCATATTAAGATTCTGCTAAAGCGGCCATTTTAGGCCCCCTGGAAAGTACCTGTAGTTCTTATAACTTTGACGAGAGGAACATTACATCATAAAATCACGCCTATCATTCCAGAAGGATTAAACAGAGGTGTACCTAATAATACACCCACATTTCGCCATTTTAATTATTGATGAGAAGACTATTCCAACTTTACTTCTCAGATATATGGGAAACAAGGAGTCAATCTTCCTTTGAAAAGGAGAGGATCCTCTGTCAGTTAGAGGTATCGCCCGAAGATTATTGTCGGGTTGTATTTTTCCTTATCTCGCGCATTACGCTGCTTACACAATGCGTAGTTCATATTATGGCGTTGAAAATCACTTTAACACGTTTTCCATAAAAAGCAGCAAAGGTAAAGAAATGTGCTGATGTAGGTCACTTGTCTTTACCCTTAGCTGCTGTAATAAATTAGTATAAGACTACGTCAACATGACAATCGCCTGACGCGTTTTGATAACGCGCGTTTGTGAATATTTGCTAGGAGCATGCATTAGGGCGTTAACGTAGTATGTTTCAAAAAGAGAGTATCAATGCATCTTTTTAGTCATTACATTTATTGGTATAGAAAAGGTTGCTACATCAATCCTATTGGAAGTCATCATCAAAGTCACTGTCAAGTCATGGTATAATGTTGTTGGAACGCTTTGAAAGCGACTGTTATTTGTCTATGCCTTATGAAATGTGCACAAATTTCATATCAAAGAATAGTACCATAGCGCACCTAATTCCGTCATCCCTCAGTGTTCCAAAATCAAATCAATCCACCTGAAACGAGACAAAACACGATCTGTAAACCAAACAATCAACATGGAACAATCGGGACTAAGTACTCGGTAGAGTACTCGGCTACTCGGTAGAGTAGTCCCGATTGTTCCAAAAATAGCTACTTAAATATGGACAGGGCTGGGCAAAATACATACTCTTTCTTTAAATAAAGTACAAAATACTTTTTGAAGTCCTACGTATTTAAAATACGAAATACAAAATAATTTCAATTTATTTAATTCCTAGCAGTTTGCCCGCGAAAATTGTGATAGCTCGGCTAATTAACGATAACGAACTAAAGACGTTTGTGAGAGGTTGGCCAGGAGTACCTAAACCGCACGGAGAGAAGTGTGAAGGCTATGGGCGAGAGGCCCTTGCCCAGGAGTGGGACATTAGGGATTTTTTTATATTTCTGTATTTGAAATAAGTACTAATTACAAAATACCTCGGCATCAGGCATTTAAAATATCTGAAACAAATTAAATTTTTAATAATGAATTAGAAAGGAGGAATTAGGAAGTACTCTCGAGGCCTGATCACCACTAAGCTAATTTCTGCTTGCACTTACAACATAGAACGCTTTCTAGCCCCGCCCCTTGGACTTTGTATAGAAATAATAAATGAAAAGATACCGATCGGCCGAGCGCACTGACGACGCACGCCAAGCCAGAGTTGTTATTTTACGCGCCAAAGTTGACGCTTTCCTAACAGGCCTAAACTTTAAGGGGGCGTGGCTCGGCGCCTCCGCATAATAGCGAAAAATTTTTAACTGATCAGGCGGAAAAAACCACGACTGTACCTAGTAAACATACAAATACCAACGTATTTGTACAAGTAATTCAAATACTGCCCAGCCCTAATAACAGGGTAGATATCTACCTACCCAATCCCGATCCTTTTGACTTCACAACAGATCGATAGATCCCTAAGATCACTTCAGTGAACTGAAACTATAGAACCGGGTAGACAATGGGCAGTAACTGATACGAATCGTATACAGATTTATTGTGTTCTATGGGCATTGTGCGTGCTACTTGTGGCATGGCTAATTCGAGGGCTCGGACCAATACGCCCAATGTTTGATGAAAATTCGTAGGTAGGTAATAATAAATATATATTTATTAAATATCGCTGGACATTACACACAGCGCCATCTAGAGCCACACTAAGCAACGAGGCTTGTGTCGTGGACACCAGATAGTTGATATACTACATATATGTATACTTTTTGTTTGTAAATACATAAATAATAAATAAATAAATATCGCTGGACATTACACACAGCGCCATCTAGTGCCACACTAAGCAACGACGCTTGTGTCGTGGTCACCAGATAGTTGATATACTACATAGATACTTTGTTTGTAAATACATACTTATTATAAATATAAACATCCATGACTCAGAAACAAATGTCCATGCTCATCACACAAACATTTGCTCTTACCGGGATTCGAATCCGGGACCCAACGAACGTAAGGCAGCTCCACTACCGCTGCGCCATTCGGGTCGTCAAATATTGAGATTCAAGTTGCCTGTCAGGTAACAGTAGGCTTAGCCAAGTTGACAATCTACAATCGTTAACGCATAGAAAACGAATCAAATGTATGGGAATGACATCATCTCAACGTTAAGTCACGTGGTCAAAACAAACGAATAGAAAAATTAAAGTTCAGTCAAAACTGTAAGTTGGCTACGATTTATATGGAATGTAGCGATACGATTGTAGAAACGAATACATTTCATTCTATCATCTTGATCGATGTAAACTTGTCCATGAAGTTTCTATTCGTTTGTTTTGACCACGTGACTTAACGTTTACAAATGTAGAAAGAGAATCGATACGAATCGTTTGTAACTTGGCTAAACCTGCAGGTATTGAGATTCAAGTTGCTTGTCAGGTAACAGGTATTGAGATTTAAGTTGCCTGTCAGGTAACAGGTATTGAGATTCAAGTTGCCTGTCAGGTAACAGGTATTGAGATTCAAGTTGCCTGTCAGGTAACAGGTATTGAGATTCAAGTTGCCAGTCAGGTAACAGGTATTGAGATTCAAGTTGCCTGTCAGGTAACAGGTATTGAGATTTAAGTTGCCTGTCAGGTAACAGGTATTGAGATTCAAGTTGCCTGTCAGGTAACAGGTATTGAGATTCAAGTTGCCAGTCAGGTAACAGGTATTGAGATTCAAGTTGCCTGTCAGGTAACAGGTATTGAGATTCAAGTTGCCAGTCAGGTAACAGGTATTGAGATTCAAGTTGCCTGTCAGGTAACAGGTATTGAGATTCAAGTTGCCTATCTGTTCAAACTTTGGAGGAACTTGCGCAGGTTTGTTAGTTATTAGGTTTTGCTATCTGTTGTTCTTCGTTAGCGTCTTTTGTTTCCAAGAGAATTAAGCAAGAGATTTATCTAAATTAAGAACAGTATTTTGTTATAATGAGGAAAGAATAATCTCCTAGTTCTTATATTAGTAAAATAAAACAACATTTACTTAAATAAATCAATTCCTGTGTAATCATAAATTCTTAATTTAATTATGTCCTCATTTGTCATATTGTATAATTATTTAGTTAAAGTATATAAATTCGTCTATAATAACAATTTAATAAAGTACATAAAGTCATTAAAAAAAGTTTACGTAGGTACCTACCTAATTTCTTAACAAACTATTTGAGAATAAATGAACACATTTTTGAGCATCATAAGAATATACGAAAATATTACATATTAGGTAGTTTATGTACACGATTTAGTACTTGCGGTATTGCTTTTTTACCTCTAGCAATGTAGATAAGATTGTCCTCTGTTATCGTACAGTTACAGGCAAAAGTGACGTTATAAAAAAAAAATCGACATCCGATTATTTTGGTCCTGTGCTAACATGAGCTCTAAATCATCGACAATCTGGACAGAAAGCTTCAAAACAAGGACTTGGAAACCAAAAAAATAAAATAAAAACAATCATTTAGAGATTCCTTCCATAGCATTCCCATTATTTTTTATTTATTGCTTCGTTTATCAAAAAATTCGCAGTGCGTACCAATACCACGTCAAACCAAACTCCAATATTATTTTAAAGCGTCCTTTTTTGATTTACATCCATTCTTTGTTCGTTCTCTTATCTTTCCAATAAATGTGAATTATCGTCGACCACTGTTCAGGAAAAGAACCATATATTTCAAAGAGATTGTCTAATTTAAAACTGTTCCTAGACTGTTAATTTTAAGCTCCACTTTCGTTCCATTTTTAAAAAGACAAAAGAGTTCCAAGTTTCCCTGAAAATAAGTCTTGCGAGTTAGCAAATTTTCCTTTTGGTTCTGACAGTTCCAAAAATGTCTGAAGAACTTCCCGGGAACGCTTGTGTCTTTGAACGAATTTAAAAAAGTTTTAATAATAGAACTTAATAATTTTCACTGTCTACGAGCTACTAGAAGAGTTTGTCCGTTCTTTTTATGTTCCGCTTGGTTAAATATTAACTAAGTACGCAATCAAAACCTAATAAAGACAATAGAATTAGTTCTGGAAGTCTTAACACAATATAACGATATTGTTTCTAACCTCTAAATGCTATCTAAATGGTGATTTGTTACCCTTTTAAACTCTAAACCCTGATAACTTAATTAAAAAGACACCACGACTAGAAAATAATGATAAGTCGTCTCATTTGTCGTCCTCACCAAGTTACGTTTTAAGTTTCCCATTTGCCATTTTAATTAGTTGGACAGTAACTGATCAAATACCATCTGTTTAAATACCTACGTCCTAAGTAACTTGTTTCTAAAATACTAATTAAGTTGCTGTTTCATTGATAAACACTCTGGAATAAAATCATTCGATAGAGAAGCGTGCAAAAAGGCTTTAAAAAAGTTTTTTTCTAAAAACTAACGCAAAAATGCTTAGGTATAGTATAAAATTAAAGATATTGCACGTATCAAAATCCAGCAGCACTTCCATTACTCCTTACATCAAAAGCCCCTTCCATATTTCCATCAGGATGCCGGACCAGCATCCCAGCTTGACCAGCATCCTCACTATAATCCGGTAACATAACTACCTCATGACCCAACTCTTTCAACTGGTCGACAGTCTCCTCCGAAAACCTACCTTCTAACTTCAGGGTACTCTGTGGGTCACCAGCAATTCTTCCATATAGCCATCTTGGGTCTGACACTGCTTGCTGCAAGTCCTTGCCTTGCACAGCGTATCTGTGGAAGATTGCTGCTTGCGTTTGGGACTGCCCATCACCTCCTCTGGTGCCATAAACTACTATACGACCATCATGAAGACGTGCTGCAGCGGGGTTTAATGTATGAAAAGGCTTCTTTCCAGGCTTTATGCATAGAAGGTGGTCTCTTTTCAAGGTAAAAGATACGCCTCTATTGTGCCACAAGATACCTGTTTGGGGAAGTACCACAGTACTCCCAAACTGATGATAAATGCTCTGAATAAAAGAAACTGAAAAACCTTTATCATCCATTGCCCCCATCCAAATTGTGTCCCCGGGGCCTTTGCCTGCATCAACACTAGATGCTTGTTCGAAATCAATCTCCCTGGCCAGTTTAAATATACTTGGACCAGACAATAATGACTCAGGTTCAATTTTCATGAACGCTGGGTCAGTAATGTATTGGTCTCGCATTTTAAAACCTTGTTTAGTTGCTTCTACTGCAGTGTGAATAAATTGTGCCTCATCTTGGCCATCAATGCCTAACTTGTCTAAGATTCCAAGAATGGCTAATGACACCAAACCTTGTGTCGGTGGAGGAACGTTGAAGAGTTCGCCGTGACTGTGCATTAATCGTAGAGGTTCTTTCCTAACCGGAGCGTAGTTTGCAAGATCTGATTTAATAATAGGCATGCCTAGCGATGCCATGTCTTCAGCAATCAATGATGCCAAATCACCGTCATAGAAACTTTTTAGACCATTCTCAGCTAGATTATTTAAAGTCTCAGCGAGTTGTTTTTGACAGAATGTTGACCCAACTTTTGGAACTTCTCCATCGGGCAAAAAAACACTTTCAAAATCAGGTGGGAGATTTCCTGAGGCTTGTAAATTGGTTAAGCTGTCGTGATGAGATTTAGTTACTGGAAACCCATCTTCTGCGTACTTAATGGCATCTGCTAGTAACTTGTTAAGTGACGTTCTTTGGTATCCACATTCAGCGATATATTCAAGAGCTTCTTCCCATCCACCAACGGTACCTGCGACTGTGTTGGCCACCTTTGGTCCTTTACTTGGAATTTTATGATAATGCTCATAGAAATCTGGTGTGGCTAAAGAGCCGGCTGCTCCACAAGCTTCGATTACTACAGGGTCACCACTGGGTGGTACAATGAGCCAAAATGAATCGCCTCCAATGCTATTCATATGGGGGTAGACTACAGCTATTGTTGCGGCAGCTGAAACCATTGCTTCGATAGCAGTTCCTCCTTCTCTGAGGATTGCTAAGGCACTCTGTGTGGCCAGGTGATGGGGTGTGACCACCATACAGTGGGGCGCTATATTGCTCTGCATTTTGCGTACTAGGTACTTCTTTTACGTGAATTCTTTCAAGCGTTACGTTAAGTTACGTAGTATCCTGAAACAAACAATTAAAAAAATATTAATTTTCCTGTGTGATAACAGTGCAAACAGTATAACAGATCATATAAAAAGGAAAATAACAAGCTCTTTTTATGCTACGATCCCATTAACATTCAAGTATGAAAACACGTATAGCATCTTAAAAAAGTGCTGTGAAAACAAAAATGGAAGGCGTAGACGTCTATAATGTAAATTTTAACGTCCAGATAGCTTTTAAGCCTGTCCCTCGTAAATAGCTACAGGGTGTTACGAAAATTACACCCCGAGGATACGAGACGCCATAAAATGATGTCGATACTCTGATATAATACATTGTAATAAAGATTAGAATGACTGTAATAGATTGCTTCGTGTGTATTAATATGCCTTCGGGGTGTAATATTTTTTTCCTCTGAGGTTATAGGGTTTCCTGGTTTCTTGCCGTGTTCTTAATTAGAATTCAAAAGAAATTCTTTTTGTTGTGTATGTTACTCGCAGTAGAAGGAGGAGGGAAATATGAAATTAATATGTACGTACTTTGTTAAATAAACTGTCATACTAAAAAGTAGAAAACAAATCTTAGAAGTTGCTTTAAGTCCTGAGGTCAGTCTTAGGTAATTTTTCCCTAAAACCGCATAAAAAATAACAAAATTCAGAATCAATCTCAAACCATAACAACGTTTCAAACGAACTTATACCCAGCTACGTAAAAGTGACCGAATTAGGTCATCCGCACATCCAAAACGATAGTCAGACCGTAAACCATAGTAAACCCTTCACGATCTCGAAGCGAACGCGTAAAATATGTTTTAGAACCGTACCCGACCGACATATTGCCGTCCAACGAACCGGCACGATATTGAAAATGAAGTTTTTTGTATGCATTGAAGGGTTTATGGCCAGTGACGACAGAATAACGCGGCGGGTGACGGGTTGGCTCCTACGCTTATGTTATGACGATGTTTTTGACATTTGTTTCTTTTTTTTATTCGTGTCGTTCGTGATTTGGTTAGCTTTTGTTTTAGGGTTGACGCTAATTGACAGCTGTACAAAGTGAAGAGAGCCGACCAACTATTTCAATAAAATACGTCTATCCCTATTCGAAGAATAAAACTGAATGAAATCTGTATAGGTCGTGAATGTAGGTAGATCAAAGGCGAACAGAATCTAATTCTACATTATGTAGCTTTGAACTTCCATTAACTTTCATTAACGTTCCAATCTATCAGCCTTTATCACGACAAAGGGTACCCAAATACGACGCCATCTAAAGTTTTCAACCATTGCATTCTCACCAGGCTAAAGTTCTTTACATCTCTCTTAAACAAAGGCAATTTATAGTTCTCAAACAATCATCCCCGCTCAGAAATCAAACCATAACCAGGTAAACATAAATCTGAAGAGAAGAAAGTCTCAACAACTAAAATTAAGTATGTAAAACCAATTTCCATTTAAATTGTACACAGCGTTTGCTTCGTGAAGATCTGTACTCCTGGTACAGAATAATAGAAACTCCACTAACTTCATATCTGAACCTTTGTGGAAAGAAACTTTGGGCTCCGAGGCGACTAAATTCGATTTATTTACTTTACGAACCTACTAGAGTTCTAGTGTCACTAGCGACCTTTGTTTTCTGTAGTCTTGGTTCTTTTAGTAGCTTGAAAAGAGTAGTGTTAGGGAATTTAATGGTTATTTAAAGACTTGGGTGTTTTCATCATGTGGGAACCAAAGTTTGGTCAGTACCTACCTATAGCTTAATCCGCCTATAGCTAACCTATCCTATAGCTAATACCTATCGTTCCCACTGCTGGGGCACAAGCCTCCTATCTGTCAAAGGGAGTGGGGGCCATAATAGTATATTTTATATCGAGGGACTAAACGAAGCCATAATATACCTGAGGTGGTTTGACTCCCGAGCGTGCGAGGGAGTCAATGAAACCGAGGGTATATTAAGTTGGCGTTTAGTCTCGAGGTGCAAACTGTACTTTTCACTTTGAGTGCGAGAAAAATAGTTAATACAGTACAAAAACAAACAAACACAACAAACATTTAATAAATAATAAAATAAAAATCACAATTTTTTCTTATTCCTTCAGTCCATAAAACTTTCGTAAGTTTTTAGGTAAATCTTCCGCGATTTTGGCGGCAGAATATGATCTATTATGTCTTTTGCTCTTTGCTCGGCGTCAAACTCTTCACTATCACTGGACATTCTTAATATATTTATTTAAAACCGAACAGATTTACACTCGACAAACATTCTGAAATTTTTGCGATCAGTTTTTTCTTCTAAACCAATCACAGATTATAGTATATTTTATATCGAGGGACTAAACGAAGCCATAATATACCTGAGGTGGTTTCGACCGAAACCGAAGGTATATTAAATTGGCGTTTAGTCTCGAGGTGCAAACTGTACTTTTCACTTTGAGAGCGAGAAAAATAGTCAATTTAGTACAAAAACATTTATTATTCCTCCAGTCCATAGAACTTTTGTAAGTTTTTAGGTAAATCTTCCGCGATTTTGGCGGCGAAAGATTATCTATAATGTCTTTTGCTCTTTGCTCGACGTCAATTTCTACACTGTCACTGGACATTCTTAATAAATTTATAGAAAACCAAACAAATTTACACTCGACAAAAATTCTGAAATTTTCGCGGTCGGTTTTTTCTTCTAAACCAGTCACAGATTAACAATTTAAAACGCATGGCGCCACCTTCCTTGCGGAAAAACCATGGAACTAAAACTCTCAACATTTTCGCAATGAAGATGGTCCACACTCCACAGATAATAGTAGTACATATTAACTGGCTATTTGAGTTTGTCTATGTCACACGAAGGAAATTAAAAAACGAATTACTTTTTACTCCCTAGGGACTGAAGTGGTCACTTTACTATCGCTTCGTAGGGCTATATTGGCGTACTTTTAGAGCATGAGAAGTGAAAACAAAATAATACGCGGCCCTAGTGCGGGTTGCAAATGACACTTCTTCGAGTTTTTGGGGCCTATTATCCTCCCATTCCTTCTGAACCATCACTGCCCCATAGAAGGAGATCACCTCCTTGCAGTTCTTAGACTCCACCAGCATAGCTCAAACTACTGCTGGCAGAGACAACGAAACAGAAATCCTAGAACGCCTCTTACGAGCTACTAGTTCGGTAACACCATGTTAACACCTAAATACACTGTCGCGTCTTACGTAACCGTCTTACTCCATTTTTTCTGAGATTTTCGAAAACCTCAAGCGATTTACCGTAAATAGGGATTAGGTGTTCCGACGACTACGTAGGTACCTACACTCATACCAATATTATAAATGAGAAAGTTATTCTGTCCGCTTGTATATACCTACCTTATGTACCTTTTCACTCCTAAACGGCTTTACGGATTTCAATTCTTACCATTTTTTTTCATTGGCAGTGCATGACCTGATTATAAAATTAAAAATACTCATTTCGTAATAATTATTTTAAAAAAAAACATAATTTTAAGAATTTATTCATATCAAGAGGTATCGTACCCAGGGCCAGTACATACCTACTAACTGGGTTGTGGAGGTCAGATAGGCAGTCGCTCCATGTAAAATACTGGTATTCAGCTGCATCCGGCGAGACAGGCAAGACAGACAGGCCTCTGGGTTTGGACATAGCCACAATAGGATAATTTCTTCTCTGCAGTACTTTCCCGTGGGATATTTTCCGACCCCGACGCGGGCCAAGCCGCAGGAAAAAGGTTGTAATAAAATTAAGTACACTGATCGTAATATAAACCGCTTACGTGTGCTTCATTCACTAACGATTACGATATGTTTTGGATGAAGCTAAGAGTTTTCTTATACGACGACGGTATAAAAAAATATGACAGCATCTAAAAATTCAGTCGAGCAAAGTCCTTTATAACGGACTTCAAAAGAAGGAAGAGGTTCTGCATTTCAGACCTTCAGTGTTTCAGACCTTTATTGTTAGCATATTAGGTAGGTACTCACCAATTCAAAGACAACTTTTTTATAATTAATGTCTATAATATCTGGAGAAATATAGTACAAAGTATTGAAATATCCCACTTAACGTCAAATAAATCTACCCTCTATGTAAAACCCTCTGTCCACTGAAACGTTACATCATCGATTTACCGTACCGAAAGACTGACATGTGCATCAATAGTTACCCATTGTGACCAATCTCTTTTAGTCTATTTACGAGTACCCAAGTATGACAGAGAAGTAAAATGCTATTGTTTTGTATCCCTCTCTCTCTCTAATCGGGGAAACAGTGAGTGTAGTGTTGTAAATATACAGGCGTATGACGCTACGCGTCAGTGGGTACCGGGCTTAAATCTATACATTTTACGACTGGATTCGCGTACCTTTTTATTGTTTCATTAGAATTGCACAAAAAAAATACGAAAATTAAATTGTGTCGCTATGTGTGTGGTATTTCTGTTTTGAAACATAGGAACGACGAAATGGAATTCCCTGCTCGCGTAGCATGACCAGTCGACCACCGTAGAAACGAGTTTCGTCGAAGAAAGAATCGACAAATCTTTTGTTCATCTGTCATTATCGACGATTCAAACCTGTTTCTACGGTGGTCATGCTACGCGGGCTGGTAAAGTAGGTACCAGAATATGCCCTTGAAGGTGCATAGACTGACCGTCGTGGACGGAAATGAGAGCGAAACCTAGTATCTACATTAGGAGTTCCGTCACTGGGAGCATTCGCCTGTAAAGAATTCAGATTCGAGCTCAAAATCAACACATTTTAGGGTTCCGTACCCGAAGGGTAACCATCCGTCCATCCGTCTGTCTGTCAGCGGGCTGTACGACCTCATGATCCGTAATAGGTAGACAGTTGAAATTTTCACAGAATGTGTATTTCTTTTGAAATTTTCACAGAATGTATATATCTGTTGCCGCTATAACAACAAATAAAAAAAATAAATGGAGCCCGACTCGCACTTTGCCGTTTTTTTTTTCACAAAACACAGTTCTATTGTTTTAAACGCAATTTCACAAATAACGCTTATCAATGTATTAGTGTAACATAACATTTAACAACTAAAATCGTACGTGAAATAGTCAATGTCCAGATTATATCTTAATGAATGGTTTTAGTACCTCACAAGCTGAACTTAAAGCCTCTAAAAGCAATCCAGTTTCAGTATAAATGGGACTGTTCCAAACGAGAAACGTCTCTGACCGTAAGATTAGTTTCGAAGATATCCTTATTTTCCACACTGAGGATAGTTTTGAAATAGATGTTAAGTTGGAACCACTTTCGCAGCGAACGTTAAATAGGTACGGAGCGATGTTTAAACGGCCTTTCTGTTGCAATTCATTGTTTAAATTGTGTTTAAATCCTTGTATAATCCCATGTTTGAAAAGACTTAGATAAAGCAGGTGTAATTACTAACTTCTTGACGATACCTGAAGTTATTACAGTGCGTCTATGGGAATAATTACTAGGCTGTTTGTCTCACTTAGAATGAACTGGAGATTTTCAGCTAAAAACATACTACATTTTATAATGTACTAGCTGATGCCCGCGGCTTCGCCCGCGTAGATATCAGTTATCGCGACCAAAAGTAAAGCTCCCAGGCGGCTTATTTTTTTCCGACACCTCAAACAATTATCATTATATTTTTGCCAATGTATACAAAAACTTGACAATAGTAAATTTTGATACAAGTAGAGACAGTTTGTTATTGCATTCGAGGCGGAATTAATACACGAGCTGTAGGCGAGGGTGTTGTTGAGCCGAGAACTGCAATAACAAATGTCCACGTTTATCAAACGACGTTTTTCAATACACTTTTGAAGAAATAAAATAAAAGAACTACTATTTTTGTCATGAATTACTAGGAAACTATGATTTAAATTTTCTTTTTTATCCGCGCTTTGGTTTCGCGAGGTTGAAGGAGAAGCAGAGGTATAAAGCCGCTAACAGCCTAAAATGAAAAATAAATGTTTTTAAATATTTTTGAGTTTAAAACACAAATAAATGTTAATTTGTTCATAAACGTTTTTTAATTTTTATTTTAATAATCATGGTTTTTAATGATATTCTATTTATAAACATTATTTAATTATTATTAACCTCGTAAAGACGCATATCTCTTTGCCAAGATTAAAACAAAAACAATCACCGCCGACTACTTAGAGACATCTGTGGCAATTTTCATTCCCGCACACGGTGTTGGAAAATGAAAAAAAAAACGCACGGGTGTGAAATACATTGCATGTACTTAATCGTAGTGCGAAATTTCTTTCCGGATTCTTCTCCATGGAAACGACCAACGCGAACCGTGCACCTTTTTCGACGTTTTATAAGAGACCTATGTGAAATAAAATATTTTGATATTGAAATGAACCAGTTTTCAAGGAAGTGTATTGAAAATTATATACTAAAACCTTCCTTGAGAACCACTCTATCCAATGGTGAAAACAGCATGAAAATCGGTGCTGTAGTTTTTGAGTTTATCGCGAACAGAGGACTTGGTTTTATAATATGTAGTGATAGTGGTAATATGTAGTGATTCGTACCTACAATTAATTATAATAGATATTGTATCTGCTGGGAGACTGGCAACGATTGATTACAATAGTCATTAGATGACACTTGTCATATTCAGCAGCGCACGTCATCATCGATCGGGGGTTACATAGATTATGTATGATGTATGTATGTATGATTAAGCGTGTGTACCCAACCTAACATCGGTACGGCATTGTTATTGTCTTTCATACATATATCTACAAAGTCATGCGTGATCATGAACGTTCATGACTCCTTTCTAACTATGCCTAATACTTAGTTTCAACTTCTGAAATACCAGTCGAAATACCTCAGACAAACAACGAAGTCCGTCAGTACCCTTTTCATTCATAAAACGTAACAAGGCACTTTTAAAATAAAATATAAGTCATGTCTGGCAACACTACTCACAGTGTGACCTCCTTATTCTCCAATGTGTACGTATGCCAGGCATAGAATACAGCAGTTCTGTCATAAAGGTCTGAAAGCTTATTCGGAAAGTCCCCTTTACAGCGTTTATTGAATATTATTATGGAAATTGCGTACAGGCAAGCCCATACTCATAGCGTTTGAGCCCCTACAGCTGAATGCACTTAGGCATCTATGCATCTATAAAATATTTAATGTTCTGCACACAGTAGTTTCCTGTATAAGGTAATAGAATTTCGGAAGACCTCACTGCATAAAAATCTTTGTGAAATTGTTTCATACTTTACATTTTGCTTACTTGTTCGCGATGTACCTACTTGAAGCAGTTTATTTGGGTTTTGTTTCTGAAGGAACCTTTTTACCCATGACAGAACGGAGACGGTACCTATATGCGTTTGGGGTGAGAGGATGTTTGTTAGTTTCTAACTTTTTGTTTAAATGTGGAGAATACATTTTTAGCAAATGTTGCTTTGGTGGTTTCCAGCAAAAATAGGCTGGCAGTGGTGGTCTAAACGCAACCTAGGCCCGGTTTCCACTAATGCGGAGACGAGCTGAGCGGAGAGGAGATGTGCAAGATTCGACCAATCACAGGAGCCACGAGAAACGCGATGTAGATTTCAACCAATATGATTGGTCGGTTTTCACACTTCTCCTTACCGCTCCACTCGCCTCCGCTTCGGTGGAAACCGGGCCTTATAGTCTCTAGTTTGGTTAGTTATACCACACTTAGGTACCTATCTACAAGTTCGAGTTATGTAGTCAGATAGAAAACCAAATGCAATCACATAAATCGTTGCCAATCGGTGATTATTTTCAATCGAATATCACAATCAAAAGGAGTAACTGCAATTTTATTCTTTAATTTAAAAAAATAGTACATTTTGACACAAGTGGAGAAAGTTTGTTATTTGAAATGTCCACGTGTACCAAACGACGATTTTCAATACACTTTTGAAGAAATAAAATAACGAAAAAAAACAATCATTGCCGACAATAGGCATTGAACCAATTTGGACTAAGTATAGGTATAGTTTAATCTGTGGCAATTTTCCAACACCCGCGTGCTGTGCCGCGTGCGAGAATGAGCCATTCCCGCATCTATGACGCGGTGTCTCATCATCATCATCATCATTTCAGCCGAAAGACGTCCACTGTTGGACATAGGCCTCCCCCAAGTGTCGCCACATTGACCGGTCCCATGCGACTCGCATCCAGCGGACTCCCGCAACCTTTACCAGGTCATCGGTCCACCTAGTGGGAGGCCTTTCCACGCAGCGTCTTTCGGTTCGCGGTCGCCACTCCAGAACTTTTCGGCCCCATCGGCCATCCGTTCTGCGAGCAATGTGACCTGCCCACTGCCACTTAAGTTTGGCAATTTTTCGGGCTACGTCGGTAACCTTGGTTCTCTTGCGGATGT